>CM061751.1:220308778-221508778 GCA_030979885.1 Lolium multiflorum | reverse complement strand
GTCCTTATCGCACTTATCGGCTAAGGCAAAGCTTCCTTTGATCTGTGATTGGTCCCTTTGGTCCAGGCAACCTCCACAGCAGGTATGTATAGCGTGGTACCGCCATAAACCTAGCATATGCAGGTCGTCCCAACAGAGCGTGGTATTGCGACGAAAAATCCACGACTTCAAATTCGAGCCTCTCGATTCTATAATTTTCTCGGGTCCCAAACTGAACGTCAAGATTGATCTTCCCCAATGGATAACTTGGTTTCTCCGGTGTGATGCCGTGGAACCTTGTGTCGTTGGTTTCAAGTTTGCTAAGGATATGTTCATCTTCCTCAATGTATCTGCATACATAAGGTTTAGCTGCTGCCGCCGTCTATGAACACTCTCGAGAGACATCAAATCCCGCGATAACCGCTGGAATAAGTGCCACCGCCCTGGTCGAGGAACTTGCTGGATGATCTCGCTATGATGAAGCCAATATCTTGTCCCGACCAATTAAGATACTCAACTTGGTGGAGGCATTTTTCTGCCATAAACACTGTCGTGAGATTACTTCTTCGAGCTCTATTGGGCCTGCCTCCTTCCTGAATCATCGACACCGCTCCGTTGGAGTTAGGATCAACATAAGGTGGTGGTGTGGGTGCTGCCGCTATTCTGAGCCGATGCCGATTGTCGTCGTAATCGCGGGAGAGGCAGTGAATCTCGCTCGGGTTCCCGAGGATTTCTCCCGTGTTGCTCGCGCGTTAGCTCGCATACCGCAACATTGCCCGAAAATTTCAACGGTCTTTGCAGTGCCCCACTGTCTTTTACCGTTGCTATCAAGGAAAAAGTGCATCGACACGGTCCATTCATCATCTCTTCGGGACACAAAGGCCTTGGGAATCTAGGCCCGCTATTTTGCCTGTTGCGTGAATCATCCCCGTTATCACCTCGCTGCTCATTGCTTCTCTCTGATAATCATCTCTGTTGCTTCCTCCCGTGTTTGCCCGAAAGCCTGCCGAAATTTGCCCTGGTGCGTCATAGTTCGGATACCGCGAGGAAATCGTCGCCTTGGTTGATAGTTTCGACCGCGGTCCTCCTCCGGTGACCTGTGCCGTTTGTTGTGGACAACATCTTCTCCATCCGCCCATCTGTTTATCTCCATTAACGCGGATACGTCTTTGGATTGGTCCTTCCCAAGTCCTCGACAAAATCTCCACGCCTAATTCCTGCGACAAACGCATCTATTGCTCTCTCGTCGGATATATTTTCTGCCGAGTTTTTGATGATATTCCACCTTTGGATATACTTTCTCATTGGCTCGTCTGGCTTTTGTCGACATGCTCTCAACTCCTCTAACGACGCGGTTTTTTGCACGTGGATCTGAAGTTCTTGACGAACACATCCTCGAAACTTTCCCAGTGTCGATGGATCCTGGAGTGAGTTTCTTTATCCAAGATCGCGCCACTCAAATGCACCTGGATGCTTTGCATAGCTGTTGCCCTGGTTCCTCCCGTGAGCTTCACCGTTCCGGATAGTCGACTAGCCAATCTCTCCTTGAGGCCGTCGAACTTTTTGAAATTATCGGTAACTTGAATCCCGAGGGGACTCGAGTTTTCGGACTCTCCTCGTGAAGCATGGTAAGCCGCACATATCTTCGTCGTTAAGCTCTGGAGATTGCCGATGATCCCTTCTCGCTTTGCCATGCTCGTCGACCCTTGCTTGTGCCGCGTGTCCTTGCTCCACTTGGTCCTTCAGTCTGCCGCCGTTGCCGCTGCAGTCGTGGACTATTTTGCCTGCGCTCCTTCGGGAGGTGTTGATACAAACGCCGTCCCCATAGCTCCAACTCCTGCTACCGCCATATTGTACAATGTTTCCCTTGGATCCCGGGAGGTGGTTTAGATGCAAGGATAAAAGCATGTGTCGCCATATACCCAGCTTCCGGTGTCTTAGGGATGATGTTTCCTCTTGTATCTATCGACATGAAGGACATGTCGAGGTTTTGGACCAAGTGTTCTCTTCGCTTCGGGTATGTGTTGCAGCCTTGATCTTGCTCTGTTCCGCGCCTCCCCGTGGCTATCACCCGAAGTTCTAGATTGTCGACTTAGATCTGCCCTTCTCCCGCTGGATGCAGGCTGCCTCCTTTCTCCTGTTCAACTCAGCTGTCTGTTTTTCCATTCCCTGGCAGCTCGTGCGAGCCTATATTGATATGCTTGTAATTCCTCCGGTGTGGCCGTGGTAGCCATTGGTTCTCCGTTCATAGCTCTCGCGGCTCGTCCCACGCTGCTTGTGAAAGTTGAACTCTATCTCGCGGCTCGGCCCAACGTATTTGTTGCCAGGCCTTGTCGCAGATTGGAGGGATCGACGTATGGATTTCCCGCATCGTCGAAAGCCTCGATGTTTCCTCTTGATCTTCAATGGCATAAATCCGATGATACTTTGTACTCGGATCTATGTTAGGTTTGGTGACATCATCGTTGAGATTGATGAAGACCTTGCCCACTGTGATAGATTTGTCGATGAAGTCATAACTGTCGACATCACTTGAGCCATCGTTATATATGAGTCCGCAGATGACTCAAACGACATGTCGTTGAAGATCTTGGCGAGTTTCTCTTTTGTGCTGACGTAGCGTGTCGCCGAAGTTTCTTCTTCTCCTGACTCGGTTGATGATGCATATTGAAAATCGGAATCGACCGCCGACGATCCCGATGAATTCGGAATTTCGACACGATACGATCCCTCCTTCTCGACGCGAAAGTGAAACCTTCCGAACGTCATCTCCATGGGCTCCGCCAGATACGCATATGCATCCAAACGGGAGGGTGGGTGAGGAACAAAATCGACAAGACCAGCACGATCCGTTTACCTCGATCCATTGTGTTGCTTGCGGTTGACGATGTCGAAGATCTTGAACGTGCCATCGAGATCAGATCCTTACGCCTCTAGTTCCCACAGACGGCGCCAATTGACAAGGTATCAACTTGTCAATGCCTATGGATTGTAGGCTAGGGTTTAGTTGGAAGTAGAGGGTAAGTAGATCTCGAAGGTTTCAGCCAAAAGTACTCGACGATTGTGAAGACTAGGGTTTGTAGACAATGATTCCATTATCTCCCTCGACTCCCCTTTATATAGGAGGTGGAGCCGAGGGATTCGTGCTATACAAGTTACAGAGTTCGGACGGTTTCTAACTCATCCCGCCGATTACAAATAACACTTCCTACTACAACTCTTAACTTTCCTTAATATATCTTGGGCTCCCGAATCTTCTTATTCTTCGGGTAGTGGGCCTTCAGTAAACCCCGGGTACTATCTTCGGCAGGCCCATTTGGAATGCCTATGTCAATCGGACCTAGGGAATGGCCCCAAAAGTTGTGTGTGTCCACATGGCATGCACAAAAGTGATTTGAGATGGTTCTATATCCAATGCTACCCCCTCTCGGACATGGGGTTCCTACACTTAGGCAGATTTGCATGTATAGGGGGAACTCCCTGAGGTGAACCGGAGAGAACCTTGGGATCATATGGGATGATCCTTGTTTCCACATGTACCTATGTCCTAACCAAGCTCAAACGTAGGCATACGCCCACCGGGGGACCCCCGATGGGATGCAGTCAAAGGGGTAGACGGCGCGGTCAACAGAACTAGGGTTTCATCAGAAATCGAGCATCGGACCTAGGGAATGGCCCCAAAAGTTGTGTGTGTCCACATGGCATGCACAAAAGTGATTTGAGATGGTTCTATATCCAATGCTATCCCCTCCGGGTGTGCCCTTCTCGGACATGGGGTTCCTACACTTAGGCACATTCTCGCATGTATAGGGGGAACTCCCTCGGAGGTGAACGGAGAGAACCTTGGGATCATAGGGTATGATCCTTGTTTCCACATGTACCTATGATCTAACCAAGCTCAAACGTAGCATACGCCACCGGGGACCCCGATGGGATGCGTCAAAGGGGTAGACGGCGCGGTCAACAACTAGGGTTTCGTCGAAATCGAGCATCTGACCTAGGGAATGGCCCCAAAAGTTGTGTGTGTCCACATGGCATGCACAAAAGTGATTTGAGATGGTTCTATATCCAATGCCTCCGGTGTGCCCGGCTTTCGGACATGGGGTTCCTACACTTAGCATTCTGCATGTATAGGGAACTCCTCTGAGGTGAACCAGAGAACCTTGGGATCATAGGGTATGATCCTTGTTTCCACATGTACCTATGAACTAACCAAGCTCAAACGTAGGCATACGCCCACCGGGGACCCCGATGGGATGCGGTCAAAGGGGTAGACGACGCGGTCAACGGAACTAGGGTTTCGTCGGAATCGAGCATCGGACCTAGGGAACGGCCCCAAAAGTTGTGTGTGTCCACATGGCATGCACAAAAGTGATTTGAGATGGTTCTATATCCAATGCTACCCTCCGGGTGTGCCCGCTCGGACATGGGGTTCCTACACTTAGGCAACATTCGCATGTATAGGGAACTCCTCGGAGGTGAACCGGAGAGAACCTTGGGATCATAGGTATGATCCTTGTTTCCACATGTACCTATGACCTAACCAAGCTCAAACGTAGGCATACGCCCACCGGACCCCGATGGGATGCATCAAAGGGGTAGACGGCGCGGTCACCGAACTAGGGTTTCGTCAGAATCGAGCATCGGACCTAGGGAATGGCCCCAAAAGTTGTGTGTGTCCACATGGAATGCACAAAAGTGATTTGAGATGGTTCTATATCCAATGCTACCCCCCGCCTTCTCGGACATGGGGTTCTACACTTAGGCATTCCATGTATAGGGGGAACCTCGGAGGTGAACCTGGAGAGAACCTTGGGATCATAGGGTATGATCCTTGTTTCCACATGTACCCATGACCTAACCAAGCTCAAACGTAGGCATACGCCCACCGGGGACCCCCGATGGGATGCAGTCAAAGGGGTAGAAGGTCAACAGTAACTAGGGTTTCGTCGGAAATCGAGCATCGGACCTAGGGAATGGCCCCCAAAGTTGTGTGTGTCCACATGGCATGCACAAAAGTGATTTGAGATGGTTCTATCCAATGCTACCTCCTCCGGGTGTGCCCTTCTGACATGGGGTTCCTACACTTAGGCGATTCTCGCATGTATAGGGAACTCCCTGAGGTGAACCAGAGAACCTTGGGATCATATGGGCTGATCCTTGTTTCCACATGTACCTATGACCTAACCAAGCTCAAACGTAGGCATACGCCACCGGGGGAACCCCGATGGGATGCATCAAAGGGGTAGACGGCGTGGTCAACAGAACTAGGGTTTCGTCGAAATCGAGCATCGGACCTAGGGAATGGCCCCAAAAGTTGTGTGTGTCCACATGGCATGCATAAAAGTGATTTGAGATGGTTCTATATCCAATGCTACCCTCCGGGTGTGCCCGCTTCTCGGACATGGGGTTCCTACACTTGGCAGATCGCATGTGGGGGGAACTCCCCTGAGGTGAACCGGAGAGAACCTTGGGATCATATGGTATGATCCTTGTTTCCACATGTACCTATGACCTAACCAAGCTCAAACGTAGGCATACGCCACCGGGGGACCCGATGGGATGCAGTCAAAGGGGTAGACGACGCGGTCAACGTAACTAGGGTTTTGTCGAAATCGAGCATCGGATCTAGGGTTTAGGGTTAGGTTAGGATTAGTGTTAGTATTTGAGATGATATATTCTGTTCTTATTATTTGGAATAAATAGTGATAATGTTTATTTTAAAAAAACTAAAAAAAAACTTGTGCCGACGGTCACCGTCGGCACAACCTAAACCCTATTATTTGAGATGATATAGTATTACTATTTGAGATTATATATTCTTTTTTTACTATTTGGAATAAATAGTGACAATGTTTATTTAAAAAAATTAATAATAATGGTGCCGACGGTGGTTCGTGACTTCTTTAGCTTCGCACAAATGTTGGCTTAACACGGCTGGACTGACGCGCGCTCACTTACGATTTTCTCCCCACAATTTCGCAAGCCACCACTGCCGCGCCACCACCTTGCCGCGGCTGTCTTCTACCGCACAGCGCTCGCGCTACCATGATCCCGCCCATCGCCGCCACCGTTGCCCGCGCCGTCCCCTTCCCACCCCGACCCCGCCACCACCACCGTCCCGTCCCCACCGCCCCGTCTCCTTTCATCCAACCGTCTCTTTCCCCACCGGCGCGCAGCAGCCGACGCCGCCCCGGCCGGCCTCCCTCACCCGCCCGACCAGCACTCTCGGCCGGTCTCCCGGCCTCCCGACCTGCACTGCCGGCGGCCTGCTCCCGACCTCGCCCTCGGCCCGCTTCTCCCTGCCGCCATGGTAAGCGCCGCAGCCCCTGTAGTTGTAGGAATTAGGAAATGTAGTTGTAGGAATTAGGAAATATTTTAGTTGTAGGAATTAGGTATATGGATTTGTAAATAGAAATTGAAATTGAAATTTAAATGGTAATTGAAATGGTAATTGAAATGGTAATTGAAATTGAAATGGAAATTGAAATGAAAATTGAAATGGAAAGTGAAATGAAATAAATTAGAATTTTGTAGAAATGCATTTGTTATATCAATTGATGAATTTGCATTGATTTATTATTATTATTTTAACTAGGTCCCGTAGTGAGCACCCCGCGTGACGACCCCGGATCTTGCGGCGCATCGCTACGGCCGTCGACATCGCCGGTTGTTCGACTACTTCCTCTACACGAGGGTGAGCTGAATTGCCGACTCCCCCTCCGCATTTTTTATGTCACTAGATTTAATTTCTCCGTCAAGTCGCGTAACCTAGGTGTCAATTCCCGTCCGCAAGCGTTACCCGGATAAATATGCATTAGTGGTCAGCATATTTTGAACCGTAATGCTTGTGGCATTTACGGACAGCGCCGACTCGTAGTTGGGTACGTTTCCATGCCTGCTGGTGTGAGACAGATTTCGTCGCCGCCTCCCCGTTGTTCTCCGGATGCACATCCTCTCGGCTTTTTGCCGAGACGTGCCGGAGAGCAGCGGGGAGGTGCTGCCGAATCTGCTGGCGAGGTAACGTGAGAACGTACCCAACTACGGGTCCCGGCGCTAGGAGCCCACCTAGTAGAGATGTAGGTTGATGCGTTTTGCCGGTAGAAAATAAAAATATGATGCATTCAATTTCATGCTACTATTTGTTGTTTGTCACGCAATAAAGCGGGATGGCTGATAATGAGTGGATGTACAGTGGCCGTGTTAGTTCGACTCAAGTGACAGATGAATGGAAATGGAAGACCGATTTGTTAGTGAAGGAGTTAGCTCGTGGTTCGAAGGGGATTGTTCGTCCCCGTTGCCCTTGCAATGTCTGCAGGAGGCGTCATCCTAAGGATATTCTAGAGATGACTAAACACCTTTGGTGGAATGGGTATATGCGTGACTACGACCCGCCGGTCGACTTTTCTCGGCACGAACGTGATAGAGGTGAGGTGATGCGGCAGCGGATCGATGGCAATGAGAACGATGGCATCTTAAACTTGCTAGATGATCTTCGGGATGCCGACATGCCGAGTTACCATGGGACGAACAGTCTGAACCGGAGGAACCGCCTCGAACCGGAGGGACCGCCACAACCGGAGGAACTTCCTGAGGAGGAACCTGAGCCAACCGCGAGGGCCTTCATTGATATGATGGCCTCGGCTAGGAGGCCTCTATACCCGGGTGCAAAAATGTCTCAACTTGATGGCATCACGCAGTTGCTAGCCGACAAGTGCATGTTTGAGAGTACTCGAGCATCCTTTGAAAAGACTCTGAACACAGTAGGTAACATGTTGCCTGAAGGTCATTGCTTGCCCAAGACCATGTACGAAACGAAGAAAATCTTGAAAGCATTGAAAATGGATTATGTAACATGTGATGTCTGTCCAAAACTTTGCCTTTTGTTTTGGAAAGACTATGCGGATGACAAGTACTGTGCCAAGTGTGGTCACCTAGGTATCATGAGGTAGATGTAGGCAATGGTCAGAAGAGGCAGACAAAAGTAGCCATAAAGATTCTTCGTTATCTCCCATTCATCAAAAGAATCCAGCGGCTTTACATGTTCGAGGAGATTGCTGCAGATGACATGGCATAAGACCGGGATAAGATTGCAGGACGAGAAGAAACGGGTACCCATGGTACATCCATCTGATGGTCAATCATGGAAGCACTTCGATGAAAAGCACCCAAATGAGGCAAGTGAGGCTCGGAATGTTAGAATTGCCATAGCAACCGATGGATTCAACCCATATGGTATGTCGACTGCCGCGTACAGCTGCTGGCCCGTGTTTGTTATTCCGCTCAATCTCCCTCCCGGAGTCGTAATGCAAAGGAAGAACATATTCTTGTCGATGATCCTTCCAGGGCCTGAATATCCAGGGAAGAAATTGAGTGTCTTAATGCAACCACTTGTGGATGATTTGCACCACTCGTGGCATCACGGTACATTGACATACGACCGAGCATCAAAGAGAAACTTCATCATGAAAGTTTGGTTCCACTATTCGATGCATGACCTACCCGGGTACGCCCTATTCTGTGGGCATAGTACAGCTGGTAAGTTTCCATGCCCAGTGTGCAGGCACGAACTAGAATTCAGGCACCTAAAAGCTGAACACAAATATGTTGCCTTTGACAAACACCGCAAGTTCCTCAGTCCAGGGCATCGGTTCAGATCTAACAAGAAAAACTTCACGAAAGGCGTAGTTGTGCTTGAACATAAAGAAATACCAAAGTTCAATGGTGCAACTGTTGATGCTGAGCTACGTGCTCTCCAGCCTAGTAAGGAACCCGGCCACCAATTTGAGGGATATGGTAAAACGCACAACTGGACTCACATAGCAGGCATAATGAGCTCGAGTATTACAAGGACCTTGAACTTCCCCATAATATCGATATGATGCACACCGAAAAGAATTGCGGGGAGGCATTCCTTAACACCTGCTGCAACATACCAGGCAAGTCAAGGGATAATGTTTCAGCTAGAGTCGATATTGAGGAGATATGTGACAGGTGGCTCTACACATGCAGCCTCCTGAGGGCAATCGAAAAGGTTGGTTAAAGCCGCATGCCAAGTACTGTCTTGATAGCGCCGACAAGAAGGAGGCATTTACGTGGCTCAAATATGACGTGATGTTCCCTGATGGTTATTGTTCGAATATGAGTAAGGGAGTCAATCTTGCTACAGGAAAAATAAACGGGCTCAAGAGTCACGACTATCATATATGGATTGAGCGGCTGATGCCGGTGATGCTTCGAGGGTATCTCCCGATCATGTCTGGCGAGTGCTTGCGGAGGTGAGCCATTTTTTCCGCACGGTCTGTGCTAAGCAGATATGTACCGAGGTGATTGAGAAGCTGCAGGAGCAAGTGCCGGACATGCTATGCAAGTTAGAGATGATATTCCCCATAGGCTTCTTCACTCCGATGTTACATCTCATCGTGCATCTCGCCAACGAGGCACTCTTGGGGGGACCGGTGCAGTATCGTTGGCAGTTTTGTATTGAGAGCGAGTTCAAATATATTCGGTACAAATGTGGAAACAAAAATAAGATTGAAGCATGCATAGCTAAGGCAACTCTCCTCCATGAGATGGCAGACGCCACGACAATGTACTATGCCAATGATGTGCCCACTAAGCATAACCCGGTCGCTCGGTACAATTCCGACGAGCCCAAGCGTGACCCAAAGCTATATGTGTGAGCTTTGGTGCTATACGGTGATATCTTTGTGCTCTATGGTGCTATATATGTTACTGGACATTCATATTTATAATATGTGCAGTTTCTGCAATTTTCTGAGCTAATAGAGCCAAAATGGCAAAAAACTGGAAAAATACCGTCGGCACAGGCCCATAGCTGCGCCAAATGGCAGGGTCTGTGCCGACGGTGACACCGTCGGCACAGCTGGCCCAGCGCGCGATTTTTTGCCAGTTTCAAAAATTTTCATTTTCGCGCCTACGCATTCTGGGAAAATCTGGGGCTGCTGTACCGACGGTTTCACCGTCGGCACAGCCTAACGGCCTTCGCCAGCGCCGTCACGCCGTTGCGGACGAGCGACGCCCCGTGCCGACGGTGGCACGGCCGACGGCCACCGTCCCAGCCGTCGGTGCAGCGTGTGCCGACGGTGGTCCACTGTGCCGACGGTGATGGGAGCTACCCCGACCGGAGATGTGCCGACCAGCCTGTGCCGACGGTCGTGACAGCCGGTGCCGACGGTTGAAGTGCTCGTGCCGACGGTACGGGGCCGTCGGCATATGAAGTTGTTCCCGTAGTGTTATCCTGATAGTGGGACTCACTCGTCAGAAACAAGCTTAACCTTTGCGGGTCTAGAATGTACTTTGTTCTCGTTTGCGCGTCTAGAATGAACTATCAGTGTTCGTTTTTTTCTTAAAACTAGCGTAAAACCGTACCGGTGGCCTTTTGAAAAATATATACCAATTCTGACGACTTTAAGTATTTTCCACGCAATTATGGTGATTTTTTGAAATTTTCTTATCTGAGCGTCTTGCACGCTCCAGGCTCGATCTCGGGCGGTACATTGACAGCCGCAGCTTCCAAGGATAACTACGGACCTAGGCGAAATGTCGCGGCCACGAACAGGGGAGGAAGCAGCAGTGCATATAGAACACCGGCCGTACGTGCAGTGCATTGGCGTACGTAGGCACGCTAGTGCCCGATCATTAACGTCGTTCATGCATGTATGCCGACTGCCTGACTATTCCGCGTGCAAGTAAGTCAATGGTTGGCGCACGAGTAAAGCCAGTCTTGCACGCTCGATCTCGCGCGGTAAAGTCACAGCTGCTACTGCTGCTTCCAAGGACAGCTACGTATGTGGCGTTACGTAGACACGCCTCTCCGTCCTCGACGTCGAAGACAAAGCCACGAGGAGAAAAAGAAACGCAGTTTTTTCCACACTTGTTGGACGTCCCAACGAACTTATATCCATCCAGGCCGTCGATTCTGCACCCAACGACAGGTAGGATTCCTTTGCATTTAAGTCCTGCGGGTATTCTACTTTTGCAAACCTAGTCTGCCAAGGTATCATAGAGGTTGTCATGACATTTGTCTACATCCTTATTTTCCCTCATCCTCTCCACCTGGGTACCGTAGTTTCTTCAATTCGGTGGTACCAATCCAGGAGATGTGACATACCTTCGTGTTTTGAATAAGTTCGTTCTCCTTGATAGACTTGTATATGATGATCTGGAGCTAGCCATGGCCTTCTCCTAAGTTTGGACCATGCTTTCCTTAAAGCAAAGCAGTGGCGAGACCCCACACTGAGATTTTTTACAAATAAGAACCCAAATTATCACAACTGTGAGAACCTGAAGCTATGTATGTGGGATATACATCCGCTCCTCTAGCCAAGTGACATGGCACATATCTTTACCATGCTTATGTCGACGAGCTAGATGTAGTACCCGTGCATATTCCTTGATGCTCATGTGCGTGTTTTTTAATATAACCATAGATTTCTACAATCCACTTCCGCAATAAGCAGCCAGTCCTAATCTCATGTTTCTTGAAGGTGCCCAGGTACAAGAAGCAATATTTTAGATGAATCTTAGTACTCTAAAAAAAATATGCTCCGGCGGAAATGCCAAACTGAACTCGGGCTCATTTGATCACTTTATCTGCGCCATTGAATTGCTCAAAGATTAGTACTCCCTGCTGTATTCTGTACGGTATGTCGGATTTTCTATCTATTTTATAGTACAAGCTGGCTCATTGCTTGCCCCACGGAGTAATGACTCGAGAAGCTTCTCTTCCCCACGGCACCTCATCCTGATTCCGCCGCCGTCAACCCCGTCCAGCCGACCCGGATGTCACCATTCGAGCGTCGCCCTTGTGCTCCCCCATCCTTAGCTCCTCTTCATCGTCCTCGTCATCGTCAGCGGGGAGGCCAACGAAACAGGCTGCGGCGTGGCGGAGGGGGTGGCGGGAGACTTTGCCGGACAGGCTGTCGTCGGGGGCTCGGAGGGGCGTGAGCACGGGAGCACGGGGGAACAACAGGAGGCCGCGGCAGGTCGGCTTCCACCTCGGCCGGAGCCATGGAGCCGTACAATGTCATTTTTACCCAGGATATTGCTGACGGGCGGGAATGGCGGCCTCCGTCCGTGATGCCTGATAGCGAGGGACTCTCGGATGGAAGGAGAGAGGGGGCGGAGGGAAAGACGGATCCGGTCATGGAGATGGGAGAGAAGAGCGGTGGAGGGAGATCAGGCTGGCGGCGGCTCAACCCTCATCGCCATGCTCGTGTCTTGGTCTGACCTTAGCGAGGAATCTGCACGATCCTAAAATTATGTATCTACGACGGCACATGACCATGTGACAATTATGGGCCAGCGGTACGTCCGGTACTCTGATCGTGTCAACAACCTGGGCCCACAGTACACTATACGATTCATGCCTTTCTGATAAGCCGTATTCGTTCGTTTGCATAGTGTGCAGACGCGGAAACGGCCCAATCAGCGATCGGGTGTATATGAGCTCGAGAGCCATATCGCCTCGTCCATGCTCCGGGAGCTTCTTTGGTATCTCAGTCAGACTCTTGCTCCACACTAGCGTGCTCTCACATATGCATCCATTACATGCTTGAGTTGGGCATGCTAACTAATAGACATGCTATGGTGGCTATATGTAGCAAATCGAAGACTCCCACTTTGCCATAAGATGAAATTGGTTTGCTTCATTATATCATTCATCTTCTTCCCTCAGTATTTTCGTAAACCTAAAATAATAAATTATAATCAATCGTGAAGAAAAATAGAAAGTATAAGTCAAAAATTTAAAAATTCTTATACTTCAGGATTGTTTGGAGTTTACCTTGGTTAATAGTTACATCAACTTTCTTTTTACTCCATTCTTCTGGCTAGCAATTCTAAGTCGACCATATTAATTTTTGATGTTGACTCTTTATATGAAGGAAGTTGAGTAAGTTTATATTTGTTATATGATGTGGCATGTCCAAAAATATTTTTATAAATGATTTACAAAAAAATAGGGATTTATAAAATACCAAAAATTGTTACGTTTCATCCATTGTGTGGATCAAAAGGTTAATGCCGTTTTGCACTAACATGTGTGTACTAAAGTAGAAACGTGTTTAGAGGAGGAAACATAAAATACCCTCAGACATAACATGATACTTTAGGAAACATGGAAGGCGGCTCAAGAGAGTTCAACATTCTCTGTCTCCGTAAATGGTGATCTCCCTTGACAACCTTGTCACTAAGGTCATGCAAGGGTCGTAGCTTCGGGCGGATGCAGATGGCTCATCATAAGAAGGGCTTGTCCAAAAAATTGGACTAGTTAAAAAGTAAAAATAAATATATTTATATTAAACTTTTGTACTTAACACATTATTGTCGTACTATAGTCATAATGAGTATAATATTATATTGCTTAGATGTTGTACTTATCTTGTAAATTATGTTTTTGAACATTAGTTATAGTGTTTCTTTGCAGTATAGTTGTAACGTATATCACTAGAAAGTTTACTCGTTATAAGTTTGAATTGTATGTTGTAATATAAATTATCCATGAATTATTTTTCATAATTGCAAAAACCATATAGTGTATACATATGTATTTATGAGTGTATTTTTGTTCATAAATAATTGAATAACATAAATATAATGATAGAGATCTCAAAAGTGTGTCAAATAAATATCTTATTAGTGGTTCTAGTGTATTATTAGGCAAGTAAAATTATAGAAAAGTCTGACCGTAAGTTAAACCATTCACAAATGTATCTTGCAAGTTGGGTTCAACAATAATTTGACAACATTTGCATGCTTTGAAATATCATCGCTTATAGTAATCAGTGACTAACCTAAGATTCTCGTAGATTCTAGTTATGCCTACGTATGATTAGGTTATCTTTTATGTCGTCCTTAATGCGCATGGTTTAATTTGGTCTATAGAAGCGCCCATGTCGGTCTCTCAAATAAGATTTTGTGGGCAAAACTAAACATGGGAACCTAGTTAATATATAATTAAGTATAACTTGTAGTGTGGTCATCAGAGAGAGACTAGCATCCTAATTAAACTTATTATCACCGATGAAATTGGTTTGTTCTTATGTGGTATATGCTATTTGTGGTGTGGATTTTGACATGCAAATTCAGGCTTACATTTTTTACATTTTCAATAATTTTTTTGGGCATAAAAGATAATATAGTGATTACTACTCCCTCTCCCTCTGTAATATAAACAAAACAATTTATTTAGATACACGCAATCCAAAAGAAAAATCTACGGTAACACGAGGGGATCCAAGATTGAAGAAGATTCCAAAGGTGCTTGCTGCGTTTCAAGATGAGCGCGTGAAGAGATGATGCTGGCGCCACAGGAGGGTACCTCCGTCACACACTTGTTGATGAAGACGACGCCCCGCTCCCACCGCACCACCGTAGTCCTGGTCAGAAATCGCGTGCGGTGGTGGAGAAGCGGGGAGCAGGGAGTGGAGCCGAGGCTCTAAGGGGCACACGCCTTGGTGGCGCGGGTTTGGGTGGCCGTGGCCTTGGGTGGGCTCCTTGGCCCTCATTATATAGGTGGAACACCCAAGAGTTGGTCTACAAGTCTTCGAATAAGACCCCAAACCAAAACCTTCCATAACACATGAAACCTACCCAAGCTAGACCCACTAGAGGTGGGATTCCCACCTTCCTTGGGAGGGGTCGGCCCCCTGGGGAGTCCACTTGGGACTCCTCCCCAGGTTGGCTGGCCATGGGAGGTGGAGTCCCACCGGACTCCGCCTTAGTGGTTTCTTCCGGACTTTTCTAGAACCTTCTAGAACCTTCCATAGAACCTTCCGCGATCATTTAAATCTCATAAAATGACTTCCTATATATGAATCTTATTTCCTCGACCATTCCGAACTCCTCGTGATGTCGGGATCTCATCCGGACTAACAAATATTCGAACTCCATTCCATATTCAAGTTCTACCATTTCAACATCCAACTTTAAGTGTGTAACCTACCAACTATGCGACATGGTTGAGTACTCACCCGACCAATAACCAGCGGATCTGGAGATCCATAATGGCTCCCACATATTCAACGATGACTTTAGTGATCGAATGAACCATTCACATACCATACCAATTCCCTTTGTCACGCGACATCTTGAGGTTTGATCATCGGTCAATCTATACCTTGTTCAACCTCGTCCTCGACAAGTACTTTACTTGCACGTGGTATGTGGTCTCTTATGAACTCATTCATATGCTTGCAAGACATTAGACGACACTTCCACCGAGAGGGCCAGAGTATATCTATCCGCCATGGGATGGACAAATCCCACTATTGATCCATATGCCTCAACTCATACTTTTGATACTTAATCCCACCTTAACCACCCATTTACGCAGTGGCGCTTGGTGTAATCAAAGTACCTTTCCGTATAAGTGATTTACATGATCTCATGGTCATAAGGACTAGGTAACTATGTATCGAAAGCTTATAGCAAATAACTTAATGACGAGATCTTATGCTACGCTTTAATTGGGTGTGTCCATTACATCATTCATACAATGATATAACCTTGTTATTAATAACATCCAATGTTCATGATTATGAAACTAATCATCTATTAATCAACAAGCTAGTTAAGAGGCATACTAGGGACTCTGTTTGTTCTACATATCACACATGTACTAATGTTTCGGTTAATACAATTATAGCATGACATATAAACATTTATCATAAACATAAAGATATATAATAACCACTTTATTATTGCCTCTTGCTCTCCCACTTGCACTAGAGTCAATAATCAGATTACATTGTAATATACCTAACACCCATGGCTCGTGTTGGTCATTCTAGGGAGAGCTTTAGTCAACGGATCGCTATATCAGATCAGTGTGTACTTTGCAAATCTTTACTTTCCATCTTCGATGTACTCGCGAATCAAGTGGTAACGCAGTTTGATATGCTTCGTTCTTGTGCATGCATTGGCGATGGCACCCATGTTATCACAAGTAAATGATTAACGGGTCCAATGCACTAGGAACCACGCCGAGCTCTACAATGAACCTCTTCATCCATACCGCTTCTGATCTGAAGCCGCTATGTACTCGATCTTGAAGACTCGCCATCGCACGCCAGCTTGCCCAGTCAGCAGCACCATTCAATATAAACACGCACCATCTGTGACTTAGAGTCATCAGATCAGTTCCAACTTGCATCGGTAAATCCGCTTACAACGAGCTCTTGGTCACCTCCATAACAAAGAAACATATCCTTAGTTCTTTTCAAGTACTTCAGATATTCTGACTGCCGTGTTCCATTCCGGATCACTATCTGCTAGTCAAACTAACGGATGTGCTATATCCGGTCTAGTACACAGCATGGCATACATGATAGCTATGGATACTGCCATCATCTTCTTCTTTTCGGTCGAGTCTTACTCAAGACCTTGCCTAGTAACATAGGTAAGAACCCTTTCTTACTTTCATCTTCTTTAGAACCTTGTCCAGATATGTACTTTGTGATAGCCCTATTAGGCGTCTTGATCTATCTCTATAAATCTTGATGCCTAATATATACGATGCTTCACCAAGGTCTTTCATTGAAAAACTATTATTCAAATAACCTTTTACACTGCTTAATAGTTCTATATCATTCCCAATCAATAATATGTCTTCTACATATAATATCAGGAATGCTACAGAGCTCCCACTCACTTTCTTGTAAATACAGGCTCTCCATGACATAAACCCGAAGTCTTTGATCACCTTATCAAAGCTGTCGGTTCCAACTTCTTGATGCTTGCCAGTCCATAGATTGAACGCCGTTTGCATACTTTGTCAGCATTTTTAGGATCGACAAAACCTTTGGGTTGTACATATACAACTCTTCCTCAATGTCTCCGTTAAGGAATGCCGTTTTGACATCCATCTGCCAAATCTCATAATCGAAAATGCAGCTATTGCTAACAAAATCACAGATTTTAGCTTCGCTACAGAAAGTCTCATCGTAGTCAACTCCTTGAATTTGTCGGAACCCTTTGCGACAAGTCGAGCTTTATAGACAGAATATTACCATCGCATCTGATTTTCTCTGAAGATCCATTTATTCTCGACAACCATTCGGCTAATCAGTCTACCAAAGTCCATACTTTGTTATCATACATGGATCTCATTTCGATTTCATGGCTTCTTGCCATTTGTTGGAATCTGGGCTCATCATCGCTCTTTCATATGGGTCCTCATCATTGTTATCCACAATCATGACATTTAGACAAGGATCATACCAATCGGAGTGGCACGTTCCTTGTCGACCAAGGGGTTCAAGATTTCGCTCGAAGTTTCATGATCATTATCATTAGCTTCCTCTCGTGTAGGCGGCAGTAAACTTCCGTCGCTCTATCAACAAGTATAGATTCATCAATCTCATCGAGTTCTACTTTTCTTCCAGCTTTTTAGTGAGAAATTCTTTCTCAAGAAAGGTTCCGTTTTAGCAACAAAGATTTTGCCTTCGATTTGTGATAGAAAGTGTACCCTATAGTTTCCTTAGGGTATCCTATGAAGACGCATTTCTCCGCTTTGGGTTCTAGCTTGTCCGGTTGTAACTTCTTTACATAGGCTTCGCAACCCCAAACTTTAAGGAACGACAGCTTAGGTTTCTTATTAAACCATAATTCATACGGTGTCGTTTTACGATTTTGATGGTGCTCTATTTAAAGTGAATGCGTCCTTCATAACTCCATGATAACGCAAATCAGTAAGAGACATCATAGAACGAACCATATCTAAGAGAGTTCGATTACGACGTTCGACACACCGTTTCGTTGTGGTGTTCGGCGGTGTCAATTGTGAAAGTATTCCGCATTTCTTTAAATGCATGCCAAACTCATAACTCGATATTCACCTCCGCGATCGGATCGTAGAAATTTAATCTCTTGTTACGTTGATTTTCTACTTCACTTTGGAATTCCTTAAACTTCTGAAAGTTTCGGATTTATGTTTCATGAAATAGATATACCCATATCTACTCAGATCACCGTGAAGGTTAGAACATAACGACACCGCGCGATGCTACGCTCATTGGTCCGCACACATCGGTATGTATGCTCCAATAAGTCGTAGCTCATCATACCAGAAAATGGAGTCTTAGTCATTTTTCCCATTAGACATGCTTCACATCTATCAAGTGACTCAAAGTCAAGTGATTCAAGTAATCCATCAAGATGGAGTTTCTTCATCATTCACCTGACAATGCCACATATAAGTAGAATTATCATTCAATTTAATTCGCTTAGCATCAATGTTATGTATATGCGATCACTACTATCGAGATCTAACAAAATAAGCCATTCTTTTCAGTGCTCGACCATAAAAGATATTATTCATAAAAATAGAACAACCATTATTCTCTTGAATGAATAACCGTCTTGCATTAAACAAGATCCAGATATAATGTCATGCTCACGGGTACAAAATAACAATTATTTAGGCTTAAAACTAATCCCGAAGGTAGATAGAGGAAGTGTGCCGACAACGATCACATCGACTTTGGATCCGACGCGCATCGTCACTTCATCTTCAAGTAGTCTTCTTATTCTTTAGTTCTTTCTAGTTACATATATGAGCAACTGAACCAGTATCAAATACCACTAGAACGAGAACCAGTGAGATAAACATCTATAACATGTATATGATATACCTTCTTTCTTCTTCATTATCTTGATCAGCCGGATACTTGAGCAATTACGCTTCCAATGTCCCTTCTCCTTGCAGAATAGCACTCATCATCAGGCTTAGGGCCGTTCTTGTTCACAGGAGGCGGGCGCTTTCTTGCCACCCTTCTTGAATTTTTAGACTTTGCGTTCAATCAACACGTTTTGCACTCATGTTCATGTTCGCATATTGTAGTCACAAAGTTCTTGTAACTTGGTGGCGTGATTGAAGGACACGATTAATCCAGTTAGAATCACTATTCTCAAGTCATTCTTCGCATGCCCGGTCATGGCGAGCATGTGCTCACACGGCTGCCTTCTTCCATCATACGCAAGAAATGTTTCGATGCTTCATAGCATTTACACGCATGAGTCTCAAAAATAGCTTTCAGCTCTTTCATCAACTCATGAGGATCGTGGTCAAAACGTTTTTGAAGATCGGATTCAGGACGCACAGATGGCACACAACTTGAGAGTACCGAGTTTTTCGAAAGTCTAAACTTCATCGGTTTCTTTCTGCAGTCACCTCAAAAGCACATATTGCAGATTTCCGCTAGAGAGGAAGATCCTCACATGATAGAACCAAAATGAAGTTGCTACCGTTGCTCTTAAGTTTTTCTTTCTCTAGGAACTGGTTAAAATTGATTGGGATCATCTACAACATATATTTGCAAAAGTTTAGACTAAGTTTGTGACAAATTGAGTTCAAATTTTAATTCAACATAATTAAAAATCTAGGTGAACTCCACTCAAAACAATATCCCTCGCATTGTCTTAGTGATCACACGAAAAAACCACACCTAAGTCCGATCACGAGACAAGGTGTGATTTCAATGGAGAACACTCAAAGTGTTCATCATATCAACCATATGATTCATGCTCTATCTTTCGGTATCACGTGTTCCGAGACCATGTTCGTACATGCTAGGCTCGTCAAGGCCACCTTAGTATCCGCATGTAAATCGTCTTGCACCCGTTGTATGCACTTGTTGATTCTATCACATCCGATCATCACGAGATGCTTTGAACGACAAGTCTTGGCAACGGTGCTACTAAGGATGAACACTTCATTATCTTGAGATTTTAGTGAGGGATCATCTTATAATGCTACACGATCTAAGCAAAATAAGATGCATAAAAGGATTAACATCACATGCAGTTCATATGTGATATGATATGGATTTGTCTTTGCGCCTTTGATCTTCATCTCCAAAGCACGGACATGATCTCCATCATCTTCGGGCATGATCTCCATCATCAAGCGGTCAATGGCGCCGTCTTCATCCCATGTAGCAACTATTACAACTACTTTGAAATACTACTCAACATGAAATTTAAAGACAGTGCTCCCGTTGCCACAATACAATAATGATCATCTCATACATATTCATCATCACATTATGGCCATATCACATCACCAAACCAAAAACAAGTTAGACGTCTCTAATTTGGTTTGCATATTTTACGTGGTTTAGGGTTTTTGATAGAGATCTAATCTACCTACGAACATGAACCACAACGTTGATACTAATGTTGTCAATAGAAGAGTAAATTGAATCTTCACTATAGTAGGAGACACACCAGCAAAGCCTCTTATGCAATACAAGTTGCATGTCGAACGAGGAACAAGTCTCATGAACGCGTCATGTTAGTCCGAGCCGCTTCATCCCACTATGCCACAAAGATGCAAAGTACTCAACTAAAGATAACAAGAGCATCAACGCCCACAAAACCATTGTGTTCTACTCGCAACCATCTATGATAGACGGCTCGAGCACAGGATAACGTTGCATAGAAAACAAAAATTTCCTACCGCGAACACGCAATCCAAGCCAAGATGCAATCTAGAAGACGGTATCAACGAGGGATTATCGACTCTCACCCTTGAAGAGATTCCAAAGCCTACAAGATGAGGCTCTTGTTGCTGCGACGTTCACTTGCCGCTTGCAAAGCGCGTGAGAAGATCTTGATCACGGCGCCACGACGGGCAGCACCTCCCTCGGTCACACGTTCGGTTGTTGATGAGCCACCCTCCTCGCGGGCAGCGGAAGTAGTAGCTCCTCTTGAATCCGACACGACGGCATGGTGTCGGTGGTGGTGGAGAAATCCGCGAGCTTCGCTAAGCGTGCGGGAAGTGGAGGAGCGGCGGCTAGGGTTTGGGGAGAGGGGCGCCGCCTAAGGGTGCGGCCACCTTGGTGGTTCTTGGGGTGGCCCCCCTCCCCTTGGCCCTCATTATATAGGTGGAACACCCAAGAGTTGGTCTACAAGTCTTCGAATAAGACCCCAAACCAAAACCTTCCATAACACATGAAACCTACCCAAGCTAGGACTCCCACTAGAGGTGGGGATTCCACCTTCCTTGGGGGGGGTGGCCGCCCCTTGGGGAGTCCACTTGGAACTCCTCCCCTTAAGGTTGGCCGGCCATGGGAGGTGGAGTCCCACCGGGACTCCGCTTCCTTAGTGGTTTCTTCCGGACTTTCTAGAACCTTCTAGAACCTTCCATAGAACATTCCGGATCATTTTAAATCTCATAAAATTCCTATATATGAATCTTATTCCTCCGGACCATTCCGGAACTCCTCGTGATGTCCGGATCTCATCCGGGACTCGAACAAATATTCGAACTCCATTCCATATTCAAGTTCTACCATTTCAACATCCAACTTTAAGTGTGTCACCCTACGGTTCGCGAACTATGCGGACATGGTTGAGTACTCACTCGACCAATAATAGCGGGATCTGGAGATCCATAATGGCTCCCACATATTCAACGATGACTTTAGTGATCGAATGAACCATTCACATACCATACCAATTCCCTTTGTCACGCGATATTTTACTTGTCCGAGGTTTGATCATCGGTATCAATCTATACCTTGTTCAACCTCGTCTCCTGACAAGTACTCTTACCGTGGTATGTGGTCTCTTATGAACTCATTCATATGCTTGCAAGACATTAGATGACATTCCACCGAGAGGGCCGTATATCTATCCGTCATCGGGATGGACAAATCCCACCGTTGATCCATATGCCTCAACTCATACTTTCCGGATACTTAATCCCACCTTTATAACCACTCATTTACGCAGTGGCGTTTGGTGTAATCAAAGTACCTTTCGGTATAAGTGATTTACATGATCTCATGGTCATAAGGACTAGGTAACTATGTATCGAAAGCTTATAGCAAATAACTTAATGACGAGATATTATGCTACGCTTAATTGGGTGTGTCCATTACATCATTCATACAATGATATAACCTTGTTATTAATAACATCCAATGTTCATGATTATGAAACTAATCATCTATTAATCAACAAGCTAGTTAAGAGGCATACTAGGGACTCTCTCTTTGTCTACATATCACACATGTACTAATGTTTCGGTTAATACAATTATAGCATGACATATAAACATTTATCATAAACATAAAGATATATAATAACCACTTTATTATTGCCTCTAGGGCATATCTCCTTCAGAGTTATAATAAATCATAGACACTTAATATGGATAGGAGGGAGTAGTATAATTTTTTATTTGGGATCTATTATTTCTTTAGCCTATTGGTTGGCCTCGTTACCATGCTCTCTCAACAGCATTGCATCCCTCCACTACCGACGTCATTGGTCTGGCCCTCTTCCCATGTCAATGTTGCTTATATTATGTATGTAAAATAATATTTTTACTTTAGCGGGTTTTCTAATCAGGCTTCAATATATTTATACTTTAATCGGTATAGCCCTTATATTATTGCCTTATTGGTTCATATTAGTGAAGACATATGGTTTGAACAATGTTCGAGGTAATTTTGAAGGAGATATGCCCTAGAGGCAATAATAAAGTGGTTATTATTTATATCTTTATGTTTATGATAAATGTTTATATATCATGCTATAATTGTATTAACCGAAACATTAGTACATGTGTGATATGTAGACACAAGAAGTCCCTAGTATGCCTCTTAAACTAGCTTGTTGATTAATGGATGATTAGTTTCATAATCATGAATATTGGATGTTATTAATAACAAGGTTATATCATTATATGAATGATGTAATGGACACACCCAATTAAGCATAGCATAAGATCTCGTCATTAAGTTATTTGCTATAAGCTTTCGATACATAGTTACCTAGTCCTTATGACCATGAAATCATGTAAATCACTTATACCGGAAGGTACTTTGATTACACCAAACACCACTGCGTAAATGGGTGGCTATAAAGGTGGGATTAAGTATCCGAAAGTATGAGTTGAGGCATATGGATCAACGGGATTTGTCCATCCCGATGACGGATAGATATACTCTGGGCCCTCTCGGTGGAATGTCGTCTAATGTCTTGCAAGCATATGAATGAGTTCATAAGAGACCACATACCACAATACGAGTAAAGAGTACTTGTCGGAGACGAGGTTGAACAAGGTATAGAGTGATACCGAAGATCAAACCTCGGACAAGTAAAATATCGCGTGACAAAGGGAATTGGTATTATATGTGTATGGTTCATTCGATCACTAAAGTCATCGTTGAATATGTGGGAGCCATTATGGATCTCCAGATCCCTCTATTGGTTATTGGTCGGAGTGAGTACTCAACCATGTCCGCATAGTTCACGAACCGTAGGTGACACACTTAAAGTTGGATGTTGAAATGGTAGTACTTGAATATGGAATGGAGTTCGAATATTTGTTCGGAGTCCCGGATGAGATCCGGACATCACGAGGAGTTCCGGAATGGTACGAGAATAAGATTCATATATAGGTTGTCATTTTATGTGAATTAAAATGTCGCGAAGGTTCTATGGAAGGTTCTAGAAGGTTCTAGAAAAGTCCGAAGAAACCACCAAGGAAGGTGGAGTCCACATGGGACTCCACCTCCATGGCCGGCCAACCCTAGTGGGGGAGTCCCAAGTGGACTCCTTAGGGGGCCGGCCACCCCCCCATATGGGAGGTGGAACTCCCACCTCTAGTGGGAGTCCTAGCTTGGCTAGGTTTCCCACCATATGGAAGGTTTTTTTGGTCTTATTCGAAGACTTGGAGTCCAACACTTGGGGTTCCACCTATATAATGAGGGGCGGGGAGGGGCCGCCACCCCAAGACCACAAGCTGGCCGCCCCATTGAAGTGGCCGGCCCCTCCTCCCAAACCCTAGCCGCCCCCTCTCCTCCATATCTTCCGCGTAGCTTTAGCGAAGCTCCGCGGAGTTCTCCACCGCCACCGACACCACGCCGTCGTGTGTCGGATTCAAGAGGAGCTACTACTTCCGCTGCCCGCTGAACGGGAGGTGGACGTCGTCATCAACAACCGAACGTGTGACCGACACGGAGGTGCTTTCGTGCCGGAACCGATCGTGATCAAGATCTTCTATGCGCTTTTGCAAGCGGCAAGTGAACGTCTACCGCAGCAACAAGAGCCTCCTCTTGTAGGCTTTGGAATCTCTTCAAGGGTGAGACTCGATACCCGTTGCTACCGTTCTAGATTGCATCTTGGCTTGGATTGCGTGTTCGCGGTAGGAAATTTTTGTTTTCTATGCAACGTTATCCCACAGTGGTATCAGCCGTGTCTATGCATAGATGGTTGCACGAGTAGAACACAATGGTTTGTGGGCGTTGATGCTCTTGTTATCTTTAGTTTGAGTACTTTGCATCTTTTTGTGGCATAGGATGAAGCGGCTCTGACTAACTTTACATGACCGCATTCATGAGACTTGTTCCTCGTTCGACATGCAACTTGTATTGCATAAGAGGCTTTGCGGGTGTCTGTCTCTCCTACTATAGCGAAGATTCAATTTACTCTTCTATTGAAAACATTAGTATCAACGTTGTGGTTCATGTTCGTAGGTAGATTAGATCTCTCTCGAAAACCCTAAACCACGTAAAATATGCAAACCAAATTAGAGACGTCTAACTTGTTTTTGCAGGGTTTGGTGATGTGATATGGCCATAATGTGATGATGAATATGTATGAGATGATCATTATTGTATTGTGGCAACCGGCAGGAGCCTTATGGTTGTCTTTAAATTTCATGTTGAGTAGTATTTCAAAGTAGTTGTAATAGTTGCTACATGGAGGACAATCATGAAGACGGCGCCATTGACCTTGACGCTACGCCGACGATGATGGAGATCATGCCCGAAGATGATGGAGATCATGTCCGTGCTTTGGAGATGAAGATCAAAGGCGCAAAGACAAAGGGCCATATCATATCACATATGAACCGCATGTGATGTTAATCCTTTTATGCATCTTATTTTGCTTAGATCGCGACGGTAGCATTATAAGATGATCCTCACTAAAATCTCAAGATAATAAAGTGTTCATCCTTAGTAGCACCGTTGCCAAGACTTGTAGTTTCAAGCATCTCGTGATGATCGGGTGTGATAGAATCAACAAGTGCATACAACGGGTGCAAGACAGTTTTGCACATGCGGATACTAAGGTGGCCTTGACGAGCCTAGCATGTACTACATGGTCTCGAACACGTGATACCGAAAGGTAGAGCATGAATCATATGGTTGATATGATGAACACTTTGAGTGTTCGCCATTGAAATCACACCTTGTCTCGTGATGATCGAACATAGGTGCGGTGGATTTGGTTCGTGTGATCACTAAGACAATGCGAGGGATATTGTTTTGAGGGAGTTCACCTAGATTTTTAATTATGTTGAATTAAAATTTGAACTCAATTTGTCATAAACTTAGTCTAAACTTTGCAAATATATGTTGTAGAGATGGCGTCCCCAATCAATTTTAATCAGTTCCTAGAGAAAGAGAAACTTAAGAGCAACGGTAGAACCTTCACTGAGGTTCCGTCATGTGAGGATCTTCCTCTCTCGCGGAAACAATATGTGCTTGCTGCACCGCTAGGTGACCCTCCCGCAGAAACCGAAACCGATGAAGTAAAAGCTGTTTACGAGACTCGGAAATTCGGTACTCAAGTTCAGTGCCATCCCGTGCAGTCTGAATCCGATCTTCAAAAACGTTTGAGCACCACGATCCTCATGAGTTGATGAAAGAGCTGAAAGCTATTTTTGAGACTCATGCGGCCGTGGAATGCTATGAAGCATCGAAACAATTCTTCATGCATGATGGAAGAAGGCAGCTCGTTAGTGAGCACATGCTCGCCATGACCGGCATGCGAAGAAACCTGACTTGGGAATAGTGATTCCTAAGATGGGATTAATCGTGTCCTTCAATCACCGCCACCAAGTTACAAGAACTTTGTGATGAACTACAATATGCGAACATGAACAAGGAGTTACCCGAACTCTTTGGCATGCTAAAAGCCGCGAGATTGAGATCAAGAAAGAGCACCAAGTGTTGATGGTCAACAAGACCACCTTTCAAGAAACAGGCAAGTCTAAGGGAAAATTCAAAAAGGGTGGCAAGAAAGCTGCCATGCCTACTATGAAACCTAAGAACGGCCCTAAGCCTGATGCTGAGTGCTATTACTGCAAGGAGAAGGGACACTGGAAGCGTAATTTCTCCATGTATCTGGCTGATCTGAAGAGCGGCCTTGTCAAGAAAAAGAAAGAAGGTATATCCGATATACATGTTATAGATGTTTATCTCACCGGTTCTCGTTCTAGTACTGGTATTTGATACGGTTTGTTGCTCATATCTGTAACTCGAAACAGAACTAAAGAATAAACGAAGACTACTGAAAGATGAAGTGACGATGCGCGTTTGAAATGGATCCAAAGTCGATGTGATCGCTGTCGGCACACTTCCTCTACATCTACCTTCGGGATTAGTTTTAAGCCTAAATAATTGTTATTTTGTACCCGCGTTGAGCATGAACATTATATCTGGATCTTGTTTAATGCAAGACGGTTATTCATTCAAGTCTGAGAATAATGGTTGTTCTATTTTTATGAATAATATCTTTTATGGTCGAGCACCACAAAAGAATGGCTTATTTCGTTAGATCTCGATAGTAGTGATACGCATATACATAACATTGATGCTAAGCAATTAAATTGAATGATAATTCTACTTATATGTGGTAAGTCTTGGTCATATTGGAGTGAAACGCATGAAGAAACTCCATCGATGGATTACTTGAATCACTTGACTTTGAGTCACTTGATAAATGCGAAGCATGTCTAATGGGTAAAATGACTAAGACTCCATTTTCTGGTATGAGCGAGCTACTGACTTATTGGAAATCATACATACCGATGTATATGGACCAATGCGTAGCATCGCGCGTGGTTATCGTTATGTTCTAACCTTCACGATGATCTGAGTAGATATGGGTATATCTATTTCATGAAACATAAATCCGAAACTTTCGAGAAGTTTAAGGAATTTCAAAGTGAAGTAGAAAATCAACGTAACAAGAAGATTAAATTTCTACGATCTGATCGTGGAGGTGAATATCTGAGTTATGAGTTTGGCATGCATTTAAAGAAATGCGGAATACTTTCACAATTGACACCGCCGGGAACACCTCAACGAAACGGTGTGTCCGAACGTCGTAATCGAACTCTCTTAGATATGGTTCGTTCTATGATGTCTCTTACCTTGCCGTTATCATTTTGGAGTTATGCATTAGAGACAACAGCATTCACTTTAAATAGAGCACCATCAAAATCCGTAGAAACGACACCGTATGAATTATGGTTTAATAAGAAACCTAAGCATCGTTAAAGTTTGGGGTTGCGAAGCTATGTAAAGAAGTTACAACCGACAAGCTAGAACCCAAAGCGAGAAATGCCTTCATAGGATACCCTAAGGAAACTATAGGGTATACTTTCTATCACAAATCCGAAGGCAAAATCTTGTTGCTAAGAACGAACCTTTCTTGAGAAAGAATTCTCACTAAAGAAGTGACTGGAAGAAAAGTAGAACTCGATGAGATTGATGAATCTATATCTGATCGCAGTAGCGCGCGAAGTTGTCGATCCGCCACACCGCAAGAGGAAGCCAATGATAATGATGAAACTTCGAACGAGAAACTACCAACTCGCATCGACAAGGGAACGTACCACTCGATTGGTATGATCCTTGTCTAAATGTCATGATTGTGGATAACAATGATGAGGACCCTGACGTATGAAGAAGCGATGATGAGCCCATTCCAAAAAATGGCAAGAAGCCATGAAATCGAAATGGGATCCATGTATGATAACAAAGTGGACTTTGGTAGACTTACCCGATAGCCGAAAGGCTGTCGAGAATAAATGGATCTTCAAGAGAAAACAGATGCTGATGGTAATATCATCTATAAAGCTCGACTTGTCGCAAAGGTTTACAAATTCAAGGAGTTGACTGAGACTTTCTCACCTGTAGCGAAGCTAAAATCTGTAAGGATTTTATTAGCAATAGCTGCATTTTTCGATTATGAGATTTGGCAGATGGATATCAAAACGGCGTTCCTTAATGGAGACATTGAGGAAGAGTTGTATATGGTACAACCCAAAGGTTTTTTCGATCCTAAAAATGCTGACAAAGTATGCAAACTTCATTCAATCTATGGACTGAAGCAAGCATCAAGAAGTTGGAACCGACGCTTTGATAAGGTGATCAAAGACTTCGGGTTTATACAGTGTCATGGAGAGGCTGTATTTACAAGAAAGTGAGTGGGACTCTGTAGCATTCCTGATATTATATGTAGATGACATATTATTGGGAATGATATAGAACTATTAAGCAGTGTTAAAGGTTATTTGAATAATAGTTTTTCAATGAAAGACCTTGGTGAAGCATCATATATATTAGGCATCAAGATTTATAGAGATAGATCAAGACGCCTAATAGGGCTATCACAGAGTACATATCTGGACAAGATTCTAAAGAAGTTTAGAATGGACGAAAGTAAGAAAGGGTTCTTACCTATGTTACAAGGCAAAGTCTTGAGTAAGACTCAAGGACCGGCTACGGCAGAAGAAAGAGAAAGGATGAGTAAAATCCCCTATGCCTCGGCAGTAGGATCTATCATGTATGCCATGCTATGTACTAGACCGGATATAGCACATGCCGTTAGTTTGACTAGCAGATATCAAAGTGATCCATAAATGGAACACCGGGACGGTCAAGAATATCCTGAAGTACTTGAAAAGAACTAAGGATATGTTTCTTTGTTATGGAGGTGACCAAGAGCTCGTTGTGTGGTTACACCGATGTGTTGGAACACCGATCCCGATGACTCTAAGTCACAACTGGTACGTGTTTATATTGAATGGTGCTGCAGTAAGCGGGCAAGCTCGAAGCAGGCACGGTGGCGAAGTCTTCAAGAATCAGTACATAGCGGCCAGGCTTCATGAAGCGGTATGGATGAAGAGGTTCATTGTAGAGCTCGGTGTGGTTCCTAGTGCATTGGACCCATTAATCATTTACCGTGATAACATGGGTGCCATCGCCAATGCACAAGAGCCAAGGTCACACAAGAGGCTGAAGCATATCAAGCTGCGTTACCACTCGATTCGCGAATACATCGAAGATGGAGAAGTAAATATTTGCAAAGTACACACTGATCTGAATGTAGCAGATCCGTTGACTAAAGCTCTCCCTAGGGCAAAGCATGACCAACACCAGAATGCCATGGGTGTTAGGTATATTACAATGTAATCTAGATTATTGACTCTAGTGCAAGTGGGAGATCAAGGAGATATGCCCTAGAGGCAATAATAAAGTGGTTATTATTTATATCTTTATGTTTATGATAAATGTTTATATATCATGCTATAATTGTATTAACCGAAACATTAGTACATGTGTGATATGTAGACAACAAGAAGTCCCTAGTATGCCTCTTAAACTAGCTTGTTGATTAATGGATGATTAGTTTCATAATCATGAATATTGGATGTTATTAATAACAAGGTTATATCATTATATGAATGATGTAATGGACACACCCAATTAAGCATAGCATAAGATCTCGTCATTAAGTTATTTGCTATAAGCTTTCGATACATAGTTACCTAGTCCTTATGACCATGAGATCATGTAAATCACTTATACCGGAAAGGTACTTTGATTACACCAAACACCACCGTAAATGGGTGGCTATAAAGGTGGGATTAAGTATCCGGAAAGTATGAGTTGAGGCATATGGATCAACAAAGGGATTTGTCCATCCCGATGACGGATAGATACTCTGGGCCCTCTCGGTGGAATGTCGTCTAATGTCTTGCAAGCATATGAATGAGTTCATAAGAGACCACATACCACAATACGAGTAAAGAGTACTTGTCAGGAGACGAGGTTGAACAAGGTATAGAGTGATACCGAAGATCAAACCTCGGACAAGTAAAATATCGCGTGACAAAGGGAATTGGTATTATATGTGTATGGTTCATTCGATCACTAAAGTCATCGTTGAATATGTGGGAGCCATTATGGATCTCCAGATCCCGCTATTGGTTATTGGTCGGAGTGAGTACTCAACCATGTCCGCATAGTTCACGAACCGTAGGGTGACACACTTAAAGTTGGATGTTGAAATGGTAGTACTTGAATATGGAATGGAGTTCGAATATTTGTTCGGAGTCCCGGATGAGATCCCGGACATCACGAGGAGTTCCGGAATGGTACGGAGAATAAGATTCATATATAGGTTGTCATTTTATGTGAATTAAAATGTCGCGGAAGGTTCTATGGAAGGTTCTAGAAGGTTCTAGAAAAGTCCGGAAGAAACCACCAAGGAAGGTGGAGTCCACATGGGACTCCACCTCCATGGCCGGCCAACCCTAGGGGGAGGAGTCCAAGTGGACTCCTTAGGGGGCCACCCCCCCATATGGGAGGTGGAACTCCCACCTCAGTGGGAGTCCTAGCTTGGCTAGGTTTCCCCTCCATATGGAAGGTTTTGGTTTCGGTCTTATTCGAAGACTTGGAGTCCAACACTTGGGGTTCCACCTATATAATGAGGCCAAGGGAGGGGGCCGGCCACCCCAAGACCACAAGCTGGCCGCCCCATTGAAGTGGCCCACCTCCTCCCAAACCCTAGCCGCCCCCTCTCCTCCATATCTTCCGCTTTAGCGAAGCTCCGCCGAGTTCTCCACCGCCACCGACACCACGCCGTCGTGGTCGGATTCAAGAGGGGCTACTACTTCCGCTGCCCGCTGGAACGGTAGGTGGACGTCGTCTTCATCAACAACCGAACGTGTGACCGAGTACGGAGGTGCTGACCGTTCGTGGCGCCGGAACCGATCGTGATCAAGATCTTCTACGCGCTTTGCAAGCGGCAAGTGAACGTCTACGCAGCAACAAGAGCCTCCTTTTGTAGGCTTTGGAATCTCTTCAAGGGTGAGACTCGATACCCTCGTTGCTACCGTCTTCTAGATTGCATCTTGGCTTGGATTGCTTGTTCGCGGTAGGAAATTTTTTGTTTTCTATGCAACGTTATCCTACAAATTTCACATCAACTATCAAAGATGCAAAAGAAAAATATTCAATGGTGTGCCATAGAAATTATAAAGAAAATATTTGAAGAACTTGGTGATGAGCCACATGAAGTTTTAGCTGACGAGTCTAGTGACACATCACATAAATAGCAATTAGTTCTTTGCTTGTGTTTGTACATTGGCATGCAGACACTTAATTCATGTTCATTTAGATGATACTATTTCTTTATAACTTAAGGATGCGATTGGAGGTTTACTTACTAGTCATGGCTTGAGTGGCACTCGAATCCGAAGTTATTGTGGGGCTAGCAACATGAAAGGATATATTGAAGGCCTGGGAACAATTATCATGCAAGGTTAAGTTTTATGCTTATTATACATATTGTGTTGCACATCAAGTCCAACTTGTTATTTTCATGTAGGGCGATTGTGTTTGTTTATCAAGTATCTTATTTAATATTCTTAGAGATTCTTGTAAGCGTCATGTCATGCTCCGAAGTGCTAGGCTTGAGGATATGAAGAAAACACTTGATTCTGGTGAACCTGAAAATGTGATTGGATTAAATCAAGAGATGGATTTACCTAAGAATGTTTTCCACAATTCATGACGTACTCACGAAATTTGGACATGATACATCAAATAAGTAAGATTGGATATAGATTATGTGCTTGGAGAACCGTAGACCTTTGAGTTAGCTTTGTTTGCACAAATAATTTTTGTTAGTGTTTGCAAGCAAGTGAGCAAGGTATTTTTAGTTCAATCTCACTTGCTAATGTTGCAAACAGAGAAGAATGCAGCATTTTGAGGTCTAATGGTTGGGTTCAATTCATTGAGATGGTCTCTTTGTTTTGTGATTAACATGGCGTTCAAGTTCCTGCTATATATGGATGGTCATTGTGTGTCTTATGGAAAATCAGCAAGGTATGGTCATTCCCGGAACCAAATAAACGAGGAACACTTCACAAGAGAAGTATATTGTTAGTACCATTGATTAAATTAGCCAACGACTAGTTTCCTTGGTCTGGAAAGTGGATGCACAACCTGTCACCTAGGTAAAGTCCCCATGGAGGTAGATTTGAGTTTTTTTATTTTAAAAATAAAATCTCTCTTGGGTTTCCCTTACCACATTCCTTCTAAAAATTCAAACACTTAATAATTTGTTCAAATTCTCTAAAAAAAGGACAGTCTTCGCAAAGTCCAAAAGTCTCTCCGCATGGTGGGAAGTGGTCTCCCTGCCCAGGGGATGGTCTAGTTTTCCCTTTATTTTTTAGATTTGTTTTTTTTAATGAAATATCTTGCGAATCGTACGTTCAAATTATGAACCGTTTTCACTTTTCAGATCCTCACGTCGAGATCTTCAAAACTAGATCCCATGTTGATAGGTTTCGAGATACTTTTTTTTCGTACTTACAATACTAATGTGTTTGTAATCGTGGTGTGCTTCAACTGATAAGTACTTCTATTTTTTGTGTATTTGATGTAGTTTTTCCCTTTACTCAATAACTGTACTTATTCGTGTGCGCTACTGTACCTGTGTTTTTGTACTAGTACTTCCTTGTGTGCGCGAACTTCTGTACCATTACTCGTTCGTGTGCGCGACTGTACTTCTATACCAGTACTCGCTCGTGTGCGCGATTGTACATGCTCGTGTGCGTGACTGTACCTGCTCGTGTGCGCCATTGTACTCATGTTTTTTCTTTTCGAAATGGGGGCTGACCCCGGCCTCTGCATCAATCGATGCACGCAGCCCTCTTTTATTACCCAGATAACATAATCCATGTACATGTACTTGCTCGTGTGCACGACTTTACCTGATCGTCTGTGCGATTGTACCTATTTGTGTGTGTTCAACTGTACTTGGCCTTGTACGCAACTGTACTCGGGTATCCACTGAGTTGTACTCGTCCTTTACTGTACTCGTGCTATCTATGCAACTGTACTCGTTCTTTATACGTAACTGTACTTGGTTGCTCACTAAATTATACCGTGCTCTTTATGTAGTGTTTCTCGGATGTATACTATGTGAACCTATACTTGGTACGAGGTGTATAATCTACGCTTGTAGTCAGCGCGTTCAAAATAAAAGAAGCACCTATCTACAGCTAGAATGCACGCGATCGATAAGTAAGGTATGCAGCTAGCTGATCGATACTAGCTAGCTAGTAATTGGATCTGTACTCGTCTGGATTTGCCTACGCGCGTGTGTTGGTTATGTGCTCACCTTGCCCGCGTACGAATTTGGTTACTCGTTCACGTGTCGCGGCCGTGCGGGACTGTTGGCCTACTCGCTCAAGCGTAGCCCGGGGTGCGCGTACTCGGTCGTGCGTCGCGTGGGGCGCGCGTACTATCTCGCGAACAAATTTGCGACACGTGTTGATCGCTGGTGCGTTGTGTGGATCTTCGTGAAGGTTGGTCTTTAGGTAGTGATACCCTAATTTGTTTGATGAGGTTGATATAGAGTTACTCTCTCGTATGTCAGCCTTTAATCCTTAAACTTATTGTACTACATTGATCGACGACGGCCTGCCCGCGATAATTCACTCTGGAATAATCTTAACTTGACAGTGCAATTTGAGAGAGAGAGAGAGATAGAGAAGAAATAGGCCAAAATACGGACGTGATGCCCACTGGATCGATGGGAAGCTGGATCGGCTCCTGCGTGTTTTTTTTTTTTGGACTGTTGGCATTGCACAAGGGGATAGAGACGAGCGACGCTGGGTGGATCGGTGGGCTGGCCGGCCCATGTTAGGGAGTATGCTGTAATCCAGGCCCAAACAGATGAAAGAGGCCGAGAACTCGTAATTGAGTTTCCACAGCAAAAAGTACTCGTCATCGACCACAACTGAATTTGCTGCATGAACATCGTCGGTGCGTAGCCTACGGGATACCCAATCTAATATTGCCAGCATTCACACACGCATAGGCACAAAGCGAATCAAGTCAGGCAGATAATCATCGTGATCATCATTCGTCACCTGACGATTCACAGGCGGGACATCCGGACATGTACAATCAATTAATCAACCAAGATTGCACCAGGCGATACTGACCGTGACACTATGTAAGGCTGGTCATAATGGTAAGTATCATATAGTAGTATCATGCATATGATATTTGTGTATGATACTATCTCTATAGTGGTTAATATCATGAAGTAGTATCATAGTCATGCTATATTTATTGCTTTTTAGAATCTCAATGCAAATTTGTGCACAAGATTTGTTGGGCATTAACTTTTCACATGCGCTATGATACAGTATCTACCTATGTTACTCTAATCTCCTCTTTCCTCCTTAATTAGCTGCCACATCAGCATTTTTGTGGGATCAATGTGCATGATACTAGCTATGATACTAGCACTATGGCTAGCCTAATTGGCAGCACGGGTGCAAATTAATTTTTTTGAAACCGGAGAGGCCCCGAGCCCCTGGGATCCGGATGCCACCATTAATTACTCGTATTTTTTTTAATAGAACAAGAGTGCCTTCGTTAATTATAAGCTGTGCATGTACATTTTACATACTCATTGGTGCATCATCACTACTTTTAAAAAAAACGCCAACCTCAACTTCGAGGTTGAAAAGACACCGGCCTTCATTGCGAGCTTTGTTGATCACCATCTGGACGCTACAGTCGGTCACCAAATCTTGGGGTGCCAGTAGTATTTACCATGAATATGCAGCATCACAACTCTAAGATCATTCAGCTGGTGGTCCAGAACCAGCCACGCCAAAACCAGTGAAAGATATCGCCTGGCTAAATAGATTGTGGTTTGTCAACCCAAAGATCAAGAAGGACTGGTACTTCGTAAGCTTGAGGCTAAGAGTACAACCCTTATATCGTTCAAGGGCATTCGGCTGAACTTCATTAAGGGAGAAAAAGATAGTTTTGTACAAGAAGACAAATTAAATGGCTACAATCAGCAGAGGTAGCCGACAGAAAAATCTAATGTAGATGATATACCTTCAAGACCAAGAGCATTACTACAATTTAAGGAAACAAATCTACCCAAAAGAAATGTGATTACTTTGTCTTTATTCTAGGAGAGAATCGAGTTAAAATAAAACAAACACAATGTGTCGAAATATATAAAATTAAACAAGTTTGTTTATATTTTATTGCTTCATGGGCAATTTATATGAGTGCAAATACATCTTATTATGACTGACACATTAGATGACTTTGAATGTCACTTGTATGTCGTTCCATTTGTGATCAATGTGGATTTAATTGTGTGGTATAATCAATGTTGAGAAAATCGCTTATCGGGTTCAACTCGGTCGGCTGACGATAAGCAATTAATAGGCAAATCGGACGATTAATCGGGCGATAAATGAGTTAATCGGACGATAAATGAATTTATCGGCTAATCGATGACCACTGAATAGGGATTAATCGGGCGATTAATCGTTGAATCGGACGATTTTTTGAACAGTGGGTATGTATAATTGACACGTAGCAGTTAACTTTATTCGATTTTGTTTTAAAAAGGCAAAACTTCATTTGGTATCACAACCACCATGTTTCTAAATAATTGTGTCAAATTGGGTGTAATATTAGTAAGTCAAAGCAATGCGTCCTCAATATAATCATAAAATTTGTGTGTCAAAATCAGTGAAAACAATAACAGGGAATATCTACTTGAGTCATATGTGTCTACCTCAACTAAAAAAATAAGATTGTTGTACTGGTTACGGCCAAGGTACTAAACTTTTGCATTTTTCTTGATGATGTAAAAGTACAAATGCAAATTATGTGGTGACAGCAAGAGCAACAGTGCAACAGCAAGACATGTTATCCTTTGTTTTAGCCATACGGTGCACGAGTGAAGGTATTTGAGGTAGAGGTAAATGATTATGAAAGTCATGAGTTTTTTTAGTGATGAAAATCTAATGTACTAGTTGGATAATGTAAATATAATGAGAATCTGATCACTGGATTGCGCTTGTATATAGTTATGATGATCCATTTGTCATGCTAATAAAGTAGGTCTACCAGATCAATTGGATTTTTTGTGGTAATTTCTAACATACCGTTCCTTTCCTTCCATTGTGATTTTTAATAGTATATAATATTATAGTGTCAACACATCAACTATAAATATGATGTTAGTTAAAGTTTTTTTATGTGTAGATACCCAAAAAGTTAGTAGTACATAATTATGTGATTTAGTAATGAAAGTATCTCACATTAAAAGGTTACATTCTTTTCGGTGCCAACCTCTTCCCCATGGCCGAACGGAAGGAGTTTGCAGGTGGTCTTGGGACAGGGATGCCTCGATGTGGCAATGGTGGAGGCTTGTCGCTAGCTGGGCGCGGGCGCATATCTTAAAATAACAGGGACATGACCATCATCGATGTTGGCGTTGGGACAAGTATTGATGGCGGTGTAGAAGACCAGTGGCGTCCGACAATACTAGCACCCGCAAAAGGAAGAGTGGGCCATTGATGCCGATGTAGAAGCAGACGCACACACATACGTTGCTAGACGAGTCTAGGGCGGATGCGAGAGGACACGTGTGCGGTTCACGGCACATCCGCGGAGATGCATTTCCAATCTAAATTTGGCCTTGAAATGGATAGGTCTACGCGAGTTGATATGTTTGCGGCTAGCCATTGGGATTCAATTTATTGTGTCCTCATGTCCGTGTGGACCACAATGAAAATCATAGCGCGCTAAAATTATAATATTTGTCCTCCTAATCCGCCATAGATTACTATGTTTTTCTTTATTTGAGCATCGTGTGATTCTTGTGACATGAATTTAAATATCGTAAACCCTATCCGCAAGAATCTGAGAAGAAAATAGTCCTGTGAGAAATTCGATCTAATTAAGAAATGCAGGTACTGTACTACTCACTGTGTTCAGTCGGTCCATCCGGAGTCCGCTGCGTACCGTGTACTGGACCCATAACCTGTATAGTCAAAGTGCGCATGCCACCACGTTTCCTGGCGACACACAAATAAAGCTGACGTTAAACAAGAAAGAACGGCCAACGTTCGCCTGCGGCAGAAGGCGGGGCCCGTAGCCATGGTTCCCGTGCAGGGTGCAGCGGCAGCCGAGCGTCTGTCAAGAATGGACAACCGTGCGCCTCGCCCGCTGTGACGCAGTGAGCCCGTGCCCGTTATTTGTTGGCTGTCGCTGATAATCCGAGCTCGTGAGAAGATAAGTTTGGCGTTAAGCATGGTTTAATTCTCTCTACGACCTCAACGTCGTGTGAAACGTAGCGGCGAGCAGAGTGTGGCTGCATGGAACGACAGGGGGGTCAAGGAGTTCGGCGGGTGATGGTGCGACACTGTTCTTCGCTCGTCACAGCTCAGTATCCCTTCTCGTGTGGCGCATGCACATCTGGGGTGGCTGACTCGGGTATCCCTTCTCCCGCGGTGGATTTCGGTCGGTGCGGCGGATCAGCGGGTTGTCGACGCACCTTCTATGATTTTTTTTTTTGAGGTAAAAACACATACTACGTATATTATATTGAGCAGCAGGCCGTCTCATTAAAAACGTTATATTCCCCTTAGGTACCTTGGTAAGGAAAAAAGTGCGTAAGAAAACATGCTGCTCCGAAGTTACACGGTGTTCATACATTCTAGGGTGATCAGCTCCCGAACGCAGTCCGGGGCTGAGTCACGGATACAATCTGAGGTCCCTGATTTTCCTAACTGTGCTAAGGTATACGCCACTCCGTTGCATCCCCGATCCACCTTTGATATGGTGATGTCTCTGAAAATCTTCACCTTCTATGATCTTTTTTCTTCTAATAAACTCACGAACTTGGTACTAGTAGAAAATATCACTTCGCACAAGCGTTGTGATCTTAACACGTGTCTGAGGAACAATGGTCACTAAAATCATATTTATTAGCAATACCCTAAGTACTGCTAGCTTCGCGAAATGAGCAGGCGCCAGGTTACACATCCGGCATGTTTGTGTGTTCACTCGTGAGTAAATACAAAGGGATGCTAGTATATACGAGGCCGTTCATGTATATATATACACTAAACTTTAAGTACTGCCTCGCGAAATGTGAAACAACTAATTAACGATGAGAAATTTTGTGTATTTCACGCATGAAAGCCAACACTGGTAACACCGCATGGACAATCTGCAAATTAAGACATGCAAGTGAGAATCCTTTGTGTGCGTAGGGGGTGGGGTTGGGAGACGCAAATTACAATTTGAAAGTTAAAAAGAAATGTTTGATCAAATTTAGGTTATTCATATTTTTTATTAGTCATATCTAATGTGGAATGTTGTAGGATTAAAACTAAAAAACAATTGTATCTAAAATAAATAAATCTAATCAAAAGTGTAGCAATAACATAGTCAATCATTTTGAATAGTTCTCTGTTAAATAAAAAAGAGTTAATTTTTGGAAAATCAAATCCAGTCTTGAGTGTAGTATAATGGTGAGTCAACATTCTTGAATAGCTGGCAATTAAATTAAAATAATAACAATCTCCATCTTTATTAATAAACCCAAAACCATTGCATAAATGTTTTATGGCTCTATGGACTATTTACATGTGCCTATAGTAAAACACAATGTTTTGCCGTGAGTTGCCTATTGAGCTCTCCACTCTATTTATATTAAATCAACATCAACTCTACAATTAAGTTAGAATCGGTGCATATCTCCTATACCTGGAAGCTACCGATACTAATGATTTACATGCGATAATATGGTGATTTGATCCTATAGCTATGTCTAACAATCTTATTATGAATATTATAATATATAATTATAGATATATCACATGTATTTCAATTCATATTTAATAAATATAGATTAGCCATTTGTTCAAGTACATTTCTTCACTTTTTGTCTCGAGAATGCCGGATGGCTCCTTGCTCGAGTGGCCAATGGCGGAATGTTGATCCTCTCACCCTCTCTCTCTCTAATATCTCTCTCTAATATACCCATTTCAATTCTTCCTCAAATCAATCTCATCTCTAATTCCCATCCTGTTCTGCTTCTTCTGATCGATCAATCGGAAGTTTTCTCACCCATTCCCCACATTGAGAAGTCTGCAAAATTCCATGCAAATAGGAAAAGTCTGCAAAAGTCAAACTATACTAACTTTGATCATATTTATTGAAAAACTATCTATATCTACAATACAAAATGTTTACCCTAATAAAATATACTTCACGATAAATCAAATGGTATTGATTTGATATTAATTCTAGATGTTAATATTTTTTTTACAAATTTTGTCAAAGTTTACACCTTTTAACTTTGAAAAAATCTTACACGCACTATATTTTGGCATAGAGAGAGTATATCAATTAGATGTGATGGTTAGGTGTGTGAAGGCTAGACACATTTCCTTAATTAATCCATTGTGCGTAAGTTTCTAGGTTTGGGGTTTTAATCATCAAGTTTTTTATGCTTCGCGATATTTAGTACTTATGCATCTAGCTGTTATAAAACATGTGCTCACTGATTTTGACAACCAAAACAAATGAAATACCATATACCTATAACATTTGCTTCCTTGAGTTACCTTCATCCTCTCAACCTTGCATGAGCTCCCATGCATCTCTAGTTGCAGAACTTAGTTGATTTAGTTTTACAACTTTCTAGTTATTAGTATCAACAAATGAAAACCCTCCATATTTTACTTTATTGCATTGCACGAAGGGTCATACAAGTGATTTATAGGGCTTTAAATAATAGATTTTTTACCTTCAGCTTTTTATGTGTTCGGCACTTAAATACTTATCGATTGTATTATAGTCACTACCCCGCTATAGGGAATTATCACGCGGCACAATAGCGTGTTTGACGCCACAAGGCCATCACTGCTCAGGCGGGCTCCATGCGGGCACGCCGAACACAATGTTTTGGCGACCTTGCGAGTGGCGGGCCAGCCGTGTTAGTGACGCAAAATGCGTGACGTCGCGACATACCCCATGTTAGGCCGCAATGGTCACGCGTCGACACCACCACGAACACCTTCACCTCCACCCCCAGCTTCGGTCGAACATGCGTCGTTGTAGCCCGAGCTCAACGAGGATGACATGGCAGAGTTCGCGAAGGTCGACGCGTAGTTCATAGTCAGTGGTGAATGCAAGAAGGCGAAGAGGCAGCAGAGCTGGAGTAGAAGGATTGCGACGAGAAGGGCTAGAGCGAGCAAGACTGGAGGAAGAAAGGAATGGGCCGATGCCGATGAACCCGCTGCCATCCTCACGCCATACAAGTGACAACTTAGGGACGACGCTTGTGCTCGAGAGGAGGCCAACAAGGCTAGATGGCAGCATGTCACCCAGATCTCTGCCGAGGAGCAACGAAGGAGGTTGTCCATCTCATCATAGCGGCCGAGCAACAAAAACTCCTCGAGCGCAACGCTCAGAGCCTCGCTGAGGCAGCTGCCCACGAACAACGGAGGTCACCCAGAACGAGAGCAGCCGCTAGTGGAGGGCCGCCTGAAGGGCCAGCGACGCAGGGAAGGTATGACGACATATGCGACGATGCTGCACCGACAGACGCGCGAAGAAATGGTGAAGAGGCGAGTGTGGGTACAGGCGCAACAAGCCAAGAGGAAGAACGACAGCGAGGCCGGCCCGCTGCGCGTCTTGACCGATGGCGAGTATGCTAGATTTAAATTCAAATTTATCTATTTTCCATTCAACTTTGTAGTAGATAGTAAGTTTTGAATGAAAATTTTAATTTCCACTAAATCTAATTACTTTTAAAAAAATGGGAACGTGACTGGAACTAAACGCGTTCGACGTCCTGGATTGATCAGGTGGTTTTGTCTCAAACGTGGTGCAGACTGCAGAGTGTTGTAATATAGAGGGAAGAGACACAAAGGAATGAATCAAATGAATCTCTTGTTTTATTGCAATGTGGGAGACCCACTTATATACAAGCTGAAGGGGTGTGTTGGGGAGACACCTCTTCTCCAACAGACACCTCTTGGGAGGCATCCCTCCCATACACAATTGATCACATGTATTATTTCCTAACACCCCCCCTTGATCAATTTGTCATCTGTATATTGCAATCCGAAGACTCCTCCTAAAAAAACCCTGTGGGAAAAACTGACGAGAAATATTATAACGATATGCCACCGAAAACTCCTTTAAAACCCAGTGGGGAAAATTAAGGAGAAACCATGTGTCATACGTCCGCACTTGTATTTATATTGTCTCGTTAAAAACCTTGTATGAGAAACCTTAGGGAAAACTCATAAAGGGAAAAAGAGTACAATATCAGTGATCGGAAGATCATCAACGAGTTATAACTAGGGATTTTACTCCCCCTCAACATTGCAAACCTAAAGGTTGTCTCATACCAATTCCACAAACTTAATTATGAAATACAACTGTTGGTAGAGATACTGCGAATATCACAATATTTTGTTTGCAAATTATCCTCTTACATTTCTGAAATTTATGAGGATAAATATAACTCATAAGAAATACAAGTGACATTATCTTAGTAGATAATGATAGGTGATTCGAATGAATCTCCACATGAACTCACATGTGGCTAATCATTATGGGAATTCATACACATCTTGTGATGCTTCATATGATTTATGCAGAATGATCACCGGAAGGACCCATTTAGAGTCTATTCTGAAGGTTTCCTTCTGAATACTCTTTCAGTAAATCCAGTCTTTGATATGACACTATTGGGATTAGATAATTAGCCACTATCATATATCACACATTGGTTCCATCTTGATTTTCATACTAGAATTAATCAAGATTTTTGTGCCTTGGATATATCGTAGAATAATCCATACAAAAACCTTATACCTTTTGGGGGATTGCACTCTCAATAAATTGCCAACAAACATAATGTCAGACCTGACGTATTTTGCAAGATATCTCAGTGCTCCGATGGTAGATATGGAACTTTAGCTCCATCTATCACGTCACCATCTTCCCACCTTTTCAAGGATTGGTATCCCATATTAGGTATAATATGACCATATATGTATCTGATATTATATATCCGTATTGAACTTATTCAATATTTTGGGATATATGAAGACTGATATACATTTATTCCTGGGGGGAACAAGCTCAAGTTAAAAACTTAAGCACGATTTGGTTTGACCCAAATCTCCCTCTTAAAATGATTGTGTGTATCTCAAATGTCCTGCATAAAGATATTGATGATAAGATCATCAACACCACTTGGGTGACGTAAAATCCAATTAAGGATTTATCCATGAGTACACATCAACAATCATTGATATTAGAGTTATCCTCATCATGGAATAACTCACACAGTCGGTTGTACCACGAAATTATCTCCGACTACTTCAAGTCATATAATGACTCCAGAAGTTTCCCGCACACATGTTGCGATTTTCCTTTGGATTCAGAATATTAAGTCCTTCAATGACTTCAATATATAAGTCCAAAATGAGTGACCAGTAGGAGTATGTAGGCACAACTACATACATCAACCACATGGATCAGTACTGCCAATGACATTTAGTATCGAAACATAATTCCATTCATACCAAGATGGTATGCCACATCATGATTGATGTCGAGTTTCTGCGAAAAACCCTTGTGCTACAAAAGCCTCGCTTTATCACCACCTCATTCTCTCTTCCCTTATGGGAGATACTTATGAGGAGAAGGTTTTACTATCGTAAATACCTCTCTCTGATGAGCGAGCGCTATTCTTCCTCAATTGCTTCCTTTCATTTGAACCAATATAAGTGCAACAACACTCTCCATGGATTTTGGTTCAGGGCCCAAAAGGATTTTAGCAATTCCAGGAAGATTTATATGTCGACATATGTAGACTTTCTCATATACGATTCTCATGAATCAGTATCATTTGTGGAATTCACATTGTGCCTCTCAACTCGTTGTGACTTCCCATAACAACAAATTCAAGGTGTTTCGATGTCCCAGCACACAAAAATGTGTGCACACTGTGCTGGGTTCCTGGATGATACACATCCTACAGGTGTCATCCAACCTCAGGTTGAACCACATTTAGTGATTGGGAGACCATCTCTTTTGTTCCAACAAAAACAAAGAGAACTTAGTATCATATGATCAGAATTCTCCCCCACTTGCTCTCATATGGGGAGACGAGTGGTTTATTAGGTACCTCCACTCAATCCGATACATGACCAAAATGACACCTTTGTCACTAGTAAATATATTGGCAGATTATTTGCAATAAAATGCAAATTTCTCATAACCTGAACCTCTAGTTCAGTTTATTAAGTACGTGGTCAAATGTCAACGACATTTCTTAGCCATTTCCTGGCATTCCGTGTGGTACACATCTCCCCCTGATACTAGAAAATGTCCTTATTGCAAAAGCAATCAGCGTATAGGCCCCTAACTCCCTTTTCAGGGTTAAGGTATGTGATGGATTAACAATCATACCACAGTTATTCCTCACATAGATCCCAAATATATGTGAGGGCCCATAACATACGCCGGGGTGGTGATATCGGATGCAACCGATTACCGCAGATGGGAAATCCTATTTCCACGTACAAACTGCAAGGGGACGCAGTATTAAATATGTGGCGTGTGATTCCGCATGTTACCACCAACTAAATGTTGGCAAATCACAATTCTGTAACATTGACTGTGCAACTTTGACTCTCTTTCAGAAGAGATCCAGCCAAACCATTATGGGTATGTACAAAATATACTGAATATAACCATTGAATGTTCGTGAATCAAATTCAACGAAAATTCCAATCCAATGGCATTATCCCACGTTAGGATATTTTGCTCTAAATTCGTCAATTTGAGCACTTAATTCAGTATTCACATGGTTTTGTGTGAATGATACACACATAAGACCATCTTCAAGATGCATCTGTGCAACCACGAAGCACCAACATAACCCACACAATGGTTGAGTAATCCACATACATTCTTGAATGCTTTCAAGAGTAATGTGTGGCTCATTCTGAATTTTAAGGTGAGAGTGCCTTAAAATTAATTCCCTTATGGCACATCCAGTGCACATAAAATCTTATGGTTGTTGGGAATATTGCAACAGTCAAGTGTTGGTAAACAGAATTTCCAATAATTTCTCTAACTTCCCATACCATGGTGATAAAGGAGGAAAAATTATTGTGTACGCAACAAAATTGAGTATAAAATGATTCATACACTCAATTTTCTCAACTATCATGTCCTCGGGACATAATGTTGCGAATTATACTACATGTAGTAGTACAATCAGAGGCTAATGATATTTGGGATAACCAGGAGACTACAAGAGATCTCCAGGACATCTTTGGAATAACCATCCACAAGTATATCATCATTGTAGCGGAGTTTAATTTTCCTTCTACAGTACCAGCATATTTCCGGTTGTTCCTTTGAAGTTGAACTTCAATCTTATCCCATTGAACTCATTTGCCTTCTCTAATAAGGAGTTGGTGGTATGGTTCAATCCAATGCTTGACAGATTGGTAACCATTGGTACGATATTTCATACTACCACCCCTTTGACAAACTTGAGAGTTGTCATAGCGATCATTTCTCTTAAATGATTCATGCCCTTTTGAGAGATATATACCATTTGTATTTGTCATTTTGTCTTCACTTTACATTCAACTCCCCGTGGTTTTGTAACCACTAAATTGCTGAGCGCTAAGAGCACTAGCATGAATTTCATGCAATGGTATAACACTCATTGAATGTGACGTTCCTTCATAATAAGTTCATCATATTTTCACCTTGAAATAAAAATGGTATTTATATTTACCATCATAGGAGAATGTAAAGTGCAGTAAGGACTTACAACCAGATATGTATCCGAAATTGCCTTATCATATAATGTCAACTCGATGTTGATTTGTAGACAAAAGACATATAAGCCTCAACGGACTTGGAGTCACAAACATGAATCAATAGTCATTCGTGTGATGCTTATACCAATATATCTCCTTAAGGGGGTCCCAAAGGGGACAATGGATATTCACCATCCATTTAAATACTCAATTTGAGAATCGAGTCATTGCGATTTTGCTATCTTATAAATAGCCATGACATTATCTACATGTGGAGTTTCTGTGGCGACATGGCCACGGGTCGACAAAATCATCAATGCCCAGGACCCATGTTAAATGATTACTCCCACATAATGTCATCTCATCGCACTACCTTTCGAGAAAGGTCAGCCATATGATGCAAAAAAAATGTTCATGCATTAATTTACCACTAGTAAATTAAGTAGGATGAAAATGCTATGACTGAGCATAATCATGGTCATGGTGATTCGTAGTGACCCATAGGTCAAGCCTTCCACAAGAACACCACAATGTGGTGTAGATCTTCAAATTAAAGTTAGTCACTTCAAAAGGGACAAACCTTTAATTTGCTTAAAACACATGGAGGTAGTCAACCACCTAGTGGTGCCTCACTCATATGGACATTCTCATCGATCATAGCCTCCACAACCTTATGTTATTTATAACACATGAAGGTAATCACCACAGAATGGTGTTAAACCTCTTAGTTGTGCCTGAAAATTAATTAGTAGCTATGATGGCATCTCATAAGTTGTGTTTGCATGGAAGGTAATCACCAAATTATGCAAGTATTTTGCATAATTCTCTTCATAGCATAACATGACGATGTTATCGTCGCCAATGTCTTGGTTCCACATTTGATGGAGTATGTGACACTAAAATCACAACCAAAGACAAATGTTATGAAGCTATCAAGCATTCGGAAAACTTCATCAAGGTAGTCACCACATGTGTAGACATCATAGTTTTAAACGAAAATTATTTCCCGTTGCTATGATACCATGCCATAACTATTGCATCTTCATTTTTGCTTGAAACACATGGAGGTAATCACTACTATGTAGTGTAGACCTCACTCTTATGGAGCTTTTTCAACCTTGTGTTAATTAAAACACATTGAAGGTAATCACCGCATGGCGGTGTAGACCTCGCAGTTGAGAACGAAATAAATTCGTTGCCATTATTCAATCCATAAGTTGTGTGCAAAATTGAAAGAGTCATTATATCATAATGACATAATTTAGACCTTAAGGTAACGGTGCATAATCTACAATTAAGTAGTAGATGCCACATATCAATTACCTTCTAATTCACAAGTATAAACTTGCAATAGTTATGCAGGTGTCATACACTTTGCTACGTGATGTTTTCCAAATTTGCAAGCAAACGCCATATTCTATTTGAATAATGGATTCAACATATTGCTTTGCAACAGTATTACTCACGTAATACATACGTCATTTTACCTCACGTAAAATGATGCATAATCAATTATTATGCAATTCAGCAGAACACAATGATTTATCATGCATATTTACTCTCAAATCTCGCAAATAACAATAAACTCATGGTCAAACTGCTGAGCAAGAGTCCAACGAGACTCGATTGTAATTTCTGTAAGTCTAAGAGGTAGACCTCAAGACCTGAAAAATCTGGTGGTGAATCAGAAATTCCATGGACTTTTGTGATTACCAAAGAATTCATGGGCTAATCACAAAATGGATAGGCTTTTTCCATCCTTCTCCCGTGCGGTTACAGAATTCCCCAATGGGAAATAAGCCACCGGGACGGGCTCTCGCCGGCTCGCCTCCGGTCTGTATGAGGCCGTTACGCCACGGGCAGGCCATGGTCGACCTGACCACTCTCCTGAGGCCGCATACCCGCCATGTCTCCACGGCTGCACGCTGCCGCTCGGGGTGGCCGTCGACTTCCGTGCCGGAGCCCGTCGCCTCGTTTGTCTGCCTCTTGGAGACAAGGCCACGACGGGCGGAGGAAATGCTGTCGCCCTGAGAGCCTAGCAGCGCCGCGCAGGACCTTAGCCGACGACGGGCTCAAACACCCGCGCCGGTTCGGTAGCGCATTTGCCCCCGCCGTGGAGAGCGCCGCACCGGCGTTGGACTACGGCCTTTGCCTCTAGCCGGGCCGGTGCCGGGAGGATCCCGTGTTCCAGCGCCGTCGCTCCTGGCCGCGCCTACATTGATGTCGTGCTAGCCCTTGGCCGCCACCGCGCACGAGAACGTGCGCCAGGTTGGTAGCGCGCCGGCCGCCATTGCCTCAGGCCGATGGCCGTGTCGCTACAGGCTAGTGGAGTGGCGCTACGCGCCTTTGCCGCTACCACTGCTGCCGAATTAAGTTCCGTGAAGTTCCGGTGGTGGTTGATGCCGCTGATGGCCTCCGTCGGTGTCGCCTCGGCGAAGGCAAGGCCACCGCACCAGTTCATCCGTTCCGCTTATTTGATGCAAGGCAAATAGTGCAATGGTTAGTTCACCCGTTCCAACAAAATGGACATTAAACTAACCAATCGAAAGCGGTGAGTATTGAATCCGTGCATGCAACAGCATGCTACATGATGCATGTCGATCAGATTTTCCTCAGCATTCCAGTGCGTGCGTCGGCAAGTTCATCACGCATTATTCTCTAGATCTTGGCCAAACACAGTAGTAGTTTAAGCCACGAAGCAGCCTGTGGGATTGTTCCCAGAATCCAAGTTGATGCATGTGCATATTGCGCCGCCGCACAACAATCTCCAATGAGGTTTACTGCTCACGGTAGAATCTACGTGCTGATAACGTGTTGTAATATAGAGGGAAGAGACACAAAGGAATGAAGCAAATGAATCTCTTATTTTATTGCAATGTGGGAGACCCACTTATATAAAAGTTGAATGGGTGTGTTGGGAGACACCTCTTCTCCAACAGACACCTCCTGGGAGGCATCCCTCCTATGCATAATTGATCACATGTATTATTTCCTAACACAGAGGACGCCACTGGAGATGGCCTGAGTGCCCGGCCCCATGCGAATCGGTATGTGATGCTCCCTGTTTGAGTTTCTTCGTTTGTAGCGAATTCAATGGTGATTTTCCCCATCCTGTTTGAGCATACATTTTCTCCTAATTTTTAAGGTAAAAGAGACGGCACGTGGATCCTTTTGCGGCCTCTATCTTGGTGCATGCCCCCGCTTTAGGTGTCAGAGTGTGCAAAGCAGGGCGCACCTCTCTATTGCACGCGGCGAAACATTCCGCATCCCGGTTGCACGCTCGACATTTTGACTTTCGGTGACCATGGACGATCAATGCTGTTCAGACGAAAACTCTGCTACTAGTAGTAGTATACTCCTGGAGCTCATGGCATTCTCGTGACAAGAGTTCATGAATCAGAAACTCTATCAGCGAGCATTTCAGAAGAACAAAACACTTTAGCATGCGAAAGAAATGCTGTACAATTAAGATTTAAGGAATACAGGTACTGTACAACATCCGTATCCAGTCAGTTCATCGGAGGTACTCTACTGCGTCCTGGGTCCTACAGCCTGCCGAAGCTATAGCAAGCTCGCCGTGTACTGGACCTACAACTGGTAGCGAGTCTTGGTACGCATGGATGGGCCGGGCGGGGCCCAAAGCCTGTATAGTCAAAGTGCCAAGCTAGTACTGCATGTTTCCTGGCGACACATAAATAAAGCTGACGGAAAACGAGCAACGTTCGCCTGCGGCAGAGGCCGGCGCCCCACTCGCCATGATTACCGTGCAGCAGCGGCAGCCGAACGTTGGTCAAGAATGACAGCCTCCTCACCCGCTACTCGCTGTCCCGTGCCCATTTTTTATTCGATATATATTTTGGTTCTACTATTGCGTTGGGAGGTTAAGGTATTTCTAGCGGTTCAAAGATTTTTTTTGTCACTAAAGTAACTGTCTAGGTTCATTTACGTGGCCGCAGACATAATATTGGTTGCTTTAGCTGGTATGTCGGTTTGAGTTCGAGGTAGCCCAGAGCTAAACGTATTTTCCCTCCGCCTAGGCCTTTTAGATTTTTTTCCACCAATTCTCCCAAAATTGGCACATAAATATGTAAAAGGTAAATGTTCCACTGAGATGTTTAACAAATTTATTACATCTAAATAAATAACAAAGTTTACAAGCATTGCCAAAGAGCAAATTAAATGAGATGAGACTGACTACTCCTTATTCTCTTTCATGGCCTGCCAATGCCTATATGTGATTAATCAAATCCGGCTACAGGCGTTTGGAAACGTGGTTATCAGAGTCTAATGTTCATATGCTGAAATGGTTAAACCAAGTCACTCTGAAATTTCCATCCATGGCCATTCATGCCATCAGGACGCTCTATCTCATCGATCACGTTGTGCATGATCACATAACAGATCATCACCTCATGCATGGTCTTCAAAGATCATGTTCAAACTGGGTGACGAACAATAGCACACCTAGCTTGGAGCACGCCAAACATCCGCAAACTGTCTCTGGCAAATATCTTGGTTCTGTATCAAGTTTGCAAACTGTCTTCACAATGTGACTCGGTCAGCATAGATGCCATCAGCAAGATAGTATGGCTTCTCGTATGCATTGACATTGATCTCATAGTTCACCACAACAACAGTGCCTTCTAGAAGCCGGCCGAATACCGGAGAGCGGTGGAGCACATTAATGTAATTGTGGGAACTGGTCATGCTAAATAAAGAGTGTCAAATCCACAAATTATGCGATGCCACTGCCTCAATGATAGTGCATCCCTCTGCATGACCGTTGTACTGACCCTCCATGCAAATGGACAGTTCTTGCACTCCCATGGATGCAGTCTATGCTATAGTCGTGGCCTGAACATAGGGTGGCGGCGGGGTGGCGACCTTGTTTTAGGGCTACAAAGAATGGTATGGAGCGTGATTTTGGTCTGCTAGATTTCGTTGTCCCTGACAAGAGGGGCTGGGTAGGTCACGCGAGCTGACCACGCCCGTGTCAGCGCTTTGTCCGCACGAGCGTATTCGCGGCCCAAATTTGGGTCGTGTTTGCGTCCCACGCACAGCTAGAGATGATCTAAGAGCCTCTGAGTCGTGTTCTTAAATTAATATTTGGTTCTAGTTGATTGGGGTGCGTTTGAAGATGCCCGTTTCCAGCCGTGTCCCCAACAGCTTCTACGAAAATATTTAAATTTATCAGTAATTATTATTTTCATTTAAATGTCGTTATATATTATAAAGTTGAATGAAAAAGAGTAAATTTTCACTAAAACCTAGCCTAATCATCTCCGGACTAGGCGCGTGATGGGCCAGCCTTTCCGTCATTCCACATCTCCACACTTGATTCGTCTACATCATCGTCGTTGTCGCTGGAGCTACCCGCGATGGTGGCCCTTCAGCTGCGCTCGCCTCAGGCGATACTCGTTTTGGGCGACCCGTGCTGCTTCGCGGCCGGCAGCATCGACGCATGTGCGAGCATTGAGCTCAAGAATCCTCTTTTGCTTGGCCACCACAGGAGGCGCCCGGACTCCTCCGTCAGTGCCCGCTCGATGGATATCTTGGTGATGCGGCAGATGATGGCCCCTTTAACATCCTCTCGGTTACGTGCGGCGTTTCTAAGTAGTCGCACCGTCTCATACGACGAGAGGATCCTGCTTCGGGTCCACTAGCTCCATTCCGTCATCCCACTAAGCCTGCTCCTCCATCGCCTTGCGCTCCGCGTCCGCCATGGAGTTGTCATCCAAAGGGAAGAGTTGAGGCTCGGGTTGCAGCGACACATGTTCCACTAGCGACGTGTGGACATTGTGACCCATTGTAATATCCCAGGTATTGGGGTTACAAAAATAGAGGAAACAGATGTGTGCATTGCATTCATGCATAGAAAATCTGGGGAATTTTCGCGCTTTAAAGTAAAACAGTCACAGTAACTGAAGTTTCACTTGACCTTGGTGGAACTGAAGTAGCTCACCAAGTCAAGCGCTATAAACCTCAATGTGACTTTGTTAAAACCTTGTTTTGGGTAGAGATGATTTGATCTAAGGGGTTAGATCAAACGGAACTAATAATCAACACAACAACACTTTACTCAATGATTAACTACTTGATATTATTAAAGATCACAACATGGTAATCCATGTCATAACACATGAACACCAATTCAATTACAAACCAAGTAACAATAAAATGGAGAAACCATTCTTCACTTATCTTTTCCATGACTTAAACAAATCCATGATCCTACCATGAACCTCATGGTAACCATTTCACTTGATTCTTGGAAACAAGACAAGGGGATAAACTCTAGAAATATATATTCCTCTCTACTACATATTAATATACATCAAACCTAGAGGCAAACCTTGGATATAAATATCCATATGATCACAACATCATCTTCAAGAGGAACCCTAGGATATTATTCAAGACCTTCCCTAGAGAGAGAACCCATTTATGTTAACCATAGATATGGGTGATTACCTCATAATCTATGGAGCCTAACCTTAGGTTAGTATTGAAGTCCTTCCAAATGAGAGAGACCATTCATACCACTCTTAGCTTTACCTAATTAAGAACAAAGGACAACCTTTGAACTAAAGTATTAGGTTGTAAACCATTTCCCTTGGAGTGGTGAGATAATCTAATATCACATGGAATAATATCATATCCATGAATTGATAGAGTAAGGAGGAGATTAATTTACCAAGATACCAAGTGGAGTTGTAGGCTTGATACCTGTTGAGATATTGTGAATGCACCATAAACCCTAGAATAACTATTCCTATGAAAGAGAAGCTCAAGCTATAGTGCTACACTCAAGTTAGTTGAGGCAACACTTTAATTTGAGGGAAAGAAATATCCATCTGTCCTGATAATTAAATCATCATTTATTAAGTAGAACCCTAACATTATATCTCAGGAATTCTCCTGGGATATAAGCTATAGAGGCCACCATAATAGCCATCCTAAAATGTAAAATAGAAGTGATATACCTTAGTTGATCAAGACAATGCTTGATCATGGAAGTGAGAAACCCATTTAATGAGAGATCCCTTAGGAAGCCAAACCTTGATCATTATAAATTGTGTAGTGATCATAAACCCTAAGAACTTGAAGTAGAGGATTTTAACACATAAGAAAAGCTTAGAGTTAAAGCCTATAATTCATATGGTGAGAAAACCTTCATCAATATAACCAAAGTTAACTATAAAAAGAAGTATAACTACTTTAGTTACTTTAATAATAGATTAAGGATATAAAAGAAGTCTATAGGAATAAGATAGAATCAATTCTCAGATCCTTAACAACTAAATGAGAACAATTATAATTAAAGTAAGTAACCATCCTATTTTGGTTAGGGGAGATTAAACCTTAGCTAATGCAATATAATGTCATCCAAATTCTATAAACTAGAAGTATATCTCAACCCTAGTTTATGCATCACTATGGTGATCATAATATGAACCTAGTGCACATGTGAGTTCCAAACCACATGCCATTAGGTGAACCTCATTAGAACCCTAGAATTGCTCACAAACTACATCTTATATTTCAATTATGAACTTAAGAGTACCATAGTGCTAAATTATATTATTAAGAACCATAGGTGTTGATCAACCACTTAACATTATAACCAAGACCAAACCATGATGAGAGTAATATCTACTCCAAGTAATTCAAAGTGTTATTAAATATAATTTTAGAGCTAACTCTAAAATAGGGTTATGAGAAAAATCTAAACGACCTTAACAAATAGGTGCTCACATGAAATCATATGCAACTAACCAACTTCTAAAATAAGAGGTCAAGTCCTAATGTTAACCTCTAAAAATAATTGAAGTGGGAATTATCAACCATAACCAGTAAAAAGGGAGTTGCATTCCAAATGAAAAAGGAACTTAAAGAACACCTATATTCATGCTTAATTGATATTTTGAATAAGCCCAAAAGTATGCAATATCCTCAAAATAAAATACTTGTCCAAATAGAATACTGGTACTTTAGTCAGTATACTAGATCCTGATTGAATTAATATAATTACAAATACCTGCAAATAGAAATTTAATTCAAATATGAATTCAAATAGAAAATATAAAACAGGAAAGATAAAAACAGAAAAAAAAGAAAAGAAAAGAAAAACTCACCTGGACCTTACCTGGCTCGCAGCCCAGCAGCAGCCTGCAGAGAAGCCAGCAGCAGCCTGGCCGTGGCAGCCCAGGAGCAGCCCAAGGCCCAGCCCCAAGCCGCAGCCCAAACCAGCCCACGTATCGTTTCGCTCGGATAAGAGCGAAGACGACGTCTTCGTCTTCGTCTCTGCCTGCTCGACGCGCAGGTGAGCGCCACGACGCCGGCGAGCCACGTCCCGGCCGCCAACGAGGACTTCCGCGCGACCATCAACGACCGCCGCGACCCTATAAATACTCGGCCGAGCCCCCTCGTTCCTGTTCTTCGATTTCCCCTAATTCTCAAACCCTAGCCCACCGGCCGATTTCTCTCGCCGCCGTTAGGGGCCACCCCAAGCACCGCCGTGAAGCCCAAGAGCTCCGCCGCGTCTTCAGCTTCCTCCTCGCCAACGTGCGCATGCCGGGAAGCTCTGTGGCCGGCGAATCGAGACCTCCTTTCACCGCCAGTCACCCGCAAGCATCGGCGTTCGCCGTCGATGTGGGACACCACAGGCCTCGCCAACACGCTCGCTGTACTCGCGGTGAGCTTCTCCATCGAATGGCATGCTCGCCTTGCTTCCTAGATCGCTGTAGCATCGCCGCGCCGTGAACCCTTGACCGCCGCCGCTGTTTGTGCTCGCCGGAGTTACACCGGTGACCAATAGGGGGCGGCGCCGCTAGCACTAGGTTCGTCTCGTCGTCCCGGTTCCAACGAGCACACGCACATCGCCGCGGGTAGCCTCAATCGCCGGCGACCATCGCCAGTTTCCGCCGGCAGGAAGCCCCCTGGCCACCGTGGCGATTTTGACCACGGTCAAAGCCACCGTGGCTGATGACCTGGCCGATGGCCCACGAGTCAGTGACCCTGTGGGTAGGCAGCCCGGGTGTATTTAGTTGTTCCGTTTTAATTTAAATCTCATTTAATTGCTGCAACTTCAAATAATTGTAGAAAATTAATAAAAACTCAGAAAAATAAATATAAGATATCAAAATTCTTATAAAGATAAACCCTATCCAATAAAATATAAAATGAAGTTTTTATTTTTAATAAAAATTTAATTATTTGATACTTGTTATTTAAGCCTTTAATTTTAATTCTAAATTCAATTAAAATTCAATAATTAGGAAAACTACCTAAAATAAATTATAACCAGTAAGAAGTTGAATAAAACAATATAACTTATTTTCTTTAATTATTATTTTGTTAAATCCTTATTAGAAGGATTTAAACCTAATTACTAATTATCTTAATTATTAATTCATTCAAATTAATAAAATATCAAATCCAATATTATTTTATTTCAAAGTTATTAATAATTTCAACTTGATAATGAAGTTCTTAACCCAAGAACTAAATAGTAATTATGAAACCTAGTTCCATTTTAAATAACATTATGGTTTCATAATTTCATGTGGAACCCTAAAACCCTAATTCAATTATGCACCAAACCCTAGCTCCGATAATCGATATGAAACCTAAATTACTTCTAACCTAAAACCCTAGGTTAGAACATGTGATCATGGTACCTACTTTCAAATCATAGAACCATACTAGCAAATAAATACTGGACTTGGCCACATAAAATGTAGAAAACCCTATCACTACTAATTAGCATCCCATGTGTTCATCTTCATCAGACCTAAATAACCAAGTAGGATCAACCAAGTGTAAACCCTAGATCCTATTACCAAAGCCATCATCCTTATTAATTCCTATTTAGCATCACACCAATGTGATGAACCTCAAGAGCAACTACGCCAAATCTTGAGAATTACCTAATCATATTCCACTAAACCCTACTAGTGTTGGTTACATATCAACCATCCTATTTAGGAGCCAATTAAACTTTACTTAATAGGACCAACAGTAAAACCTAGACCACCTCAACCCTAAATTGATCTACTTCTTATTACTTAAGAAGTATGTTCTTCAAAAGTTATTCTTTTGAAGAAAATAAGGAATCATCATCAACCCTACTTATAAAGACCTATAAACCCTAGCTAGCTATCACCAACAAGATAAACCAGTCTTGATAGCAACCTTGTATGAACAAATGCTTTGGATGCCTAGGCTTAACTCAGCCTTACTAGACATAGGTATTGATGAATCCAACATTGTTAGAATCCATCTACTACTTACTCCAGAAACCAATTAGAACCATAGAAAACCATAGAACCCCACAAACCTAATTATCATACTTGTTCTTTATCAAAGTACATGTTCTTTAAAAGTTATTCTTTTAAGGTATATGATAATCAATCATTAACCATGCCATATAGTACTAAAACTGACCACTGTTCTTTACTTGATAACATTATGCCAATTGTCATTCTTTGTGTGCTCAATTGATTATTATGCTTTATTAAATACCTGTTTATAATACCAAGTAAATCACACCTGAATAAGAACCTTGTATGTGAATCACTCTAAAAGTGCAACACACCCTGAACTCATCATTACAACTCACTGATCCTAAATCATCGGGGTTAGGTCACGCTTAGAGCGATTGCATCTCATACTTATGCATTATTGCATCCTTGCCAATCTTTTAAACATCGTCCTTACCGGACGATGATGCTATTTCAGAATTTGGAGTTATTGCGTATCGAAGACCTTGTCTGCATAATCTTGCAGTCAAGAAAGGCAAGTTCATCACTTGCTCATGTCATTTGAGTATCTTTATCAAATTACTTGCAAAGTACTATGATTATCACTATTGCATACAAACCAAAACCACTATTTTCATAACTATGAATATGACTATGTGGTGGGCAATGGAACCATGGATTGTGTTGATATGGTGGAGGTTCCATTGCAAGGGTTTATATCCATCTAGGATTAAACAACAAATGTCGCCATGATTCTTGTGCCGTAATACCCGTGTTAACCATAAGATCTGGAATGGGACGGACTAGTCAATCGTATTTCCACCTCTTGTACATCAACGGATGCGCTTACCGTAGCGTTGTATCTCGGAACAACCGGAGGGGGGATCCCACTCTAATTCCCACGGTAAAGCATTGCTTGCCGTAGCGTTGTGTCTTGCGGAACAACCGAGGGTGGGGATCCCACTCTAATTCCCCACGGTAATGCGGTCTATGATGGGTTGCACGGCGTAGGAGTGTATGGTAGAGCCCAAGATCGTGGTCGTGGTCCACCCCGAAATCTACGGGAATAATGGGACCGGCGTGGACCCGGGTCGGGGCATGCAACAAAGGGTGTGTGCGAGGTAGCGGAGGAATATGATTGACTATGACCTTACTCCCGACCTCACACCAAAGGAAGTGTGGACGTGCCTGCAACTCGGTTGGTAACAAGGATAAGATCTCTTATGGGTAAAGCAACACACCTCGAGTGTAATGAATCGTGACCTGTCACCCTGTTCCGGATTTGAATCGCGAACGCTGGAAAGGAACTACATGAAGTTCTAGTAAACCGGTGAAGGCCGACGGACATAGTTCTTCCGAATAAAAGCAATCTTTTAAAGAAATGGTTATGAAAACTTGCATTGGTATTAGACTTTCTGGTCTAATCGTAGCTAGTGCATTAAACACCTCTTTCCTATAATGAACTTGTTGAGTACGCTCGTACTCATCCCAATCTTAAATCCCCTGCTTAGATATGGAGGCATTGAAGGAGGATCTACAGTGCAACTCGAAGGCCGAGGAGTCAACAACTACTTCACGAAACAGGACCTGTCAGAGGAGTCAGATACCACATCCAACAAGGAGAAAACCTAGTATAGCCATAGAAGGGAACTAGCTTCCTAAACTTAGCTCCTACTTAGCTAGAATCTATTCTTAGCCTCTCTAGCTAGTCAAATACTCTACAAATAGAGTTCGTGATAGGACTAGACTACGAGTCGTTCTTCTGGTGTTTATTTGTAACTTTACCTCATTGTATAGTAGGAGGCTGTGATGATCTTATGTAATAGAGTCAGTGTTGTAATTCTATAGACATGCCTTGGACCCGCATATGTTTCTGTTGTACCACTCTGAGCGATATAATACTAGTGGAACGGTGTTTCATTGGTGTTATATCGGACTTGCATACTACACCATGCAGTGGTATGCCGGGTCACCACAGTTGGTAGCAAATGCTTTGACCTTAGGATTAAAACCCTTTAAAGGAGACCTATAGGATTGGTAGTGTCTATAGGAAGTTGGCCTAGATAAACCAAATACTTCTTATGACTTGAGATGGATATTCACTTGAGAATAATCCTGACACACTTGAGTCAACCTTTCCTACCTATCTTTCCTAAGTAAAGATAGTTAGCTAATCCCAAACATGTAGGACACCATTAAGCCCTTAAAACAACAGATGAGTAGCCCACAGTGTGTATACAATACATGGTAGTCCAAAGAGAGGATACAACCATAAGGAAAATATCCTAGTGGAAGATGTGTACCAACACATGATATAATTAAATAAGAATTACTCAGACCTGTACTAGAAGTAATATCAAGTGATGATAATCATTAAGAAATCCTAATAGAAGATGTAGATCCAGACAAGTAATGGGTAAGTAAAATCTATCCAAACTTGTGAAACAGTTGCTAGTAAGTGATAACTATGAGTTATATGAGGTAGTATAGACCATGATGAGTCAATCATGAGAGGTAAGTAAGAGAGATGGAAATAAAACATGTCTACTTACAGAGTAGTGATAGTAATCATATATGATTCACCTGAGAATCATTATGTGATGGATTAGAACCTCATAATTAATTAAGAGGAGTACAATAAGAAGCCAAGTGCAAAACATTAGTGCAAGAATTGTGTTCCAAAAATATGGGAAGTGTGCCAAGCACATCATGACCATAGACTTATGATTGAAACACTTGGAAGAATAGGAGCTAGATTTCCATAGTTATTTGTTTAGAGTAGCAAAGTTAGAACTTAGACATATCATATGAAGTAGTCCTCAAATAAAATGGAAGCCAAGTTAATACTTCCAAAGAACTTTAGGTTAACCTCAACCATCCCATACCACTTTATTTCAAGTTTATCTCATTGCAAATGTGCAATTAAGGTAAATGTTGAGACAAATAGTAGAGTCCCCTATATCCGTGCTATGTATCACGATATAAACCTATCTTATGTGGTGTATATACTACACATCAGAGCCTGATGTTTAGAGATGTCTTACTCAACTATTATAATTCAGGCTTATGATGATGTGTATTATATGGACAAAGCTGAATCTTCTTGGATTTTATTGGATTTTCATTGTTTGACTAGATCCATACATGAAGTTCAATTTTGATATGCAAATGCATGTTGCAATATCAAGTTCTTACTTGATGCTATAGATCTAGAGGGTAATAGTATTCGTGTGAGGAAGTGACGAATTCTGAAAATTCTGATGACAAGATAAAGGTTCATCAGAGAAAGAAACAAAGTTGTGGGAAGTAACCACAATACTCTGAAGGAAGTACCAATCAAAACTCATGCTTTACCTCAAAAGAGGAGTACTTTAGTACATAAGAAGCATGAAGGTGAGAAATCTGGTGATTATGGAGTAGTAGAAGTAGAACCATAGTCATTATGGAAGAGGGAATGCATGGGAAATCACTTAGGATACTATATTCATAGTGTCAGTTAGTGGGTCTCTTGCAAAATAAACCCTGACTGAAGGAAGATGACCTATGAAACCATAGCAGATATAAGAAGACCATAGTTGGTATCAGAAGACCACTGTTGTGGTATAGGATCAAAACTGCGAGATAAAGTAGAAGATGTCTCGTCCAGTTGATCAGAATCTACAATAAGATCCAGTTTTAGATATCAAATAGCCACAATTGGTATCAAGTAGTCCGTAATTGGATTATCTGTACCAATAAGTTGTGAACAAATAAAAAATTTATCAGCCAAATAACAATAACCTATAATCATATAGTAGAAGGATTCGCATGGGATGTCCACAAATGAGTGGATACACCACAAACATTCTTCGCAAGACCTTAGAAGAAGTACAAACCATAAGCTAGAACCAGACCAATCTTCTAACCATAAGTCCAATGGTTGGAAGAAAAGGAGTGAAGACCATAAGAAAACTCTAAGGGGTAGAGTAATGATTGAGTTGGATGTATAATAACTCAATATTTTGAAAAAGTTAGTCGATGAAGGTCTGAACTGAGAGGAAGTTTGATCTTATTTTCATAAGATTGTTGGACATTACTTTCAGAAGGATGTCAGACTAGAAGCCGAGGTTCATACCTCGAGGAAGTAAGAAGTGGACTAAAACTTGAGAAAGTGAGTAATATTTACTCAGAAGTACAGAAACTCAAGTAAGATAATCATAAAGAAGTTGGACGTAGAAAATACCATAGACCAAATACAACTCAAGAAGGCCAAAGACCGAAGGAGATTGACCACACCAGAACCATAGACTAATAGAATGATTCCTTTCATGGAACCTAAAGAACACAAAATAGTTATAAGTATCAACTATAAACCATGAATGAATGGACTAAATGAGTCTAATCCATTCTTAGGGAAATAAACCATCACAACCATTTCCATGGTAAGTACCTTACTTAGCACCATTATTGCAGTTTTGGTAGTAAGGGAAAAACAAAGACCTATTTATCAATTAGGAGTGTATTATCAAATCTGTCTTCAGTTAAGACTAGCAGCACCAGAAGAAGTCCCATCATTGAATCTTCAATGAGAAAGGAAACAAGCTTATAGAGTTGGAAGAAATCAAAGAATCAAAGTAAGATCCAGGATTCAGAGACAAACACTAATGGATTCCAGGAAGAATCTGGACAAGGGGTATATTCAGTTATATCCAATAAGATCAACACGGAGTTCGAGAAAAGATGTGGTCTGCATAAGTCAGAACCACACTTCGGAAACGTGAGAGAGTTCAAACTTCGAGGACGAAGTTTAGTTTAAGGGGTAGAGACTGTAATATCCCAGGTATTGGGGTTACAAAAATAGAGGAAACAGATGTGTGCATTGCATTCATGCATAGAAAAACGGGGAATTTTCGCGCTTAAAAAGTCACAGAATCAAGTTTCACTTGACCTTGGTGGAATGAAGTAGCTCATCAAGTCAAGCGCTATAAACCTCAATGTGACTTTGTTAAAACCTTGTTTTGGGTAGAGATGATTTGATCTAAGGGGTTAGATCAAACGGAACTAATAATCAACACAACAACACTTTACTCAATGATTAACTACTTGATATTATTAAAGATCACAACATGGTAATCCATGTCATAACACATGAACACCAATTCAATTACAAACCAAGTAACAATAAAATGGAGAAACCATTCTTCACTTATCTTTTCCATGACTTAAACAAATCCATGATCCTACCATGAACCTCATGGTAACCATTTCACTTGATTCTTGGAAACAAGACAAGGGGATAAACTCTAGAAATATATATTCCTCTCTACTACATATTAATATACATCAAACCTAGAGGCAAACCTTGGATATAAATATCCATATGATCACAACATCATCTTCAAGAGGAACCCTAGGATATTATTCAAGACCTTCCCTAGAGAGAGAACCCATTTATGTTAACCATAGATATGGGTGATTACCTCATAATCTATGGAGCCTAACCTTAGGTTAGTATTGAAGTCCTTCCAAATGAGAGAGACCATTCATACCACTCTTAGCTTTACCTAATTAAGAACAAATGACAACCTTTGAACTAAAGTATTAGGTTGTAAACCATTTCCCTTGGAGTGGTGAGATAATCTAATATCACATGGAATAATATCATATCCATGAATTGATAGAGTAAGGAGGAGATTAATTTACCAAGATACCAAGTGGAGTTGTAGGCTTGATACCTGTTGAGATATTGTGAATGCACCATAAACCCTAGAATAACTATTCCTATGAAAGAGAAGCTCAAGCTATAGTGCTACACTCAAGTTAGTTGAGGCAACACTTTAATTTGAGGGAAAGAAATATCCATATGTCCTGATAATTAAATCATCATTTATTAAGTAGAACCCTAACATTATATCTCAGGAATTCTCCTGGGATATAAGCTATAGAGGCCACCATAATAGCCATCCTAAAATGTAAAATAGAAGTGATATACCTTAGTTGATCAAGACAATGCTTGATCATGGAAGTGAGAAACCCATTTAATGAGAGATCCCTTAGGAAGCCAAACCTTGATCATTATAAATTGTGTAGTGATCATAAACCCTAAGAACTTGAAGTAGAGGATTTTAGCACATAAGAAAAGCTTAGAGTTAAAGCCTATAATTCATATGGTGAGAAAACCTTCATCAATATAACCAAAGTTAACTATAAAAAGAAGTATAACTACTTTAGTTACTTTAATAATAGATTAAGGATATAAAAGAAGTCTATAGGAATAAGATAGAATCAATTCTCAGATCCTTAACAACTAAATGAGAACAATTATAATTAAAGTAAGTAACCATCCTATTTTGGTTAGGGGAGATTAAACCTTAGCTAATGCAATATAATGTCATCCAAATTCTATAAACTAGAAGTATATCTCAACCCTAGTTTATGCATCACTATGGTGATCATAATATGAACCTAGTGCACATGTGAGTTCCAAACCACATGCCATTAGGTGAACCTCATTAGAACCCTAGAATTGCTCACAAACTACATCTTATATTTCAATTATGAACTTAAGAGTACCATAGTGCTAAATTATATTATTAAGAACCATAGGTGTTGATCAACCACTTAACATTATAACCAAGACCAAACCATGATGAGAGTAATATCTACTCCAAGTAATTCAAAGTGTTATTAAATATAATTTTAGAGCTAACTCTAAAATAGGGTTATGAGAAAAATCTAAACGACCTTAACAAATAGGTGCTCACATAAATCATATGCAACTAACCAACTTCTAAAATAAGAGGTCAAGTCCTAATGTTAACCTCTAAAAATAATTGAAGTGGGAATTATCAACCATAACCAGTAAAAAGGGAGTTGCATTCCAAATGAAAAAGGAACTTAAAGAACACCTATATTCATGCTTAATTGATATTTTGAATAAGCCCAAAAGTATGCAATATCCTCAAAATAAAATACTTGTCCAAATAGAATACTGGTACTTTAGTCAGTATACTAGATCCTGATTGAATTAATATAATTACAAATACCTGCAAATAGAAATTTAATTCAAATATGAATTCAAATAGAAAATATAAAACAGGAAAGATAAAAACAGAAAAAAAAGAAAAGAAAAGAAAAACTCACCTGGACCTTACCTGGCTCGCAGCCCAGCAGCAGCCTGCAGAGAAGCCAGCAGCAGCCTGGCCGTGGCAGCCCAGGAGCAGCCCAAGGCCCAGCCCCAAGCCGCAGCCCAAACCAGCCCACGTATCGTTTCGCTCGGATAAGAGCGAAGACGACGTCTTCGTCTTCGTCTCTGCCTGCTCGACGCGCAGGTGAGCGCCACGACGCCAGTGAGCCACGTCCCGGCCGCCAACGAGGACTTCCGCGCGACCATCAACGACCGCCGCGACCCTATAAATACTCGGCCGAGCCCCCTCGTTCCTGTTCTTCGATTTCCCCTAATTCTCAAACCCTAGCCCGCCGGCCGATTTCTCTCGCCGCCGTTAGGGGCCACCCCAAGCACCGCCGTGAAGCCCAAGAGCTCCGCCGCGTCTTCAGCTTCCTCCTCGCCAACGTGCGCTTGCCGGGAAGCTCTGTGGCCGGCGAATCGAGACCTCCTTTCACCGCCAGTCACCCGCAAGCATCGACGTTCGCCGTCGATGTGGGACACCACAGGCCTCACCGACACGCTCGCTGTACTCGCGGTGAGCTTCTCCATTGAATGGCATGCTCGCCTTGCTTCCTAGATCGCCGTAGCATCGCCGCGCCGTGAACCCGTGACCGCCGCCGCTGTTTGTGCTCGCCGGAGTTACACCGGTGACCAATAGGGGGCGGCGCCGCTAGCACTAGGTTCGTCTCGTCGTCCCGGTTCCAACGAGCACACGCACATCGCCGCGGGTAGCCTCAATCGCCGGCGACCATCGCCAGTTTCCGCCGGCAGGAAGCCCCCTGGCCACCGTGGCGATTTTGACCACGGTCAAAGCCACCGTGGCTGATGACCTGGCCGATGGCCCACGAGTCAGTGACCCTGTGGGTAGGCAGCCCGGGTGTATTTAGTTGTTCCGTTTTAATTTAAATCTCATTTAATTGCTGCAACTTCAAATAATTGTAGAAAATTAATAAAAACTCAGAAAAATAAATATAAGATATCAAAATTCTTATAAAGATAAACCCTATCCAATAAAATATAAAATGAAATTTTTATTTTTAATAAAAATTTAATTATTTGATACTTGTTATTTAAGCCTTTAATTTTAATTCTAAATTCAATTAAAATTCAATAATTAGGAAAACTACCTAAAATAAATTATAACCAGTAAGAAGTTGAATAAAACAATATAACTTATTTTCTTTAATTATTATTTTGTTAAATCCTTATTAGAAGGATTTAAACCTAATTACTAATTATCTTAATTATTAATTCATTCAAATTAATAAAATATCAAATCCAATATTATTTTATTTCAAAGTTATTAATAATTTCAACTTGATAATGAAGTTCTTAACCCAAGAACTAAATAGTAATTATGAAACCTAGTTCCATTTTAAATAACATTATGGTTTCATAATTTCATGTGGAACCCTAAAACCCTAATTCAATTATGCACCAAACCCTAGCTCCGATAATCGATATGAAACCTAAATTACTTCTAACCTAAAACCCTAGGTTAGAACATGTGATCATGGTACCTACTTTCAAATCATAGAACCATACTAGCAAATAAATACTGGACTTGGCCACATAAAATGTAGAAAACCCTATCACTACTAATTAGCATCCCATGTGTTCATCTTCATCAGACCTAAATAACCAAGTAGGATCAACCAAGTGTAAACCCTAGATCCTATTACCAAAGCCATCATCCTTATTAATTCCTATTTAGCATCACACCAATGTGATGAACCTCAAGAGCAACTACGCCAAATCTTGAGAATTACCTAATCATATTCCACTAAACCCTACTAGTGTTGGTTACATATCAACCATCCTATTTAGGAGCCAATTAAACTTTACTTAATAGGACCAACAGTAAAACCTAGACCACCTCAACCCTAAATTGATCTACTTCTTGTTACTTAAGAAGTATGTTCTTCAAAAGTTATTCTTTTGAAGAAAATAAGGAATCATCATCAACCCTACTTATAAAGACCTATAAACCCTAGCTAGCTATCACCAACAAGATAAACCAGTCTTGATAGCAACCTTGTATGAACAAATGCTTTGGATGCCTAGGCTTAACTCAGCCTTACTAGACATAGGTATTGATGAATCCAACATTGTTAGAATCCATCTACTACTTACTCCAGAAACCAATTAGAACCATAGAAAACCATAGAACCCCACAAACCTAATTATCATACTTGTTCTTTATCAAAGTACATGTTCTTTAAAAGTTATTCTTTTAAGGTATATGATAATCAATCATTAACCATGCCATATAGTACTAAAACTGACCACTGTTCTTTACTTGATAACATTATGCCAATTGTCATTCTTTGTGTGCTCAATTGATTATTATGCTTTATTAACTACCTGTTTATAATACCAAGTAAATCACACCTGAATAAGAACCTTGTATGTGAATCACTCTAAAAGTGCAACACACCCTGAACTCATCATTACAACTCACTGATCCTAAATCATCGGGGTCACGCTTAGAGCGATTGCATCTCATACTTATGCATTATTGCATCCTTGCCAATCTTTTAAACGTCGTCCTTACGGACGATGATGCTATTTCAGAATTTGGAGTTATTGCGTATCGAAGACCTTGTCTGCATAATCTTGCAAGAAAGGCAAGTTCATCACTTGCTCATGTCATTTGAGTATCTTTATCAAATTACTTGCAAAGTACTATGATTATCACTATTGCATACAAACCAAAACCACTATTTTCATAACTATGAATATGACTATGTGGTGGGCAATGGAACCATGGATTGTGTTGATATGGTGGAGGTTCCATTGCAAGGGTTTATATCCATCTAGGATTAAACAACAAATGTCGCCAGTGATTCTTGTGCCGTAATACCCGTGTTAACCATAAGATCTGGAATGGGACGGACTAGTCAATCGTATTTCCACCTCTTGTACATCAACGGATGCGCATACCGTAGCAGTTGTATCTGGCGGAACAACCGGAGGGTGGGGATCCCACTCTAATTCCGCACGGTAAAGCATTGCTTGCCGTACGTTGTGTCTTGCGAACAACCGGAGGGTGGGGATCCCACTCTAATTCCCCACGGTAATGCGGTCTATGATGGGTTGCGCTACCGGCGTAGGAGTGTATGGTAGAGCCCACTGTCGTGGTCGGGGTCCACCCCGAAATCTACGGGAATAATGGGACCGGCGTGGACCCAGGGTCGGGGCATGCAACAAAGGGTGGGTGTGCGAGGTAGCGGAGGAATATGATTGACTATGACCTTACTCCTGACCTCACACCAAAGGAAGTGTGGACGAGCCTGCAACTCGGTTGGCAACAAGGATAAGATATCTTATGGGTAAAGCAACACACCTCTGCAGAGTGTAATGAATCGTGACCTGTCACTCCCTGTTCCTGGATTGGAACTGCGAACGCTGCCGAAAGGAACTCCATGAAGTTCTAGTAAACCGGTGAAGGCTGACGGACATAGTTCTTCTGAATAAAAGCAATCTTTTAAAGAAATGGTTATGAAAACTTGCATTGGTATTAGACTTTCTGGTCTAATGCCGTAGCTAGTGCATTAAACACCTCTTTCCTATAATGAACTTGTTGAGTACGCTCGTACTCATCCCACTCTTAAATCCCCTGCTTAGATATGGAGGCATTGAAGGAGGATCTACAGTGCAACTCGAAGGCCGAGGAGTCAACAACTACTTCACGAAACAGGACCCTGTCAGGAGTCAGATACCACATCCAACAAGGAGAAAACCTAGTATAGCCATAGAAGGGAACTAGCTTCCTAAACTTAGCTCCTACTTAGCTAGAATCTATTCTTAGCCTCTCTAGCTAGTCAAATACTCTACAAATAGAGTTCGTGATAGGACTAGACTACGAGTCGTTCTTCTGGAGTTTATTTGTAACTTTACCTCATTGTATAGTAGGAGGCTGTGATGATCTTATGTAATAGAGTCGTTGTTGTAATTCTATAGACATGCCTTGGACCCGCATATGTTTCTGTTGTACCACTCTGAGCGATATAATACTAGTGGAACGGTGTTTCATTGGTGTTATATCAGACTTGCATACTACACCATGCAGTGGTATGCCGGGTCACCACACCCATGATCGAGTAGGTGGTGCTACGGAGGCGTGATATTGTGGGTAGGAGGTTATGTGGCTTTGGCTAGAAAGCGGGGGCGAGTAGAGAAGGAGAGTGTGACGACACTGGAAACGACATGATGATGAGAAGGAGAAAGGGCTGGAAGGAGCGGTATGTATTTAGGCTGGCGCAACGTGGGGAAGACACGGTGGGCAACGTTGTGGGGATTGTGCAGTGCCGATGAGACATCTCGCCTGGCTGCACCTCGGGAACCATCACTGCCATTATGAAAAGCTACCCACGTATGGTTGTTTCACATGAAGAGGCACGTCGCCAATGGCTTGTGTCTCGCGTACCCAGCACGTCCCTTGTGAGGCGGGGATGACATCGAAGCACCAGACACGCTATTGGGCTACGCTGGACCGAATAGAAATTTAGGGCATGCAGCTGTGCGTGGTTTTCTATCCGCGCGTTCCAAATGTTTTAGAAAAACAGTTTAAAGGAGGCGATTGTACATACTCTAAGGGTGACTTCTTTTGGGCTTCTGCTTATGCATAAGCCGGCTTCTCTGTTTCGGTGGGAAGAAACTGTGGTGGCTAGAAGCTCCTAGAAGCTAGTTACTTCTATTCTTTTGGGCTCCTAGAAGCTAGTTTTTATAGCAAATCCTCACAACAATTTATTTTATTCACATCCACATCAGCAAGAAATTGAGTATACGAGGTCGAACTCGTTGGGGCAGGACAAGGTTGCTGGGGAGGTTGGCGTCCATGGGGAAGGTCGCTGCTGGGGGAGGCAGAGGTCGCCGGTCGGCCGCCGGGCCGGAGCGGAGAGCTCGTCGGCGGCGGATGCAGGGGTGGGCGCCGCCCTTGATGCTTGATGCCGGATGAGGTTGTCGTTGGTTGGCGTCCGGGCTGGAGCGGAGAGGTCGCGGTGGATGCAGGGGCAGGCGCCAGCTCGGATGCGGTGGATGCAGGGGCAGGCGCCGTGCTTGAGGAGGGGCGGCCGCGCTGCTTCCCTGCCGGAGCTGACGGCGGCTGGGTCACCGGCCCTGGAGCGGCGGCGGCGGCGGAACCCTAGCTCGGGGTGAAGACCGACATGCGGGAGAGGAGCGACGCGGTGTGCGGTTTGGAAAGAAAACGTGTTACCGATTCGGCTCGGGGGGAGAAGCTCGGGAAACTGCTCGGGAGCAGTTTCTGGCTACACGCACAAAATGGGCTTCACGGTGAGAGGAAGCTGTGCAAAAACTGGGCTGATCTTTTGGGCTTCAGTGATTTGGGACCTAGAAAGTGGGGCAGAAGCCCAAAAGAAGTCACCTTAATCTTGTGCCTGATGATGTGAGCACGTGAGAAGAGAGGATTAGTGTTAGGTTAGAGTTTATTTATTTATTTTCTATGACCCCATCCTCGTGTGAGCGAGAAGCACAGAGGACAGTTCGACTGCATCGAGCGCAAGGGGTCAAGGAGTTCGGCCGGTGATGTTGTATGCGGCTGCTGACGTGCGACAGTGTTCTTCGCTCGTGTTCGGGGTCGTCCCAAGCCAAGTGTCAGCGGTGATCAACGTAGGCCTTTCCAGATTACCCATTCACACCTCTACGATTATTATTTTTCGGGGTTCTCTTCTCCCACGGTAGTTCTCGGTAGGGGATGTCGGCACACCTCTACAGTTTATTTATCTTCCTACTAAATTCACGAACTAGTAGAAGATATCACCTCGCACGAGGATTGAGATCTCAACACATGTCGGAGACACAAATGGTCTCGCAAAATATATCTACTATTAACAATACCGATGCATCTGATACTGAGCAGGCGACACATTATACATCCAGCATGTTTGCGTGTTCATTCATGTGTAAATACAAAGACATACACTACTATCAAATACGTCATTTATGTATAGACTAAGAAAATCGTGTATAATAGTTGGTACTACTTCGCGAAATGTGAAACAAAAATTACAATACAATTAGTAACGAGACATTTTCGTGTTCCGTACTAATAGCAGATACATGCCACTTGCAAACAAAGACACATGATTGTATCATTTGTATGTTTGTGAGGAAGGGTGCAAATTGTTATCTAAATGTTAGAGAACAATATTTAATCAAGTAGTTGCTTGTTCAAATTTTTATTAGTCATGTCTAATGTGGATTGTTTATAGAAAGCACATTTATCTATGCTTAAGAAATTAAAGCTAACATACAATTTAGCGGATGCACCGATAGTGAAACTATTTAACCTTGTAGAAAAGATCCTATGTGAAATAAAACGAGGAAAATTGTAACTTCAAAAAAGTAAGTATGAGTATTTCTTGTTCAATGAATGGTATAACCACAATGAAAAAGTTACTATTACTCAATGTTGTTTTCAAAAGATGATATTTAATTGCAATCACAACTACCTTTTTTTTTTGGTAACATCGACAATTGTTTGGCATTGGACAACGGTATTCCTAAATTATAAGTTCGATTGATGGATAGTTTCTCGAAACAAAGTACATACTACATCCATTTTAATGAATAAGACAATTGTTGTATGTGAGGATAGATCACTAACAATTCCATATGGGATCATACAAACCAGCCGCTGAACATTTTTTGGTAAGAAGAGAAGCCAAATTTTACACTAGCATGTTTTTTTTTCCATTAGAAGTATAAACCAAGATCTTTCACCCCTTTTAGAATAGTCATGAACAATTTTCTTACATGCGAAAAACTGATAGTCGAAGTTACATGTTGAAGATGGCATCAATGCCTAGAACAACATTGTTTTGCGAGGTTTAGCAAATAATGTGTTTTACTTGTCGAGAGGCACTAGGAATCCAATAGGACGCGGCGATTTCGTGTTGCAACTCAAGTTTTATTTTTACACGATGCATCGGATCTATTTTGAATAAGGGAAAGTTGTCGTCTGCCCATGTTGCATCTCACACACAAAACACATTCCTCACGTTCGCGCGATAAAAAACTCATTCTTTTTTCACCTTGAGTTTATGCGCACGAGTTATTGATTTGTATACATACAACATCAATTTGTCATTTTTATTATCCTTACCACATCATCAAAACTTCTTTTTTTGAGGGTACGCCAAAAGCGTACCAGATTTTTATAGAAGGCAGCAAAAGTATATACAAGACACCAACCTAAGCTGCGAACAGCTAGGAGGTGAGAACTCCACACGACACACCCAAAGTCTACTCTCGTGGCACCGGATGCCTCCCTCCTAACCTAGCTAACTCCCATAACTTGAACTCCTCCTTGATTCTCTCCACCAGCAAAGTAGGGCTAAGCTGAAAAGGCACGTTTCCGAATGCTCTTGCGTTCCTCTGTTTCCATATAGACCAAGCAATGAGAATGATTAGTGTATAAAAACCCCATCTCGATCCGGAGCTAATGAGCCCTCTCGCAGCGGACCACTAGTCCTCCCAGGTGATGTCACTCCTTGGCTCCACGACGTTAATACCCACCGCCAATAAGCATCCGAACCAATCTTGCCTAGCATATGGGCATTGCACCAGAATGCGGTCGACCGTGTGCTCCTCTACAATAGATATTCTCGCACTAGGTCTTTTTGACAACTATGAAAATGTGTAAAATATTTTTGTCGACTGTCTCCATGCATCTCCAACTTCTCAACTCACCGTAGATTTTGAGATTCAGTAACTTTCAAAAATAAAAACGGTCGAATACCTACAAAGTCGTTTGGAAGCCAGGCTTTCATTTCGTTTGTAGCATTTTGAAATGAATACATGTATTTGTTTTATTTACATTGTAATTCCAGAATGGACACTTGTTTGGTTGCCACAGAAATTGCAAATGACATCAGAAATCAATATTGAATGGCTTCCATAGAGAAACGTAAATGACAAGTCTCAGCTCGGAAACGCGTTTACCTATATCTTTATTTTGCTGGATTTCCTAAATAAAATGACGGCTCAATTTTGTAGTAACCAAACAGCTCACCTATGGAATTCCAAAATAAATTCCATGATTTGAGGCCTAAATGATAAATACCAAAGGAGGGATTTCGGAAACCAAGACAATATGTCATGTTGTTTCAAAAAAAAAGACAATATGTCATGTTCTATCTGTATCCGCAATTTTTTTTTGTCAGGTACTGTGCCTCCATGGGAACCGGCTCGAGAGGGCAGCGCACGGCAAAGCCAGTGCACCCATCGTTTCCATCCATGTCACAGAAAAAAAGTGGAAGAATCCAAAGCACACATTCCCACCACGAACACACACACCAGTACACTCCACTCCATGGCAGTGCACCGCTACCCAGGTTGAGGTACCCCATCCCTCTCTTCTTCCTCCTCACAGCTGTTCACAAGCCTTCACTCCTGACTTCTCTGTCCTCTCGGCTGCTCTCCACCACCACCAAGCTGCCGTCAGCTCTGCTCAGCTCGTGAGCGATGCCGTGTTAGGTAGGTCGCGCGCGCGCGGGTCTCACCAGTCCAGCTCGCCGGCGGTCTTGTATCTAAGCGGCAATGCTCCAGCGGCTGCTGCTCGTGCTCCTGCACATCCTCTTCCTCCTCCATTGCTCCTCCGCCTCCCACCACCACCGTCACCACCGTGATGCCAGCCATTACCAATGGTACGGCGGGCGGAGGGCGCTGCACGAGCCGCTGTTCCCACTCGACAGCGCGCCCGCGCTGCCGCCACCGCCTCCCTCGCCGTTCTTCCCGTTCCTCCCCGACGCCGCGCCGCCGCAGCCGGCAGAACTGACCAACCCGGCACCACCCACCAGCGCCGGTCTCGATCCAAGCACCGGCACCGACCCGTCGTCTTCCTCCCTGCCGAACCCCACGGCGCCGGCCAACATGTCCTCCCTGGCCCTACCAGTCTCCCGCGCCGAGCCGCTGCGCTCCTTCCTCTCCTCCCACCGCCTCCTCACCATCCTCCTCCTGGCCGTCACCCTCGCCTCCGCCCTGCTAGCCGCCGTGCTCCTCTACCTCCTCGCCCGCCGCCGCCGCGACCGGCCCGAGCCGGACCCCCCCGTCATCTACAAGAAACCCTCCTTACCCGCGCCGGCCACCAAACACCCCGCGCCGCACGACGACGAGCAGCAGCACGGCCGGGGCTCCGCCGCCACCCTGTCCAGCACCAGCTCGCCGGAGCTCCGGCCCATGCCGCCCCTGCCGCGGCAGTTCCAGCAGACACGGATGATGAGCCCGATGCCAAGCTCAGACGACCCCGTTCAAGAAGACAAGCGCGCGCCGCAGGTCGTTCCGCCGCCACCTCCTCCACCGCCAATGCCACCAAGCAAAGGCAACGGGGGCGCGCAAGCACCTCCAGCGCCGCCCCCGCCGTTGCCGCGCGCCGCCAACGGCAACGGCTGGCTGCCCAGGCGGCTCTCTGAGCGCCCGGCCCCCACGGTGATCAGGGCCTCGGCGGGGGCTGTCCACCCAGAGGACTCGCCGCAGTCAGAGGAGAAGGAGGCGGACGCCGGCGCCGCTGGTCGCCTGAAGCTGAAGCCGCTGCACTGGGACAAGTTCCGTGCGAGCTCCGGCCGGCCCACGGTGTGGGACCAGCTCAAAGCTAGCTCGTTCCGGTGAGCCCTCCTCTTACTTCTTTTATCAGTGGTCCTGCCATGGATCCACTTCAATCTGAAACTCACATTGTGCATCTGTTTCACTTGTGCCTGAGAACAGGGTGAACGAAGAGATGATCGAGACATTGTTCGTCTCCAACTCGACGAGGAGGATGTCCAAGGCCGGATTCAAGGATGCGAATGGGGCAAGCTGCCATCAGGAGAACAAGGTGCTTGACGCCAAGAAATCGCAGAACATCGCAATCATGCTTAGGGCGCTCGACGCGACCAAGGAAGAAGTGTGCAAGGCCCTCCTTGATGGTGAGATGAGATGACACGATTCCCACACACATTTCAGTTTGTGAGCAGCTTGCATTCATTCAGAGAATGCTTTGTCTGATGATCATTTAGCTCCATGAACATTTTGCGTGTGTTGCCGTTCTTGGAAATGCAGGCCAGGCAGAGAGCCTTGGAACTGAGCTGCTGGAGACACTGCTGAAGATGGCTCCTACTAGAGAAGAAGAGCTCAAGCTGAGAGAATACAGGGAGGATGCTCTGTCGAAGCTCGGCACTGCCGAGAGCTTCCTTAAGGCGGTGCTGGCGGTACCGTTCGCGTTCAAGAGAGTGGAAGCGATGCTCTACATCGCCAACTTCGATTCAGAAGTTGATTACCTCAAGACTGCCTTCAAAACCCTTGAGGTACTACTAATCATGTCATATCTTGTACTGCCAATGGCTCTGAACCGAGTGTAGGACTGCTGTTCCATATCTGTAAAGGTGTGCTTGGAGATCTAAAGTGCCGTATTGGCCGATAGCCATGTTCCTATTATCCTTCACCACATTGTGATTTTTACCATGTTACTATCTTCATATCAACAACCTTGTGCTCAATCAAGTATTTTTAGAAACTAAAAAATTATCCGCTCAGGAGTTGGATTAAACCATTTGCCTAGGACATCAATTTTCTTGCAGTAAGTAATCTGTTATCATCCATTACTGTTACAGGCAGCGTGTGAAGAGCTGAGGGGCAGCAGGTTGTTCCACAAGATCTTGGATGCTGTCCTGAAGACCGGTAACCGCATGAACACCGGCACAAACCGTGGGAACGCGCATGCCTTCAAGCTTGACGCGCTCCTCAAGTTGGTCGATGTAAAGGGCGCAGATGGCAAGACGACCCTCCTGCACTTCGTCATCGAAGAGATCACCAGGTCTGAAGGTGCCAACATTGTGGCAAGTGGCCAAACGAACAACCAAGCAACCGTCACTGCAGATGATTTCCAGTGCAAGAAGGTTGGACTCAAAATCGTTGCTAGCCTCGGTGGTGAGCTCGGAAATGTCAAGAAGGCGGCAGGAATGGACTCCGACTCACTGGCCAGCTGTGTCTCGAAACTCTCAGCCGGTGTAAGCAAGATCAGCGAGGTCGTGCAACTGAACCAGCAGCTTGGTTCGGACGATAGCTGCAAGAGGTTCCGTGCTTCCATCGGCGAGTTCCTGCAGAAGGCTGAAGCCGAGATTACCGGGGTGCAAGATCAAGAGGGCCTTGCCCTTTCTCTCGTCAGGGAGACAACCGAGTTCTTCCATGGCAACTCTGCGAAGGAGGAAGGCCACCCTCTGAGGATCTTCATGGTGGTCCGTGACTTCCTTGCTGTTCTCGATCGCGTCTGCAAGGACGTTAACAGGCTGAATGAACAAACCGCGAAAGTGGGCTTCAGCTCTTCGCGGCAGATGGAGAATGCTGCTGTTCCTCCAAGGTTTAACACGGTGCAGTCCAGTAGTTCCGAGGATGAGAGTTAGTCCTCGTAGGCCTGATGCCGAAAGCCTGAGCTTGGTAATCTGTATGTTAGCTATTGTCTAGAAGATTAGCAATGCAGTATCCAAACTATAATCATCATAAGTATATGTATTAACTTCAGAAGATTAAGTGTAGATCAAAGTCTATATATCGTAGTAGTACATGATTCCGCATGCTGAAGCATCATCCAGCCGATGGCCTACCAAAGGTAAAAGTGGCATTTGTACATGATGATTCAGACATGCAAAGAATCACTAGCAGATGAGAGCTTTGGGGAATTTGACCGTTCTGAATCTCATGATAAAAAGTTCAGTCCAAAAAACAATCACATGATCAAAGTAGAAGTAGACAGTAGCCACATTTACCCCAGCTAGGAGCTTTCAGGATCTGGCAGGATTCATCTTTTGCTCCCTTTCTGACAGGATTCTTTGTTCATTCTTTTCCGAGCTCAAGGCATTTCCCTAATGGAGTGCAGCTTTGTTAACATGCTTAAATGAGCAAATAAACAAGGCGAATTTAAGCAGCATGCCATGACGCATTAGCAATTATAAATTGCACACCGGACCTGCCATTTAATCAAATGAAAGTGTCTACACAAAAAGGCACATTTTTGCGTCTCGAGGTAGAGGTTATTATATGCTATATATAATCCAGATACTTTCCCAAAAGAAACGCCAAATGTTGGTACCATAGAGCTACATTTTTGCCGCTCTATTGCCAGCATGGTACACTGATACTTCCAATACTTATCTGCTCATGTTCCCAACATGGGGTACATTTTCCACTAGTTAGTATGGCCTGTAAAGAAAATGCTAACGAATGGCTGAAACCAGCGGCTATGCTGAAGGATCAATCGAATAAGCCCTCTGCATCCATGCGCTCTAATATACGGCGCGCCTCTTCCTCGGTCGAGGGAACAACATTGCGGATCGTCAATCCGTTCTTGAGTGCATCACTGCTGACCGAGAAGGTGAAGTGAAATGTGTTGGAGATCTGTTTGTTGGAACAAACCATCAGGAAACCGGTAATAGTAAAAGTATTCAGTAAAGGTGAAAAGACTTGAAAAATAGCTGCTGCAGTTAAAATAGTTTGTCCTCCTCAATGTATGGCTGCATGGGATTACCTCGCTTTTTCGGAGCTCAGGCCTTGTTACATGAGCAACGACTTCAACATTTACCAGGGGTTGCCATTTATTCTCAAGCTGGGTGTACAAGACACATGATTTGAATCGGAGAAAGTCTCCTACATCCACCTGCGTAATCACATTTGGCACGATTATTCCAATTGTTCATGGGAAAATCAACTTACAGTTTCTAAAACAGATTTCACAACTGCTACTATCTATGATCCAATTATACAGAATAAACAGACTTACAACTACTACTATGATCCAATACAGAATAAACAGACTTGCAGCTTCTACCACAATCCAATCATACAGCATATTGTCGTCAGTGCTAATTTCAATGTTAACACAATCTTATATGTCAAGAGACAAGCATGGCACAACACTTCCTAAATTAGAAATGACAACTCGATTATTTGAAGATACGAGCTCAGTTGCATAGAAATGAAACCAGAAATAAGCTAGGTACTTACTGGCTTTAAGAAGTCTACATGATCGACCTCAAGAAAACAAGGTCTCTGGCCAACAAAGGCATAAGCAGTTGAGAAGGCGAGCTCAAATGCTCTGTGCATCAAGAAACCTCCAAATATCCGTCCATGCAAGTTCCGTTGTTGAGGCTGGCAGATAAGAGAAGTCTCCAGGCGAGTATCCCTCAACAAGATGCTATCTCGGTCAGCCAGCGCAGGCAAATCTGAGAAAACACGACCCTCGGCCAGTAAAGCATTCAGCCTCTCAGCCTCAGCATGAAACTTATGCAACACATTTCCATGCATTGCCTTCTGTTCCTCTCTTTTCTTTTTTCTCAGTTTATCCTGTGCTTCCCCCTCTTCAAATAGCCGAGTCTCTCTTTCAGTTTCTGGTGAAAGGCGGTTAACTGGAGCAGACTTTCCAGTCACTGAATCTCGTGCCACAAATGTGAAGTTAGCTGTCAACGCAATTGGATCTGACTCCTTATCACTACCTGCTGCAAATTGTGAAGTATCAGACAATACATGAGAAAGATCTATCATGTGTGATAGCAATTCACAATTGAATACTTCAGCAGCTAGATAATTTATTTACCAACACTATCTTGATCAACCTGAGTCACTTCAATCTGTATATCAATAGAAGAGCGGCCAACGTAAGTAACAGCCCCAGCAATCTTTAAATCAGTGTCCACACGAATTGGCTTCATTAAGACCATCTTATCCACAGAAGCGGTAACTAACAATAGTGGTCTTGTTGTGCTATCTTCATCAGAACAGTGCTGCATGTCACATAAGATTTATCAAAAAAAGATTCCTGCTAGATGAGATGCGTCTCATGAGCCCTCAGAACATAAAATGAATGGATATCAGAGTAATCAGTCATACTTAAGTATCATTGTATAGTATGTGTTGAACTGACAATCTTATCAGAGTTATCTATCATCCATAGGTATCATTGTATAGTATATGTTGAACCGACAGCCTGGAAGGAATGCCACTAAAGTCGCTGTTCAAAAAGAAAAGAATGCTACTAAAGGTCTTTACCTATTAAACAGTATGCACCATTCAGCTAGCTAAAGGGTGCGTGCACAATGTAACCTCTGCTGTGCCTATTACCAAACTGACACCAACCTGATTCAGCATGGTTAACTACTCATTGAGGTTTAAAATTTGTGACAGAGTGATGTTTGCCTAGATCTACTGACTGCATTAGAATGAATCCTGTATCTCGTCATTAGTATCTGAACAGTTGGCAAGTTTTATGATAAGAATCAGATCCATGAAATTAATATTTCCATGTGCACCTAGGAACAGCAGATCCCAAACATCCTGGCTTCTACTTACTAAGGTATACACATGCATTGCCAGTTCTGATGCATAGTCGTTTAACTGTGAGTTCTGACGATGAGTGAACCAGCTATTACATTACAAAGTATAACTTCATCATTTCTACAAGGTGATCAACATAGCTGCAAGATATGAGAGAGGATCTCAAAAGTGCTCTCATGCAGTGGAAGGCGTCAGGCCCGCACTAAGGAGAAGGTAAATATTAATTGTAATATGCTCTGTTCATCTGGCTTAGTCGCTGTATTGTGACGCAAATGGAATGCCCTGTTTTAGATGGAAGGCTGTTTTGCAATGTGGGTGTTCTTCGCGGTTTGCTAGGATTCGTTGTGGAATGTTTAATCGTGTAATAGACTAATAGTAGATGATTTAATCATGTAATAGCTGGTAATGCTTTTTTAAAACTTTCTGACAAAGATAGATCATTATGCTACCTTTCCTCTAAAAAGGCAGTGCCATTTTCTCTGGCATTCCCATCCAACATAGGCAATTTGTAAAGTAGAATTAGATCGAACCATACGAGCAAGCATCAAGAGGATTTAATTTTGAAAAGTGCCAATTTGAGGAGAAATGAGCAACAAAACATCGCAGACTACTCGCAATTCATGGATGTCAGACACGGCAGAGAGAGGGGATCGGGAATTCGGGATCGCAACCGAGATACCTTGACGGCGATGGTCCCGGCGAGGGCGTCGAGGTCCTCGAGCAGCTTCCCGATGCGCACCTCGTTCCAGGCGTCGCGGTACTGCTCGCGGAGGATGTCGTCAGCGGCGAACTTGTATGCGATGGCGGTGCGGCTCTGCGCGGGCGTCTTGGTGAGCAGCTCCGTCTGGGGCCCGGCGGCGGCGCCGGCGGCCCCGACGTCCATCTTGCGCTCGAAGATGCTGGAGCGCGCCTCCCAGAGCGCGTTGGTGACCGGCGAGTGGTACATCCCGGGCCAGAGGCTGAGCGGCTTCCGCGCCGACCCGCCCGCGTCGATCGCCGCGGTACTGCTGCTGCCGCCGACGTCGCGGAGGTGGGACACCACCTTGATCGTCGGGGAGTCCATGGGCGGCGCCGGCGCCGGTTCTTGGCCCGTGGGAGGATCCGCTCCGCCGGAGGAGGCGGCGCGCGATTGGACGCGGGGGATGCGGTGCGCGGATGGTTGGAGGAGGAAGTAGGGGGAGGAGGTGGCGTGCAGGCGGAGGCGGAGGGTTCTGGAGAGGAGCGACGTCGCTGTCGAGGATCTCAACGCCATGATTTTGTTAATGCCGAGCCGAGGTGGCTCCGGCCATGTGGGAAGATGACGGAGGTCGGATGGGGAAAGAAGGTGCGGTGGAAAGTAGGACGGCCGCGGTTTCCTCGCCTGGTCGTCGGATCTTTCCCAGCCGTTGGATCCAGAGTGATCGATATTCTGGGCAGAGCCGTCGGATCTTTCATTCCGTTGGTTAGAAGTGCTGCCTTCGCTGTGGTGGCCGAACAAACAAAAGACACTTGTCATGGCAGAACTTCCTAAAGAATTAATGTACTAGCCAAGGGTCAATGACAAACCAGACGTAAGTTCCTACGGCTGCCGCCGCCTCCAGAGAGAAAAAAGCCCTAGCCGCCTCCACTTTAGCCTCCTCCATAGATCGGTTTCCCCTCCTCCGGCGGCCACGGTGTCGGAGGAGTGAACCCGATCTACGCAAGTTTTCAATAAAAGTAGTCTTTTAGTGTTAGGATTTTGGTCGCCGTTTTCTTGTTGGTTTCCCGCAATGGAGATGGCATCATCTGCAATAAGTGACCTTTCGCTCGACGACGAGATCTCCTTCCCGACGTCAATGGTGGTGTTGAAAGATTACAATTATCTAGGTATGGATGTTCAGATCTTGCTTCGCCGATCGATCTTGGATCTTTTCTCATGGTTGCCGCGAGGAGGATTATCCTCGCAGTTTTGTCCCGGCTTACGTTCTCGACAATGGTGATTCGTACTTCCGCTCCATCAACGTCGACAAGGCAGATCGGTTTTTATTTCCCATACTGGTGTTGGTACTCTTGCCGATGTTGATTGACTACTTTAATGGTTGCGCGTGCACGTAGCCTTGGCATTGGCTCAAATTAAAATTATGGGAGAACCTTCGTTGGTATTTACAGATCTATGGTTTGTTATCTATCTTTGCCTCCAGAAAAGTACAAGATTATGGCTTGGAAGAAGAAAGAGTTTGAAGATCTCGAAGATTTACTAGTATCTTTTAGACTTTATTTTGTAATCGCTGGAGACAGCTCGTGTATCTCTACCATGTACTATTTATTATTATGAATATATGTGGTATTGATTGTCAAAAAAAAAAGACACTTGTCATGCTTTTTATGATGGAATTATTGCAATTCCCTCTTGAGAGGTCGGAAGAGTTCTAGAGAAAAATTTATGATTTACATAGGAATACAACAAATATATATCACTCCTTCCCAAAATATAAGACGTTTCCGTAAGCTAAATTAGACTACCGACACATCTTATAATCTAGAACCGAGTTAGTAATTTACTATTCGACATAACTTAACGATGTAGAATTTTTAGGGCCTTGACTAATGAAGAAAGGGCCAGATTTTATCGACATGGAAATTTGGTTGTTCTAAAATCACTTCCTAAAATGTCTAGCTTAAATTCATGCATTAGTTTCAGAAAAAATGAAAATAGTTAAAAAGATATACACCTAGTTTTTAGTTAAATCGAAATTGATAATGGTAAAAGATAAAGCCAAGCGGTGTAAAAATAACAAATGGAAATGGTAAAAATGATATTGCGAAGAAACATTCAAATTAGTGTGGGGAATTTTCTAAACGTGTGCAAAAAACCTCATGAATATGCATGTAGAATGACTTTGTCGCCAAAAGATTGAGATGACAGTACCATCTCGATAGTAGGTGATGTAAGTGCAAGTATTTGCGTCGAGACCAAAAGCAACCGTTAGAATTTGTAATTATTATTACATATAACCATATGTAAAATTAAACATAAACATGTGAACAAAAATACAATAAGTTAACATATTTATGGGATGAAGCTTCGTGACTATGGCCACTAGAAAATATGGCAATTTGGTCACACAAAGTGTATGAGATAGACTCGTAGTGTTGGAAAAACATGCTAAACATTTATTCTTTGATTGCATTCTCATTTTTTTGTCGTTATTGTTCATTCTTTGAAAATTTAGAATTAAAAGAAGACACATGGAAGTCTAGTTAATTTTTCCTCAATCACGACCATTTATTTTTCTTGTATTTTGTTACAAGATGCTTTCTTTGGGTTCCTCCATGTATCTCAAGTCACTTCAACAATGGCTATTTTTTAAAAGATAGTACATTTTTTTATTTAAGTTAAAAAAGTGACGTGAATCTCAGGTTTTTCAAAACTAACATGGCCTCGGCCTTCTGATCATCGATAGGACATGGTCGGCCAACTGGAGGCCGATAGGACCTGGTCCGCTATCTGGTGGCCGATCAGGTTCCGGCAGGCCTGTCGGTCCCGCTGCGCATCAAATCAGCAAACTATTTGGCTATCTGGTGGCCAACAAGCCCTATTGGCTTTCTAGTGGCCGGCAAGCCCTATTTGCCATTAGTCGGCCGATTTGTTGCATAATCAGTGCAGCACGTCCATGCTTACCCTAAGCAATTCGGTTACACGCTATTTCTCCCGCCAATTGTCGCCGCGTCCCGCCAAATTTTTCCGCCATTTCTCATTGCTACCCCCAAATTCTCCTGCCATTTCTCGTTGTTGCCCGCCAAATTATCCGCTATTTCTCTCTGTGTACCTCTATAAAAACAAGCATCAATATGGTTTGATGCACAAGGATGCAAGTTTTCCCAAGGGTGTAAGAGCATAGAGGTGTTAGTGTGGCCGTCTTATGGAGGTGAAGCAGGTGGAGGATTTCTCTGATAAGTTCAGCATGAAAATTTTCATGTGTGCGAACTATGATCATGATCCACCCCAAAGTCCATCTTCGTCGTCCACGAGGCTTCCGATATGCTCTAACATAATGATGTTTAGGCATATTTGTATGTCTTTATTTTTCTAGTTTACCCATCCATGTGTAAGTGGTTTCACTGGATAGACACGGAGCAACCAGATTGGGCGCAGCTTGAGGTTGAGGAAAAGCAACATCGTGCATGGAAAAGTTTCTTTGAGGAGGAGCGTTGGTAAAGTCTACTGCTAATGATAAAGCAGAGATAGACATATACAAAAAATAATAAGGGTGGAGCACACTCGAAATCGTGAGGTGAACCAGAGAAGGATGGAGGAATGTAGTTATGCAAGGAAGAGGATGCCCATGAGGCGGAAAGGAAGATATTAGGAGAAAGGGCCGTTGAGGACTACGCAGCCGAAAAACGCGGCGACATGATCGGACAATGGCCACGTTGGAGGCAGAGCAAGTAGAGTAATTTCCCCTTAATGATGTATCTTAATTTCAATTTTAGTGTGTCGATGTATCTTAATTTTAGTTTTAATGTGCTGATGTATCTTAATTTCTGTTGTAGTGTAGCTGTGTATATTATTTAAGTTGTAATTTATCTTTGTCTACTAAATCAAATTTAAATGTGTTCCGATTGTATCATTTTCACGCGAAAAACTTCCCGTCTATTTGCCTGGTCCAACATTTTTTGCCGAAATTTTCTCGCCAAAATCTCCCGCCCAAGATTTTTCGCCAAGATTTCCTGCCGAAATTCTCCCGCCTAGATTTCCCGCTATTTCTCATCCTCTCTTTCTATAAAACCCCTCCCTCGTCATTCATTTGTTCAAGCCAAGATCATTATCTCCAAGATGCTTCCTCCTGGCGATCGTAGTTTTGACAAGTACATGGCTACAACTCTTATGTCCTCTTGTTGTACAGTCATGGGTGATAATAATATAGATTATGTTAAAGAGGTCGTCACTAATGTGACCCTCCTCGTCGAGGTAGGTAGGCTTTTTTCTAGCACACATGTATACCGGGGAGATCTTCGATGGAAATACGGCAAGAGCTTCTGAGGTTGCAAGTTAGGCTTCACAAGCAGAAACCCAGGAATGCGAAGGAAAGAGAATTTCTAGCGAAGTACCCTGACACATGGGCAGAGTCGAGTGAGGACGACGAGAATGTCTTCACACCGACGAGCCTGGCAAGGAGCGATAAATTTTTCAAGTGGAAGAGTGTTGCACTAGCTAGCAGTTGACTTCGACGATGAGTTCACGTCGAGGATCAAGGCTAGGAGCGATTGCTTTCTCGGAGGGGAAGAGTTCATGCCGAGTTACTGCTCGCGGAGGATGTCGTCGGCGGCGAAATTGTAGGCGATGGCGGTCCGGCACTACGCTGGCGTCTTGGTGAGCAGCTCCGTCTGGGGCCGGCCGAGGCACCCGCGGAGCCGACATCCATCTTTTGCTCGAAGATGCTAGACCGCACCTCCCACAGCGAGTTGGTGACGGGCGAGTGGTACATACCGGGCCAGAGGCTGAGCGGCTTCCACGCCAACCCGCCCGCGTCGATCGCCGCTCCCCCTCCGCCCCCGCTGCCGCGGAGGTGGGACACCACCTTGATCGTCGGGGAGTCTATGGGCGCCAGGTCCGGTTGGTGGCCCGTCGGATCCCCTCCGCCAGAGGACGCGGCGCGCGTTTCAAAACGGGTGATACGTCTCAAACGTATCTATAATTTCTTATGTTCCATGCTACTTTTATGACAATACTCACATGTTTTATACACACTTTATGTCATTATTATGCATTTTCCGCACTAACCTATTGACGAGATGCCGAAAAGCCAGTTGTTGTTTTCTGCTGTTGATACGTCTCAAACGTATCTATAATTTCTTATGTTCCATGCTTGTTTTATGACAATACCTACATGTTTTGTTCACACTTTATATCGTTTTTATGCGTTTCCGGAACTAACCTATTAACGAGATGCCGAAGTGCCGTTCCTGTTTTTGGTTTCAGAAATCCTAGTAAGAAAATATTCTAATTCGACGAAACGAAGACCCAGGACCTTATTTTTCCCGGAACCTTCCGAAAGTCAGGGGGACCAGAGGGGTGCCCTGGGGGCCCCACACGTGTGGCCGGCGCGGCCCAGGAGGGGGCGCGCCGCCCTAGTGTGAGGTGGCCCCGTGGCCCCTCCGACTCCGCCTCTTCGCCTATTTAGTCGTCCCTGACCTAAATCCTCGGGCACGATTGACGAAACACCCAAAAACCTTCCAGAGCCGCCGCCATCGCGAATCTCCAATTCGGGGGACAGAAGTCTTCTCCGCACGCCCGGACGGGGAATTGCCCCGGAGTCATCTCCACCGCCGTCTCCACCGCCATCTTCACCGGCATCGCTGTCTCCCTGATGAGGAGGGAGTAATTCACCCGGGGCTGAGGGCTCCGCTGTAGCTATGTGGTTCATCTCTCTCTTTATGTGATCTAGTTGAATATCATCTATGTGTTAATCTAGTGATGTTATTAAAGTACTCTATTCCTCCTGCACTGTAATGGTGACAGTGTGTGCATCGTGTAGTACTTGGTGTAGGCTATGATTGTAATCTCTTGTAGATTATGAAGTTAACTATTGCTATGATAAGTAATGATGTGATCTATGCCTCCTTCATAGTGTGACGGTGACAGTGTGCATGCTATGTTAGTTCTTGGTGTAATTGTGTTGATCTATCTTGCACTCTAAGGTTACTTAAACATGAATATCGAATATTGTGGAGCTTGTTAACTCCGGCATTGAGGGTTCGTGTAATCCTACACAGTTAGTGGTGTTCATCATCCAACAAAAGAGTGTAGAGTGGTTCTATTATGTGATCATTGTTGAGAGTGTCCACTAGTGAAAGCAGGATCCCTGTGCCTTGCTTCCAAACATCGAATCTCCGTTTGTTTACTGTTTTGTTGCATGTTTACTCACTGCCATATTTTATTCAGATTGCTATTACCACTCATATACATCCATACTACTTGTATTTCACTATCTCTTCGCCGAACTAGTGCACCTATACATCCGACAAGTGTATTTGGTGTGTTGGGGACACAAGAGACTTCTTGCTTTGTGATTGCAGGTTGCTTGAGAGGGATATCTTTGACCTCTTCCTCCCGAGTTCGATAAACCTTGGGTGATCCACTTAAGGGAAACTTGTCTGTTCTACAAACCTCTCTCTTGGAGGCCCAGACCGCAAGAATAGAAGCACCCGTAGACATCAAGCTATTTTCTCGCGCCGTTGTCGGGGAGGTAAGGTAAAAGGTATTCACATCCTCCGACTACTAAGTTATCTCTTAGCATTGTTGCCGGTGCGTGAGTGCTCGAAGCTATTTCCTTTAGATTCTGCAATTGCATCTTTTTGTTTCTTGTTTTTATTTTCACTAGTTAGGCATAATGGAAAACAACAAAAAATTTGGTGAGCTTTTTAATCTTTTTCCTAATTTAGAATTGTTTGATGTGAAAATTAAAAAATCTATGGAACCTTATTTACATGATAGTAGCAATGTTATTAGTATGAATGCAATTACTGCTAATGCTATGGATAAGTCTAAGCTTGGGGAAGCTAGTTTCTGTGATCTTTTTAGCTTCCCATCCTTAGGGGAGAAAATTTGTTCTGATAATGCTTTATCTCCCATATGCGATAACTCTAATGATGCTTGTGATATTTTAAATCCACTGCAAGTACTGCTTTCAAGATATCCATGAAAATTATTGAACGTGTTATTGATAACCGCTACGAAGGGGATGGAACTGTCCATCCTGGAGATCATTTACTGTTTTTGCATGGATTATGCGGGTTATTCAAGTGTGCAGGTATCTCTATGGATGAAGTGAGGAAGAAGCTATTCTCTTTTTCGTCAGGTAAGGCGGCGCATTGGTATAAATTGTTGAAGAATAGTCATTCTCTTGGTTGGGAGGAAATTGTACCTCTCTTTTATTCTAAATTTTATCCTCCTCATGAAGTGAATATTGATAGGAATTATATTTATAACTTTTATCCACGTGATGGAGAGAGTATTTCTCAAGCATGGGGAGATTGAAGTCACTAATGCTCAAATGTCCCATTCATGAGCTCCCCGTAATGTTATTGTTAACAATTTTTATGCGAGGCTTTCAGGACAACACAAGGACTATCTGGATGCCAGTTCAGAGGGATGTTTCACAAGCAAGGAGGTTGAAGCTAGGTGGGATCTTCTTGATCGGATTGAGGAGAATGCTGAAGGATGGGAGAACAACAAAGGTGAAGAGTCGTATAAATTATGATTATGAATGCATTGAAACTTTTATGGATACTGATAAATTTCGAGATATGAGTGCTACTTATGGTCTTGACTCTCAAGTTGCTGCAAATCTTTATAAAGCCTTTGCTTCTCATTTTGAATTGCCTAAAAAGAATTTTGATAAGTATGATGAACCTTTTAAAGAGGCTTGCATGAAGGATGAAATTGTTGTTAATGATTGCAATAAGCATGCTCAAACTCCTAAGAATGCTATTTCCTATAAGCATGTTAATTTTTGTGGAATGCATAGACCTTGTGGGATTAATCAAATTAAAGATGAATATTGTATCCATCATATTAATGAAAAAACTAGAAAGTGGGCTAGGGCTCTAGATGATCTTGGTAAAAAAGTTTGTGCCCTCTACCCTTTTATTTGTGAAGTTTGCCATGAAGTGGGTCATTTTAATTTTCAATGCTCCACCAATGATAATTTGAACCCAATGAGTGCTGCAAATTTATATTGTGATGATGAAATTACTCCTAATCAGCATGATGAACTCACTTTATTTTTGTGGTGTGAAGAGTTATCAAGAAAAATTTCTTTGTTAGATATTAATGATCTTGATATTGATGATGTCCTGCATGAGTGTTTTTCTTATTGCATTGATAATAGCCATACAAATACTTACATACAGAATATTTTAGAAGATGACACCTTGCCAAAATATGATAGGACCTGTGTGTTTTGAACTAATTAATGAAAAGGAGGAATCCTCCCAAGTTTCTTCTATTGTTTCTGAAAGTAAATCAGGTTATGCGGACATGCCACCCTTCAAGCCTCTTCCTCCTAAAGAAGAGAACGAGGAGAAGGAGGAGAAGAAGAAGAAGGGAACGAAGAAGAAGACGAAGAAGAAGAAAAAGAAGGAGAATACAGAGAAAGAGGTAACGGCATATCCCCGCGTGAATGAGATAATGCTAGGTAACCGTAAGTATGTTGCTCCTAATGATTATTATGATAATGAATCTGAATACAATGATCTTCCTATGCCCTTTACATACATTAGTGATCATGATTTAAATGAGCACACTACTTTTGATATTGCAAATCTCTGGGAAACTAATTCTGAAAATGATGATGATAATAATTGCCATAGTATCAGTGCTATCCATGCTTCCTCCCATAATGATATAGAAAGCTCTAAGCTTGGGGAAGAGGTGTTTGAAAATCCTTTTGCTACCGATCATTATGTGTTTGATACATCTCCTTCTAATAGCAATGATGGTATGGTCACAGATAAACCGATTGTGAAAGATAACTATTCTATTTCTTATGATGACACTGTGCCTCCGACCTTTGATGATTATTATAAAGAATGCTATGATATAGGTTATAACTATCCTTATGAAACTTGTCATAGTCATGATTGGATTACCAAAAACAATTCCCTTAATACGCAACTTGTTTACCATGTTCAAATTCTTGATAATAATCTTGCTCCAATTACTATTAATGAGAAGAACTCTTCTTATGCTAAAATTAATGATACTCCTATGCATATGAACCATGATAAGAATGTTTTAAGTGATGGGTATATTGTGGATTTCATCAATGATGCTACTGAAAGTTATTATGAGAGAGGGAAACATGGTTATATGCATCTTAATAATATTAAGTTTCCCCTCTTTATGTTGATAATTTTGAAGTTACTCGTGTTTTATCCTCTCTTGCTTGTCACCTTGTTCTTCATGAATTCATTTGTGTACAAGATTCCTATGCATAGGAAGCATGCTAGGCTTAAATTTGTTTTGAATTTGCCTCTTGATGCTCCTTTTTGCTCCAAATACTATTTCTTGCGAGTACATCATTAAAACTGCTAAGCCCATCTTAATGGCTATAAAGAAAGAACTTCTTGGGAGATAACCCATGTGTTTATTTTGCTACAGTACCTTTGTTTTATATTTGTGTCTTGGAAGTTGTTACTACTGTAGCAACCTCTCCTTATCATGTTTTTGTGCCAACTAAAGTCTCTATGGTAAAGTTGATGCTAGATTTGGATTACTGCGCAGAAACAGATTTCTTGCTGTCACGAATCTGGGCCTAATTCTCTGTAAGTAACTCAGAAAATTATGCCAATTTACGTGAGTGATCCTCAGATATGTACGCAACTTTCATTCAATTTGGGCATTTTCATCTGAGCAAGTCTGGTGCCACTTTAAAATTCGTCTTTACGGACTGTTCTGTTTTGACAGATTCTGCCTTTATTTCGCATTGCCTCTTTTGCTATGTTGGATGGATTTCTTTGTTCCATTAACTTTCAGTAGCTATGGGCAATGTCCAGAAGTGTTAAGAATGATTGTGTCACCTCTGAACATGTGAAATTTTGATTATGCACTAACCCTCTAATGAGTTTGTTTTAAGTTTGGTGTGGAGGAAGTTTTCAAGGGTCAAGAGAGGAGGATGATATACTATGATCAAGAAGAGTGAAGAGTCTAAGCTTGGGGATGCCCCCGTGGTTCATCCCTGCATATTTCAAGAAGACTCAAGCATCTAAGCTTGGGGATGCCCAAGGCATCCCCTTCTTCATCGACAACATTATCGTGTTTCTCTTGAAACTATATTTTTATTCGGTCACATCTTATGTACTTTACTTGGAGCGTCTGTTTGTTTTTGTTTTTGTTTTTGTTTGAATAAATACTTGTGTGGGAGAGAGACACGCTCCGCTGGTTCATATGAACACATGTGTTCTTAGCTTTTAATGTTCATGGCGAAGGTTGAAACTGCTTCGTTAATTGTTATATGGTTGGAAACGGAAAATACCGCATGTGGTAATTGGTATAACGTCTTGAATAATGTGATACTTGGCAATTGTTGTGCTCATATAGATCTTGTTTAAGCTCTTGCATCATGTACCTTGTACCCATTAATGAATAACTACATAGAGCATGTTAAAATTTGGTTTGCATGATTGTTCTCTCTAAGTCTAGATATTTTCTGGTTGAGGTGTTTGAACAACGAGGAGACGATGTAAAGTCTTATAATGCTTACAATATGTTTATATGTGAGTCTTGCTGCACCGTTCTATACTTGAGTTTGCTTCAAACAACCTTGCTAGCCTAGCCTTGTATTGAGAGGAATTCTTCTCGTGCATCCAAATCCTTGAGCCAATAACCATGCCATTTGTGTCCACCATACCTACCTACCACATGGTATTTCTCCGCCATTCCAAAGTACATTACTTGAGTGCTACCTTTAAAATTTCTATTCTTTACCTTTACAATATATAGCTCATGGGACAAAATAGCTTAAAAACTATCGTGGTGAAGAATATGTACTTATGTGTCTTATTTCTTAGTAAGTTGCTTGTTGTGCGGTAACCATGTTTCGGGGACGCCATCAACTTTTACCTTTGTTGAATATCATGAGAGTTGCTATGCATGTTCGTCTTGAAGTAAGGGCGGTTTTCACAATCAAATGGTTTGAGTATGCATACTGTTAGAGAAGAACATTGGGCCGCTAACTAAAGCCATGAATCATGGTGGAAGTTTCAGTTTGGACATAAAACCTCAATCTCTTATGAGAATATTAATCGTTGTTGAATGCTTAAGCATTAAAAGAGGAGTCCATTATCTGCTGTCTATGTTGTCCCGGTATGGGTGTCTAAGTTGAAGAATGATCAAAAGCGAGAAATCCAATGCGAACTTTCTCCTTAGACCCTTGTACAGGCGGCATAGAGGTACCCTTTGTGACACTTGGTTGAAACATATGTTATGCGATGATGATCAGTGTTAACCCAAGCTAATTAGGACAAGGTGCGGGCACTATTAGTACACTATGCATGAGGCTTGCAACTTATAAGATATCTTATACATAACTCATATGCTTTATTACTACCGTTGACAAAATTGTTTCTATGTTTTCAAAATGAAAAGCTCTAGCACAAAAATAGTAATCCATGCTTCCCTCTGCGAAGGGCCTTTCTTCTACTTTATTGTTGAGTCAGTTTACCTATTCTTACTTTCTTAGAAGCAAACACTTGTGTAAACTGTGTGCATTGATTCTTACATGTTTACCTATTGCACTTGTTATATTACTTTATGTTGACAATTATCCATGAGATAAATATGTTGAAGTTGAAAGCAACCGCTGAAACTTATATCTTCCTTTGTGTTGTTTCAAAGCTTTCTACTGAGAACTTATTGCTTATGAGTTAACTCTTATGCAAGACTTATTGATGCTTGTCTTGAAAGTATTATTCATGAAAAGTCTTTGCTATATGATTCATTTGTTTACTCATTATCTTCATCATTTCTTCGAATCGCTGCATTCATCTCTTATGCTTTACAATAATGTTGATCAAGATTATGTTGGTAGCATGTCACTTAAGAAATTATCATTGTTATCTACCTACTCGAGGGCGAGTAGGAACTAAGCTTGGGGATGCTTGATACGTCTCAAACGTATCTATAATTTCTTATGTTCCATGCTTGTTTTATGACAATACCTACATGTTTTGTTCACACTTTATATCGTTTGTATGCGTTTTCCGGAACTAACCTATTAACGAGATGCCGAAGTGCGTTTTCTGTTGTTTTTGGTTTCAGAAATCCTAGTAAGGAAATATTCTCGAATTCGACGAAACGAAGACCCAGGACCTTATTTTTCCCGAAACCTTCCAGAAAGTCAAGGGGACCAGAGGGGTGCCCCTGGGGCCCCACACGTGTGGCGGCGCGGCCCGGGAGGGGGGCGCGCCGCCCTAGTGTGAGGTGGCCCCGTGGCCCCTCCGACTCCGCCTCTTCGCCTATTTAGTCGTCCCTGACCTAAATCCTCGGGGACGATTGACGAAACACTCAAAAACCTTCCAGAGCCGCCGCCATCGCGAAACTCCAATTCGGGGGACAAGTCTCGTTCGCACGCCGCCGGACGGGGAATTGCCCCAGTCATCTCCACCGCCGTCTCCACCGCCATCTTCACCGCCATCGCTGTCTCCATGATGAGGAGGGAGTAATCACCCCCGGGGCTGAGGGCTCCGATGTAGCTATGTGGTTCATCTCTCTCTTTATGTGATCTAGTTGAATATCATCTATGTGTTACTCTAGTGATGTTATTAAAGTACTCTATTCCCACCTGCGTAATGGTGACAGTGTGTGCATCGTGTAGTACTTGGTGTAGGCTATGATTGTAATCTCTTGTAGATTATGAAGTTAACTATTGCTATGATAAGTATTGATGTGATCTATGCCTCCTTCATAGTGTGATGGTGACAGTGTGCATGCTATGTTAGTTCTTGGTGTAATTGTGTTGATCTATCTTGCACTCTAAGGTTACTTAAACATGAATATCGAATCGTGGAGCTTGTTAACTCCGGCATTGAGGGTTCGTGTAATCCTACACAGTTAGTGGTGTTCATCATCCAACAAAAGAGTGTAGAGTGGTTCTATTATGTGATCATTGTTGAGAGTGTCCACTAGTGAAAGCAGGATCCCTAGGCCTTGCTTCCAAACATCGAATCTCCGTTTGTTTACTGTTTTGTTGCATGTTTACTCGCTGCCATATTTTATTCAGATTTCTATTACCACTCATATACATCCATACTACTTGTATTTCACTATCTCTTCGCCGAACTAGTGCACCTATACATCTCGACAAGTGTATTTGGTGTGTTGGGGACACAAGAGACTTCTTGCTTTGTGATTGGGGTTGCTTGAGAGGGATATCTTTGACCTCTTCCTCCCCGAGTTCGATAAACCTTGGGTGATCCACTTAAAGGAAACTTGTGCTATTCTACAAACCTCTGCTCTTGGAGGCCCAACACTGTCTACAAGAATAGAAGCACCCGTAGACATCACCTGTTTTGGTTTCAAAATCCTACAAAGAAAATATTCTCGAATTGGACGAAATCAACGCCCGGGTCTTATTTTTCCACGAAGCTTCCAGAAGACCGAAAGGGTTACGAAGTGGGGCGACGAGGCGCCGCCACCATAGGGCCGCACGGCCAGAGGGGGGCCCGCGCCGCCCTATGGGGTGGGCCCCTTGCGCCGCCTCCAACCCTACCCTTCCGCCTAATTAAAGCCTTCGTCGCGAAAGTCCCTGTACCAAGACCCACGATATAGAAAACCTTACTGTGCCGCCGCCAATCCCATCTCGGGGGATTCAGGAGATCGTCTCCGGCACCCTGTCGGAGAGGGGAATCATCTCCCGGAGGACTCTTCATCACCATGATCGCCTCCGGATTGATGTGTGAGTAGTTCATCCTTGGACTATGGGTCCATAGCAGTAGCTAGATGGTTGTCTTCTCCTCATTGTGCTATCATGTTAGATCTTGTGAGCTGCCTATCATGATCAAGATCGTCTATTTGTAATGCTACATGTTGTGTTTATTGGGATCCGATGAATATTGAATACTATGTCAAGTTGATTATCAATCTATCATATATGTGTTGTTTATGTTCTTGCATGCTCTCCGTTGCTAGTAGAGGCGCTGGCCAAGTTGATACTTGTAACTCCAAGAGGGAGTATTTATGCTCGATAGTGGGTTCATGCCTCCATTGAATCTGGGGAGTGACAGAAAGTTCTAAGGTTGTGGATGTGCTGTTGCCACTAGGGATAAAACATCGATGCTTTGTCTAAGGATATTTGTGTTGATTATATTACGCACCATACTTAATGCAATTGTCTGTTGTTTGCAACTTAATACTGGAGGTGCGGATGCTAACCCGAAGGTGGACTATTTAGGCATAGATGCATGCTGGATAGCGGTCTATGTACTTTGTCGTAATGCCCTGATTAAATCTCATAGTAATTATCATGATATATGTAAGTGCATCTCTATTTGTCAATTGCCCAACTGTAATTTGTTCACCCAACATGCTAGTTATCTTATCGGAGAGACACCACTAGTGAACTGTGGACCCCGGTCCATTCTTTTACATCTGAAATACAATCTACCTACTGTTCTTTACAAACAAACATCATCTACACTATACGTTTAATCCTTTGTTTTCAGCAAGCCGGTGAGATTGATAACCTCACTGTTACGTTGGGGCAAAGTACTTTGATTGTGTTGTGCAGGTTCCACGTTGGCGCCGGAATCCCTGGTGTTGCGCCGCACTACACTCCTTCACCAACAACCTTCACGTGCTCCTTGACTCCTACTGGTTCGATAACCTTGGTTTCATACTGAGGAAAACTTGCTTCTATACGCATCACACCTTCCTCTTGGGGTTCCCAACGGACGTGTGTAATTGCACGCATCAAGCTCTTTTTCTGGCGCCGTTGCGGGAACGAAGAAAGTTACACCACAGAATTGCCTCCACGACAATAGCTCTTTTTCTGCGCGCCGGGGAGATCAAGACACGCTGCAAGGGGAGTCTCTCACATCCAATCTCTTTACTTTGTTTTTGTCTTGCTTTACTTTATTTTATTTTCTGTCTTGTTTGCTTTCTTTATATCAAAAACACAAAAAAATTAGTTACTTGTTTTTCTTTATTTAATTCTGTTGCTTAGTCTATCTTTATTACTGTTAAAATGAATACTCCTGAGAATACTATGTTGTGTGACTTCACTAGTTAGTGTTAATGGAAAACAACAAAACTATTAGAGATCTTTATAGTATTTATCTTGAGTTAGGACATGAGGTGTTTGAAGAGAAAATTAAAAAACCTATGGAACTTTATATGCATGCTAATGGCAATATTATTAGTATGAATGCCTTAAATACCATTGTTGCTAATGCTATGGAAGAATTTAAGCTTGGGGAGGTCGGTTTTGATGAAAATGATCTATTTAGTTCTCCGGGTATGGAGGAGAAAGTTTATGTTGATTATGATATGCCTCCTATATATGATGTTTGCAATGATGAATATGATATTTTCAGTCCATCTACTATTGAGGATAAAATTCATTATGATTATTCTATGCCTGGAATTTATGATGATTACAATGATGGTTGTGATAGTTTTACTCCCACTATTACTATTAAAATTGATTATGCTTATGTGGAGAGTAATGATACTTTTATGCATGTGGATCATGACAAGAATGCTGTATGTGATAGTTATATTGTTGAATTTGTTCATGATGCTACTATTATGAGAGAGGAAAATATGGTTGTAGAAATTTTCATGGTACTAAAACACCTCTCTACATGCTGAAATTTTTGAAATTACTCGTGTTTTATCTTCCTATGCTTGTCACTTTGTTCTTCATGAATTTATTTGTGTACAAGATTCCTTTTCATAGGAAGTGGGTTAGGCTTAAATGTGTTTTGAATTTGCTTCTTGATGCTCCTTTTGCTTCATTTTCTATTTTCATGAGAGCATCATTAAAATTACTGAGCCCATCTTAATGGCTATAAAGAAAGCACTTCTTGGGAGACAACCCATTATTTTACTTCTGCACTTTTGTTTTATATTTGAGTCTTGGAAGTTGTTACTACTGTAGCAACCTCTCCATATCTTTATTTTATTGCATTGTTGTGCCAAGTAAAGTCTTTGATAGTAGGGTTGATACTAGATTTGGATTAATTAAACAGATTTCTCTGTCATGAAATTGAGCAGCCCGTCTGTAGGTAACTCAGAAAATTCTGCCAATTTACGTGCGTGATCCTCAGATATGTACGCAACTTTCATTCAATTTGCGCTTTTTCATCTGAGCCTGTTAAGTGCCTCTGAAAAATTCGTCTTACGGATCGTCTGCTTTGACAGATTCTGCATTTTATTTCGCATTGCCTCTTTTGCTATGTTTGATGGATTTCTTTGTTCCATTAACTTTCAGTAGCTTTGTGCAATGTCCAGAAGTGTTAAGAATGATTATGTCACCTCTGAATATGTGAATTTTTGATTATGCACTAACCCTCTAATGAGTTTGTTTTGAGTTTGGTGTGGAGGAAGTTTTCAAGGATCAAGAGAGGAGGATGATACAATATGATCAAGAAGAGTGAAAAGTCTAAGCTTGGGGATGCCCCCTGGTTCATCCCTGCATATTTCAAGAAGACTCAAGCATCTAAGCTTGGGGATGCCCAAGGCATCCCCTTCTTCATCGACAACTTATCAGGTCACCTCTAGTGAAATTATATTTTTATTCAGTCACATCATATGTGCTTTACTTGGAGCGTCTGCTTTTTTTATTTTTGTTTTTGTTTGAATAAACTCGGATCCTAGCATTCCTTGTATTGGAGATATTACGCTCCGCTTTTTCATATGGAACACTTGTGTTCTTAATTATGCTTTAATGTTCATGGCGAAGGTTGAAAACTGCTTCGTTCATTGTTATGTGGTTGGAAACAGAAAATGCTGCATGTGGTAATTGGTATATTGTCTTGAATAATTTGATACTTGGCAATTGTTGTGCTCATATAGATCATGTTTAAGCTCTTGCATCATGTACTTTGCACCTATTAATGAAGAACTACATAGAGTTTGTTAAAATTTGGTTTGCATGATTGGTCTCTCTAAGGTCTAGATATTTTCTGGTTAAGGTGTTTGAACAACAAGGAAGACAGTGTAGAGTCTTATAATGCTTGCAATATGTTCTTATGTAAGTTTTGCTGTACCTGTTCATACTTGTGTTTGCTTCAAACAACCTTGCTAGCCTAGCCTTGTATTGAGAGGAATTCTTCTCGTGCATCCAAAATCCTTGAGCCAAAAACTATGCCATTTGTGTCCACCATACCTACCTACCACATGGTATTTTTCTGCCATTCCAAGTAAATTGCTTGAGTGCTACCTTTAAAATTCTATTCTTTGTCTTTGAAATACATAGCTCATGGGAAAATAGCCTTAAAAACTATTGTGGTATTGAATAAGTTGATATGTGTCTTATTTCTTATAAGTTGCTTGTTGAGCGATAACCATGTTCCTGGGGACGCCATCAACTATTTCACCTTTGTTGAATATCATGTGAGTTGCTATGCATGTTCGTCTTGTCTGAAGTAAGGGTGATTTATCATGATCAAATGGTTTGAGTATGCATATTGTTAGAGAAGAACATTGGGACGCTAACTAAAGCCATGATCCATGGTGGAAGTTTCAGTTTGGACACAAATCCTCAATCTCTTATGAGAATATTATCTGTTGTTGAATGCTTAAGCATTAACAGAGGAGTCCATTATCTGTTTTCTATGTTGTCCCGGTATGGGTGTCTAAGTTGAGAATAATCAAAAGCGAGAAATCCAATGCTAACTTTCTCCTTAGACCCTTGTACAGGCGGCATAGAGGTACCCCTTTGTGACACTTGGTTGAAACATATGTTATGCAATGATAATCCATGTAAATCCAAGCTAATTAGGACAAGGTGTGGGCACTATTGGTATACTATGCATGAGGCTTGCAACTTATAGGATATCTTATACATAGTACATATGCCTTATTACTACCGTTGACAAAATTGTTTCTATGTTTTCAAAATAAAAGCTCTAGCACAAAAATAGTAATCCATGCTTCCCTCTGCGAAGGGCCATTTTTTTACTTTATGTTGAGTCAGTTTACCTATTCTTTCTATCTTAGAAGCAAACACTTGTGTCAACTGTGTTCATTGATTCTTACCTGTTTACTTATTGCACTTGTTATATCGCTTTATGTTGACAATTATCCATGAGATATACATGTTAAAGTTGAAAGCAACCGCTGAAACTTATATCTTCCTTTGTGTTGCTTCAAAACTTTCTACTAAGAATTTATTGTTTTATGAGTTAACTCTTATGCAAGACTTATTGATGCTTGTCTTGAGAGTACTATTCATGAAAAGTCTTTGCTATATGATTCAGTTGTTTAATCATTGTCTTTACCATTGCTTCGAATCACTGCATTCACTTTATATGCTTTACAATAGTATTGATCAAGATTATGATAGCATGTCACTTCAGAAATTATCATTGTTATCGTTTACCTACTCGAGGGCGAGTAGGAACTAAGCTTGGGGATGCTTGATACGTCTCAAACGTATCTATAATTTCTTATGTTCCATGCTACTTTTATGACAATACTCACATGTTTTATACACACTTTATGTCATTATTATGCATTTTCCGGCACTAACCTATTGACGAGATGCCAAAGAGCCAGCTGTAATTCTGCTGTTTTTGGTTTCAGAAATCCTACAAAGGAAATATTCTCGGAATTGGACGAAATCAACGCCCAGGGTCTTATTTTTCCACGAAGCTTCCAGAAGACCGAAAGGGTTACGAAGTGGGGCGACGAGGCGCCGCCACCATAGGGCCGCGCGGCCAGAGGGGGCCCGCGCCACCCTATGGGGTGGGCCCCTCGCGCCGCCTCCAACCCTACCCTTCCGCCTACTTAAAGCCTTCGTCGCGAAACCCCTGCACCGAGAGCCACGATACGGAAACCGCCGTGACGCCGCCGCCAATCCTATCTCGGGGGACTCAGAGATCGCCTCGGCACCCCGCCGAGAGGAATCATCTCCGGAGGACTCTTCATCACCATGATCGCCTCCGGATTGATGTGTGAGTAGTTCATCCTTGGACTATGGGTCCATAGCAGTAGCTAGATGGTTGTCTTCTCCTCATTGTGCTATCATGTTAGATCTTGTGAGCTGCCTATCATGATCAAGATCGTCTTTGTAATGCTACATGTTGTGTTTGTTGGGATCCGATGAATATTGAATACTATGTCAAGTGGATTATCAATCTATCATATATGTGTTGTTTATGTTCTTGCATGCTCTCCGTTGCTAGTAGAGGCTCTGGCCAAGTTGATACTTGTAACTCCAACAGGGAGTATTTATGCTCGATAGTGGGTTCATGCCTCCATTGAATCTGGAACAGTGAGAAAGTTCTAAGGTTGTGGATGTGCTGTTGCCACTAGGGATAAAACATAGATGCTTTGTCTAAGGATATTTGTGTTGATTACATTACGCACCATACTTAATGCAATTGTCTGTTGTTTGCAACTTAATACTGGAGGGGGTGCGGATGCTAACCCGAAGGTGGACTATTTAGGCATAGATGCATGCTGGATAGCGGTCTATGTACTTTGTCGTAATGTCCTGATTAAATCTTATAGTAATTATCATGATATATGTACGTGCATCTCTATTTGTCAATTGCCCAACTGTAATTTGTTCACCCAACATGCTAGTTATCTTATCGGAGAGACACCACTAGTGAACTGTGGACCCCGGTCCATTCTTTTACATCTGAAATACAATCTACCTACTGTTCTTTACAAACAAACATCATCTACACTATACGTTTAATCCTTTGTTTTCAGCAAGCCGGTGAGATTGATAACCTCACTGTTACGTTGGGGCAAAGTACTTTGATTGTGTTGTGCAGGTTCCACGCGAATCCCCGTGTTGCGCCGCACTACACTCCTTCACCAACAACCTTCACGTGCTCCTTGACTCCTGGGTTCGATAACCTTGGTTTCATACTGAGGGAAAACTTGCTTATACGCATCACACCTTCCTCTTGGGGTTTCCCAACGGACGTGTGTAATTGCTCGCATCAACGGGGGATGCGGTGCGCGGATGGTTCGGGGAGGAGGAGGAGGGATCTGGCCGGGTAGGAGGAGGAGGTGGCGTGCAGGCGGAGGGTTCTGGAGAGGAGCAACGTCGCTATCGAGGATCTCAACGCCATGGTTGGTCGCCGCGGGTTAATACTACCGAGGTGGCTCCGGCCATGTGGAAGATGACGGAGGTCGGATGGGGAGTTGGGTGAACAAGGTGCGGTGGCAAGTATGATGGCCGCGGTTTCCTCGCCTGGTCGTCAGATCTTTCCCGTTCGTTGGATCCAGAGTGCTCGTGCGGTTATTCTGGGCAGAGCCGTCGGATCTCTCACCCCGTTAGCTATTGGAAGTGCCCACCACTTTGCTGTGGTGGACGAATCACAAAGCAACATTAGTCATGCATTTCACGATGGAGTGATTTCTAGACTCGGATGAAATGGAGTTTTCTCCTGAATGATCGAGGGAGTTCCAAAGAAAAATCGAATGATCGCTTTAAATAATAATGTAAATAGCACTTCCTCTGTGCAGTAATATAAGTTATTTTAAACATTTTTAAAATCGACTAGATACAAACCAAAAGAATTGATGAATCTACACACTAAAATTAGATTAGATACACATAAAAATGAGTGAACCTTCAAAAGACCTTAAACATCTTATAAAACCAAACGGAGAGGGTAATTAACTACACGAAACCACTTGATGACGCAAAATGCAATAACGCCAGGTGCTCGACTATTACCAGTCTTGCATACAGAGAGTTTTAGCAATGAGCAAAATTTATCCAAATGAAAACTTTGTTCACCCAAAATTACTTACTAACATGGTTGACTCAAAATCGTGTATAATCTGGAAAGCTAATCGAGAGAGTTGAAAAAGCCATATGATGTTTATTATTAAGATAATGATCAACAAGAATAAAAAAACTAAAATCAAGTGATGTACGAGCTTAAAATAAAATAAAAGTATAAAAGTATGTTACTAAAAAGTACTCCCTCCGGTTCATATTAATTAACTCTAAAATAGATGTATCTAGACATATTTTAGTTCTAGATACATCCATATTGAAGTCAATTAATATGAATCGGAGGGAGTATTAAAATTGGCGTTTCAATTTTGTAAAACACGCGCACAAAATTATGTAACGATGTTGAATGATTTTAACACCAAAATGAAGGTGCGAGAAAAATTGGCTCTAGAGAAGGGTAAGGTAGAATCGCAGCAACTATATAGTGCATGCAACATAAATGTGTTAACATTGCTTCAGTTTTGCTATATACACATTACACAATGATAGAAATACATTCATTTATTGCTTTCCTATGTCTGTGTTTTGTCATGGTCATCTAATTCTTAATCGAAATCATTAAATTTGCTAGAGATTCTAGTACTTCCTCTTTCACACGAAAGTTATCTTAGATTTGTCTAAATTCGGATATATCCAAATTTTGACAAACCCCAGAATTTTTTTATGGGACAGACGGAGTATAAGAATATAAGTGATTTTAGTTGCATAACACGTTGTTTTACTATTAAAATTGCACTCATAAATATTTTGATAATGGACGCTTTTATTACTCAAAACAAGCAATTACACCCGGCTTCTGCATAATCAAGATGCACACAGCCGTCCATGTCTGAGAAACCAGAAGTTCTAAAAGGATAAAAAAGGCGTTGTACATATCAATGATGAGCAACTGTGCAAATGCCTAGGTAACACGTGGCGGCTCGATCCGTAGATTATGCTGTCACCCATGTTGGAAAAAAGTATCACTCGCCGTAGCCTCCAACCGTGTACAGATCTTCATAAATAGGTCGCGATTCGCCACTTTCTATAGAGAAGACCACGAACGAAGAGTACTGCTATATCTGTAGATAACCTGCAAGAAGGAACAATTCTTATCATTAAAAACTTTATCATTTCTACACAGCCAAAGCGACCATATCACGGCAAGCGCTCCCACCCTAATAAGCGTTCTAAACATGTGATCGATACCATGGAGCCCATTCCCAAAGATATTGGCTACATTAGTCGGAGGATACAGATCCGAAGCTACTTGGATGCATGACCATATAGAACTGGTAAAGCGGTATTGGAAGAATAAGTGTTTGATTGTCTCATCGTGTTGACAGAACACACTGTCTGCTTCCATACCAATTACGTTTAACGAGATTATCTTTGGTTAGGATCACCCCTCGACGTAAGTACCAACAAAAAACCTTAGTTTTAAGTGGTACTTTCGTCTTCCAAATTTTCTTGTTATTATCGACTGGAATATGAGGATGTATAATCGCATTGTATAATGAACTTACTGAAAATTTCCCATTGGGATGTAAGTTCCAACGAAATTCATCGGTACCTTCCGAAAGGTGAATGGATTTCAAACGAAGAAGTAAGACATTCCACGTATCCAATCTCGGACCCACTAAATCCCATCTAAACGTCACAGACGGAGGTGAGGTCGCCATTACTAATGCAATGGTATCACTTTTTCGACGTACAATACTATATAAAGCAGGATATTGTTCCCTAAGAGGTCTATTTCCTAACCAAGAATCCTTCCAAAACTATATCTGCGATCCATCCTTTATCGAGAAAGTACCATATTGGAAGAAAATTTCTTCGTAGCCATAAGACCGGCCCAGAAATGCGAGTCACCGGGTTTCCATAGGACTTGGGACAACGCTTTCTCTCCAATATACTTTCTCTTAAGGAGTGTCTGCCATACCCCATCTTCGGTAAGAAGCTTAAACAACCATTTACCCAGCAAGGCTGAGTTTTTGACCTCAAGGTCATGAACACCCAAACCCCCAAGATCTTTGGGGCGGCAAACAACACTCCATTTAACCAGACGATATTTATTCTTTTCGCTATCCCCTTGCCAAAAGAATCTTAATCGATAATAATCGAGTTTATGTAAGACACCTTTCGGCAATAGGAAGAAAGAAATTATATACAGTACCATATTAGTAAGTACCGAGTTAATGAGTACCAATCTTCCTCCAAGGAATAGCAATTTGCATTTCCATCTACTAAGTCTCTTCTGAAGTCTTTCCTCGACAAGTTTCCATTCAGCCATTATTAATCACCGATAATGTATCGGGATCCCCAAATAACTAATAGGAAACTGGCATTTCCCACATCCAAATAATTCTGCATACGCAGCTGATGAATCTTGGGCTTCACCGAAACAGGATAATTCACTTTTATGAAAATTTATCTTAAGACCCAACAATTGCTCAAAAGCTGTCAAGATTAACTTGAGGTTTCGGGCTTTTTCAAGGTCATGTTCCATAAACGGAATTGTGTCATCGACGTATTGAAGTATTGATAGTCAACCATCATGGATTCAAAAAACTGTTCACAATTCATGGATTCTCACGGCAGATAGGGGATCGGGATCGCAACAGAGATACCTTGACAGCGATGGTCCCTGCGAGGGCGTCGAGGTCCTCGAGCAGCTTCCCGATGCGCACCTCGTCCCAGGCGTCGCGGTACTACTCGTGGAGGATGTCGTTGATGGCGTGTAACTCACACGTTCGTTGGGAACCCCAAGAGGAAGGTATGATGCGCACAGCAGCAAGTTTTCCCTCAGAAAGAAACCAAGGTTTATCGAACCAGGAGGAGCCAAGAAGCACGTTGAAGGTTGATGGCGGCGGGATGTAGTGCGCGCAACACCAGATTCCGGCGCCAACGTGGAACTGCACAACACAAACCAAGTACTTTGTCCCAACGAAAGTTGAGGTTGTCAATCTCACCGGCTTGCTGAACAAAGGATTAAGCGTATTGTGTGGAAGATGATTGTTTGCAAGAAAACAAGAAAACAAGTATTGCAGTAAATTGTATTTCAGTATAAAAGAATGGACCGGGTCCACAGTTCACTAGAGGTGTCTCTCCCATAAGATAAAAGCATGTTGGGTGAACAAATTACAGTCGGGCAATTGACAAATAGAGAGGGCACCGCGATGCACATACATGGCATGATAAATATAGTGAGATTTAATTGGGCATTACGACAAAGTACATAGACCGCCATCCAACTGCATCTATGCCTAAAAGTCCACCTTCAGGTTATCATCCGAACCCCTCCGGTATTAAGTTGCAAACAACAGACAATTGCATTAAGTATGGTGCGTAATGTAATCAATAACTACATCCTCGGACATAGCATCAATGTTTTATCCCTAGTGGCAACAAAGACAACACAACCTTAGGGGTTTCTGTCACTCCCCCAGATAAGGCATGAACCCACTATCGAGCATAAATACTCCTCTTGGAGTTACTAGCATTAACTTGGCCAGAGCCTCTACTAATAACGGAGAGCATGCAAGATCATAAACAACACATAAACATCAGATTGATAATTACCATAGCATAGTATTCTCTATCCATCGGATCCCGACAAACACAACATATAGTATTACGATAGATGATCTTGATCATGTTAGGCAGCTCACAAGATCCAACAATAAAGCACATAAGGAGAAGACAACCATCTAGCTACGCTATGGACCCATAGTCCAGGTGAACTACTCACTCATCACTCCGGAGGCGACCATGGCGGCGTAGAGTCCTCCGGAGATGAATCCCCTCTCCGGCAGTGCGAGGCGATCTCCGAATCCCCCGAGATGGGATTGGCGGCGGCTGCGTCTCTTGAAGGTTTTCCGTATCGTGGCTCTCGTACTGGGGTTTCGCGACTGAGGCTTTGGCAGGCGGAAGGGCAAGTCAGAGGGCACGAGGGCCCAACACCACAGTCGGCGCGACAAACGCCGCGCCCGCCCTAGGGTTTGGGCGCCTCGTGGCCCCACTTCGTCTTCTCTTCGGTCTCGGAAGCTTCGTGGCAAAATAGGACCCCGGGCGTTGATTTCGTCCAATTCCGAGAATATTTCCTTACTATTTTTTAAAAAACAAAAAACAAAGAACTGGCTCTTCGGCATCTTGTTAATAGGTTAGTTCCGTAAAATGCATAAATATGACATAAAGTGTGCATATAACATGTAGATATCATCAATAATGTGGCATGGAACATAAGAAATTATCGATACGTTGGAGACGTATCGCATCCCCAAGCTTAGTTCTGCTCGTCCCGAGCAGGTAAACGATAACAAAGATAATTTCTGAAGTGACATGCTATCATAATCTTGATCATACTATTTGTAAGCATATGTAATGAATGCAGCGATCAAAACAATGATAATGACATGAGTAAACAAATGAATCATAAAGCAAAGACTTTTCATGAATAGTACTTCAAGACAAGCATCAATAAGTCTTGCATAAGAGTTAACTCATAAAGCAATAAATCAAAGTAAAGGTATTGAAGCAACACAAAGGAAGATTAAGTTTCAGCGGTTGCTTTCAACTTGTAACATGTATATCTCATGGATAATTGTCAACATAGAGTAATATAACAAGTGCAATATGCAAGTATGTAGGAATCAATGCACAGTTCACACAAGTGTTTGCTTCTTGAGGTGGAGAGAGATAGGTGAACTAACTCAACATAAAAGTAAAAGAATGGTCCTTCAAAGAGGAAAGCATCGATTGCTATATTTGTGCTAGAGCTTTGGTTTTAAAAACATCAAGAGAGCATAAAAATGAAATTTTGAGAGGTGTTTGTTGTTGTCAACGAATGGTAATGGGTACTCTAACTACCTTATCAACCAGACTTTCAAGAGCGGCTCCCATGAAGGACGTTATTTCTACCACCGTGGTAGATCATCCCTCTTCTCTTTTGTTTACACATGTATTTTAGTGGGGTGGCACTCCTTCCAACCTTTTCTTTCACAAACCATGGCTAACCGATTCCATCGGGTGCCTACCAACAATCTCATATCATGAAGGAGTGCCTTTTTATTTTAATTTTATTATGTTGACACTCCTCCCCACCTTTGCTTTCTCAAGCCATGGCTAACCGAATCCTTCGGGTGCCGTCCAACTTTTCACATACCATGGAGGAGTGTCTATTTAAAATTAAGTTGCTTACTGATGAATCAGAGCAACACATGTGAAGAGAATTATTAATGAAGTTAATTAATTGGGGCTGGGAACCCCTTTGCCAGCTCTTTATGCAAAGTTATTGGATAAGCGGATGAAGCCACTAGTCCATTGTGAAAGTCTGTCCGAAGTAAATGACAAGATCGAAAGATAAAACACCACATACTTCCTCATGAGCTATAAAACATTGACACAAATAAGAGATGATAAATTTTGAATTGTTTAAAGGTAGCACTCAAGCAATTTACTTTGAAATGGCGGAAAATACCATGTAGTAGGTAGGTATGGTGGACACAAATGGCATAGTGGTTGGCTCAAGTATTTTGGATGCATGAGAAGTATTCCCTCTCGATACAAGGTTTAGGCTAGCAAGGTTATTTGAAACAAACACAAGGATGAACGGTACAGCAAAACTCACATAAAAGACATATTGTAAACATTATAAGACTCTACACCGTCTTCCTTGTTGTTCAAAACTCAATACTAGATATTATCTAGACTCTAGAGAAACCAAATATGCAAACCAAATTAGCAAGCTCTATGTATTTCTTCATTAATGGGTGCAAAGTATATGATGCAAGAGCTTAAACATGAGCACAACAATTGCCAAGTATCACATTTATCCAAGACATTATAGCAATTACTACATGTAGCATTTTCCAATTCCAACCATATAACAATTTAACGAAGAAGAAACTTCGCCATGAACATTATGAGTAAAGCCTAAGGACATATTTGTCTATATGCAACAGCGGAGCGTGTCTCTCTCCCACAAAGTGAATGGTAGGATCCAACTTTATTCAAACAAAACAAAAACAAAAACAAACCGACGCTCCAAGCAAAGTGCATAAGATGTGACGGAATAAAAATAGTTTCAGGGGAGGAACCTGATGATGTTGTCGATGAAGGGGATGCCTTGGGCATCCCCAAGCTTAGACGCTTGAGTCTTCTTAAAATATGCAGGTGAACCACGGGGCATCCCCAAGCTTAGAGCTTTCACTCCTCTTGATCATAGTATATCATACTCCTCTCTTGATCCTTGAAAACTTCCTTCACACCAAACTTCAAGCAAACTCATTAGAGAGTTAGTGCACAATAAAAATTTACATGTTCAGAGGTGACACAATCATTCTTTACACTTCTGGACATTGCATAAAGCTACTGGACATTAATGGATCAAAGAAATTCATCCAACATAGCAAAAGAGGCAATGCGAAATAAAAGGCAGAATCTGTCAAAACAGAACAGTTCGTAAAGACGAATTTTAAAATGGCACCAGACTTGCTCAAATGGAAAAACTCAAAACTAACGAAAGTTGCGTACATATCTGAGGATCACTCACGTAAATTGGCATAATTTTCTGAGTTACCTACAGAGAATTAGGCCCAGATTCGTGACAGCAAAGAAATCTGTCTCTGCGCAGTAATCCAAATCTAGTATGAACCTTACTATAGAGACTTTACTTGGCACAAAAACATGATAAGGAGAGGTTGCTACAGTAGTAAACAACTTCCAAGACTCAAATATAAAACAAAGTTCTGTAGTAAAAACAATGGGTTGTCTCCATAAGCGCTTTTCTTTAACGCCTTTCAGCTAGGCGCAGAAAGTGTAATTCAAGTAACATCAAGAGATGAAGCATCAACATCATAATTTGCTCTAATAATAGAGTCATAAGGTAACTTCATTATTTTTCTAGGGAAGTGTTCCATACCTTTCTTGAGAGGAAATTGATATTTAATATTACCTTCCTTCATATCAATAGTAGCACCAACGGTTCGAAGAAAAGGTCTTCCCAATATAATGGGACAAGATGCATTGCATTCAATATCCAAGACAACAAAATCAACGGGGACAAGGTTATTGTTAACCACAATATGAACATTATCAACTCTCCCCAAAGGTTTCTTTTTAGCATTATCAGCAGATTAACATCCAAATAACAATTCTTTAATGGTGGCAAGTCAAGCATATCATAGACTTTCTTAGGCATAACGAAATACTTGCACCAAGATCACATAAAGCATTACAATCAAAATCATTGACCCTCATCTTAATGATGGGCTCCCAACCATCTTCTAACTTTCTAGGAATAGAAGTTTCACGTTTTAATTTCTCTTCTTTTATAGAGCATTTGTAATATGTTTTGTGAAAGCCAAATTTATAGTACTAGCATTAGGACTTTTTAGCAAGTTTTTGCAAGAACTTTATAACTTCAGAGATGTGGCAATCATCAAAATCTAAATCATTATGAGCTACAGCAATGGGATCATCATCCCCAAGGTTGGAAAAATTTCAGCAGTTTTATCACAAGCAGTTTCAGCAGTTTTAGCAATTTCAGCAGTTTTGTACGCTTTGCACTAGGAGTAGAAACATTGCCAACACCAATTATTTTACCATTGATAGTAGGAGGTGCAGCAACATGTGAGGAATCAACATTACTAGTGGTGGTAATAGTCCAAACTTTAGCTACATTACTCTCTTTAGCTAGTTTTTCATTTTCTTCTCTATCCCACCTAGCACGCAGTTCAGCCATTAATCTTATATTCTCATTAATTCTAACTTGGATGGCATTTGTTGTAGTAGTAATCTTATTATCAATGTCATTATTAGGCATACCTTTCAATTTTAAAAGATCGACATCAGAAGCAAGCCTATCAACTCTAGAAGCAAGAATATCAATTTTATCAAGCTTTTCCTCAACAGATTTGTTAAAAGCGGTTTGTGTACTAATAAATTCTTTAAGCATAGCTTCAAGACCAGGGGGTACACTCCTATTATTGTTGTAAGAATTCCCATAAGAATTACCATAACCATTACTATTAGCACAAGGATATGGCCTATAGTTATTACCAGAATTGTTCCGATAAGCATTGTTGTTGAAATTATTATTTTTAATGAAGTTTACATCAACATTTTCTTCTTGAGCAACCAATGAAGCTAAAGGAACATTATTAGGATCAACATTAGTCCTACCATTCACAAGCATAGACATAATAGCATCAATCTTATCACTCAAGGAGGAGGATTCTTCAACAGAATTTACCTTCTTACCTTGTGGAGCTCTTTCCGTGTGCCATTCAGAGTAATTTATCATCATATCATCAAGAAGCTTTGTAGCCGCCCCAATGTGATGGACATAAAGGTACCTCCAGCAGCTGAATCCAATAAATTCCGTGAAGAAAAATTTAGTCCTGCATAGAAGGTTTGGATGATCATCCAAGTAGTCAGTCCATGGGTTGGGCAATTCTTTACCAAAGATTTCATTCTCTCCCATGCTTGAGCAACATGTTCATTATCTAATTGTTTAAAATTCATTATGCTACTTCTCAAAGATATAATTTTAGCGGGAGGATAATATCTACCAATAAAAGCATCCTTGCATTTAGTCCATGAATCAATACTATTCTTAGGCAAAGATAGCAACCAATCTTTAGCTCTTCCTCTTAATGAGAAAGGAAACAATTTCAATTTAATAATATCACCATCTACATCTTTGTACTTTTGCATTTCACATAGTTCAACAAAATTATTAAGATGGGCAAGCATCATGAACTAACAGAAAATTGATCTCTCATGACAAGATTTAGTAAAAGGTTTAATTTCAAAGAATTCTGCTGTAGTAGCAGGTGGAGCAATAGGTGTGCATAAGAAATCATTATTATTAGTGGTTGTGAAGTCACACAACTTAGTGTTTTCAGGAGTATTCATTTTAGCAGTAGTAAATAAAACAAACTAGATAAAGTAAATGCAAGTAACTAATTTTTTTGTATTTTCGATATAGAGAGCAAGACAATAAATAAAGTAAAACTAGCAACTAATTTTTTTGTGTTTTGTTTAGGTGCAGCAAACAAAGTAGTAAATAAAATAAAGCAAGACAAAAACAAAGTAAAGAGATTGAGAAGTGGAGACTCCCTTGCAGCGTGTCTTCTCTCGGCAACGGCGCAAAAGAGCTTGATGGCGTGTAACTCACACGTTCGTTGGGAACCCCAAGAGGAAGGTATGATGCGACAAAGAAGCAAGTTTTCCCTCAGAAAGAAACCAAGGTTTATCGAACAGGAGGAGCCAGCACGTTGAAGGTTGATGGCGGCGGGATGTAGTGCGCGCAACACCAGAGATTCCGCCAACGTGGAACGCACAACACAAACCAAGTACTTTGTCCCAACGAAACAGTGAGGTTGTCAATCTCACCGGCTTGCTGTAACAAAGGATTAAGCGTATTGTGTGGAAGATGATTGTTTGCAAGAAAACAAGAAAACAAGTATTGCAGTAGATTGTATTTCAGTATAAAAGAATGGACCGGGGTCCACAGTTCACTAGAGGTGTCTCTCCCATAAGATAAAAGCATGTTGGGTGAACAAATTACAGCAATTGACAAATAGAGAGGGCACCGCGATGCACATACATGGCATGATAAATATAGTGAGATTTAATTGGGCATTAACAAAGTACATAGACCGCCATCCAACCGCATCTATGCCTAAAAAGTCCACCTTCGGTTATCATCCGAACCTCCTATTAAGTTGCAAACAACAGACAATTGCATTAAGTATGGTGCGTAATGTAATCAATAACTACATCCTCGGACATAGCATCAATGTTTTATCCCTAGTGGCAACAAGACAACACAACCTTAGGGGTTTCTGTCACTCCCCCGATATCAATGCATGAACCCACTATCGAGCATAAATACTCCCTCTTGGAGTTACTAGCATTAACTTGGCCAGAGCCTCTACTAATAACGGAGAGCATGCAAGATCATAAACAACACATAAACATCAGATTGATAATTACCATAGCATAGTATTCTCTATCCATCGGATCCCGACAAACACAACATATAGTATTACAGATAGATGATCTTGATCATGTTAGGCAGCTCACAAGATCCAACAATAAAGCACATAAGGAGAAGACAACCATCTAGCTACTGCTATGGACCCATAGTCCAGGGGTGAACTACTCACTCATCACTCCGGAGGCGACCATGGCGTAGAATCCTCCGGAGATGAATCCCCTCCGGCAGGGTGCCGGAGGCGATCTCCTGAATCCCCGAGATGGGATTGGCGGCGGGCGTCTCTGGAAGGTTTTCCGTATCGTGGCTCTCGGTACGGGGGTTTCGCGACGGAGGCTTTAAGTAGGCGGAAGGGCAAGTCAGGAGGGGGCACGAGGGCCCCACACCACAGGTCGGCGCGGCCAAGGCCTGGGCCGCGCCGCCCTAGGGTTTGGGCGCCTCGTGGCCCCACTTCGTTCTTCGGTCTTCGGAAGCTTCGTGGCAAAATAGGACCCTGGGCGTTGATTTCGTCCAATTCCGAGAATATTTCCTTACTAGGATTTCTGAAACCAAAAACAGCAGAAAACAGCAACTGGCTCTTCGGCATCTTGTTAATAGGTTAGTCCAGAAAATGCATAAATATGACATAAAGTGTGCATATAACATGTAGATATCATCAATAATGTGGCATGGAACATAAGAAATTATCGATACGTTGGAGACGTATCAGTCGTCGCGGCGAACTTGTATGCGATGGCGGTGCGGCTCTGCGCGGGCGTCTTGGTGAGCAGCTCAGCCTGCGGCCCGGCGGCGGCGCCCGCGGCCCCGACGTCCATCTTGCGCTCGAAGATGCTGGACCGCGCCTCCCACAACCCGTTGGTGACCGGCGAGTGGTACATCCCGGGTCACAGGCTGAGCGGCTTCCGCGCCGACCCGCCCGCGTCGATCGCCGCGTTGCCCCCGCCGCCGCCAACGTCGTGGAGGTGGGACACGACCTTGATCGTCGGGGAGTCCATGGGAGGCGCCGGCGCCGGGTTCGGGTGCTGGCCCGTGGGATCCCCTCCGCCGGAGGACGCGGCGCGCGATTCGACGCGGGGGATGAGGTGCGCGGATGGTTCGAGGAGGAGGTATGGGGAGGAGGTGGCGCGTGCAGGCAGAGGGTTCTGGAGAGGAGCGACATCGCTGCCGAGGATCTCAACGCCATGATTTTGTTAATACCGAGCCGAGGTGGCTCTGGCCATGTGGGAAGATGACGGAGGTCGTCGGATGGGGAGTTGGGCGAACAAGGTGCGGTGGAAAGTAGGATGGCCGCGGTTTCCTCGCCTGGTCATCGGATCTTTCCCAGCCGTCGGATCCAGACTCCAGAGTGATCCCGTTGGAATGAAAGTATCTGCATTATTTCTAGAGTCGCCCGAAATGGAATTCTTCTTTTGAGAGGTCGGAAGAGTTCTAGAGAAAATTTGATGATCTAAATACAAACATAAATAGTGTATCACTCTGTCCCAAAATATAAGACGTTCAGTAAGCTAAATTAGAGTACCAATACGTCTTGTAATTTAGGACCAAGGTAGTAATTTGCTATTCGACAGGATTTGACGATGTAGAATGTCATTCCGCGTTTTCAGGGCCTTGACTAATGAAGAACGGATGAAATTTTGTCGAAACAGAAACTTTGTTGTTCCAAAATCACTTCGTACAATGTCTAGATTCAAATCATGCATAAATTTTATAAAAATTTAAGAAGATATAAGCTCATTTGTTAATTAGATCAAAATTGATAAAGGTAAAACAGAAATCGAACGTGTAAAAATATCAATTGAAAATAATAAAAAATGATATTACTAAGAAACATTCAAATCAGTGCTACGAACTTAAAAAACATGTGTAGAAAACTTAATAAGTATGCATGTACAGTGAATTTGTCACCAAAAAATTGGGATGATAGACCCATGTGCAACTATTTGCATCCAATCCAAAAACTAATGTCAGGTTTTTTAAATTGTTATTGCATATAAACATATCTAAAACTAAACATAAACATGTGAATAAAAATAAACATATTCATAGGTATAAGTGTCGTGACTTTTACACGTAGAAAATATGAAAAAACTGTAATGTTTTGGTGGCTATCCGGTGAGTCAAAGTTATGAGATAGATTTGTAGTGTTCGAGAAACATGCTAAACATATATGTCTTAGGTTGTTTTTTCAATTTTTGTAGAGTTTGTTTATTCTTTCAAATTTTAAAATTATGAGAAGACATGGTAGTCTAGACAATTTTTTCTCAAGCATGACCATTTATTTTCTTGTATTTCGTTACATGATGCTTTCTTTGGACGCAATCAACCGAACATGTCTAGTGACATTGTTGCCCTCTAAATTGACACAAGTATGTACAATATTTCATTAAAACAAAATTGGAAAAATATGGGTGTGTTCACACGATTTGTTTACTATACAACAAATATCAACTCACACTTCACGCATATTTAGAGAAATATGGCAATTCTAGAGGATAGTGAATATATTCCTATTCGCAAGAGATGCTACTACTAAAGACAATTTTTATAGCTTAATGTGTAGGCCGATGTTCGATTTCAGAAGTCTCGTTCATTAGAACATATATACTGGTATGTGGCTTTAGAGGACCTGAAAAGGTTACAAATAATTTAGTGAACTGACTTGAGCTATATAGAGGATGAGTGCTAATAAATACTCCAAATTTTATTTAGATACCAAGAAACAAAAATATGACAAATTTTGCATACATAGTTCTAAATTCTGGCAGTAAGATGAAGATAAATTTGGGTGTTTATTGTCGAACTTGGCTTTGTTGTCCCACGTGATTTAAATTCAGAGCTCAAATTCTATAGGGTTTCATTGTTTGATGCTACATATTCACTTTCTTGTGGATAACTTGTTCGGCCTCCAACTACGTAAGTAACTCCTCCACATTTGGCTCCTAATCTTTTAATAGGCGAAGTTGCAATATCAAAAGGGTAATGTTAGGTACTCACTGGACCAAGTAGTATAGAATAAAAATACATGCTAGCCAAGCTAGTTGGATAATTAGCCAAGGGTAATGTTAGGTACTCACTGTTCTAACTAGTTCACATTGGCTTGGTGGCAATAAATAAAAGCAAACGAAAAGAGTGTGAGTAGTATTGAAATTTGGATAATTGTGACTATATGATCCCCGTAGTTTTTTCTACTTATGTTTGTTTTTTAGATCTTGCTAATAAAAAAGTCCCTAAAGAGGCTTTAAAAATATTATTGTCGTTTTATGTTTGTGGTCGGGATCGGTGGAGACTAAAATCAAAACTAAGTTGTCATGCAAGAAGAAATGAAAAATCTAAGGTTGCGCTTGGCATTGCGGTGGATTGTTGCGTCGATCGCCGCTCCGGCGTTGCCCCCGCCACCGCTGCTGCGGAGGTGGGACACCACCTTGATCGTCGGGGAGTCCATGGGCGCCGGTGCAGGGTGCTGGCCCGTGGGATCCCCTCCGCCGGAGGACGCGACGCGCGATTCGACGCGGAGGATGCGGTGCGCGGACGGTTTCGTCGGGTGGGGGGAGGAGGTGGCGTGCAGGCGGAGGGTTTTGGAGAGGAGCGACGTCGCTGTCGAGGATCTCAACGCCATGGTTTTGTTAATACCGAGCCGAGGTGGCTCCGGCCATGTGGGAAGATGACGGAGGTCGGATGGGGAGTTGGGCGAACAAGGTGCGGTGGAAAGTATGACGGCCGCGGTTTCCTCGCCTGGTCATCGGATCTTTCCCATTCGTCCGATCCAGGGTGATTGTGGAGATATTCTGGGCAGAGCCGTCGGATCTTTCATCCGTTTTTATTTCCGCGTGCTGGCTTCGCTGTAGTGGCCGAACAAAGAAGAGACATTTGTCGTGCTTTTTATGATGGAGTTATTGGAATTTTCTCTTGAGTGTTCGGAAGAGTTCTAGAGAAAACTTGATGATTTAAATAGAAACATAAATGGTGTATCACTCTGTCCCAAAATATGAGACATTTCGGTAAGCTAAACTAGAGTACTAAGACGTCTTATAATTTAGGACCGAGGTAGTGATTTGCTATTCAACACGATTTGACGATGTAGAATGTCATTCTGCCTTTGTAGGGCCTTGACTAATGAATAATGGACGACTTTTTGTCGAAATATAAACTTTGTTGTTCCAAAATCACATCCTACAAATTCTAGTTTAAAGTCATACCTTAGTTCCAGGAAAAAATTAAAATATTTAGAAAGATAGAGACTAATTCTTAATTAGATCAGAGATGATAATGGCAAAAAATTAAAGCCAAGAGGTGTAAAAATAACAAATGGAAATGGTAAAAATGATATTACGAAGAAACGTTCAAATTAGTGTAGCGAATTTTCAAAACATGTGCAAAACACCTCATGTGTGTGCATTGTCGCCAAAACATTGGGATGGCGGACCCACATGAAAGCCAAGCGATGGGAGTTGCAAATATTTGCACTGAAGCCAAATGATACTGTTGAAAATTTAAATTATTATTACATATACCCATATGTAAAACATGTGAATAAAAATAAATAAATTAAAATATTTGTGTGCAGAATTGCCATGACTTTTGCCCGTGGAAAATATGACAAACCGGTGAGCCAAAGTGTATGAGATAAACTCGTAGTTTTCGAGAAACATGGTAAACATTTATGTCTTTAATTGCTTTGTCAAATTTTGCCGCGTTTCTTTATTCTTTGAAATTTTTGAAATTATGAGAAGACATGGCAGTATGGTCAATTTTTTTTTAATCAATTTTGACTATTTATTTTTCTTGTATTTTATTACATGATGATTTCTTCAGATGCAATTAACCAAACATATCCACTGACCTTGTTGCCCTCTAAATTGAGATGAGTATGTTCAATATTATTTCATAAAAAATGGAAAAATATTAGTGCATCCCCACAATGTGTGTTTACTGTACTCAAAATATCAATTCACACTTCACACATATTTTCACAAATATGGGTATTCTACAGAGGATAGCGATATATTCATATTCATAATAGATGCTACTACTCAAGACGATTTTTATAGCTTAATGTGTAGACCGATGTTTGATTCCGCAAGTCCCCTTCATTAGAACATACATAATGGTGTATGGCTATGGCGTACGAGAAAAGGTTACAAATAATCTAGTGAATTGGCATGAGTTATATGAGGGATGACTACTAATAAATAATCCAAATTTCATTTACATACCGAGAAACAAAAAAATGACAAATTTTGCATAAGTGTTACAAATTATGGCACTAAGGTGAATACGAATTTTGGGTTATTTTTTGTCGAACTTGTCTGTTCTTTCCCTTGTGATTTAAACTTAGAGTTGAAAATTGATAGTGTTTCACTGTTTGTTGCTACAAATTCACTTTCTTGTGGATAAATTGTTGGACCTGCAGCTAATTTTTTGTGTGTTAAGTTACACTCGGTACGTAAAGAACTCCTCCACATTTGACTTCTAAAATTATAGTAGGCAAAGTTGAAATATCAAAGGTAATGTTAGGTACTTACTAGAACCAAGTAGTATAGAATTTTAAAAAATACATGCTAGTTAAATTAGTTGGAGAATTATTCCTTACTTACATTCTAACTAGTTCACATACACTTCGCAGTGATAAATCTTTTATCTCTAAATAGGAAACCCTCAATACCTCATTTTCCTGCATTTTGGTGAGGCCACGCCACCCCTTTTATTTTAGCACGTACATCCTGCCTCCTGTTCGTCTTGCTTCGTCGCTACATTCTTCCTACGCGGGCTGGACCGACCTGGGCTGTAGAATGGTAGTCGACCTCGGTTCCCAAATAGATCCGCCTTCATCCTTCTGGGCCTCGCAACTTTCCTTTCACGACTCGCTCGACGTCCGATTTTTTGCTGAAAATAAGGGTGTGTTCGGTTTGGGAACTAGGTGGAATGGAATGGAACCATTCCATTCCTTGGAGCCATTCTCGCGTTCGGTTCAGGGATAAGATGGAATGGAACCGTTCCTCGAAAGGAAATATTCTGTTCAGATGCGGAACGCACCCGTCCGGGCAAATCGGCCGGACGAGGTGGAATGTCTCGGTCTGCGTGCTAATTAACCAAGTTTATCAATAATTAATCAAGTTTAGCAGTACTAATCAAGTTTAGCAAATAATTAATCGAGTTTAGAATAATTAATCAGGTGACTAATCTCACCCATTCCATTCCATTCTCATCTCATTCCAAAACCGAACACAGGGATGGAACCGTTCCGTGACAATTTTTTTGTCCAAACCGAACACAGAGATGGAACGGTTCCGTGACAGTGGAATGGAATGGTTCCATTCCATTCCACCCCATTCCCAAACCGAACACACCCAACTGTTGTTCGTCTTCCTCAGGGGCGCCGGACCTTCCGTCCTCCGCCCACCAATTTTCTAGCCATAATTGTTCCACCCCCGACCTCTAACCTCCTCCTCACAAATGCTGATGAATACATCTCATAAATATCAGCAACAGAAATTGCTCCATCCAACTAATCAGTCGCCACCGCCCCCAACTTAAAAGGAAGGCCATGGTGCCATACGCTTCAATCACGAGACCCTCCTCGCCCCGCCATCACTGCCACCCGCCTCCGCACTGGTATAGCTCGCTCCCGATTCTAATTTTCTCCCTCTTTTCTTTTTCAATCCCTCACTCTGTATTTTCAATCTGGTAGGTTGAGCTAAGGCTGGCAAATCCGCTGCACGTTTTGCCTCTACAGCATACTAATTTGGATTGATTCTATCTACTGGCACCTCCTCGCCACCGGATTTCTTTCGATTTTGGCACTTTCCGGTCTGCTCGGTCCAAGAATTCTGTCGCCGGGTGATACAGTAGATGCCATGGATAGGGTTATCTTGGGGCCTAATGTACGCAAAGGGATTCGGAGGAGGAGAAGATTAAGGTGGGAAGCTCAAGAACACAAGGAACAAGTCTAATCTCACTGTATTTATCAGAACTCAAGCAAGGAGCTACAGAGCAAGAACTTGGCCTAAGGCCAGAGGTTGACGAGGTACGGCTTACTCTAGCCTCGTGCCCTCGATCGATCCTCCCGCACAGGGGAGCCCCTCCTCTCCTTATATAGTGGAGAGGAGGCTTACAAGGAAAGGAACCCTAGGAGAATCTTTGCCTATCTAAGCTACTTTATAAAGCTTCTTTGGCTCTATGCATGACGTTCCCTTCTGCATCGACGGTCTGGTGACCTCGCTTGGTCGGCCTACATCACCTTTTTTTGTTATCCTTCTACTTTGGCTTCACGGCTTCGTTTAAAGCTCAATTGCTTAGCTCCTCTGTGTCCTTCGGTCCCAGAGGGAATCTTTGACCAGGGTGCCGACATACTGCGGTTGAGGCTATGTCGGATCCAAGTTAATATGACCGGAGTAAACCAGACTGATATCTTTTCAGTTTCCTAGACTTTGGTTTCCTGGGAGAGTCTCCATCTTAGATATCACCGGTTCCCCTTACTCCGGCATACCCCTCCTGGTATACCGGAACATAACATCCAACACTCTCTTAAACCAAACTTTCATAATCCGGATTATCGTTTAATCCGGTTTATATGTATCTTATCATGACATATTTGTCATAGTCTTGACCTACCGGGGGTCATCCCCCGACATTAGTCCCCGAAGCTGGCGTGGTGCGGCTGAGCCATCCGACGGGCCGCACCAGGTTCTTGCACAACGCGTACCAGATTAATCATTTCGGTTTCAATTTAAATCAACAAACCGGCAGCTCACCGGACTCATCTTGTTGTCCGGTTAAACTGAACTCTTGAAATCTTATTCGGCCCCTATTCGGCGGTTTCTTCGCTTCTACGCTTCCTCAGCGAAGTCGAGAATATCTCGGAAGTCGTGCCTGTCAGAGACATGCGCACTGTTTCTGACGCTGCAGCGGTCAGCGAGGATCAAATCCCTCGTTTCCCACACACAGTTATGGCGCCACACCAGATCCTTGTAACCATCCGTGTGGCCTCTTAATTACCTCGTGTATTTCTCCACGTGGCGTCCCGGACAGCGAAGCGACGTGGGCCGAGCGGTTCGCGGCCCACGACCGCTCTCTCCCTATTTAAGGGGCGACGGTTCCCCTTTCTCATCTCCTTCCTCATTCTCTCCTTCGCCGCTCCGGACCTCACTGGGCACCGTTGCGAGCGCTCCTCCGCCGCCGAAGAACTTCGCTGCCGCTCAGGCCTCGTCTCCTCCGGCGACCGCCGCGCCGCCACCGGGGGACTCTCCGTCGCCCGTTTGCGGTCAGTAGTACCCGTCCAAATACCTCTTCTTCCATCGTGTTCATCGCGTTCTTCACTGCGCCCGTTAAATCTTAAGCATTTTCTTACGCATTTCTTTCTTATTTTCTCTGTGCTTTTAGATCTTCTCAAACGCGTAGATTCAAGGAAACTAGTTTCTAACCCTTACCGGACCATCTATTCCTCTGAATGGGTTCCGAAGATCAAGAGCTCGAAGTTACCGGATAGTCAGAAGCCGGCCCTAGCTCCGCGAATTATTCGTGAGGCCGGTGGGAAGGCTCTGACGTTTCGGAGGCCGAGATACAATGGCTATATCGGTCTAGATGTATACCGGAAGGAGTAGCTTGCCGGATTCCCGGTGATGAAAGAGAGCCTGTAGTGAAGCCGGGCGAAGTGGTGGTGTTCACTGCCCACTTCGTGCGCGGTTTAGGCCTGCCGGTTTCTGACTTCTTTCGGTCTTTCCTTAACTTCTACCAGCTCCAACCGCACCATCTTCCCGGCAACACCGTTTTTTTACCTTTCTTCCTTCGTAGCTTTCTGCGAAGGGTATGTCGGCCTCTGGCCCTCTATCGAAGCTTTTGCATGCATGTACAACCTCCGGATTAATTCCATCCAAGACCGGGAAGTGCCATTTCCTAAACCTGTTGTCCAGTGCGGGGCTTGCATAATAAGCCCCCGCCAGAAGAGCCCGCATGTTCGGTTGTCCGGCTTAGAGTCCTGCCGAAAGTGGCAGAAGACGTTTTTCTATGTCAAGAATATCGGACCGTCCGACCTCATCAACCTTCCAGTTTATGTTCCTGGTGAACCCTCAAGAGTCAACTGGCTCTATAATCCGAAGGAGTCCCACTCTGAGACAAACCAGATTATTCGGTTTATCCTGTCGCTCCGTAAGCATGATGAGATCACAGCAGATGACATCGTGCGCACTTTTATCAAGCGCAGGGTACTCCCCCTTCAGCGCCGTGTTCATAAGATCTGTCAGATGAGTGGGCACCTCGACCCCACCCGGATTTCTACATTCAAGCTTTCCAAAGCGGATGTGGTCGCCAAGGCCAAGCTTATCTCGAAGACCAAAATGCCGGTTGACTGGGAATGGGGCTTGAAACCTCATTCCCGCAAGTACCCGCCACCACCTGAAGTAAGGTCTTGGGGACTCCGGAATACATTTTCTAGAATGTTTGCACGCAGTGTTTCTAACAGTTCATCTTGCTTTTTCAGAACTCCCGCCGCCAGAAACGTGAAAAACCGTCTAAGTTCACCGCCGACCGCACCGAGTCTGATGAGGAGGATCCGGATTCTGTCCAGAATACTCCGGTTCACGAGATGGACGCCATCCTCGAATCGAGCTCCGGTAAGCCCTCAGCACCCTCTCCATCAAGAGCTCGAGCCGATGATACCGGCAGCGAGGAAGATGAATGCGTTATTCTGGAGGTATATGACCCCATTCCCCTCTCCTACGCGTTTCCTGCGATGCCGGTTTCAGCTGATCTAGAACGTCAGGTGGTGGAGAACGCGGTGCCTCTTTCTGCTATGCCGGGGGCACATCCGACCTCTCGCGCCCGGAAGACTCCTACCTCCGACTCTGGTTCTGGCGCTGCTCCCACTGCCAAACGCCGAAAACAGCTGGTGTGGGTCCCTCGCGGGACAAGAAGAGGCCTAAGGCCATTCCCACTTCCACCGGGTGAGTTATGATAATATTCCGTTCCGGTCAAACTTTGCCTCCGGTATCTTTTGTAACTAACTGGAGCGCCCCTAGCAGGACCCGGCTTCCCCCCAAAGGCAAGGACAAACCTCGTGAAGATGCCGAAGAAGAAGAAACTCCCCTCCTAGTGCCCAGTCCTTCTAAGGACAAGCAGCGCGCCTCTCGCGCAACCCTGGCAAGCTCTGATGCCGGCAAGACTCATTCCTCCTCTGGGGAGCAAACTAGAAGTGAGGGGAACACGGCCCCGAGAACAGAAGATCACCGTGACGAGGGGGATTTTACTTCGTCTCCTTAACGAGAAGAAGACCCAGACGCCAGCAACATGGGCGCCGACTCTGATCATACCGTGCGGTCGGAACCTTTCGTGGTTCCGCCCGTCATCGACAAAACTCCTGAAGCACCACCAGTTTCACCTACGAAGGTTTCATCCTCTGCCCCGCCGGAAGGTTCCATACCGACTAGTTCTCCCGTTATCTCTCCAGCTAAGTCTCCCGCCAAGGGTCCTCCTGCACCCCCGCCGGTATCTTCAAAGAGTAAGCCTCCAGCTGCTCCTGCCACCGGTGCCAAGAAGCCATCCTCCCGGAAAACTACTGCAATTACCTCGGAGCAGCTTTCCGGGGCACTCCAGGCTACTTTGGCTCAAACAACCAGCTCTCGGGCTCTTACGTTGCATACCAGCCGAGCCGCAGCCTCCATTGGCGACAAGGTGTCCCTGCAGCTTGGCCGGATTATTGAGCTTAACCGAGGTAATGAGAACCTGGGCTCACTCCAGAGATACGCGGATGAGTGGAATCTTTCTGATCTCACTGAAGCGACCTCCGGTTTGGGGAAGGACGGGCTGCCTCTGGTGGATCCTCGCGGTCCTCGGAACACTATTCAACACATGAACCGGCTTAAACGATGCATGCGAGATTTCGACGCAGCTTGGTATGATGTCGACAAGAATGTATCTGTAAGTCTTTCTTCGGGATTGAACTTCAGCATTATTATTTCTTGCATATACATAGTGCAGTATGCTCAGGTGGCCGGTATGATACTTCGCTGCAAATAGTAGTCCCCGAGTTTCGTATGCATAGCTGTTGTGATACTCCACCGGGCTTTGGTTAAGTATGCTTATGGTGCTGGAACCCATAGTCCGACGTTAAGTATGCGCTTAGCCTGCCAAGGTTTGTTTCTTGCTTGTGCTTTTCTTTTTTGACCGGCTTCTTTCGTACCGGTTTTGTCATTATTCACTTTTCTCACCCGGTTTCCTTTCTGTGTAGCCGCGCTACCGGAGTCTTCCCAGCATGAGGAACTTGTCAACCGCGTTGCAGCTCTCCAAGTTCGTTTCATTGTGCTTTGTGTTTGCCCTTCTTAGTTTTTAATCCGCTAACTTCTGTTATTCCGGTTTTCAGGCGAGAAAGAAAACCTCTCCATCCAACATCAATCTGATCTACGGGCCCAGAAGGATTTGACCGCCCGGCTTAAAGAGGAACTGATCCAGCTCCGACTGCGCCACGACACTGATACGTCCATTTTGCATCACTATTTTATATCATAATTTACTGTTATTCATTGATATATTTCATATTTGGAGATGATACTTATGTTATTTCATCTATTTTGCATATTTCATGATTATTTGGAGATCGCGCACCGGAGCCAGGATTCTGCTGGAAAAAGCACCGTCGGGATGCAATATTTCTGAAGATCAAGCAATTGATGGGAATTACACGAAAATTCCTATTTTTCCGTAAGACGAAGAGAGCCGTAAGGGGGAGCCGAGGACCCGAGGTGGGCCCACCTCATAGGCCGGCGCGGCCCAAGGCCTGGCCGCGCCCCCCTGTGAGGAGGGGGCCCACAGCCCCTCTCGCCGCCTTTTCTTCGCGTACTCCTTCGTCCCAAACCTAAGCTCCAGAGGGTACGTCGCGAAGAGATACAGCCGTCATGGGCGGAGAACACCAGAGAGAAAAGAGCTCTCCGCGGGCAGGAACGGGAAATTCCTCCCGAGGGGGAAATCGACGCCATCGTCATCGTCACCGTAACAATTCGGGTTGGATCTTGATTGTTTGATAGGGGAAACTCTCCCGTGTTGATTTCTACTTGTTATTGATGCTATTGAGTGAAACCGTTGAACCAAGGTTTATGTTTAGATTGTTATTCATTATCATATCACCTCTGATCATGTTCCATATGATGTCTCGTGAGTAGTTCGTTTAGTTCTTGAGGACATGGGTGAAGTCTAAATGTTAGTAGTGAATTATGGTTGAGTAATATTCAGTGTTATGATATTTAAGTTGTGGTGTCATTCTTCTAGTGGTGTCATGTGAACGTCGACTACATGATACTTCACCATTTATGGGCCTAGGGGAGTGCATCTTGTATTCGGTGCTAATTGCGGGTTTGCCGGAGTGACAGAAACCTAAACCCCGTTGGTATATCGATGCAGAGGGATCGCAGGATCTTAGAGTTTAAGGCTGTGGTTAGATTTATCTTAATTACTTTCTTGTATTTGCGGATGCTTGCAAGGGGTATAATCACAAGTATGTATTAGTCCTAGGAAGGGCGGTGCATTAGCATAGGTTCACCCACACAACACTTATCAAAACAATGAAGATTATTTAGCTACATGAAGCGAAAGCACTAGACTAAATTCCCGTGTGTCCTCAAGAACGTTTGGTCATTATAAGTAAACAAACCGGCTTGTCCTTTGTGCTAAAAAGGATTGGGCCACTCGCTGCAATTATTTCTCTCGCACTTTACTTACTCGTACTTTATTCATCTGTTACATCAAAACCCCCTGAATACTTGTCTGTGAGCATTTACGGTGAATCCTTCATCGAAACTTCTTGTCAACACCTTCTGCTCCTCGTTGGGATCGACATTCTTACTTATCGAAGATACTACGATACACCCCCTATACTTGTGGGTCATCAAGACTATTTTCTGGCGCCGTTGCCTGGGAGTGAAGCGCTATTGGTAAGTGGAATTGGTAAGGAAAACCTTTACTGTTTGTGCTGATTTTATTTCTGCCTGCTGCTATAAGTCATTATGGAGAGATCTTCTTCAATTTCTATTTGGGAAATCTACTACTGCAACGGTAGTGGATGAGGCGCCAGGTGAGGAAGTAATACCATATAAAATATCTATGAAAATTATTGAACGTGTTATGGATAACCGCTATGAAGGGGATGGAACTGTTCATCCTGGTGATCATTTATTATTTTTACATGAATTATGCGGGTTATTCAAATGTGCAGGTATTGCTATGAATGAAGTTAGAAAGAAACTATTCTCTATATCGATGTCTGGTAAAGCAGCGCATTGGTATAAATTGATGAAGAATGGTGATTCTCTTGATTGAGAGGACATTGTGCCTTTATTTTATTCCAAATTCTATCCTCCAAGTGAAATTCACAAAGATCGGAACCGCATATATAATTTCTGGCCTCATGATGGAGAAAGTATTGCCCAAGCTTGGGGGAGATTGAAGTCTTTAATGCTCAAATGCCCCATTCATGAGCTCCCTGGTAATGTTATTATTGATAATTTCTATGCAAGATTGTCTTTTCAAGATAAGACTTTGCTGGATACTTCTTGTTCGATCATTTACACGCAACAAAGAAGAGTTTAAAAGGGACCTTCTTGATCGGATTCAGGAGAATACTGAAGGATGGGAGAACGACAAAGATAGAGAGTCGTATAAATTATGATTATAAATGCATTGAAGTTTTTATGGATACTGATAAATTTCGTAATATTAGTGCTACTTATGGTCTTGATTCTCAAGTCGTTGCAAATCTTTATAAAGCTTTTGCCTCTCATTATGAATTGCCTAAGAAGAATTTTGATAAGTATCATGAACCGTATAAGGATAAAATTGATTCATCTATAAACAAATGTGTAGTAATTGAAACTGTTGATCATGTTATTCCTGAAGCTTATATTGAAAAAACTCCTTTTCCTGCTAAAATGAAGGAGTACTCTGTTATATCTAGTGCGGTTAATAAAAGTGAAAAGAAACCTATAGAACCTGAAGAACAAATTAAGGTAGAACCTGCTGTTGCAATAGTTAAAGATCTTGTGACTGAAAATGTGGAAGATGGTCATATTATTTTCTGTGAAGATGCTTCTAATATTGTTTCGCATCCTAATAAGTCTAGAAAAACTAGTGTTCCTATGCTATCGTTAGAATTGGTGATCATTGTTATTATGGTTTATGTGATATTGGTGCAAGTATTAGCGCTATTCCTTATGAGCTTTACACGGAGATTATGCAATAAATTGGTTCTTGTGAACTTGAAGATATTGATGTGGTTATTCGCTAGCTAATAGAGAAACTATCTCTCCAATTGGTATTGTTCGAGATGTGGAAGTTTTATGTGGTAAGATTAAATATCCTACTGATTTTCTGGTACTTGGTTCTGCTGCTAGTAAGTATTGTCCTATTATTTTTGGTAGACCATTCCTAAATACTTGTGGAGTTGTTATAGATTGCAAAAAGGAAAAGATTGTTACTAAATTTGCTGGTGAATCTTATGAGTTTAATTTCTCTAAATTTGCCAAAACTTTTTATAAAGCTGATTTGCCTAATAATGATTTTAGAGTTGAACAGTGTGCGTCTATTGCTCTTGCTCCTAATAATCCTTTGCAGCAACATTTGGAGAATAGTGAGAGTGAAGTCTTTAGAGAAGAAAGAAATGAGCTTGATGAAATTTTCCTTCGTCAACCTATCCTTAAACATGACTTGCCAGTTGAAGATTTAGGTACAACCCCACCACCAAAGGAGGATCCTGTTTTCGATTTAAAACCATTGCCTGATAATCTTAAGTATGCTCATATTGATGATAAGAAAATATATCCTGTTATTATTAGTTCTAAGCTTTCAGAGATTGAGGAAGAAAGGTTATTGGAAATATTGAAGAAACACCGAGGAGCTATTGGCTACACTCTTGATGATTTGAAGGGGATTTCTCCCTCTATTTGCCAACATGCTATTAATATGGAAGATGATGCAAAGCCTGTTGTTGAACATCAACGTCGTCTAATTCCGAAGATGAAGGAGGTGGTAAGGAATGAGGTATTAAAACTTCTTGAAGCTGGTATTATATATCCTATTGCTGATAGTAGATGGGTTAGTCCTGTGCATTGCTCCTAAGAAAGGAGGAATGACTGTTGTGCCTAATGATAATGATGAGCTCATCCCTCAAAGAGTAGTTGTAGGGTATAGAATGTGCATTGATTTTCTAAAAGTTAATAAAGTTACTAAGAAAGATCATTACCCTTTACCATTTATTGATCAAATGCTAGAAAGGTTGTCTAAAAATACTCATTTTTGCTTTCTTGATGGTTATTCTGGGTTTTCACAAATTGCTGTTAAAACTAAAGATCAAGAGAAAACCACTTTCACTTGTCCCTATGGAACTTATGCTTATAGGCGTATGCCTTTTTGTTTATGTAATGCTCCTGCTACTTTTCAAAGATGCATGTCTGCTATTTTTCATGGCTTTTGTGAGAGTATTGTAGAGGTGTTCATGGATGATTTTTCTGTCTATGGGAATTCTTTTGATAATTGCTTGCGAAACCTCGATAAAGTTTTGCAGAGATGTGAAGAAACTAACCTTGTTCTTAATTGGGAGAAATGTCACTTTATGGTTAATGAAGGAATTGTATTGGGACATAAAATTTCTGAGAGAGGTATTGAAGTTGATAGAGCTAAAGTTGAATCAATTGAGAAGATGCCCTATCCGAGGGATGTTAAAGGTATTCGTAGTGTTCTTGGTCATGCTGGGTTTTATAGGAGATTTATTAAAGATTTCTCCAAGATTTCAAAGCCTCTTACTAATCTTCTTCAAAAAGATGTACCTTTTGTTTTTGATGATGATTGTAAGGAAGCTTTTGAAACCCTAAAGAAAGCCTTAACAACTGCTCCCGTAGTTGAACCTCCCGATTGGAATTTGCCTTTTGAAATTATGTGTGATGCTAGTGATTTTGCTGTAGGCGCTGCTTGGACAGCGAGTAGATAAAAAATTAAATGTTATTCATTATGCTAGCAAGACTCTTGATGCTGCTCAAAGAAATTATGCTACAACTGAAAAAGAATTGTTAGCTGTAGTCTTTGCTTGTGACAAGTTTAGATCCTATATTGTTGATTCAAAAGTCACGATTCATACTGATCATGCCGCAATTAGATACCTTATGACAAAGAAAGATGCTAAGCCGAGGCTTATTAGATGGGTACTTCGTTGCAAGAATTTGATTTACATATTATAGATAGGAAAGGTGCTGATAATCCTGTTGCTGATAATTTGTCTAGATTGGAAAATATTACTTATGATCCTGTTCCTGTTAATGATAGTTTTCCAAATGAACAATTGGCTGTAATAAAGGTGAACTCGCGATATAGCCCTTGGTATGCTGATTATGCTAACTTTATTGTATCCAAGTACTTGCCTCCAACCTTTTCAGCTCAGCAAAGGAGGAAATTCTTTTATGACTTGAGGCATTATTTTTGGGATGACCCACACCTATATAAAGAAGGAGTGATGGTATTATGCGACTAATATGAACAATGAGATATTGAGTAAATGTCATGGTAGTGCTTATGGAGGACATCACGCCGGAGATAGAACCGCACAAAAGGTTCTACAATCAGGTTTTTATTGGCCAACTCTCTTCAAAGATGCAAGGAAGTTTATTTTATCTTGTGACGAATGTCAAAGGGTGGTAATATCTCCAGACGCAATGAAATGCCTATGAGTTATACTCTTGTTATTGAACCATTCGATTGTTGGGGATTCGACTTCATGGGTCCTTTCCCTTCTTCAGAAGGTAACACTCATATACTTGTCGCCGTTGATTATGTTACTAAATGGGTAGAAGCTATACCCACAAAAAGTGCTGATGGTGAGACTTTAAAAATGCTTTTAGATATTATTTTTCCTAGATTTGGAGTACCTAGATATATTATGACTGATGGAGGTTCTCATTTTATTCATGGAGGTTTTAGAAAACTCTTGCTAAGTATGGTATTAATCATAGAATTTCTTCCGCTTATCACCCTCAAACTAGTGGTCAAGTAGAATTATCAAATAGAGAGATTAAATCTATTTTGGGAAAGACCGTTAATAAATCTAGAAAGAATTGGGCTAGCAAATTGAAGGAAGCACTATGGGCTTATAGAACTGCTTATAAAAATCCTATGGGTATGTCACCGTATAAAATGGTTTATGGAAAAGCTTGTCATTTACCGTTAGAACTAGAGCACAAAGCTTATTGGGCTGTAAGGGAACTTAATAAAGATTTCAAACTTGCCGGTAAGAAGAAATTGCTACAATTGAGTTCTTTAGATGAATGGGGAAGTGAAGCATATGAAAATGCTAAACTCTTTAAGGAGAAAGTTAAGAAATGGCATGATAGAAGAATTATCAAAAGAGAATTTAATGTTGGGGACAAAGTCCTATTGTATCGGTCTCGTCTCAGATTCTTTGCAGGGAAATTACTCTCAAAATGGGAAGGACCATATGTCATTGATGAGGTTTATCGATCAGGAGCAATTAAAATTAGCTCTCTTCAAGGTAATGCCACACAAGTAGTGAATGGGCAGAGACTTAAGCATTATATCTCCTGGAGATTCTTATAATGAAGATGTTGATATTATCCAAGTGGTAACTCGGAAGCTTACATCAAAGGTCAAGTTGACAGTCCTGCAGAATTCAACTTTGAATAGGTAACAGTACTGGTAATAAAAAGTCCGTGTTTTACTTTCCGAACAATGTTTTTGCTGTTTTTGGAAAATATGAAAAATTACGAGATCGAAACGGAGTGGAGGAGACGCACGAGGGCGTGCCCCATAGGCCGGCGCGGGCCCCAGCCTAGCCGCGCCGCCCTATGAGGACACTGCCTTGTTGTCCTCTTCCGACTCTTGTTCGATCTGGTACTTTCCTTCCGACGTAAAACTTACCGCTATATAATCCCGGACCCTGGAGGTCCGTATATCGTTTTCTCGACGTGTTTTGTTTCGAGTTGTTTTCTGCCAGATCTGTTTTTGATCTAGAAGCACCATGGCCTCCAACAACAAAGACAAGGAGCTTATGGAGGAAGATATTCAAGATCCCGAGTGGAAAGAGGTGGACGAGAGCGTCAAGGAAGAAGAAGTGGAGGAAGACTCGCGCGCAGACCCGCATGCTACCATTGCAAGCATCAAGGTGGTGGAGAACCCTTTTAATGCAAAGAAGAGCGCAAGAATTCGCACCGGAGGAAAACTCCCACGCCATTACCTAGCTCCAAAGACATCTTCTCCAGGCACTTATCACCCCTTCCGCAATCTAATTTACAATAATCAAATTGAAAGGACTCCCAAGGCAGCATTGCCTAGCAATTGGGATATAGATCGTTCTAACACTGCAGGAAGGGAGAAGCCTGAAACTGAAGAGTGGGGAGATAACTCCAAGAGTTGGGACTCGCCGTCGGACATACTTCTTAACCGCGTCGAGCATAACTCGGAGATGATCCGCAACCTCATGTACAAGATTGATGAGCTTCAGGAGCTTGTTGAGAAGCTTGTCAAGAATCCACCATCACCACCGAAGGAGTAATTCATCATCGGTATTGGCATCCGCTTGGTTTGTTCCAAGCTTGGGGGAGTGCCGCGGTATCACATCATCACTATCTTTTACTTTTTATTATCAAGTAGTGTCATATCATGAGTAGGGAAGTTATCATATAAGATGTGTTGCGGTATGGAAGTATCTCTCTCTAGTTGGTTATATATGTATCCCTTGGTGTTAGTTATCGTTATGAAATATTAATGAGAAGTCTTATCATTTACATATTGCACATCTTATTTTAGTTTGCAATTTCTATTATATGATTGATCTTGTTGTTAAGTATTGGTATCACTTTGGGAGCATTAAGTAAATCTGTTTGGTTTTGGCAAACTTAGCATTGGTCAATAGCAACAACACTTTGAGTTTAAGAAGAATAGAGGAAATACATGTAGAAGATGTTATTATCTTTCTTATCAGTTCTTAGCTTAGTATTCTGAAGTTAAGATTGTTTGTGCTTACAAGTAAGATGCATGATTGTTTCTATCACATGTATATTTGTTTGTTTCCCTCAACTCTTATGCTTGCTATTTAACCTTGCTAGCCAAAGACCTGTACTGAGAGGGAATGCTTCTCGTGCATCCAAACCTTTAAACCAAAACCCATGCCATATGTGTCCACTATAACTACCTATTATGTGGTATTTCCTGCCACTCCAAGTAAATATTTCATGTGCTACCTTTAAACAATTCAAAACTTTATTACTCCTTATTTGTGTCAATGTTCTATAGCTCATGAGGAAGTATGTGGTGTTTTATCTTTCAATCTTGTTGGGCAACTTTCACCAATGGACTAGTGGCTTCATCCACTTATCCAATAACTTTGCAAAAAGAGCTGGCAATGGGATTCCCAGTCCCAAATTAATCAACCAAAATAGACACTCCTCCATGGTATGTGATTGTTGGACGGCACCCGAAGGATTCGGTTAGCCATGGCTTGAGAAAGCAAAGGTGGGGATGAGTGTCAACATAATAAAACTAAAAAAAAGGGGCACTCCTTCATGGTATGAGATTGCAGGCACCCGAGGATTCGGTTAGCCATGGTTTGTGAAAGCAAAGGTTGGAAGGAGTGCCACACAAAAACAAAATAAAATGGGAGCCGCTCTTTGAGGTTTGTCTGGCAAGGGGGTTAGAGTACCCACTACCAGTTGACAACAACAAACACCCCTCAAAACTTTACTTTTATGCTCTCTATATGATTTCAAAACTTGAAAAGCTCTAGCACATGATTTAATCCCTGCTTCCCTCTGCGAAGGGCCATTGCCATGGCCTTGAAGTTGAAGTCGGCGTGGTTGCTGGTGTACCATGGCCGACGATTTTGGTCCCTCCGTGGTGCATGTCAAAACTTTTTTTTTCTCGTTTTTGAGGCCACCTAGCCCGACGAAAGCGGCCAAAACGTCGCGTATGGTGGCCCGGGACGTGGTGCATCGCGAATTCTCGGGTTCGCCGGCCGAGTCAACGCAAATCCGCACCGCCGAGGGATGTAGGGCCCAGATGGCAGCCTCTCTGGCATTGTTTTTTTCTCGATCGCGCCATCTCGTTCAACGTTCTCCGATCGAGCCGTTTACGATGCAGGATCATGGGTCCCGCATGTCATCCTCTATGAACCAAAATTCTTTCTATTCTTGGATTTTTTTGACCCCGATTTCTGGCTACTTCCTTTTCTTTTGATCCCTTGCCGCCTTGGAAACGTTGAGACCGCTGTGCTAAATGGGACCCGCATGTCATCCTCTATGTGCAATCAACTTTCTTTTCTTGGGTTTTTTTGGCACCTCAAATTTGGTCACTTGCCTTTTTCTTTCGATCCCCCGCCGCCTCTAAACGGTGATACCGCTGATGCTAAATGGGACCCGCATGTCATCCTCTATGCACTATAAAACTTTCTTTTCTTGAATTATTTTTGGCACCTCATATTTGGTCACTTACCTTTTTCTTTCGATCCCCTGCCGCGGTGATACCGCTGCCGCTAAATGGGACCCGCATGTCATCCTCTATGTACTATAAAACTTTCTTTTCTTGGAGTTTTTTTTGGCACCTCAAATTTGGTCACTTGCCTTTTCTTTCGATCCCCTCGCCGCCTCTCAAACGGTGATACCGCTGCCGCTAAATGGGACCCGCATGTCATCCTCTATGTACTATAAAACTTTCTTTTCTTGGATTTTTTGGCACCTCATATTTGGTCACTTGCCTTTTTCTTTCGATCTCATGCCACGTTTGAAACGTTGAGGAACCTGGCTCATGGGACCCGCATGTCATCCTCTATGTGCTATAAAAGTTTCCTTTGTTGGATTTTTTCACCCTCTCGATTTTTGGCTTGCCTTTTTCTTTTGATCCCCGCCCACTTTGAAACGTTGAGTAAGCTGTTGGCTCAAGGGACCCGCATGTCATCCTCTATGTCCATCAACTTTCTTTTCTTGGATTTTTTTTCACCCCTAATTACTAGCTACTTTCTTTTTCTTTTGATCTCAAGCCGCATTACAAACATTGAGACCGCTGCTGCAAAATGGGACCCACATGTCATCCTCTATGTACAATAAAGTTTCTTTTCTTGGATTATCTTTTGCTCCCGATATTTTGTCACTTGCCTTTTTCTTTCGATCTCATGCCGCCTTTGAAACGTTGAGTAAGCTGTGGCTCATGGGTCCCGCATGTCATCCTCTACGAACAATAAAAGTTTCCTTTCTTGGAGTTATTTTTACCCCTAATTTCGGCTATTTGCCTTTTTCTTTGGATCTGCGCCCCTTTGAAACGATGAGGACGCTGTTGGCAGGTCGGTCCCACAAGTCATCCTCTATGAACAATAAAAGTTTCCTTTGATGGATTTTTTTTGAACCCCTAATTTCTGGATATTTCCTTTTTTTTTCTTTGATCCCCGTCGCCTTGGAATCGTTGAGGATGCTCGCCTCATGGGTCCCGCATGTCATCCTCTCGAACGGTAAATGTTTCTTTTCTTGGATATTGTTTACCAAATGATTTTTGGCTTATTTTTTCTTTCGATATCCTACCGCCTTTAAAACGTTGAGGACGCTGCTGGCTCACGGGTCCCACATGGCAGCCTCTATGAACAATAAACGCTGAGGACGCTGCTGCCTCATGGGTCCCGCATGTCATCCTCTCTAACGAAAATGTTTCTTTTCTTGGATCTTTTACGAACAGATTTTTGGTTTATTTTTTCTTTCCATCCCCCGCCGCCTTTAAAACGACGTGGCTCATGGGTCCCCGATGTCGGCCTCCCGTACAAGAAACATGTGATATCTTGATTATTTTGCAGACAATAAACAGTGTATTGCGCTCTGAGCTATTTCAACGGATAAATTAAATCTTTATTTTTACATAAACAAATTTATATGCCGAATCTCCTTGTTTTTGTTTTTGCGAAGCATAGGACTTTCCTGTTTTTTTTAGAAAAATCCGAACTATCCTTGTTTTGGAGTGGGCTGAAATTGTACGAGTCAAAAGGGCCACAGGATAGTTCGAATGCCCGATGTCCACATGCAGCCCAATTGAAATCGTTCTTTTTTGGATTTTTTCACCCCCGATTTCTGGCTACTTCATTTTTCTTTTGGTCCCGTGCCGCCTTGGAAACGTTGAGACCGCTGCTGCAAAATGGGACCCGCATGTCATCCTCTATGTACAGTAAAATTTCTTTTCTTAGATTATTTTTGGCTCCCGATATTTGGTCACTTGCCTTTTCTTTCGATCCCGTGCAGCCTCTCAAACGGTGATACCGCCTTGCTAAATGGGACCCGCATGCCATCCTCTATGTACAATCAAGTTTCTTTTCTTGAATTATTTTGGCTCCCCGATATTTGGTCACTTGCCTTTTTCTTTCGATCTCATGCCACGTTTGAAACGTTGAAAAACCTGCTGGCTCATGGGACCCGCATGTCATCCTCTATGTACAATAAAACTTTTTTTCTTCGATTTTTTTGGCACCTGATATTTGGTCACTTGCCTTTTTCTTTCGATCCCCGCCGCCTCTCAAACGGTGATACCGCTCGCTAAATGGGACCCGCATGTCATCCTCTATGTACTATAAAACTTTCTTTTCTTGGATTTTTTTGGCACCTCATATTTGGTCACTTTCCTTTTCTTTCGATCTCAAGCCGCCTCTGAAACGTTGAGTAAGGTGCTGGCTCATGGGACCCACATGTCATCCTCTATGTACAATAAAGTTTCTTTTCTTGGATTATCTTTTGCTCCTGATATTTTGTCACTTGCCTTTTTCTTTCGATCTCATGCCGCCTTTGAAACGTTGAGTAAGCTGCTGGCTCATGGGTCCCGCATGTCATCCTCTACGAACAATAAAAGTTTCCTTTCTTGGAGTTATTTTTGACCCCTAATTTCTGGCTATTTGCCTTTTTCTTTGGCAAACAATATTGTAGTGTCTTTGCCTTTCCATTGTTGCTGTCTTAACTTGTAATGTCTTTGTTTCGGATATAGGTGCTGCATGGACAACTTAAAAGATTGCCAGATCCCTTCATTGTATTGCTAGGTTTAATTACCATTCAATTCCTCTGGGTTCTGTAATATTTTTTCAATGCCTTGCACTGATGTAATATTTAGTTAGTTTTTATAGTTCTTTCGCGCATTTTTCTTTGGTGCTTGTGGTAAGGCTATCCGACAGAAATCAATGCTGCGTAAATATTCTCAGTATCTAAATCACGAATTCCCATCCCTTAAATGGCCCAATTAAGCGAAATCACATATGTGCCGGCCCGCAAAATCCTAAAGCGCCGATTACAGCAACTAAACGGGCTGGCCCACTTACTTATTGGGCCAGCCCACTTGATTTACTGTGGACCCCACACTTCTAATGGGCCGCCCACTTGCTTTAAGGTGACCCCACCCACTAATGGGCCGGCCCACTAACTAGTTGGGCCAGCCCAATTGCGTTTGTGGTGGCCCCACATACTAAATGGGCCGCCCTTTAAGACGAAAGTGGGACCCACCTGTGTTTTGGGCCGCCCACTTGCTATATGGTGGTCCCCACATACTAAATGGGCCGCCCTTTAACAGAAAGTGGGACCCGTGTTTTTGGCCCGGCCCACTAGCGTGTTGGGCCGCCCACTTGCTATATGGTGGACCCCACGTACTAAATGGGCCTGGCCCTTAACAGAAAGTGGGACCCTTGTTTTTGGCCCGCCCACTATCTTGTTGGGCCGGCCCACTTGCTATATGGTGGTCCCCACATACTAAATGGGCCAGCCTTTAATCGGAAAGTGGGACCCACGTTTTTTGGCCCGGCCACTATCTTGTTGGGTCCCACTTGCTATATGGTGGACCCCACATACTAAATGGCCGGCCCTTTAACAGAAAGTGGGACCCACCGGTGCTTTTGGCCCGGCCCACTGGCTTGTTGGGCCACCCATTTGATCAAATGTGGACCCCGCGTACTAAATGGGCCCGATAGCGGAAAATGGGACCCACATGCTAATTGGGCCGGCCCAGCCCAATGTGGACCCCACTTTGTAAATGGGCCACCCGATACAGAGTGGGTCCCACATGTCTTGTGGGCCGGCCCTTTGCCTGTTGACCAGTCAAACGAGTGCATTCGGCCCGGCCCACATGCTTAGGGCCGGCCCATTAAAGTTTTGACCAGTCAACCTTAGAGGTTAGGCCCGGCCCACGTAACTAATGGACCAGCCCATTATATAGTTGACCGGTCAAACTAAGTCACTGGCCCGGCCCGCAAACTTAATGGGCCCCGCTTAAGACGTGGCAGCCTCGTGTGGGCTACCATCTACCACGGTGTTTCTGTTAACGCCGTTAATCGCGCCGCTGTCGCCACGTGTCGGCTTTGCATGACGTCGCACTTCAACGGGCTCCCGAACACTTGCGCAACGGTCCGATTTTCCGTATGAAGGGCGCCCAAGCGCGACGGACCGAAAAATCGTCGTAGGACTTTGCCTGACGCAGTTTCCACAACAGAACCCATATCGTCGGGTTAGGCCCATGGGCGACGAAAAATACCCCTTAGCGGACGATTTTGAGACGTTGCCTATCAGAACTTTTCTTGTAGTGTGCGAAGGGCCCATCTTTTACTTTATGTTGAGTCAGTAAACCTATTTCCCTCCATCTTAAGCAAGCATTTGAATAGTTGTGATCCAACCATCTATACTGTGATATATTTAATCATGCCTTTTATTCTTCCTTGTTTAGTACAAGTTTTATCTGACGAATATAGCTTTGAAGATTATCAATGATTATGAGGAGATTATTATGATTGAGTATGCAAGTTCTGCTATATAAGCTTTAATATAAGAGCTCCGCTCGATAGATAAGTATAATCTGTTAACTGTTCTTTGACCAAGAACGAATTTTGCCATCACCAATTATGATTTTCTATGCACCTTCACTTGTGATTTCCTTTTACTTGTTTCAAGTTGAATTATATGAGGAAGTTGTTCACTATTATGTCTTGTGTGAATTAATATGATGCTTCTTGTCCGTATTTTATTGATCGACTCTTCACTCCATAAACATGTGGTCTTGTTTACTGAGTTCAGTTTCGCTTGGGGACAAGGTCTAAGCTTGGGGGGAGTTGATACGTCCATTTTGCATCACTATTTTATATCATAATTTGCTGTTATTCATTGATATATTTCATATTTGGAGATGATACTTATGTTCTTTCATCTATTTTGCATATTTCATGATTATTTGGAGATCGCACACCGGAGCGGGATTCTGCTGGAAAAAGCACCGTCAGATGCAATATTTCGGAAGATCGGCAATTGACGGGAATTACACGAAAATTCCTATTTTTCCAGAAGACAAGAGAGCGGAAGGGGAGCCGAGGGGACCGAGGTGGGCCCACTCATAGGCCGGCGCGGCCCAAGGCCTGGCCGCGCCGCCTGTGAGGAGGGGCCCACAGCCCCTCTCTCGCCTCCTTTTCTTCGCGTACTCTTCGTCCCGAAACCTAAGCTCCAGAGGGTACGTCGCGAAGAGATACAGCCGCCTCTGCGGGCGGAGAACACCAGAGAGAAAAGAGCTCTCCGGCGGGCAGGAATCCGCCGGGGAAATTCCCTCCCGGAGGGGGAAATCGACGCCATCGTCATCGTCACCGCTGTAACAATTCGGGTTGGATCTTGATTGTTTGATAGGGGAAACTCTCCCGGTGTTGATTTCTACTTGTTATTGATGCTATTGAGTGAAACCGTTGAACCAAGGTTTATGTTCAGATTGTTATTCATTATCATATCACCTCTGATCATGTTCCATATGATGTCTCGTGAGTAGTTCGTTTAGTTCTTGAGGACATGGGTGAAGTCTAAATGTTAGTAGTGAATTATGGTTGAGTAATATTCTGTTATGATATTTAAGTTGTGGTGTCATTCTTCTAGTGGTGTCATGTGAACGTCGACTACATGATACTTCACCATTTATGGGCCTAGGGAGTGCATCTTGTATTCGGTTGCTAATTGCGGGGTTGCCGGAGTGACAGAAACCTAAACCCCCGTTGGTATATCGATGCAGGAGGGATCGCAGGATCTTAGAGTTTAAGGTTGTGGTTAGATTTATCTTAATTACTTTCTTGTATTTGCGGATGCTTGCAAGGGTATAATCACAAGTATGTATTAGTTCTAGGAAGGGCGGTGCATTAGCATAGGTTCACCCACACAACACTTATCAAAACAATGAAGATTATTTAGCTACATGAAGCGAAAGCACTAGACTAAATTCCCGTGTGTCCTCAAGAACGTTTGTCATTATAAGTAAACAAACCGGCTTGTCCTTTGTGCTAAAAAGGATTGGGCCACTCGCTGCAATTATTTCTCTCGCACTTTACTTACTCGTACTTTATTCATCTGTTGCATCAAAACCCCCTGAATACTTGTCTGTGAGCATTTACAGTGAATCCTTCATCGAAACCGCTTGTCAACACCTTCTGCTCCTCATTGGGATCGACATTCTTACTTATCGAAGATACTACGATACACCCCCTATACTTGTGGGTCATCAGACACCAAGCTGAAAGAGGCCGTCAAGGACGGTAAAGCCGAGGTGGAGGAAGCTAAAGCCGCGCTAATTGAGCTGCATGAGCAGGAGGTCAAGGAAGTCCAGGACCGACTGTTTAAGGACATAGAGGATGAGAGGAAGCTGCGCGAGCTAGAGAGGCAACAAAACAACCAGCTTGAAATGGTCTAGATTGCGCAAGCTCATATCATCAAGGACTTAAATGAGAAAATCCGGAGTAAGTGTTTCTCTTTTTTCCTTGTGATTTACCCTATCTTGCCAGTTTGTTCTCATACTGGTCTTTCTTGTTCTTTTCCACAACCACTTTCCCGGAGTCGCAGGCACGTGCCGAAGCGGTCGTTGCTAAGATTCGGATTGAGGACCCGGCTTCTGATGCCGCTCCCTGGACTACAGAAGAATACATCACTGTTCTTTCAGCCCGTGTGACTTACATGATCAAGTTTGGTAAGCTTCCGGATGTTGCGATCCGTGCCTTCAAGTGCCTCTGGCCTAGGGAAAAGGTCCCAAACCGCGTTGATGCCATTGGTACTCGGCTGATGGAGTGTGGTGCCCGGCTTAATGCGTGGCGGCGGTCTGCCGCACGCTCTGGTGCCGACACCGCTCTCCGGTCTGCTCCTGGTACGAAGGTCTGGATCTCGATGCTCTTGCCACGCTGCGCGGCGATGCTCCCACTGACACCGATCCGGTTCCTACCGCCAAGCGCCGTGAACCAGCTTACAAGGTTGCCCACTATGCTCCTACAAGCACCTTTAACCGGCGCCTGCAGATCTTGAAGATGCGGAAAGTGATGACGAGGAGGAGGAGGAGGCTGAAGAAACCGCCAGGATGAAGCCCCCAATAAAGATCCGGCTGCTTCTGGCCAAGCCCCTGAAAGTTCTTCACCGGATGCTCCTGAATCCGGTTCTGCCTGATAGACTTTGATCATGTCTTTAAAAACAATTCGTGAAATGCCCGGTATGACGGGTTTGATGATATAATATACACATAAGTCCTTTTGGTCCGTTTGAACTTCTTAGGTTTGGTCGGTTTAAAACCTTTATGTCAAGTACTCCGGGTTCAATCCCGAGTTCAATTTAATGTTTGCTTAGTTCCTTGACTTTGGCTCTGTCTACCTCTTTTGGGTGTTTTGCCGTATGAGGCCCAAATTCTTTTTGCCAAACAAACAATCTCTTGAACTTAGAGACAAAACTTCGAGTAGCTCGAAAATTTTGCAAAAAACCGGTATAACCAGTGATACGTCTCCAACGTATCGATAATTTCTTATGTTCCATGCTACTTTATTGATGATATCTACATGTTTTATACACATTACATGTCGTATTTGTGCATTTTCTGAACTAACCTATTAACAAGATGCCAAGTGCCGCTCCTTGCTGTTTTTGGTTTCGAAATCCTAGACGAAATATTCTCGGAATCGGACGAAATCAACGCCTGTGTTCCTATTTTGCTGGAAGCATCCGAACACCCGAGAGTCGCGAGGGGGCCTTGTGGGCCCCATGATAGGGCGGCCAGGCTGGGCCCGCGCCACCCTATGGTGTGGTCGCCCCTTGACCCCCCGCGCCTTCGCCTATTTAAGCCGTCGTGACCTAAAACTTCGACACCAATTGACGAAACTCCAAAAAGACCTGGGGCGCCGCCACATCGCGAAACTCCAATTCGAGTCTCTGTTCCGGCACCCGCCGGACGGGAATTGCCCCGAGCCATCTCCACCGCCATCTTCACCGCCATCGCCGCTCCATGATGAGGAGGGAGTAATCCACCCCCGAGGCTGAGGGCTCGCTGTAGCTATGTGGTTCATCTCTCTCTGTACTCCAATACAATGATCTCGTGAGTTGCTTTGCATGATTGAGATCCATATGAGTTTTGTATCGCAATTTATCTATGTGCTACTCTAGCAAAGTTATTAAAGTAGTTCTATTCCTCCTGCACGTGTGTAAAGGTGTGCACCGTGTTAGTACTTGGTTTATGCTATGATCATGATCTCTTGAAGATTGCGGTTAACTATTGCTATGATAATATTGATGTGATCTATTCCTCCTACATATGCATGAAGGTGACAATGTGCATGCTATGCTAGTACTTGGTTTAGTCGTATTGATCTATCTTACACTAAAGGTTACTTAAACATGAGCATTATTGTGGAGCTTGTTAACTCGGCATTGAGGGTTCGTGTAATCCTACGCAATGTGTTCATCATCCAACAAAGTGTAGAGTATGCATTTATCTATTCTGTTATGTGATCAATGTTGAGAGTGTCCACTAGTGAAAGTGTAATCCCTAGGCCTTGTTCCTAAATACTGCTATCGCTGCTTGCTGGCGTTACTACTGCTCATATTCATTCATACCTGTATTTCACTATCTCTTCGCCGAACTAGTGCACCTATTAGGTGTGTTGGGGACACAAGAGACTTCTTGCTTTGTGGTTGCAGAGGGATATCTTTGACCTCTTCCTCCCCGAGTTCGATAAACCTTGGGTATCCACTTAAGGGAAACTTGTCTGTTCTACAAACCTCTCGCACTTGGAGGCCCAACACTGTCTACAGGAAAGGAGGGGGAACGTAGGCATCAAGCACTTTTCTGGCGCCGTTGCCGGGGAGGTAAGGTAAAAGGTATTCACATCCTCCGACTACTAAGCTATTTTCTAGCACTGTTGCCGGTGTGTGAGTGCTCGAAGTTGTTTCCTTTAGATCCTGCAATTGCATCTTTTTGTTTCTTGTTTTTATTTTCACTAGCTAGGCATAATGGAAAACAACAAAAAAATTGGTGAGCTTTTTAATCTTTTTCCTGATTTGGAATTGTTTGATGCGAAAATTAAAAACCTATGGAACCTTATTTGCATGCTAGTAGCGATGTTATTAGTATGAATGCAATTACTGCTAATGTTATGGAGAAGTCTAAGCTTGGGGAAGCTAGTTTACATAAAAGTAATCTTTTTTGCTCCTCAGCTTTGGAAGAAATATTTTGCTCTGATAATGCTTTATCTCCCATATGCGATAACTCTAATGATGCTTCTGATATTTTAAATCCACCTGCTGAAAGTATTCCGTATAAAATACCTACGAAAATTATTGAACGTGTTATGGATAACCGCTATGAAGGGGATGGAACTGTCCATCCTGGAGATCATTTACTGTTTTTGCATGAATTATGCGGGTTATTCGAGTGTGCAGGTATCTCTATGGATGAAGTGAGGAAGAAGCTATTCTCTATTTCGCTGTCTGGTAAAGCGGCGCATTGGTATAAATTGTTGAAGAATAGTCATTCTCTTGGTTGGGAGGAAATTGTACCTCTCTTTTATTCTAAATTTTATCCTCCTCATGAAGTGCATATTGATAGGAATTATATTTATAACTTTTATCCTCGTGATGGAGAGAGTATTTCTCATGGGGGAGATTGAAGTCACTAATGCTCAAATGTCCCATTCATGAGCTTCCCCGTAATGTTATTGTTAATAATTTTTATGCGAGGCTTTCAGGACAACACAAGGACTATCTGGACGCGTGTTCGGAGGGATCTTTCACAAGCAAGGAAGTTGAAGCTAGGTGGGATCTTCTTGATCGGATTGAGGACAACGCTGAAGGATGGGAGAACGACAAAGGTAAAGAGTCAGGTATAAATTATGATTATGAATGCATTGAAACTTTTATGGATACCGATAAATTTCGAAATATGAGTGCTACTTATGGTCTTGACTCTCAAGTTGCTGCAAATCTTTATAAAGCTTTTGCTTCTCACATTGAATTGCCTAGGAAGAATTTTGATAAGTATCATGAACCTTTTAAAGATGCTTGCATGAAGGATGAAATTGTTATTAATGATTGCAATGAACATGTTGAAACTTCTGAAAATGTTACTTCCTATAAGCATGTCAATTTTTGTGGAATACATAGACCTTGTGGAGTTAATCAAATAGAAGATGAATATTGTATCCATCACAAAAATGAAAAAACTAGAAAGTGGTCTAGAGCTCTAGATGATCTTGGAGAAAAAGTGTGTGCCCTCTATCCTTTTATTTGTGAACTTTGCCATAGAGTTGGTCATTTTAATTTTCAATGCTCCTCCAATGATAATTCGAACCCCATGAGTGCTGCAAATTTGTATTGTGATGATAAAATTATTCCTAATCGGCATGATGAACTTACCTTATTTTTGAAGTGTGAAGAGTTATCAAGAAAAATTTCTTTGTTAAATATTAACGATCTTGATATTGATGATGTCCTGCATGGGTGTTTTTCTTATTGCATTAATAATTGCCATACAAATACTTACATACAAAATATTTTAGAAGATGACACCTTGCCAAAATATGATAGGACCGCTGTGTGTTTTCAACTAATTAATGAAAAGGAGGGATCCTCCCAAGTTTCTTCTATTGTTTCTGAAAGTAAATCAGGTTATGCGGACAAGCCACCCTTCAAGCCTCTCCCTCCTGAAGAAGGGAACAAGGAAAAGGAGAAGGAGAAGAAGAAGAAGGGAACGAAGAAGAAGAAGAATAAGGGGAATAAAAAGAAAGAGGTAACAGCATATCCCCGCGTATATGAGATAACGATAGGTAACCGTAAGTATGTTGCTCCTGATGATTATTGTGATAATGAATCTAAATACGATGATCTTCCTATGCCCTTTACATACATTAGCAATCATGATTTGAATGAGCACACTACTTTTGATATTGCAAATCTCTGGGAAATTAATTCTGAAAATGATGATGATAATGATTGCCATAGTGTCAGTGTTATCCACGCTTCCTCCCATAATGATATAGAAAGCTCTAAGCTTGGGGAGGAGGTGTTTGCAAATCCTTTAGCTACTGGTCATTATGTTCTTGATACATCTCCTTCTAATAACAATAATGGTGTGGACACAGATAAACCGATTGTAAAAGATAACTATTCTATTTCCTATGATGACACTGTGCCTCCGATCTCTGATGTTCATTACAAAGAATGCTACGATATAGGTTCTAACTATCCTTATGAAACTTGTCATAGTCATGATTGGGTTACCAAAAACAATTCCCTTAATATGCAATTTGTTTACCATGTTCAAATTCTTGATAATAATCTTACTCCAATTACTATTAATGAGAATGATTCTTCTTATGCCAAATTTAATGATACTTCTATGCATATGAACCATGATAAGAATGTTTTAAGTGATGGGTATATTGTGGATTTCATCAATGATGCTACTGAAAGTTATTATGAGAGAGGGAAATACGGTTGTATGCATCTTAATAATATTCGGTTTCCCCTCTTTATGTCGAGAATCTTGAAGTTACTCGTGTTTTATCCTCTTATGCTTGTCACTTTGTTCTTCATGAATTCATTTGTGTACAAGATTGCTCTGCATAGGAAGCATGTTAGGCTTAAATGTGTTTTAGATTTGCTTCTTGATGCTCTCTTTTTGCTCCAAATACTATTTCCTGCGAGTGCATCATTAAAACTGCTGAGCCCATCTTAATGGCTATAAAGAAAGAACTTCTTGGGAGATAACCCATGTGTTATTTTGCTACAGTACTTTGTTTTATATTTGTGTCTTGGAAGTTGTTTACTACTGTAGCAACCTCTCCTTATCATGTTTTTGTGCCAAGTAAAGTCTCTATGGCAAAGTTGATGCTAGATTTGGATTACTGCGCAGAAACAGCATTGCTGTCTGTCACGAATCTGGGTCTAATTCTCTGTAGGTAACTCAGAAAATTATGCCAATTTACGTGAGTGATCCTCAGATATGTACGCAACTTTCATTAGTTTTGAGTTTTTCCATTTGAGCAAGTCTGGTGCCATTTAAAATTCGTCTTTACGAACTGTTCTGCTTTTGACAGATTCTGCCTTTTATTTCGCATTGCTTCTTTCGCTGTGTTGGGTGGATTTCTTTGTTCCATTACCTTCCAGTAGCTTTGAGCAATGTCCAGAAGTGTTAAGAATGATTGTGTCACCTCTGAACATATGAATTTTTGATTATGCACTAACCCTCTAATGAGTTTGCTTAAAGTTTGGTGTGGAGGAAGTTTTCAAGGGTCAAGAGAAGAGGATGATATACTATGATCAAGAAGAGTGAAGAGTCTAAGCTTGGGGATGCCCCCATGGTTCATCCCTGCATATTTCAAGAAGACTCAAGCATCTAAGCTTGGGGATGCCCAAGGCATCCCCTTCTTCATCGACAAATTATCAGGTTCCTTCTCTTGAAACTATATTTTTATTCAGTCACATCTTATGTACTTTTACTTGGAGCGTCTGTTTGTTTTTATTTTTGCTTTTGTTTGAATAAGTTCATCCTTGTGTGGGAGAGAGACACGCTCCGCTGGTTCGTATGAACACATGTGTTCTTAGCTCATAATATTCATGGCGAAGTTTCCTCTTCGTTAAATTGTTATATGGTTGGAATTGGAAAATGCTACATGTAGTAATTGCTATAATGTCTTGGGTAATGTGATACTTGGCAATTGTTGTGCTCATGTTTAAGCTCTTGCATCATATACTTTGCACCTATTAGTGAAGAAATACATAGAGCATGCTAAAATTTGGTTTGCATAATTGGTCTCTCTAAGGTCTAGATAATTTCTAGTATTGAGTTTGAACAACAAGGAAGACGGTGTAGAGTCTTATAATGTTTACAATATGTCTTTTATGTAAGTTTTGCTGCACCGGTTCATCCTTGTGTTTGTTTCAAATAACTTTGCTAGCCTAAACCTTGTATCGAGAGGGAATACTTCTCATGCATCCAAAATCCTTGAGCCAACCACTATGCCATTTGTGTCCACCATACCTACCTACTACATGGTATTTTCCGCCATTCCAAAGTAAATTGCTTGAGTGCTACCTTTAAACAATTCAAAATTTATCATCTCTTATTTGTGTCAATGTTTTATAGCTCATGAGGAAGTATGTGGTGTTTTATCTTTCGATCTTGTCATTTACTTCGGACAGACTTTCACAATGGACTAGTGGCTTCATCCGCTTATCCAATAACTTTGCATAAAGAGCTGGCAAAGGGGTTCCCAGCCCCAATTAATTAACTTCATTAATAATTCTCTTCACATGTGTTGCTCTGATTCATCAGTAAGCAACTTAATTTTGCAAATAGACACTCCTCCATGGTATGTGAAAAGTTGGTCGGCACCCGATGGAATCGGTTAGCCATAGCTTGAGAAAGCAAAGGTGGGGAGGAGTGTCATCATAATAAAAATAAAATAAAAAGGCACTCCTTCATGGTATGAGATTGTTGGCAGGCACCCGATGGATTCGGTTAGCCATGGTTTGTGAAAGAAAGGTTGGAAGGAGTGCCACCCCACTAAAATACATGTGTAAACAAAAGAGAAGAGGGATGATCTACCACGGTGGTAGAAATAACGTCCTTCATGGGAGCCGCTCTTGAAAGTCTGGTTGATAAGGTAGTTAGAGTACCCATTACCATTCGTTGACAACAACAAACACCTCTCAAAACTTCATTTTTATGCTCTCTTGATGTTTTTAAAAACCAAAGCTCTAGCACAAATATAGCAATCAATGCTTTCCTCTTTGAAGGACCTTTCTTTTACTTTTATGTTGAGTCAGTTCACCTATCTCTCTCCACCTCAAGAAGCAAACACTTGTGTGAACCGTGCATTGATTCCTACATACTTGCATATTGCATTTGTTATATTACTCTATGTTGACAATTATCCATGAGATATACATGTTACAAGTTGAAAGCAACTGCTGAAACTTTATCTTCCATTGTGTTGCTTCAATGTCTTTACTTTAAATTATTGCTTTATGAGTTAACTTTATGCAAGACTTATTGATGCTTGTCTTGAAGTACTATTCATGAAAAGTCTTTGCTTTATGATTCAGTTGTTTACTCATGTCATTACCATTGTTTTGATCGCTGCATTCATTACATATGTTTACAATATGATCAAGTTTATGATGGCATGTCACTTCAGAAATTATCTTTGTTATCGTTTTACCTGCTCGGGACGAGCAGAACTAAGCTTGGGGATGCTGATACGTCTCCAACGTATCGATAATTTCTTATGTTCCATGCTACTTTATTGATGATATCTACATGTTTTATACACATTACATGTCGTATTTGTGCATTTTCCGGAACTAACCTATTAACAAGATGCCGAAGTGCCGCCTTTTCTGCTGTTTTTGGTTTCAGAAATCCTAGTAACGAAATATTCTCGGAATCGGACGAAATCAACGCCAGGTTCCTATTTTGCCCGGAAGCATCCAACACCCGAGAGTCGCAGAGGGGCCCTGTGGGCCCAGATGATAGGTGGCGCGCCTGGGCCCGCGCCACCCTATGGTGTGGTCGCCCCTTTGACCCTCCTGCGCCGCCTCTTCGCCTATTTAAGCCGTCGTGACCTAAAACTTCGACACCAATTGACGAAACTCCAGAAAGACTCCAGGGGCGCCGCCACATCGCGAAACTCCACCCGGGGGACAAGTCTCTGCTCCGGCACCCTTCCGGACGGGGAATTGCCCCGGAGCCATCTCCACCGCCATCTTCACCGCCATCGCTGCCTCCATGATGAGGAGGGAGTAATCCACCCCCGAGGCTGAGGGCTTCGCTGTAGCTATGTGGTTCATCTCTCTACTCCAATACAATGATCTCGTGAGTTGCTTTGCATGATTGAGATCCATATGATGAGTTTTGTATCGCAATTTATCTATGTGCTACTCTAGCAAAGTTATTAAAGTAGTTCTATTCCTCCGCACGTGTGTAATGGTGACAGGTGTGCACCGTGTTAGTACTTGGTTTATGCTATGATCATGATCTCTTGAAGATTGCGAAGTTAACTATTGCTATGATAATATTGATGTGATCTATTCCTCCTACATATGCATGAAGGTGACAGTGTGCATGCTATGCTAGTACTTGGTTTAGTCGTATTGATCTATCTTACACTAAAGGTTACTTAAACATGAGCATTATTGTGGAGCTTGTTAACTCCGGCATTGAGGGTTCGTGTAATCCTACGCAATGTGTTCATCATCCAACAAAGTGTAGAGTATGCATTTATCTATTCTGTTATGTGATCAATGTTGAGAGTGTCCACTAGTGAAAGTGTAATCCCTAGGCCTTGTTCCTAAATATCGCTATCGCTGCTTGTTATTCGCGTACTACGCTCATATTCATTCATACCACCTGTATTTCACTATCTCTTCGCTCGAACTAGTGCACCTATTAGGTGTGTTGGGGACACAAGAGACTTCTTGCTTTGTGGTTGCAGGGTTGCATGAGAGGGATATCTTGACCTCTTCCTCCCCGAGTTCGATAAACCTTGGGTATCCACTTAAGGGAAACTTGCTGCTGTTCTACAAACCTCTGCACTTGGAGGCCCAACACTGTCTACAGGAAAGGAGGGGGAACGTAGGCATCACCAGGGTTAGTTAAATTTTATTCCGGACTGTTTGTTTTTTTCCCTCTTTCGTTTTTCATGTGTTTAGGTCCTTCCGGTTTTTCTTGCTTGCCATGAAGCCGGGTTGCGGACGTCAGCTAAGTCGAAGATTCACCTTTGGGTTAAACACACTACTAAACCGGATAAGAAAGTTTTGAACAAACCAACTGGAATACAGAAAAAATAAATACATTACATGCAATTTCTGTAAAGGTAGTCCCCGAGATACATTCGAGGTGCCGGCATTTCATTCATAGCAAATATTGAAAAAGTACAAGAACTCCTTACATTACATCTTCAGGAATAGAAAGGGCGAAGAAGAGCTACATTCCACGGACGTTTGGTTTCCTCACCCGACCTATCTTTTCTTCTTTTCTTGGCATCCTGTGCATCTATAAGATAGTAGGCATCATTGTGCTTGCTCACAATGAATGATCCCTACCATGGGGGTGCGAGCTTATGCTGTCCTGCAGTGCGCTGCACCAGACGTAGCACTAAGTCTCCTTCTTGGAATACCCTTGGATTTACCTTCCGACTATGATAGTGTTTGAGGTTTTGTTGGTATATGACTGATCTGGCAAGTGCCAATTCTCTTTGTTCTTCGAGCAAGTAGACATCATTTTCTCGGGCCTCTTTGACCTCTTCCTCTGTATAGAGTTGAACTCGTGGTGAGTCATGGAGAATGTCGGTTGGTATGACCGCTTCTGCTCCATATACCATGAAAAATGGTGTATATCTGGTTGACCGGTTTGGTGTGGTCCTTAGACTCCATAGTACATATGGTAACTCATCAAGCCAGCATCCTGGCGTTTTTTTTCAGCGGCTCAATAAGTCGGGGCTTTATTCCGGACAGCACAAGTGCATTTGTCCTTTCCACTTGCCCATTGGCCGGAGGATGTGCCACAGAGGCAATATCAAACTGGATTTTGTTATCCTCGCATAACCATGAAAATTCTCCCTTGGCAAAGTTCGTGCCATTGTCAGTGATAATGGTGTGCGGGTAACCATACCGCAAGATGATGTCCTCAAAAAAATATCACTGCTGTGTGCCCAGCGCACTTCCGGATTGGTTTAACCTCCACCCATTTGGTAAACTTGTCCACCATGACCAAGATGTGAGTCATGTTTCCTCTCGCCGGCCGGAATGGTCCAACCATATCCAGGCACCAAACCGCAAACAACCAAGTTATCAGAATTGTTTTTAAGCCGGAGGCTGGGGTGTGGTTTTGTTTGCCGTACCTCTGGCATCCATTGCACTTTCGGACCATATCCTCAGCGTCTTCCAAAGCAGTGGGCCAGTAGAACCCATGCCGGAATACTTTGGTAACCAAAGCTCTTGAAGAGGCATGGTGTCCTCATTCTCCTTGGTGGATTTCCTGGAGCATTTCTTTTCCTTCTTCTGGCTCCACACAACGCTGCAGCACTCCTGTCGCGCTTCTGTTGTACATCTCACCATTGATGATGGTGTAAGCTTTGGACCTCCTTTGGATCCTTCTCGACTCAGCTTCGTCAACCGGCAAACCGCCATTGACCAGGAACTCCTTGATTGGTTTTACCCAAGTTGGTGCTTCTCGAACAACAAAGACCATCATATAGATCTCCATGCAGTCCACCCACATAATTTCTTCCGGTTTTGGCTCTGAAGTCCCCGGGTTAGATGAGGCAGTCCCCGGGTCCACCTTATCAATGTCCATCGGAACAACGTGTGATTCCGGAACAAAAATTGATTTGGATTCCGGACTTGGTTTGATCGACGGCTTCCTTAGGTGAGATAAGGCTATTCCATGAGGGATTTGTTGCCTGGATGTGCCCAGCTTCGACAGAGTGTCAGCTGCGTCGTTTTCTGCCCGTGGCACATGGTGAAATTCGCATCCTTCAAAGAACCCGACAATTTGTTGCACATAGAACCGGTAACGATGCCATGTTGGCATCATTCGCGTCCCAATCTCCGGAACACTATTGCACCACCAGATCCGAGTCATCGTAGCATATGATCCGGCGCACCCCGACTTCTTTTGCCACCTTGAGCCCATGGACTAAGGCTTCATACTCAGCGATATTGTTTGATGCCCTGAAATGTATCTGCAGCACGTATCTCAGGTTGTCCCCCTTTGGTGAGGTGAGAACCACACCGGCTCCAACTCCTTCCTTGAGCTTTGAACCGTCAAAGTGCATCCTCCAGTATTCTGTCTCCGGCATAAGTAGCTTGTACTGCATCTCGGCCCAATCCACCAAGAAATCCGTCAGTGCCTGCGATTTAATCGCGTCCCTTCTTTTGTATGGCGGCACATATGGTGACAACTGGATTGCCCATTTTGCAATTCTACCGCTTGCGTCCTTGTTGCCGATGATCTCCGAGATAGAAGCCTCGCATACCACTCTCATCGGGTGTTCATGAAGTGATGCTCTCAATAGAATACATGCAAATTAGCACCGCAACCGCTCACAAGATATGCAAAAGACGTACCCTCTGCATTCTAATGAGTAAGGTGTATAAATTTAACTGACATTGTAGACAAAAATATGAACATACACATCGCATAACCAAAAACAGTAGACCCACCAGAAAATATGTTTTCGTAGTATACTTATCTGAAATTGTAGATGTCGGATTTATCTTCTATATATATATATATATGATCAAACTTAGTAAGGGTTCATTCGCAAAAGCAACTAAGTGAATGTTAATTGTGTATATATAGGACTTATTCATTGAAATGAAAAATCAAGAAATCATGAAAAAGCTTTGGCAAAATGACAAATTAATCGACGAGAGTTCTAACCAAAGCATAGATTCGAGTGAGGACTTCAGATTTAGAGTGGTATTTATAGAACTATATAAACGATATTATCTTCAACAAAGGTGTAAGTGATCATTTCGTAAAGTTTATCGATCTGTATGGCTACATCCCAGATTCACGAGCGGTCCTTTATATTACCAGAGGCAGAACGAGCGCGAGAATTGTTCTGCGAGAATTGGAGAATGTGGTACGTCAAATACCTCCCCTAGGCGATCTAGGGTTTTGTCCTCCCGGAGGCGAGTCCACCGGCGAGTTTCCAGAGTTCGATCTCTCCTCCCGAGGTTCCCCTCTCTCTCCCCTCCGCACTTCGTTCTCGGGCTGATCAAGGGGGAGGCTGGCCCTCCTACCCGGCCTTGGATCGTCTGCTGGTAGGGTTTTGAGTCTAGGGCTTCTCTGGTTTTCAGATTCCGTAGGGGTTAAGAGATGGCGGCAACATTTGATGAGCAATCATCGGTGAGAGGAGGTAAAGGTAAAGATCCAGGAATAATGTCTATCGATGCAATGCTGGGTCAATTGGATCTCCAAGAGGAAGACTTCAATGATCTGATCGTGGATGATGTAGAACAAGAGATTCAGGAAAGTGTACAATGGATGGCGATTGCGAAAGTGCATACTGAAAAATCCTTCAGCCAGGCCGCCTTCTATGGTGACATGAGGGCAGCATGGAACCTTGCGCAGGGAGTTCGTTTTCGAGCAATCGGAGCGAACCTATTATTCTTCAGGTATCTTGCCTAGGGGATTGGGAACGAGTTGTCGAACGGGGTCCCTGGATATTTCGAAACTGGGCTGTTCTGATAGAACCCTATGATGGTCTGTCGAGAGCGGAGGATAAGCAACTTTTCTATATGCCGATCTGGGCTCAGATTCACGAACTACCAGAAGGATATTGCAAAGCAAAGATTGTGACACAGCTAGTGCAGCGTGCTGGATTGGAGGTAATGATGGTCAAATCTGAGGGTGGAATTAGTGGTAATTATGTCCGGGTTAGAGTCAGACATGATGTGAGACAGCCCCTGGTCAGGTTTGTCTCGCTGAGTAGACAAGGACATCGCCAAATGTTTGTAATGCGATACGAGAAACTTGCATCCTTTTGTGAGGCATGTGGTAAACTTGGCCACGAATATAAGGAGTGCGGGCATGGGGTTTATGAGGAGAAGGATCTGAAATTCAAAAAATGGATGTATGCTGACCCTCCACCCTGGAGCATGGGAGGAGGTTTCAATACTATGCGAGGAGGCAAAACTGGAAGAGGTGGGGGTTTTGGTAGAGGCCCTGGCTGGGGCGTCGTCTACAAGAGTTCAGAGGAAGAGGTGGAGGATGAGCTGTGTGATACGGGTACTAGCCCAAAAAAGCCAGGGGATGTGATTATGGCTGAGAAGAATGATGGGGCTCGTAAGCGTCTAGCAATGGAGGCAGTTGCGGAGGAGGATGGACTTACAGACCCAAAAAACCAAATTGTACCTGTGGAGAAGGGGGTCGAGTACATGGGAGAGGATTCGGGTGAGAATAGCTCTACATCGCTTGATAGTAAGGGAAACAAAAAAGCAAGGACAGATACAAATGGTGAGAACCAAAACTTGGAATTATTGGCGGGCTCCCTCGAGGGGTGCCGCCAGTCCCAATGAAAACATTGTCCCTGAACTGCCGTAGTCTAAGGGGAGCTGCGGCAGTTCGTGCGCTCCGAGAAATTCAGGAGCAGAATAATCCCGAGGTTATGTTTCTGTCTGAAACACATCTGGACAAAGAAGGTGGTGAACGGTTAAGAGTGCAAACAAAAATGGATGGTGTCATTGTGGCTGAAAGTGATGGTAAAAGTGGTGGTCTGGTGATGCTCTGGAAGAGTGAGATTGATATCATGGAGATGGCAGTGCATCCTAATTATATTGATGTCCTGGTAAATGGAGGTGATGAAGCAAAAAGGTGGCGACTCACCGGTATATATGGAGAACCTTCCTGGGAAAATAAGTACAAGACTTGGGAGAGGCTTCGTGAACTTCACGGACAGGTTAGTATGAGGTGGATGGTAATTGGCGACTGGAATGAGATTCTGTATAGTCATAAGAAGGAGGGTGGTAATGCCAGAACGATACAATATATGCAAGCATTCAGGGATACCCTGTCGGATTGCGGACTGGAAGATATAGGGTACATTGGTGACATCTTCACGTGGAGAAGAAAGCGAACTCGAAGGGGGCCGGGAATCCGAGAGAGGTTGGACAGAGCTTGCGGTAATGAAGAGTGGGCTACACTGTTTCCGTACGCCGGTCTTTTGAACAAGGAGGGACTGAAATCTGATCATAGGCCAATTCTTCTGGACACTGATTATTATCGCAATACGGCTATGTCTAGAAAAGTTAGAAGAAGACGTTTCGAGGGGAAATGGTTAAAGGAGGAAGGAGTGGGAGAAGTTGTCCAAGCGGCCTGGGCAAATGGACTTGATATGCATCAAGGTAATGTAGCAAAGGCAGTGGAGGCTGTTAATAACGTGCTGCATGCTTGGGATGGTACAGTCCTTAAAAAACCAAGGGGACGTCTAAGATCCTTGTCAAGGCAACTTGAAGAAGTACTCCGTGCAGAAATGTCGGAAGAAAATGTTCGAAGACAGGAGGAAATAACGGACGAAATAGAGAAAATTTTAGAACAAGAAGAGATATATAAAATGCAGCGAAGTCGAGTAAATTGGCTAATGCATGGCGATCGAAACTCGGCTTTCTTCCATAATTATGCGAAGGCACGAAAAAAGAAGAATTTGATTGTGAAACTGAAAGGAGATGATGGTAACTGGAGGGAGGGAAACAATTTGATTAAACCTCTGATAACTGAATATTTCTCGTCTTTGTTCACATCACAGGTTGGTGAGACAGATCCGGAGCTGCTGCAGCGGGTCAAACCTAAGGTGACAACAGAGATGAATGATATGCTGATGGCTCCGTTTACTGAGGAGGAAGTGAGGAAAGCTCTGTTTGCGATAGGAGATTTTAAAGCACCAGGTACAGACGGTATGCACGCAATTTTCTTCAAAAAATTCTGGCCGTGTATTGGAGGTGCAATCACAAAAGAGGTTCTGGAGTCCTTGCAAACAAGTGTTATACCGCATGGATGGAATGAAACAACAATTATCTTGATTCCGAAGGTAGATAACCCGGAGCTGATTACTCAGTTTAGGCCGATAAGTCTGTGTAATGTGCTTTACAAAATAATATCAAAGGTCCTTGCAAATAGGTTGAAAATTATCTTGTCTGATGTTGTCAGCCTAAATCAAAGTGCTTTTGTGCCTGGACGTTTGATAACTGACAATGTACTGGTAGCCTATGAGTGTGTCCACACGCTCAAAGGTAGAAGAGAGGGGAAAAATGGTTTTTGCGCAGTAAAATTGGATATGCAAAAAGCATATGATCGTGTGGAATGGAGCTTTCTTAAGGATATGATGAGGAAATTTGGATTTGCAGAACAATGGGTGAACTTGATCGTGGCATGTGTGTCCAGTGTTAGCTATTGAGTGTGGTTCAATTCGGATGAGACAGATATGTTTAGTCCGACAAGGGGTTTGCGGCAAGGGGATCCCCTCTCGCCGTACTTATTTTTGCTTTGTGCTGAGGGTCTCTCAAGCTTGCTATCACATGAAGAAGAGAGTGGAGGCATCCAAGGAGTCAGAGTGTGTCCCGGGGCACCATCGGTATCTCACCTATTTTTTGCCGATGATTCACTGGTTCTAATGAAGGCAGATGCGCCTAATGCCAATACACTTCGGAAAGTGCTAGACATGTACTGTGCCAGTTCGGGACAGTTGGTAAGTGATCCAAAGTCGAGTATATTTTTTAGCCCTAACACAAGTGTGCAGAATAAGGAGGAGGTATGTGCGATTCTAAATATAAACTCCGAAGCTCTCACGGAGAAGTATCTTGGACTTCCAGCACAAGTGGGTATGGATCGAACAGACTGTTTCCAGTACTTGGTTGATCGGGTGTGTCAAATCATCAGCGGCTGGAACAAAAAGAACTTGTCGATGGGAGGAAAGAAAATTTTACTAAAGGCGGTAGCGCAGGCGATACCTTCGTATGCAATGTCTGTTTTTAAACTACCAAAAGGAATATGCAAAGCTATTGCAGCGGCCATTGCTCGCTTTTGGTGGGGAGAGAAGGATGGGAAGAAATGTATGCACTGGTACTCCTAGCGGAAAATGTGTACGCCAAAAAAGCAAGGGGGGATGGGTTTCAGGGACCTACACTGTTTTAACCTTGCGATGTTGGCAAAGCAGATTTGGAGATTGGCGAATGAACATGAATCGTTGTGTGCCCAAGTACTGAGAGCTAAGTACTACCCCTCTGGGGATTTACTGAGGGCAGAACTGAAGAAGGGTGCATCGTTTACATGGCAAAGTTGATGGCTGGGATGGAAACGTTTAAACGCGGCTACATCTGGAGAGTAGGCAATGGGTCAAATATTAATGTATGGCAAGACCCTTGGCTCCCAAACAGCCCTACACGGAAAGTTATTACAAGAAGAAATGGTACAATAATTGGTAAAGTATCGGAGCTTATTGATCCAGTCACGGAGAGCTGGGATGTAGGGACTACTGGAGGAAAATTTCTACCCTATTGATGTGCGCAGAATACAGGCTATCCCTCGATCCCCCTGGGACTCAGATGATTCTGTTGCATGGCATGAAACAAGAAACGGTATTTTTTCCGTTAGGTCGGCTTATCACTTGGAATGGCAACACCAATATGGAAGTTGCTCGAGGAGAAGAGAGGACGCTGGTACTTCACAGACTAATCCCGTTTGGAAGGAAACATGGAAGCTAGTAGCCCCAGCTAAGGTGAGAATTTTTATTTGGAGGGTGTTGCATGGAATCATACCCTGCATGTGTATTTTGGCCAATCGGCACGTCGGCAATTCAGGCCAATGCCCCGCCTGTGAGTGGGGAGCGGAAGACATCCATCATATGCTATTCAGATGTGATCGAGCAAGAGAAGTATGGAAGGCTCTTGAGCTGGATGAATATATACAACAAGCAACCATGGAAAATCAATCAGGTAGTGTTGTGTTGGAGCATCTTCTCAGATCCAAATTACCAACTCTAGGATCGCTGAGAGGATTACCAATGAAGGAAGTGGTGGCTGTAGCTTCTTGGTTTATCTGGTGGCGACGCAGAGAAATCAAGAATAAGGGTACTGCTGTTATCACCAGAATTTGACCAAGCCAGAGGTGGGCCGCGATCAAGATGGACTTGAAGATATATACATGAAAGAAATACATGAATCGGCCTTGTATACCAAGTTGGGCTAAATTGCCCGTGTATCTGTAAGATATTAGATCGCATCTTAGTTTAGAAGTTAGAGTTTTACCCGTGCACGGTTTAGTGCACGCCCACATTAGAAAGTCCCCTGGACTATAAATATGTATCTAGGGTTTATGGAATAAACAACAACCAACGTTCAACACAAACCAATCTCGGCGCATCGCCAACCCCTTCGTCTCGAGGGTTTCTCCGGAAAGCACCATGCTGCCTAGATCGCATCTTGCGATCTAGGCAGCACGAGCCTGCCTCCGTTGTTCATGCGTTGCTCGTGCTGAAGCCTTTTTGATGGCGAGCAACGTAATTATCATAGATGTGTTAGGGTTAGCATTGTTCTTAGTATCATATGCTGTCGTAGTGCAACCCTTGCGCATCTAGCCGTCCTTACACCTCATCTTAGGTGTAGGGGCGGCACCCCGCTTGATCATTATTTAGTAGATCTGATCCGTTACGGTTGCTCCTTGATTCATCAAGGATTAGTTTGACATCTGCAATAGTTAGGCCTTACAAAGGGTTGGAGGATCCAGCGTGTAGGGTGTAGTTTGCTGGCCCTAGACAGGACGTTCCGAGGATCAACCTCGTGTTGGTTTTTAGGCCTTGTCTAGGATTGGCTTACGATCACCATGCGCGAGGCCCAATCGTGAGTAGGATGATCCGATTATGCGGTGAAAACCCTAAATCGTTGTAGATCTCATTAGCTTTATCTTGATCAGGACCACCATATATTCGGCCACCTTGGACGAATCATGGGTGGATCGGCTCCTCGAGCCGATTCACAGGATAACCCGAGAGCCGATCGAGGCTCGTATTTAACGTGTACGTGTGTGCCGCAGAAACTAAGCGAGGCATCATCCACACCTTCCTGACCATAGGTCAGGTGGCACGCCCTTGCAATTTGCATCGGCGCGCGACCAGGAGGCTTTGCGGGCCGTCGCTCTGAGGGACTGGGGCCAGCCGCAGCCCTAGTTGTTCCCGGCTCTACGGTGTTGACCGATCCGGCCCGCCGGTGGGTTTCTGACGTCAACACATTCTGGCACGCCCGGTGGGACAATCCTCGACATCCACCACATCGCCGTCTACATCTGAGATGGCGGAAAGCACTCCGGTCAAGTACGAGGACCTGGCTGACAAGCTCAAGAAGAAGCATGACAAGATCAAGGCAGTCCTCGAAACCGAACTCATCGACTCCTTCCACGGCACCCGCTCCCATGGCATCAGCACCAACGTGGTAGAGCTTGGGTACCGCCCTGGTGAGGGTAGTGATGAGGGCGGCTGCTCTCATAACAAGGATGAAGAAGGAGACGGTCCACGCGATCGGCCCCGACACTGCCACAAGATCCTAGTGATGATCAAGATAGAAGCCGATCCCAGCGATCGGACCGTATTACACGCACCACCAGCTCTCCCAGTATTCGGCGTCGACCTCACAGGTGACGGAAAGCTAGGGTATGGGTTCACCTCGGCTGATGAGCTAGAGGAAGTCGACATCGGCCCCGGGGATAAGCCTCGGCCAACTTTCATCAGCAGGAAGTTAGACCCACAGCTCAGGAGTCAGATGATTGCTCTATTGAAAGAATACCCAGATTGCTTTGCATGGGACTACACAGAGATGCCTGGGCTAGACAGGAGCATTATCGAACATCGGCTCCCCCTGAAGAAAGGATTTCGGCCCTTCCAGCAACGAGCACGTCAGATGAAGGCCGAAATCCTAGAGGAGGTCAAGAAAGAGATCGAGAAGATGTTGGCCGCCGATTCATCAGACCATGCAGGTATGCGGAATGGATATCCAGTATCGTTCCGGTAGAAAAGAAGGACGGCCGGTGGCGTGTGGCTATCGATTTCCGAGATCTTAACAGAGCCACTCCAAAAGATGAATATCCGATGCCCGTGGCAGAAACTTTGATCAATGCAGCTGCTGGCCACAAGGTTTTAAGCTTCATGGATGGCAACGCCGGCTATAACCAGATCTTCATGGCCCCAGAAGATATACACAAGACCGCATTCAGAGTACCAGGGGCAGTAGGCTTGTTTGAATATGTGGTCATGACCTTTGGGTTGAAGAATGCCGGCGCGACGTATCAAAGAGCCATGAATTATATATTCCACGATCTGATCGGCAAGTTGGTGGAAATCTACATCGATGATGTGGTAGTCAAGTCTGTCTCCATGGAGGGACACTTGGAAGATTTGCGAACGTACTAGACCGAACTCGAAAGTTCGGGCTGAGAATGAACCCAAAGAAGTGCGCCTTTGGTGTGACGGCCGGTCAGTTCCTAGGATTTTTGGTCCATGAGCGAGGAATTGAGATCGGCCTGAAGAGTCAGGAGGCAGTGCGTACCATGCAGCCGCCCACCACGAAGAAGGAACTCCAGCGTCTTATCGGCAAGATCAACTTTGTTCGCCGATTCATCTCTAACCTGTCAGGACGGATCGAGCCGTTCATGGGCTTGGTGAAGACTAAATCCGATGACGAATTTCACTGGGGGGCAGAACAGCAGCAGACGTTCGATGACATTAAACGGTATCTGACGACACCACCCGTGCTAGTGCCGCCCCAGCAAGACAGGCCGTTCTACATTTACTTGTCAGTAGCGACACATCCATCGCCTCGGTGGTGGTGCAACTCTACGAGGGCGTTGAAAAGGTCGTTTTCTACCTCAGCAGAAGGATGTTGGACGCGGAGACAAGGTACCCTGAGGTCGAGAAACTGTGCCTCTGTCTGTTCTTTACCTGCACCAAGCTGCATCACATCCTTTTGACGGCAGAGATCTTCGTCATATGCAAGTCAGACGTTGTCAAGCACATGCTGTCGGCCCCCGTGTTGAAAGGCCGATTGGGTAAATGGATGCTCGCATTGTCAGAGTTCGACCTTCGGTATCAGCCTGCGAAAGCAGTCAAAGGACAAGCATTGGCCGATCTCATAGCTGAGCGAATCAGTACCAATATAGCAGCACTATCCATACGTGCATGGGCTATGTTCTTCGATGGATCGGCTTGCGACGATGGTTGTGGCATCGGCATTCTGCTCGTATCGCCTAGGGGGACGGAATACTCCTTCTCCATCAGATTGTCTACCCCTTGCACCAACAACGTGGCGGAGTATGAGGCGGTACGTAAGGGGATGGAGTTGCTACTAGAAGCTGGAGCAGAAGCAGAACTTTTTGGAGACTCCAAGTTGGTAATCAACCAGCTCACGGATGAATATAAGTGCGAGAGTGAATCGCTCTTCCCATATTGGATGGAATGCCGTGAGTTAATGACACAGTTTCGGTACATCAACTTTAATTGGGTTCCAAGATCCCAGAATACCGAGGCCAACGATCTCGCGCAAATGGCGTCAGGCTACATAGATACACCTGAAGGGTCAGAAGTTCAGGTCCAATTCCTGGAACAAAATGATTGGAGAGCCGAAATCTTCAATTACTTAAAAGATTCGGCTCGGGGGCACCTAAGCGGATAAGATACAAAGCCATGAAGTATGTCCTCATAGGAGACGACATGTTCTACAGGACGTTGGAAGGGTTACTACTCAAGTGCCTGGGACCAACTGAGTCTAATCGGCTCTTACATGAGGTGCATGAAGGCGCCTGTGGAATCAGTCGGCTCACAAGATGAAGTGGCTAATTAGGCGCTCAGGGTTCTATTGGCCCACCATGCTTGAAGATTGCTTCAATTACTACAAGGGGTGCCAGGCATGCCAGATGTTTGGGAAGATTCAGATGGTACCAGCATCAGCGATGAACCCTATCATCAAACCTTGGCCATTCCGAGGGTGGGGCATGGACATGATCGGAAAAATCCATCCGGCTTCGAGTAAAAAACACGAATGGATTTTGGCCATCACAGATTATTTCACCAAGTGGGTGGAGGCCGTCCCTATGAAGAAGGTAAAATCAGAAGATGTGATTAAGTTCGTGAAGGAACACGTGATTCATAGGTTCGGGATTCCCCAAACCATCACGACCGATGGAGGTTCGGTCTTTGTGTCTAAAGAGTTCAGGGGATTCTGCGATAACATGGGGATTAAGCTGATCCGATCATCTCCGTACTATGCTCAGGCTAACGGGCAAGCTGAAGCGTCCAATCAGAGCTTAATCAAGCTGATCAAGAGAAAGATTGAAGAGAACCCAAGGGATTGGCATGAGAAGTTATCAGAGGCATTATGGGCCTACCGCATGTCATGCCATGGAGCTATAAAGACTTCGCCGTAGCAGCTTGTTTATGGGCAAGAAGCCGTATTACCTTGGGAGATTACGGCTGGATCAAGACGTGTCACGTTTCAGGATGACCTGACGGCAGACGAATATGCAGCTTTGATGAGTGACACTATTGAGGACGCAACAGAGCTTAGGCTTTGGTCGTTGGAGAAGATTAAGGAAAACAAAGCCCGGGTAGCTCGGGCCTACAATAAGAAGGTTAGACCAAAGGAGTTTCAAGTTGGTGACTTGGTATGTGATACGTCTCCAACGTATCGATAATTTCTTATGTTCCATGCCACATTATTGATGTTATCTACATGTTTTATGCACTTTATATGTCATATTTATGCATTTTCTGGAACTAACCTATTAACAAGATGCCGAAGAGCCAGTTGCTGTCTGTTTTTGGTTTCAAATCCTAGTAAGGAAATATTCTCGGAATTGGACGAAATCGCCCAGGGTCCTATTTTGCCACGAAGCTTCCAAGACCGAAGACGAGACGAAGTGGGGCCACAGGGTGGCCAAACCCTAGGGCGGCGCCCCCCCTTGGCCGCGCCGACCTGTGGTGTGGGGCCCCTGTGCCCCCTCCTGACTTGCCCTTCCGCCTACTTAAAGCCTCCGTGACGAAACCCCCAGCACCGAGAGCCACGATAAACCTTCCGAGACGCCGCCGCCGCGAATCCCATCTCGGGGATTCAGGAGATCGCCTCCGGCACCCTGCCGGAGAGGGGATTCATCTCCCGAGGACTCTACACCGCCATGGTCGCCTCCGGAGTGATGAGTGAGTAGTTCACCCCCGGACTATGGGTCCATAGCAGTAGCTAGATGGTTGTCTTCTCCTTGTTGTGCTTCATTGTTGGATCTTGTGAGCTGCCTAACATGATCAAGATCATCTATCCGTAATACTATATGTTGTGTTTGTCGGGATCCGATTGATGGAGAATACTATGCTATGGTAATTATCAAGTTATTACATATGTGTTGTTTAAGATCTTGCATGCTCTCCGTTACTAGTAGAGGCTCTGGCCAAGTTTTTACTCTTAACTCCAAGAGGGAGTATTTATGCTCGATAGTGGGTTCATGCCTCATTGAATCTGGGACAGTGACAGAAAGTTCTAAGGTTGTGTTGTGTTGTTGCCACTAGGGATAAAACATTGATGCTATGTCTAAGGATGTAGTTGTTGATTACATTACGCACCATACTTAATGCAATTGTCTGTTGTTTGCAACTTAATACCGGAAGGGGTTCGGATGATAACCTGAAGGTGGACTTTTTAGGCATAGATGCAGTTGGATGGCGGTCTATGTACTTTGTCGTAATGCCCAATTAAATCTCACTATATTTACCATGTCATGTATGTGCATCGCGGTGCCCTCTCTATTTGTCAATTGCCCGACCGTAATTTGTTCACCCAACATGCTTTTATCTTATGGGAGAGACACCTCTAGTGAACTGTGGACCCCGGTCCAATTCTCTTTACTGAAATACAATCTACTGCAATACTTGTGTTTTACTGTTTTCTTTGCAAACATCTTCCACTCGATACGTTTAATCCTTTGTTACAGCAAGCCGGTGAGATTGACAACCTCACTGTTTCGTTGGGGCAAAGTACTTTGGTTGTGTTGTGCAGGTTCCACGTTGGCGCCGGAATCCTGGTGTTGCGCCGCATCATATTTCGCGACCATCAACCTTCAACGTGCTTCTTGGCTCCTCCGGTTCGATAAACCTTGGTTTCTTTCTGAGGGAAAACTTGCCGCTGTGCGCATCATACCTTCCTCTTGGGGTTCCCAACGAACGTGTGAGTTACACGCCATCAAGCATATTTTCTGGCGCCGTTGCCGGGAGATCAAGACACGCTGCAAGGGGAGTCTCCACTTCTCAATCTCTTTACTTTGTTTTTGTCTTGCTTTATTTTATTTACTACTTTGTTTGCTGCACCTAAACAAAACACAAAAAAATTAGTTGCTAGTTTTACTTTATTTATTGTCTTGCTCTCTATATCGAAAACACAAAAAAATTAGTTACTTGCATTTACTTTACTTATTTCATCATGTTTCCTTTTAATTTTACCACAAAAGACATACCGGTAGGACGTGGGTCTATAGTTGGGAGAAATAATATAGAAGAATTCTTCAATCATGTTAGTATTACTGAAAATTTTGAAGATAGACATTTGGTAGAACTTGCACCTACTTATGAAATTGCTGCTGCTGCTTTAGTTCGCCTGTTGGAAACTAAATTTGTTAATCTCAACCCTATAATCCAACACATGTTTCTTACACTTGGTGATATGGAAGAAGGGGAAAAGAAAGATTTTGTTCTAGAAACCCTTCTTAGAGAATTTGGTGGTCTAGCAAGAAAGGCTAGAAAGGTCTTTGCTAAATTTAATATGCTAGGCTCTCATACTAATTTTGTTGGTCTCCTTGAAAAGATGGACATGGATAGAATAAGGTACACTAATAACATTAATGATGGTGGGGAGATCAAAGCACCAATACCATGTAAACTCCTAGCTATGAATGATGCACTAGAAAATAACTATGCTTGGCTTGTTCCTGAAAATTTGTTTGATGAGAGTAGCACGCCTAAGACTAATGAAAAGGGAGATGCTAAAACTTATGTATCTAATATACTATGCTTGGTTGAGAAAGCTCCGCACCCCACTGAGAATGCACCATCTCTTTATAATACTTGATTACACTTTCTGCGCCTAGCTGAAAGGCGTTAAAGAAAAGCGCTTATGGGAGACAACCCATGTTTTTACTACAGCACTTTGTTTTATATTTGAGTCTTGGAAGTTGTTTACTACTGTAGCAACCTCTCCTTATCATGTTTTTTTGTGCCAAGTAAAGTCTCTATAGTAAAGTAAGTACTAGATTTGGATTACTGCGCAGTTACAGATTTCTTTGCTGTCACGAATCTAGGTCTACCTCTCTGTAGGTAACTCAGAAAATTATGCCAATTTACGTGCATGATCCTCAGATATGTACGCAACTTTCATTAGTTTTGAGTTTTTCCATTTGAGCAAGTCTGGTGCCATCTAAAAATTCGTCTTTACGAACTGTTCTGTTTTGACAGATTCTGCCTTTTATTTCGCATTGCCTCTTTTGCTATGTTGGATGAATTTCTTTGATCCATTAATGTCCAGTAGCTTTATGCAATGTCCAGAAGTGTAAAGAATGATTGTGTCACCTCTGAACATATAAATTTTTATTGTGCACTAACTCTCTAATGAGTTTGCTTGAAGTTTGGTGTGAAGGAAGTTTTCAAGGATCAAGAGAGGAGTATGATATACTATGATCAAGAGGAGTGAAAGCTCTAAGCTTGGGGATGCCCCGTGGTTCACCCCTGCATATTTTAAGAAGACTCAAGCGTCTAAGCTTGGGGATGCCCAAGGCATCCCCTTCTTCATCGACAACATCATCAGGTTCCTCCCCTGAAACTACATTTTTATTCCGTCACATCTTATGCACTTTGCTTGGAGCGTCGGTTTGTTTTTGTTTTTTGTTTTGTTTGAATAAAGTTGGATCCTAGCATTCACTTTGTGGGAGAGAGACACGCTCCGCTGTTGCATATGGACAAATATGTCCTTAGGCTTTACTCATAATGTTCATGGCGAAGTTTCTTCTTCGTTAAATTGTTATATGGTTGGAATTGGAAAATGCTACATGTAGTAATGCTAAAAATGTCTTGGATAATGTGATACTTGGCAATTGTTGTGCTCATGTTTAAGCTCTTGCATCATATACTTTGCACCCATTAATGAAGAAACACTTAGAGCTTGCTAATTTGGTTTGCATATTTGGTTTCTCTAGAGTCTAGATAATATCTAGTATTGAGTTTTGAACAACAAGGAAGACGGTGTAGAGTCTTATAATGTTTACAATATGTCTTTTATGTGAGTTTTGCTGTACCGTTTATCCTTGTGTTTGTTTCAAATAACCTTGCTAGCCTAAACCTTGTATCGAGAGGGAATACTTCTCATGCATCCAAAATCCTTGAGCCAACCACTATGCCAATTGTGTCCACCATATCTACCTACTACATGGTATTTTCCGCCATTCCAAAGTAAATTGCTTGAGTGCTACCTTTAAATTTCCATCATTCGCCTTTGCAATATATAGCTCATGGGACAAAATAGCCTTAAAAACTATTGTAGTATTGAATATGTACTTATGCACTTTATCTCTTATTAAGTTGCTTGTTGTGCGATAACCATGTTCCTGGGGACGCCATCAACTACTCTTTGTTGAATATCATGTGAGTTGCTATGCATGTTCGTCTTGTCTGAAGTAAGGGAGATCTAGCACCATATGGTTAAGCATGCATATTGTCAGAGAAGAACATTGGGCCGCTAACTAAAACCATGAATCATGGTGGAAGTTTCAGTTTTGGACACATATCCTCAATCTCCAGTGAGAATAAAAATTGTTGTTACATGCTTATGCATTAAAGAGGAGTCCATTATCTGTTGTTCATGTTGTCCCGGTATGGGTGTCTAAGTTGAAGAATGATCAAAAGCGAGAAATCCAATGCGAACTTTCTCCTTAGACCCTTGTACAGGCGGCATGGAGGTACCCCATTGTGACACTTGGTTAAAACATGTGCATTGTGATGACCCGGTAGTCCAAGCTAAGTAGGACAAGGTGCGGGCACTATTAGTATACTATGCATGAGGCTTGCAACTTGTAAGATATAATTTACATAACTCATATGCTTTATTACTACCGTTGACAAAATTGTTTCATGTTTTCAAAATAAAAGCTCTAGCACAAATATAGCAATCGATGCTTTCCTCTTTGAAGGACCATTCTTTTACTTTTATTGTTGAGTCAGTTCACCTATCTCTCTCCACCTCAAGAAGCAAACACTTGTGTGAACTGTGCATTGATGCCTACATACTTGCATATTGCACTTGTTATATTACTCTATGTTGACAATATCCATGAGATATACATGTTACAAGTTGAAAGCAACCGCTGAAACTTAATCTTCCTTTGTGTTGCTTCAATACCTTTACTTTGATTTATTGCTTTATGAGTTAACTCTTATGCAAGACTTATTGATGCTTGTCTTGAAGTACTATTCATGAAAAGTCTTTGCTTTATGATTCACTTGTTTACTCATGTCATTACCATTGTTTTGATCGCTGCATTCATTACATATGCTTTACAAATAGTATGATCAAGATTTTGATGGCATGTCACTTCAGAAATTATCTTTGTTATCGTTTTACCTGCTCGGGACGAGCAGAACTAAGCTTGGGGATGCTGATACGTCTCCAACGTATCGATAATTTCTTATGTTCCATGCCACATTATTGATGTTATCTACATGTTTTATGCACTTTATATGTCATATTTATGCATTTTCTGGAACTAACCTATTAACAAGATGCCGAAGAGCCGTTGTCGCTGTTTTTGGTTTCAGAAATCCTAGTAAGGAAATATTCTCGGAATTGGACGAAATCAACGCCCGGGTCCTATTTTGCCACGAAGCTTCCGAAGACCGAAGACGAGACGAAGTGGGGCCACAGGGTGGCCCCAGGCGGCGCGCCCCCCCTTGGCCGCGCCGACTGTGTGTGGGGCCCCGTGCCCCTCCCCGACTTGCCCTTCCGCCTACTTAAAGCCTCCGTGACGAAACCCCCAGTACCGAGAGCCACGATACGGAAAACCTTCCAGAGACGCCGCCGCGCGAATCCCATCTCGGGGGATTCAGGAGATCGCCTCCGCACCCTGCGAGAGGGGATTCATCTCCCTGAGGACTCTACACCGCCATGGTCGCCTCCGGAGTGATGAGTGAGTAGTTCACCCTGGACTATGGGTCCATAGCAGTAGCTAGATGGTTGTCTTCTCCTTGTTGTGCTTCATTGTTGGATCTTGTGAGCTGCCTAACATGATCAAGATCATCTATCTGTAATACTATATGTTGTGTTTGTCGGGATCCGATTGATGGAGAATACTATGCTATGGTAATTATCAAGTTATTACATATGTGTTGTTTAAGATCTTGCATGCTCTCCGTTACTAGTAGAGGCTCTGGCCAAGTTTTTACTCTTAACTCCAAGAGGGAGTATTTATGCTCGATAGTGGGTTCATGCCTCATTGATACTGGGACAGTGACAGAAAGTTCTAAGGTTGTGTTGTGCTGTTGCCACTAGGGATAAAACATTGATGCTATGTCTAAGGATGTAGTTGTTGATTACATTACGCACCATACTTAATGCAATTGTCTGTTGTTTGCAACTTAATACCGGAGGGGGTTCGGATGATAACCTGAAGGTGGACTTTTTAGGCATAGATGCAGTTGGATGGCGGTCTATGTACTTTGTCGTAATGCCCAATTAAATCTCACTATATTTACCATGTCATGTATGTGCATCGCGGTGCCCTCTCTATTTGTCAATTGCCCGACTGTAATTTGTTCACCCAACATGCTTTTATCTTATGGGAGAGACACCTCTAGTGAACTGTGGACCCCGGTCCAATTCTCTTTACTGAAATACAATCTACTGCAATACTTGTGTTTTACTTTTCTTTGCAAACATCTTCCACTCGATACGTTTAATCCTTTGTTACAGCAAGCCGGTGAGATTGACAACCTCACTGTTTCGTTGGGGCAAAGTACTTTGGTTGTGTTGTGCAGGTTCCACGTTGGCGCCGGAATCCCTGGTGTTGCGCCGCATCATATTTCGCGACCATCAACCTTCAACGTGCTTCTTGGCTCCTCCTGGTTCGATAAACCTTGGTTTCTTTCGAGGGAAAACTTGCTGCGCATCATACCTTCCTCTTGGGGTTCCCAACGAACGTGTGAGTTACACGCCATCAGTATGGGAAGCTGTGTTGCCGTTAGGAACCAGGGACAAGGCATATGGCAAGTGGTCTCCTAATTGGCACGGTCCGTACAAAGTCGTCCAGGCCTTGAAAGGTAATGCATACATGTTGGAAGAGTTGGACGGACAGAAGTTCCCAGTGGCCGTAAATGGTCAACACCTCAAGAAGTATTTCCCAAGCATGTGGGATGATGGGCACTAAGGTAGGGAGGCCGATTTTAATCGGCCAGCAAAAATAGAGATGATCCAATCATGGGTACCAAAGTATGGGGGCCGATGCAATCGGCCGTAAAAAAAAAAAAATATAAAGCCGATGTCGCCGCCATCGACTCTAGAACAATTATACGAGACCCACGAAGCTCAGATTTGCGCCAAGATGGTGTTCAGTTTAGCTTCATGAGTTCCTTGGAGCACGTCCTTGCTGATGTCCTCGCCTTGACTAAGGCTCGGGGGCAGCTAATCTAGTGGATGCTCTATATTTTCAGGAGCCGATTGGGGTTGCTGCAAGAAAAGGAAGGAGACTGGTTGCTCAAATTAGCCGATGAACAATCATCGGCTGTGGGATTGCAAAATACCACGGTCAAGAATGGTCCGATTCGTTGCTATCGGTCTTGGTGTGACAAGCGGAGGGATGGAGATTGGATTAATGAAAAGAGAGATTGAAAGAACAATTCTCATTAATTCAAAGAAGCGGCTTTACAAGAAGAGCCGATGGCACCCAAAAGAGGAATCTGGTGCCTAGTGCACTGCGAACTACTAGTCCTACTCCACTAGTCGTCGCCGTCTTCATCATCGCCGTCGTCGAGGTCGTCGGCGCTGCTCCCAGGAAGCTCCTCGCCGTTGCTGCCCCAGCCGTCGGCTGGAGCTTCCTCCTCCTCCTCGTCATCATCATCATCCTCGCTATCCGCCCAGCTGCGGAAGCGCTTCGTTGGAGGATATCCCGCGGAGGAGGAGGAATCATCGTCTTCTTCCTCATCTTCTTCTTCCTCGTCATCATCGTCGTCCTCGCTGTCCGCCCACATGTGGGAGCGCTTCTTCGGCGGGAGCCTGGCGGAGGGGGAGGCCTTAGTTCTTTCCGTTCCTTTTTCTCTCTTCTCCTTGTCAGAGGAGATGGGATTCGCCCCGGAGCGGGGATCGTCTTCTTCCTTGTTCTTCGGCGACGATTGGAGGGAGAAGCCTGAAGCGGAGGAGGAAGAGGAAGACATTGCTACAGGAGGAGAGGGTTTTGTGGTATCGACCGCTAGAGCAGAGGAAGGGGATGAAGAGGACTGGTCAATTGGCATGATTAAATAATGAGGAGCCTAGTGGAGATTCAATGCCATCGCAGTTTCCGAGGAAGTGATGCTAAAGCTGTCAAATTTCGCAGAGAAGTGGGGAAGACAAAGTGTCATGATGACGGATGCTGCAACAGTTCTGCTCTGCCACGACATGACCCGACGAAAGAAAGCGTAATGATTTTGGAAATGTCATTTCCAAAACCAGGGGGGCATGTGTTATCACCAGAATTTGACCAAGTCAGAGGTGGGCCGCGATCAAGATGGACTTGAAGATATATACATGGAAGAAATACATGAATCGGCCTTGTATACCAAGTTGGGCTAAATTGCCCGTGTATCTGTAAGATATTAGATCGCATCTTAGTTTAGAAGTTAGAGTTTTACCCGTGCACGGTTTAGTGCACGCCCACATTAGAAAGTCCCCGGACTATAAATATGTATCTAGGGTTTATGGAATAAACAACAACCAACGTTCAACACAAACCAATCTCGGCGCATCGCCAACCCTTCGTCTCGAGGGTTTCTCCGGTAAGCACCATGCTGCCTAGATCGCATCTTGCGATCTAGCACGAGCCTGCCCCGTTGTTCATGCGTTGCTCGTGCTGAAGCCTTTTGATGGCGAGCAACGTAATTATCATAGATGTGTTAGGGTTAGCATTGTTCTTAGTATCATATGCTGTCGTAGTGCAACCCTTGCGCATCTAGCCGTCCTTACACCTCATCTTAGGTGTAGGGGCGGCACCCCGCTTGATCATTATTTAGTAGATCTGATCCGTTACGGTTGCTCCTTGATTCATCAAGGATTAGTTTGACATCTGCAATAGTTAGGCCTTACAAAGGGTTGGAGGATCCAGCGGCGTGTAGGGTGTAGTTTGCTGGCCCTAGACAGACGTTCCGAGGATCAACCTCGTGTTGGTTTTTAGGCCTTGTCTAGGATTGGCTTACGATCACCGCGCGAGCGCGAGGCCCAATCGTGAGTAGGATGATCCGATTATGCGGTGAAAACCCTAAATCGTCGTAGATCTCATACGCTTTATCTTGATCAAGCAGGACCACCATATATTCGGCCACCTTGGACGAATCATGGGTGGATCGGCTCCTCGAGCCGATTCACAGGATAACCTGAGAGCCGATCGAGGCTCGTATTTAACGTGTACGTGTGTGCCCTGCAGGAAACTAAGCGAGGCATCATCCACACCTTCCTGACCAGGTATAGGTGGCACGCCCTTGCAATTTGCATCGGCGCGCGACCAGGAGGCTTTGCGGGCCGTCGCTCTGAGGGACTGGGGCCAGCCGCAGCCCTAGTTGTTCCCAGCTCTACGGTGTTGACCAGTCACTGCCCGCCGGTGGGTTTCTGACGTCAACAACTGCTCCTAGCCCAACCAGATTAGCGTTATCTATCAAAGCAATGGTAGCTAATTGTGGAAAAGCTCGAATAAATAGATGTGGAATGCCGAAGAAGGGATGGGCGAAACCCCCGGCTGGGAAGGTAAAGTTAAACACTGATGCAGCCGTAAATCTAGAGACAAGAAAGGCGTCATCTGGATGTATAATACGAGACTCATCAGGTCAATTTATCGCAGCTTGTCGGGTGGAGATTGATGGGGTGATTGATATTACTACTGCTGAGGCACAAGCGGTTCGTGATGGACTACGGTTGATTGAAAGAATGGGATGTAATAGAGTGGATGTTGAGACAGATTCGATGGATGTGGTGAATGCCTTTCATGATCCACAAATGAATAGGATAGCTGGGACACCCTTTATCGATGAGTGCAGACTGATCATGGCAGGGCTCGAGTCAGCACAAATTACCACTGTCCTCGTGAAGCAAATAAGGCGGCTGATCTTCTAGCAAAATCTGTATATGATCAGGATAGAAGTTTTTGGATCGATGATCCGCCTTTTTTCTTATTTCCACAGCTTGTGGATGATGTAACCATTCTGTGATTCTGGGGCAGCAAGTTTTTACGCACTATTTTCCTTACCAGGGTACCTAAGGGGACTGGAAGATTTTTAATGAGGCGGCTTGTTTGCATAATATATTATGGTTTATCAAAAAAAAAAAACCAGAGGCAGAACGAGCGCCTACCATCTGAAGATGGTTGCAGGGACTATGTATATGACCATGGTGGCTAACATCTTTCCAAAAACTACAAGATGAATAAACGACTAGTGTTTTCCTTTTTCTATCCGTTGGATCCGCTGGCTAATTGATACTGTACTAGATGAGATGTAAACCCCAACTTTTTAAACTATGCAATAAATACGGTTGTGTGTTTTTTTTCTTCTAAAAAGGGATACTTTACGGCAATATGCGAAATTAATCAACAAGAGCACTGATCGTGCTGTTGCCATCGCGGAAGAAAGAATCGGCTGTCAGTTGCAGCCTAGCAGGTCACACATCATGGATCCGAAATCAGGCCACGCAAATCCACACGACCTCGACAAGTAGGGCGATCATTTTGCCGCGCGATATTTGGAGAGGAAGTCGGCGATGTTCCTGTCGGAGCTCCCGCCGTCGCTGACGGCCGCCTTGGCCTTCTTCCTCCACTCCGCCGCCTTGATCATGTACGTGCCCTCGCCGCCCATCACCTCCCTCACGCACCTCTCGACCTCCCCCTTCCGCACCACCCCGCCGGCGTCCGGGCGCGCGCGCACGCCGACGCGCCACACGTCCTCGATGTACTTGGCGTTGGTGGGCTGGTCCGAGAACTGCGGCACGGCCACCATGGGCACGCCGGCGCTGAGCGCCTCGACGGTGGAGTTCCAGCCGCAGTGGGTCACGAAGCAGCCCACGGCGCCGTGCGCCAGCACCTCCAGCTGCGGGCACCACGGCACGATCAGGTCGCCCCGCTTGGCCGCCCTGGCCGCGAACGCTTCGGGCAGCTTGGCGGTCTCGGTGGCGCGGACCACCCAGAGGAAGGGGCTGCTGCCGGCGCCGCAGAGGCCCTCGGCGACCTCGGCCATCTGGTCCGGCCCCGGCGCCACGATGCTGCCGAAGGAGGCGTACACGACGGAGCGGGGCGGGTGCGCGTCCAGCCACGCCTTGGTGACCGCCGTCATCGGGGTGTGCAGGTGGAAGCCGTAGGAGACGTCGTCGGGGAGGCGGTTGTCCAGGTACGCCGACGGCACCGTCGGTCCGATCGTCCGCGCCCCCAGCGTCGACGCCAGGTACTCTGCCTCCTGGATGCACATCGATGGCAGCATTGCTCAGATTCAATGGCAGGAAACTTTTAATTGCACGCTAATTTGGACAAAGCTTGAATTGCGCAGGTTGGCATTCATGAACAATATGAATGCATATAAGTACAAACACGGCAATTAACAGCAAGAAACGGCTGCGCATGAGATACACGTTGCCATTTGGCGCCGGGTGCGAAGAATCTGTGTGTGTGTGTGTGTAATATTCGAGATGGAGGTCGAGGTCGAGGTGAGCTTACCTGCGGCTCGAGGTCGTGGAAGGAGTTGACGAGGACGTGGTCCACCTTGTCCAGCCCCGCGAACTGGTTCATCAGCATGTTGCGCAGGGCAGTGCGTTCGTCGCCGGCCTCCGTCAGGACACCCGGCACCTCGTCGGCGGCGAGGCGGACCTGGAGCCCGGCGAGCTGGAGTGCCGCGTCCCCGTCGCGCATCGGCACGGGCACGCGCCCGGAGCGCGCGTGCGTGTACACGACGTCGACGGCGCACGTCTGGGTGAGGAACGCGGCGCACGCGGCGCCGTGCCGGCGGGCCAGGGGCACCACCCACGGCATGAACGTGTCGTACACCACCACGCGCACGGGGCGGCCCTGCGCCGCCTCGGACCGGAGGAGCTCGTCCAGCGTCTCCGACCCGGCCGCCTCCAGCCGTTCGAAGTAGGGGCCCTCGTGGCCGCCCAGCTCGGCGGGCCCGCCGCCGTCGCAGCCGTCGGAGAAGACGGCGACGCGCACCGAGCCCGGGGAGGGCTTCGTGGAGCCGACGACGAACCGGGTCGCCGCGACGGTGCACCGGACGCCGGCGTGGGCCGCGAGGCGCTTGCCGAACTGGAGGATCGGGTTCAGGTGGCCCTGGGCTGGGTACGGGACGAGGAGGACGTGGGTGGTTTCGCCGGCGTGCACCATGGTTCCGTCTGCTGGGTGATCGGCCGGCTAGCTCGATCGGGGAAGACAGTTTCTGTGGCGGCTTGTTGTTTGTGGGAGGACCCGAGGGAAGCTGGGGTTTTAGGGCATGTACAATGGGGTGATGTCAGCCTTCTCTTAGAGATGCCACGTCAGATTTTTGCTTAGTTGGAGGAGAGAGAATAAAGAGAGAGAAGGTTGTCTTCCCTTAGCTAAGAGATGATCTCTTAGGAAATAAGGGAAGACTATTTTCTCTATTGTATCACATATGTCTTCCCTTAGCAACAAATTTCCTACCAAAATTTAATTACTCATATTAATTGCTAGAGATAGCTGTAAGAGATAATGCGTTGTATGAAATATATCTAATGCCTTCTCTATCTGATGTGGTGAGCTAAGGGAAGGCATGCCTTCTCTACGATTGTACATGCCCTTATAGCGGTAGCGGAGCTGCTCTACAACCGTACAACGGAACGCAATCGATCATGCACGCTAGCTCCTTCATCGTTCATTTCTAAATTTGCCTCTGAGGTATGAGCACAGCTCACATTCTGGCTACAGGTCACAGATATGTGCAAAATAGAAAGCATTAGATGATCTACAGAGAGGAATACCCCTGCACAGCTAGGTTTCCAAATAAAACTCGTACACAGCTAGCTGGTGCCTGTACAGTTGCAATTTCTGTTTCCTATCCTCTTTTAGAGACAGTTGCAACTTCCCAAACTTTCAAGTTATGCAAATTTGATTAGGTTTCCTTTTTTTATGGAAACTTTACTACAGAAAAAGTTTAGAGGGAAATTGGTTACATCTCAAAGCATATATAGCTCTCACCGGCCTCCTTCTCCGGTCCACTGAATTCATTGTCACATATATCCTACATGATTGATCCTTTGCACTCCACAAATTTCTCTTACCCCTTTTTTTTTACATGCTGCCTCGCTAGAACTTCCTCTTCTGCTGTCGTAGGTGGGAAGAACTTCATACCAGGAAGCACTGCATGTAGGGGAGGGGGAGGGGGGGGGGGGGCTTCCGATCGAGGTGTAGCGACGATAGAGTTACGGTAGATGAGCATTCCAAACCAGTGATGCAACCATGCAATGTGCATGGAGAGCACATGGATGATTGCTCGATGAGAGAGTAGAGGCGAAGGCGAACTAGGTCTAAGGTTATACCTTGACACACCTTTATATGGATGGTGATGCTTTCCGGACCGAAAAAATCTAGAACTAACGATCAATAGAGTACAAGAAATAGCCATAAATTATGGTGTATTAGTAGTTCAATTACACATAGGCTAAGTAATTGTACTAACAAGAACATGCTTACTTTGAAAATAAGGAGCAATACACTTCATTCAAAATAATTAATATGGATGAATTGTAAACTTTCACAACATACACATCAAAGATGTACACACAACCCCGATATATCTAGTGCGGACTCCCAATTATATAACAAATCTAGAAAAGTTACACATGCATTGTTTCTAAGAGGAACACTGACAACAAACAAACCAAGCGTATATTATTTTTTGGAAAAGCAAAACATATATTTTCTCAGCCGGTTAATTTATATCGAAAGCAGGCCATTGTTTTTGAAAGGAAAAACAATATATTCATGCATATTCTATGATACTAAGGCACAAAGAGATTCTCAAGCTTGATGCCAAGTTATCGAGGCATCTTGATGCTGGCGATGAATGAAAAAACTTTGACCCAAACCTAATATTTGGTCTTGCTATAGACGGATGTAACCAATTTGGCAAATGGGAAAAATGTAGCCAGTACTCGCTAGACCTTACAACCAGGCTTTCTATACATGCACTGACCAGTCGAACTGTATGATGTCCTTACTCATCCAGGATCTCAAACCTCTTGGGAAGGATTTTGATGTGTTCATGCAGCTTCTTATTAAAGACTTGCAAAAATTATGAAAGGGTGCCCCTTCTCGAGATGTGCGTGAACCTGAAAAGCAATTGTTTCAATTACGTGCTGACATACTGTTGCACCCCACGCATTTCATTAACAGAAAATCAAGCTACATTAGTAAAAAAAGTGAAAACTTACATACAGGATATGAGTAAACAAGCGTGATGAAAACTTTGAAAAAAAAACTATCCCTAGGCCACTGCTGAAGCCAGCGGCCGCCGCCAACATGCGCGTTGGAAGAGACGCTGAGCCTTCACTATTGCAAGATCCAAAAGACCACCATCTTCAACGAGGCTTTATGAATCGATGAATATGATTGCTGCAAGCAATAAGACATATGTCGCCGTGGCACATCGATCGAGGGATGTCCCTTGCTACCTTGGACCAAGATCCGCCGCATCCCATCGACAAAGTCGAGGAATAACGATAAATCCACCACATCTGGATAAACAACCTTGCCCCAGAGCATCCACCTCGCCCTGGCCCCCATCTCCGCCGTGGATAGCGATAGATGCCGAAGACACGACGAGAAACAGATCTCTCCAGATCTCATGAAAAGCGAGGAGACCAAGTCACCGATCTGAAGGATAGACAAGAACACAATGGAATCAACTCCGAGACGCCGCCGTGAAGGCCAGCTCCGGTGTGGGAGTAAAGTTGAGGTGGATTTATTCGCCCAGAGCCGCTCTCACCACCCCAACAACGCACCATAGAAGACAAACCCTAACCTTAAAAACTCGACCATAATGGAGGAGGGAGTTCCCCTTTCCTTCTGCCGCCATAGCGGCAAGCGGAGGGAGAGAAGATCAGCCCTCGCGCTGGCGGAGATCTGGAAGTGGGAGAGGTTGTCGCCTTCGCCTCCTGTCAAGAGAGACAAAGGGGAAGCGAGTTTCGGCCTTCTGGGAGAGCGGCACGAGGCATTTGTGACTAAGCTACGCACTTTACCTGCGCTAGGGCCTAGATGCAACATCTATTAGATTACAAATTAACTGACGCGGCTATATCTGGATGTAGATGTATCTACATATGCAAATACGATGTATTTTGATAAAAATACGTCTATTAATTTGGAATGGTGGTAGTACTATGGTGTTAAACTAGTCTTCGATCTCATTATATGCACGTTCAGATGGTTGTATGCAGAGTAAAATGCTTAAACTTTTTAAATAATAAAACACTCTTTTTCGAATAAATATACATATGCTCAGATATGCCTTTTCAATGTAAATAACCCGAACAACGTTTTCTTTGGGTTTGCGGGTAAACTGGAACAACGTTGGCTTTGCGGGTAAACTGGAACAACGTTGTTACGTGAAATAGGATCATTTACACGTGTCAATTGATCATGTTTCAAATAAGCAATTAGAGACGCGTGCGTCGCGTCGGTGGCACTGCTTGACACAATCCTTGTTATGCTGTTGATTGTTTCCTTTGGCAGGTGTCCACGACGACGTAGACACGATGGCAGCCGTTTTTCCGCCGCAATATAGTGCATATAGTAAACCAAAATATCATTGAATTAATGTATGGTGTCCGGGCCAAATGCTCTCGCACCTCAAAGCTGTGAGCATAGATTTACATATATTTGCTCATCACTCCCGTCATCCCATGACGTGACCGCGGCGGTTCACGAGACAAAATTGGAGTGGGAGTGCCAGGAGAGGAGTGGCTACGTGTGTCATTGCCTCACGGGCTAGAATATAGGAAAAACATGCGGACGTGGTTGCGCTGACTTATTTTAACCGTAATTTAGAATAAAAATGGGTTGCCACCGGCATCTCTATTGGTGGTCGCTGTTTTGTCCTCCTATCTGCGTAGAACAAAACAAACATTCGCAGTCTGTTTGCAGTTTGCGTGGTGTCGTTAGAGATGTTTTAAATGGCTCTTTCGCAAACTCTAAAACGTTTTTTTAGCTCCCCTATCAAAATTTCACATATAACGTATATGGCCTCTTGCTATCCTGTTGGAGTTACCCGCGTGACGACGCTCTCAGCGGAGCGGCCGATTGTTAATGCCGGTTAACATCTAGCCAGACACGCCTGCTCATATCTCAGAGTAAAACCTTGGAGATCTGATAGAGGTATCTCTTTCGATCATATTAATTGGTTTAACTTCAATTACATATAAATATATCTAATCATAACTAGATATATCTGTATGTACTATGTAGTCAATTTATTTGAATCGAAAGTACGAGTATTTGCATCGCCTCATCACTATCTTCATCCGGTGACACAACTGGAGTGTTCAGTGTTGTCATGGGAAGCGATTGGGAAGCAAGCTAGGCAACCTGCGCTCGCGGTCAAAGGCAACGCCGAGGCCACGCACGCCCATGTGCATGAAGCGCAGTTGGAGTAACACATGGACGTATAACTTGAACAAGTTTCAAAGTCTAACTTTTTAATTTTGCGAACTGTTTCAAAGTCGAAGTAGCTAGTCTTGCCTCGCCATGCATGTTCAGAAATACGGACCAGTTCAACTGTCCGGGACGACCGTCGACCGATGCTACTTGTAGTAGTATAAGCACGCTGCCACCGACAAATACGCATCACATTTTCTGCCTACAAGTGTATTTGTGATCATGCTAGTCGCAAGAATGTCAGCTGATATGTTAGAGGTTGTCCAGCGGACAAAACCAAAAAGAGTCAGATTAGGTGTTGAATGAGTCGTTTATAGTACAAAATTTTATACCAGTTCGCAATCTCCTAGGTCTAAGTCAGTTGGGGACTATGTCAGTTGTAGGAGTATATAATTTGTGCAGGTTCAACTAGTCCTTGACCTTACCACTCATGTTCAGAGATAGGACCAGAAGGGCATCTTTAGCGCTCGACGCAAACAGATCATTCTAAATCTAAATTTAGACCGCAAATATAATTAGGGGTTGCATTAATATTTGGCCAAAATGACAAATCTTTACAGAGAGGGTTAATTTAATTTTTACTAGACTACAACGGTTGTATCTACTTGCCGTTGTCCGTCCTGCCATGGCCGGGCTACTCGCAGTCGCGCTGCTTGTTTACGGTGACCTAGCATATCAATGCATGTTGTAGTATGCAAGTCGTTAGCGTAACCTTTATGAAAGTATCATCTCATGAATATTACATCCCTCAGAGTGTTATAACAGAAACATTGCAGATCCAAATGTCAAACATTTATTATTACAAGTCAAAAGTGTACAAACCATTAAATATCCTCATTGTTCCAGTGAGGATGCTATTGAGATTTAACTCCAACTCTAAACATCTTACAAACCAACGGAAGTACCAAATTAAGTATAACAATGGAGCTCAGTAACTTGTTTAGGTAGGCTGCTTGGCTCATCTACGTCTACTGGAGAGTCTGGAGAGTCTCTCTACTGCTCGGTCTTGCCCTCATCAACACCATAGACTATGCCTTGGTCTACGCCATCAGTTTCCTTGTAGTAGACTTCATAGCTGCCTTCGGGTTCTTTGGTGTAGTCTCTATCTTTGTTCTCATAGTCTAGCAAGGAATTCAGAACAAAAGAATAAAAGAATGAGTACGAACGTACTCAACAAGTTTAACATAAGAAAAATATTTCTGGTGCACTAAATACAACCTTTTACCAGGAAGTTGTGACTAGTGCATGTTTACATAAACATTTTTTCAAAAGGTTGATTTTATTTTTTAAAACTCTGTCCATCAATCTTTACGGGTTGAGTAAAACTTCATGGAGTTATTTTCGCGCTACATTCGTTGTTCTTGCCCACAACATAGAGTGACAAGCCACAATTCAATACACTCTGCAAAGGTACGCTACTTTACTAGCAAGATATTCTTATCCTTGTTACTAACCAGGAGTACCTTCAGGTCGCACTTTATTGGTGTGGTGTCCAGTATAAGATTCAAACCAACCATTATTGATATGGATATCCGGGCCTGGTACTCTAGGACAGCCATTGATATGATATTTGGGTCTAAGGTTGTACCAGTAGTTTATTATAATCTTGTTATTAGGAGATAATAATGTAGCCAGGTCATGCTGTGGGCCATCTAGGGTTTAATAGAGTCTGTTTGACTTGGGCCTGTCCAAGTCGAACTAGGTTAGGCCCAATAAGGGGGTCGGCCGGCTAGCTCTCCCTCTCATATAAGGAGATGGCACGGTTAGGGTTTAGGGCAGAACAAGTTTAGTCTAAAAGATTAGGGTTTCCCTATTGCGTGTGATCACGTGTATCTTCCCTCCGGGGGTACGGCGCTGCCGTTATCTATTATATCCGCTGCGAAGGTTCTTGTGTTCATCAAGGATTGTCTAGCTCTTGGTTTGAGGCGTATCGTTCATCGATCCGTTGCTTGCTGGATTCGTTCCCTCTTCTCCAGGCTGCGTTCATCGCGTTGTTGGGAGGATTCTCTACCCCAGGTTCTCGCTGTGAAAGATCGGGCATCAACTTAGGTGGATTGGCTTGGATTCACCGTATCATGTGGTATCAGCTTTCTGGGTTGCTCACGGCGAGGTTTTGTTGATCGATCTCTTTGATCGGTTTGCATCGGAGAAGATTGGCTCTAAGATCGGAGGAGTTTGGCTCTCGGTCAAAGGAGTTTGGTTGGAGGAAGTTTGGCATAGTTTGGTGCAGTTTGGAGGTCATCCATGGCTGTTTCGGAGGTCAAAATCGCGAAAAATCGCGACCAGAATCGGGAAGAAGACGAAAATTCGCGACCAGGAAAAATCCGGTCTGGAATGCGGTCAACCGGGCCAGGGACCGGGCAGGCCGGCGTAGAATCCGGTCAACCGGGCGGCAAACCGGGAAGTTCGCAAAAATTCGTCCGGTTGTGTTCCGGTACGATGCATCCGGTTGGCGCCCGGTCAACCGGGCCAGGGACCGTGGAGGCCGGTCTGGAGGCCGGTCTAACCGGGCCCTGGGCCGGGCTGGCTCCGACTGCTGTGGTTTTTCCTCCGGCGGTTTCTCCTATTGCTGCGGTGGATTCTCCGGTGATGCTAGTTCATGCTGTTGATGATGTTCTTGATTCATTTGCAGACGATGTGCGTGGCATACGGTGTTTGCGTGGCACGAAGGCCGGTTATGTGTTCAATGATTACCTTGACATACGGAAGGGCGTACAACGTCATTTGTCCAAACTAAAGTGGTATTTACACCATGATGCGACTGTTGAGGAATATGAACATTGGGAAAGGAACATGGAATTGGGTTTCACTCGTTGTCGCCGATATGGAGGAAAGTTCACTGGTTATGATGCATATATTCTTGCTCAGCGGCGTGTGGACGAAGAGTTGTATGCTTATTGGTCGGATGCGATTGACAGAGGTGAATTTGCTGAAACTTGGGAGGATTACAAAACTTTTCTTCGTAATGGTTTCGTGTTACCGTATATGGAGGATAGTGAGCAGTCGTCCCGAGTTGTACATGCAATAGAGGAAGTGGACAAGTGCGTAGTTCCTATTCAGGAGGTTGTTCCACTACCAACAGTCACTACAGTCGAGGTGACATCTTCAGAGGAGAGGAAACCTGGCTCTGATACCAAGAGCGCTACTGTGACTGTTGAGGCGGATGTACCATTGAGCGGGCTGAATATGCAACTCAAGAAGGTACAAGGTGATGCTTGCAAGACAGTTGACAAGGGTCAGCGGTGGAGTTTGTTTCAGACTCAGTGCTATATCAAGGGCAAGGCTTGCAAGTTGATGGTTGATGGTGGTAGCTGTACTAATGGCATTAGCAAGGCGATGGTGACAGCGTTGGGGTTGTCTACATGGCGTCTTCCTGAACCTAAACGTCTTGAGTGGTTGAATAGTTGTGGTATGCTGAAGATTACTCATAAGGTGCGTGTGCCATTTACAGTTAATGATTATGTTGATGAGATTGATTGCGATGTGTTGCCATTGGAGGTGTGCGGATTGCTACTTGGGCGTCCTTGGCAGTATGATCGCAATGTGACACATGCTGGGCGAGCAAATACATATTCTTTTATGCATGGTGGCAAACAACGGACTTTGAAGCCTATGGGTGATGATCATATCAAGTCCGATGTGGAGTTAGTGGTGCGTAAAGAGAAGTTGCACAAGCCTAAAGTGCAGCAAGAGGTGCATGATGTTCCGACCATTGATATTGGTGTTGTTTCAGCCATACCTGTAGATGACAAGACAGTTCTTGTTGGTGACAAGCTGGATGAAGCTACACTTGTTGTTGATGTGGATGTTGCAGCATGTGCTACAGTTCCAGTTTGTGTTGATGCCAGTATACAGACTGATGATATTTGTGATGATGATACGTCAGTACATGTGGCGCAGATGCGCGTGGGAGGAGTGGGAGGCGAGCGCGTCAGTGGAGACAATGGGCAGCGGCACTACCGTGCTAGGAGTACTGCAGTCCAGTTTTCCGCGACACCGCGGATGCATCGAGGCAAGGATGGACGTGTGAGACATCTATGTGGCCCAGGAATTACACATCTTGTGCAGGGTCATGTGCAGCGACACAAGGGTCCATCAAAACCTCGCAAGAAGAAGGAATTGGCGCCAAAGTCCAAGCTCATATGGAGAAGAAAGGAGGCGCCAAGTGTTGTATCAAGTCGAGAAGGCCGCGAGGGAGGATGTGGTGTGGAAGGCAAGCAAGACTTGAGGACGACGAGGACGTGTCATGTTCATATCACGTCACCTTTTCCAGAAGACCCTCACGCGTTGGGGACAACGCTTCTTGAAGAAGGGGAGAGATGATATGGATATCCGGGCCTGGTACTCTAGGACAGCCATTGATATGATATTTGGGTCTAAGGTTGTACCAGTAGTTTATTATAATCTTGTTATTAGGAGATAATAATGTAGCCAGGTCATGCTGTGGGCCATCTAGAGTTTTAATAGAGTCTGTTTGACTTGGGCCTGTCCAAGTCGAACTAGGTTAGGCCCAATAGGGGGCCGGCCGGCCAGCTCTCCCTCTCATATAAGGAGATGGCACAGCTAGGGTTTAGGGAGAACAAGTTTAGTCTAAAAGATTAGGGTTTCCCTATTGCGTGTGATCACGTGTATCATCCCTCCGGGGGTACGGCGCTGCCGTTATCTATTATATCCGCTGCGAAGGTTCTTGTGTTCATCAAGGATTGTCTAGCTCTTGGTTTGAGGCGTATCGTTCATCGATCCGTTGCTTGCTGGATTCATTCCCTCTTCTCCAGGCTGCGTTCATCGCGTTGTTGGGAGGATTCTCTACCCCAGGTTCTCGCTGTGAAAGATCGGGCATCAACTTAGGTGGATTGGCTTGGATTCACCGTATCAATTATTCTTCTCCACAACTCTGCATACCCACGCTTTCGTAGCCATGAATTTGTCTAGGTCTCTTGCCATACTAGGAGCTCATTTTGTCAACACTGCTGCGGAGTTTAGGAGCCTGCCAGCTATACTACGTAGGAGCGCAACCAGATACAACCCAAGTCGCCTTGTTATCCGTTGATATGTGAAAGGAAGATGGTCCACCTGACATTCCCCAAAGCCATTATATATCTCATGATTAACACGCAATATAGGACGCAAGAATCACTAGACAATGTTGGTTGTTAGTCCTATCTGAATAGATACCTACTTGCAATGGAACCTCCACCAAGAACTCAAATCATGTTTTCATTACCCACAACATAGTTATATTCATAATTAGAAAAGTAATGATTTGTTTTCTTAATGTAGGAACGATACAAATAGTACTTTGAAAGTATTTCATATAAAATAATCAGTGGCATGAGCATGCCTTGAACTTGCGTGAAAACTGCAAGATAGTGCAGTTTTATGCTTCAGTTCGACCCGAGAACTTGGATTCTGAAAAGGTGGCATCATTTTCTCGTAAGACAATGATTAAAGAACCAATTGATGATATGATGCATATTAATGATATGCATTTAACGTCTTTGTGTGTTTTACCCTTTGAGTGGAATTGTTTCAATATTTAAATGGTATTATTTGGAAATTAATAATGAAATCTTGAATATTTACTTCATTTAAAATAGAAATTATTTATTTTAAATGAATTGATTTTAGTTTATTTTTCATTCTAAAATCCAAATAATTATTTTGCATTTTCTTGAGATTTTTTCTAGAATTTGAAAATTATTGTTGGGATTAAATAATTCAATATTATTTTGGATAATAATAAGTTACATCAAAAATCACAATCTTCTCTTCGTTTAATATTTACTTTAAAGGAAATAATATAAGTATTTTTGGGTATTTTTGTTATGGGATTTCTATTTTCGTGCCCCTGGTTCGTTAGTTGTACTCAGTTTTCCCCAGCCCCTTAGTTTTTCCTCAGTTTTCCCCTCCCTCTAGTTTGAAACCCGTCGCAGACGCTCGACGGGAGGGTTGCCGTCTGGTCAGAGGCCTTCACCGTTACCGGTGACGGCTAGGGAGTCGCGTTGGTGTTGAATTGACCGTTTCTTTCGAACTGTGTTGACTGTTGACTGGAGGAGCTCACCCAAAGCTTTCCACTCCGCCCGATACTGGAGGAGCTCACACACCGCCCCTCCGCCGCCACGCCGTCCTGCCCTCCTACCTTATGGCGTCGTCCGCCGCCGAGCCGCCCCCGCCCCCACCACCACCCCCGGGAGGCGGAGAGGGCTCCGCCTCCACCAGATCTAGATCTACCCCTTTCGCGGAGTTTGTATGTCCATCTGGTGTGCCAAATGTTCGCGTCAGCCGCGGAGAAGATTGGGAATCGGAGGGATCTAACGCATGGATTCCATCTGGGTAAGCATCGTCTGCCTATGTGAATTAACAGTAGGCAGTTTTTGAGCGCCAATCGTTGTTGCTCAACTAACTGCGTTGCTTTTCGAATAGGATTGATCCAGCGCTGGCTTTTCGGCTGGTGGTTAGGCTGGATTCTAGCTTTACACGTGATTCTAAACGCAATAAGAATGGGTTTTTCTTCCCTGCGGTGGTTGCAACCACCATCTCGTTGAGGAATTTGAAAGCTAACATCTGCGCTCAGTACAGCTGGAGCTCTGACGACGCAGTTCATTTCGAATATTTGCACAACAAGGAGGGAAGATTTGGTGACCCAGCGTACCACTGCATGGTGTAGTACACAAGTCGTTGACATAACACAAGTGAAACACCGTTCCACCCATATTACATCTCTCAGAGTGGTACAACAGAAACATATGCGAGTCCAAGGTATGTCTATAGAAGTACACACGAACTGTTTACATAAGATCCACACAGCCTCCTACTTTACAGTGAGGTAAAAATTCAAATAAAGCTCCAGAAGAACGACTCGTAATCTATATTATTGCTAACTCAAGTTCAAGAGCTACTTGGCTTGCTATAGAAATCTAGCTACTTAGGTGCTAGGATTAGGGAAAGGTTCCCTTCTATTACTAGTCTAGGTTTCCATTATAGCTGATGCAGAAGTTGACTCCATTGACTTCTTTGATTGGATTCTTCATCTCGTTGCAGTTGACTCCTTTGTCTTCGAGTTCCACGGTAGTTTCTCCTTCGGTGCCTTGCTCTAAGAAGGGGGTTCAAACGAGATAGAATGAGTACGAGCGTACTCAGCAAGTTCATATTAGGAAATATGTGTATTATGCACTAGCTACAGCCATAGACCAGAAAGTCATAGGCCAATGCAAGTTTTTGTAAACATTTCTTCAAAAGGTTTATTTTATTCTGAAAACTATGCCCGTCAGTCTTCACAGTTGACCAGAACTTCGTGGAGTTCCTTTCCTGCCGTCGCAGTTCCCTTCCGAACAGGAGTGACAATACAATTCAAGATCCTCTGAGAGGTTACTTTTCCCATAAGAGACCTTATCCTTGTTGCCAACAGGCGTATACTTTCCGTCCACACTTCCTTTGGTGTGAGGCCAGGTGTAAGATCCAAGTCCACACCGCCTTCTCCGCGATCGCAAACCCACCCTTTTACCCGACACCTCCAGTAGACTTCCCCCGATAATACGGCTTTACTCATGGTGTACTCCGGACAATCCTTCATAGATCGGAAGAGATTAACATCACCAATGGATGGGGATTTAAAAGGATTTCCCAACCTATTGCGGCAGTGCCTCCAACACCCCACCGTCTCTCCGATCCGTTGGCGTGCAGAAGGGAAAAGATACAGCTGACTTCCCAGAGCCATTATAGATCTTATGGTCAACGCGATATGTACGGCGCTAGAATCACTGGACGGCATTGGTAATTAATCCTAGGGTGATATAACCCATTGCAATGGAACCTCCACCATATCAACACATACCATGGTTCCATTGCCCACCACATAGTCATATTCATAATTGTAAAATAATACTTTGCTTTTCAATGCATGAGTGATAAGTATAGTACTTTGCATATAATTTGATAAAAATAATCAAATGACATGAGCAAGCGATGAACTTGCCTTTCTTGACTGCAAGATTATGCAGGCAAAAGCTTCGATACGTGATAACTCCAAATGCTGAAATACCATCATCGTCCGGTAAGGACAATGTTTAAAGAACTGGCAAAGATGCTATAATGCATAGTATGAGATGCAATCGTCCCGAGCGTAACTTAACCTCGATGATTTAGGATGTATGAGTTGTAAAGATTTCTTTAGGGTTGGTTGCACTTTTAGAATGGTTCTCAAACAAGGTTCTTATTAGGGTTTGGTTATATTAGCATCATAACCAAGTGATATAAGACATCATAACAATCATATACATAAAGAATAGTGGTGGAATAATAGGTAAAGAACAGTTGTTAATTTTAAGTTCTACAGATCATGGTTGATGATTACTTATACTATACTTCAAAAGAATAACTTTTGAAGAACATGTTGTTTAAGAATTAATGAGTATTTCAAAGAAGGATTGGGGCTTCTAAGGTTTGATTAACATTTGTACTTCAAAAGAATAACTTTTGAAGAACAGGTTAAATATGAATATGATCTACTATACATAGGAGCTATGGCTTTCTAGGGTTTACTATTGGGTTCATCTAGTTTCACTAATAGGAACTAGTTGGTTTCTTAAATAGAATGGGTTTCTATATAACAAGTATTGGCAGGTTTATTGCTATGGTTTCTTCTAAGCATCATATCAAAGGATGGTTATCAAGATGGTTTTATAAATTAGCTATTAGGGTTTACGATGGCTTCACAATTGCTTTACTAAATAATCTCTAATGGTTCTAAGTTAAGTGACTTATCATTTCTTAAGTAGGGTTTAGTTGAATAGGAGCATGTGATGTGAATTGCTACACAAGGTTGGTACTAGGGTTTATCATTATGATTCTACTAGGGTTTGATGGTTGAGGTTGATCCTAATGGTATGGTATATAGGATTGATGATCAATGGTGCTAACATTTTAACAAGCTAGGGTTTGCTCCTAAGTGGCACTAATTGGTTATACAAGTTTTATTCAAAGATAAAGACATGGAATGATGGTCTCATGTGAATTGCACCAAGTTTTATTTTAATGGGTCATGAGTATGCACTCATTGGTTGTTTATTAAGGTTCTACATCTAAAGGTGAGGTGGATATAATTGTATGGGCTAAACTCCTAGGGTTTTAGGATTGCAACTATTAAGGATGAACACATAAAATAATAGGATCAAGGTCTTACTCAAATTGAAACTAGGGTTTCTAAATTATGGTACAACTCCTAGAATGATGATTGGTAATAGAGTTGTGGTTACTAATTACTTTGAATCAAAATTAGTAATGGTTTAACATTTTATTAATTTTCACAAGATTTAATAATTAGAGTAATTCTTATTTAGGTTTAATTAAGAATCAGGGTTTAATAATTGTTATTAGGTTTAAAGTATTTAACTTGTTAACTTAAGAATGTTTAAGTAAATAATTTTGAATTACCAAAATGATATTAGTTCATAGCATTTTCTTGTTTGATTATTATTTAAGAAAATGAGAAATAGTGATTTGCAAATTAGGGTTTATGAATTATCACTAATATTTTAAGTAAATGAAACATGATCATGAAACTAATCTTAATATTTTATTTAGTTACTGAATAGTTAAAGTTTAATTTTGGAACTTCACTAATTATTGAATTCAAATTGTATTTTAAATAAATGAAATGGCATAATTAATAAGGTTAAAAATAAATGGATTTTTATTTTGTCACACATTTTTGTTTTATATTTTATTTGAATAGAGTTTATTTTTGTGAGCATTTTGATATATTATTCATAATTTTATGAGTTGAAATGGATTTTATACAATTTTGCAAAGTTTCAGTATTTTTCTGGAATTTGTAATAAGTAGAAAATACTAAATGTACCGGGCTAAACCTAGCTACTGCTACTGACTGGTGGGGTCTGGTCCAAGTCAGCTGCCTCGTTGGCAGATGACTGGGTCAAACAGGTCATCGGCCCCACTGCCACGTCAACATCACCGGCGGCTTGACGCCGGCGAGTCAGAACGCGACGGCGACGCCGATTTCGGGCTCCCCGAGATGGTCTACTACATATTTCTGGACCTCCTCGACCTGCTGAGCACGATGGTGGTGACGGTATACCGAAATACTCACCGGAGCATCGCCGGAGAAGACATCTGCGGCGGCGCTGCTCCGGCCAAACGGCTAACCCGAGCTAAGAATGATGTTAGGAAGCGAAAGTTGGCTCTATAGATGCGCAAGCTCACCGTGAAGTTGATGGTGTGGTCGAAGACGACGATTGCCGCCGGAGTTGAGCTCGATCTCATTGTTACCGGCGATGTACTGAGAAAGGGAATCACCAAATTCGTCCTGCACCTTGCTCCCCTTGACGATTGCTTGCACTCAGATGCTTCTCTCGACGTGGCACACCTCCTCGACCATGCGCCGGAGGCTGTGGTGGCCTGTACCGCCGGATTCATCATCGACGCCGGCGACAGTGCGTGGAAGAACACAAGAGATAGAGGCTGATTGAGAGAGAATGGATGAGCGGCGAAGAACAAGGAGATCACGGTGATGATATCCACCTATTTATAGGCCAAGAGAACCTCCGAGGCCTCGACACGACGACGGCGACGGTCAAGAGGTGGCGGTCTCTGGATGATCTCGTCTGGCGAAGATCTTTTCTCCCGCGGATAAACTCGGACGCGAGAGAGATTGGGCGTGCTTCTGAGAGGTCTGGCGACGTCCGGGCAAGCTTATCGGCGAGGAGATCGTGGCCTACTGGCGTTGCAGCGCTGTCGTGCACGGAGACGAGGACGACGACGTGTTTTATTCTCGCACGATTTTTAAAGCTGGCGAAACGGTAAGTGGTTTTGGGCTGGGCTGGTGCTGGGCTTCAACGTGGGCTGCTTCGGCTGGTGCGGTGCTGGGCTGCGACGGTCCACCAGGGTAAGTCTTCCTCTCTTCTATTTTCTTTTCATTTTCTGTTTTTATTTTCTGTTTTGCATTTTGTTATTTGAATTCAAATCTGATTTCTATTTTGTTTTGCAGGTTCTAAAATATTTGATTGTCAATATAACTTGATGATAATGCCTACTGCATAGTCTTGTTGTTTAAACAAATATTTAGTTAGGACTTAATTGATACCTTGTGAGGCTTGAGTAAAGTATTAATGGTTTATTTATTTATTTGAATTCCCTTTTTAATTTAGGAACCAAATCCATTTAAATGGTTTGAAATTTAGAACATGTGAATGGTAAAAATATTATTAGGTTAAACTAGTGTGCTTAACAATATTGATTGTTCATATCTATTTTTCATTATGGTTGAAGTTTCAATTAAATGGTGTTGTGAATAGAATGAGTTTATGATTTCATGTGGTTCTTAGGGTTTAAGAAGATGGTTTGGATATTGGTTTCACTTTACTCATCAAATGACATTTAGTTCTAAAGTATGTATGACTTGGCTTATACTTGTGATCTATGATACACAAGTTAGGACTTATGATTTTATGTGGAGTGGATCCCAAATGAAATGGTTTAGGGTTTTGGTGATGCTTCACTAATTGAAGTATTAAATAGGCATGAGGTATGGCAGGGTTCTAATTATAATCCAAATTAATCCATGGGTTGGAATTCAAATGTAGTTTAGGATTTAAGTGGTGATCACCAATGTGATACACAACTAGGATTAGGTATGAGCATAAGCTTGGTTATGTTTAATTGGCTAGGGTTTAACAAATGGTAAAGGAAATGGAATTGGTTTCCTAAGGTATTGCTATTGGAATAGGGTTCTTACTTCCAAGATCAAATATTGACTTGAATAACTAGGTTTAGTACTTCTCTAATATTCTTATATGAACATGGCTATGGTTTAGATTATAACTTCTCTCACTTCTCAATATTTTGGGATATCCTAAGATCCTACTCAAGAGATGATGATATGATCCTCTAAATATATGGTTTGCCTAGGAATTCTACCTTGCAATATTCTGTAGCTTGTTCTTCAGGAATCTGATAAACCTACATCTTGTGGTATGCCTCCACCTCCTAGCTTCTTCATCTTGATCCTAGCTAATTCATATGGAGTGGCTCTATGTGTTTGTTCACATGTATGATGCTATGAGATGAGCAAAGGGATGAAGGGTGTGGCTCTATTTATAGGCTTGGGCAAGCTCTAGTATCATGACACATAGATGGTGACTCTTGATTTGGTTTGATGAGTAAGGTGCTTGGTTGTCATGCCCTCATCCATAGCAATCCTTTGAGCATGAGGTGGCAAAGCTTGGAAAGCAAGTCATGTAGATATTTTCATCACATGTGGCATGATCATTATCCTCTCATATGATTTATTTTTGGATAGCCAAGTGGCATTTGCTACTAGATATCTTGTGGATGGTTTTATTATTGTTGATGAGTCACTATATTATATTTGATTGGATTTATAATATAATATTGGTGAAAAGGTTAATGTTGAGGGTTATTTCTCAAGTTTGGATAGTTGGTGTTTGAATTCACCAAGGCATGATCATATGAGTTTCAAAATACTCATAGTTAGTTTTATTCAAATAGTTTGAACTATAATTTGTAATGTAAATGGATTTAGTTTTATGATATTCCATGTATTTAATAAGTTATGATTTAAACAAGGATGTGTGGCTTTTATGCACTTTAGACCCTGTGGTTTAACTTATTTATAAGTGAATTAATTTACACACAAAGGTAGTTGCTAACTTTTAAGTGTTGTGTAATAGTTCTAGTTCCTTTTTGATCCAACCTTTGGATCAAATTATGTCTACCCAAAATAAGGTTTTAGCAAAGATCACAGTGAAGTTTATAGCGCTTGACTTGATGATCTACTTCAATTCCAGCAAGTCAAGTGAAACTTCAGTTACTGTGGTAAGTTTTATTTGAAAGCGCGAAAAATCCCCGGATTTTCTATGCATGAATGCAATGCACACTTTGGTGTTCTCTCATTTTATTGCCTCTAAACCTGGGATATTACAGCCTCTCCCCCTTAAACTGAACTTCGTCCCGAAGTTCAAACGCTCTCATGTTTCGGAATGTTGAAATGTCTTGAACAGATCACCATCCTTCAACTCCATGGTGATCACACTAGATATAGTGAAATATATCCCTTGTCCAGATCCTTCCGGATTCTTCTGATATCTGGCACTGATACTTTCTTCAATTCTATGATTTCTTCCAACACTCTAAGCTTATAGGCTTACTATCCAAAAATTCTTGGATTAAGACATCTTATTGTGTTAATGGACTTTACTAATGGCTGTGGTGACATCTTCCTATTTGGATACTCAAAACTTGGTTCTACCAGCTGCGGTAATACAGCTGCGGTGTAATATGGCACTACGATTTACCAGCTGCGATACTCAAACCTTAATTTTAAAAGATTTATTTAAGGTAGGGTATTGTTTTCCCTTACTACCATAACGAAAGTAATGGTACTTGGTAAGGTATTACGATAGGCATGGTCCTGGTTGTTTAGTCCTACGAATGGATTAGACTCATTTAGTCCATCCAACCATGGCTTCTAGTTTTAAGCTAGTTATCTTCCTTTTGGTTTCTTTAGGTTCCATGAAAGGAATCTTTCTAATAGGCTTATGTTTTGGTATGGTCAAACTCTTTCAATCTTTTGTCTTCTTAGGCTTTGATTATCCTCCGACATCTACTTCCTCCAACTTCATTATCTAATACTTACTTAAGTTCTCTTGGTTTCGAGTAATTACAATTAACCACTCAAGTTAAGGTCTAACCCTTACTTCTTCGAGATATGAACCTCGGCTTCTGGTCTGACATCCTCCTGAGAGTACTTTGGTATGGATACATCCCAACAACCTTATAAAATAAGATTGGACTTCCTCTCAGTTCAGACCTTTTTCTCCGTCTATCATACTCCAAATAATATCTTAATACTTCTCCTTCAGCCTTCCTCTCCCCCTTGGAGTTTACTAATGATCTTCCAACTTCCTTTCTTCTAATCATTAAACTCCAAGGTTAGGTAGTTGGTTTAAGTCTGGTTTATATTTTGTACCTTTCTAAAGTCTCATCAAGAATTCTTTGTGGTGTATCCACACAGTTGTGGGTATCCCTTATGAATCCTCCGACTAAATATTTACCAGCTACGAATACCAGCTATGAAATACTAGCTGCGGAATCCCCTTTTCTTTTAGGATAAAGAAATGTTCAGGCTGTGGGCTATCTGGTACCAGCTGCAGACTACCTAGTACCAGATGTGGCTTATTGGATACCAGCTGTGGCTATATTATGGTTTTAGGCAATATCTACCTACCAGCTGTGGCTACTTACATAGTTTTAGTTAAGATATACCTCACTTCACCTTCTTTCTCTTCATGGTTATCCTATATCAGCTGCGGTCTTATGATACCAGCTGCGACTTCACTTGTTTATTTTTCCTTCTTCTAGGGTTTGTTTTGCAAGAAAACCACTTGTGGACACTATGAAAATAGTATTGTAAGTGACTTCACTTGCATTCCCTTCTTCCATAAGGAATATGGCTCCACTTCTACTGCTCCATATTCACTATTTTTCTCACTTCCATGATACTTCCATGTTGAAGTACTCCTTGTTTAAGGATAGAAGTGAGTTTTGATTAGTCCTTCCTTTAGAGTATTGTGGTTGCTTCCCACAATTTTACTTCCTTCTTCAAGTGAACCTTCATCTTATCTTCAAAATCTTCAGAATTCGTCACTTCCTCACACGAATACCTTTACCCTCTAGACCTATAACATCAAGTAAGAGCTTGATATTGCAACATGCATTTGCATATCAAAGTCAAACTTCATGTATGGATCTAGTCAATCAATGAAGATTCAAGAAAATCCAAGAAGATTCAGCTTTGTGTTCATAATACACATCCTGATATGCCTGAATAAAATAGTTGGGTAAGACATCCCTAAACATCAGGCTCAGATGTGTAGTATATAACACCACATAAGATAGGTTTTGGTTGTGATACTTAGCACGAATACGTGAATTTCTACTATTTGTCTCAACATTTATCTCAATTGCACATTTGCAATGAGACAACTTGAAACAAAATGGCCTGGGTTAGTTGAAGTTAACCTAGTTTTCTTTGGAAGTACTAACAAAGTAGTATACCATATATATGTGCTATTGAGGACTACTTCCTATAATACAATTAGTTCTAACATGTCTACTCTAAACACATGATTGTTTAGAATATACCACCTATAACTCTAGGATTTCTCAATGTGATATGCTCTAAATAAGCCTTCTTTAACTTAAGGACTATGGTTCTAACATACTTGGTACAGTTATTAGGATTTTAAGGCCTAAGCTTTCGAACTATTCCCTAAATCCTACTCCTTATCATCCTTTTGTTATCGTACTTATGATGTTCTACTCCATCATACCATGATTCCCAAGTGAATCATATATGAGTTCCTAGTTTATTATTGAAAGTAGACTCATGTAACTCCTATCACTCTTCCTTACCTCCTATGATTGACTCATCATAGACATATACTACCTTATATAACTTATCTACATTACTTAACATCGGTCATTTGACATTTTAAATGACTCTTACTTAACCATAACTTGCATTGGTATACTTCTTCCAATAGGATATCTTCCTTGTGGTTGTATCCTCTCTTTGGACTACCATGTATTGTATACCAACTGTGGTCTACTACCACCCATTATCTTAAGCTCCAATGGTGTTCTAGTTATTTGGAATGAAGCAAGATAACTAATTAACCTTATTTAAGAAATATAGATAAGAAAGATTGACTCAAGTGTGTCAGGATTATTCTCAAGTGAATACCCATCTCAAGTCAAAATAATAGTTGGTTTAACTAAGACAACTTCCTATAGACACTACCAAACCTATAGGTCTCCTTTAAAGGGTTTTAATCCTAGGGTCAAAGCATTTGCTCTGATACCAACTGTGGTGACCCAGCGTACCACTGCATGGTGTAGTACACAAGTCGTTGACATAACACAAGTGAAACACCGTTCCACCCATATTACATCTCTCAGAGTGGTACAACAGAAACATATGCGAGTCCAAGGTATGTCTATAGAAGTACACACGAACTGTTTACATAAGATCCACACAGCCTCCTACTTTACAGTGAGGTAAAAATTCAAATAAAGCTCCAGAAGAACGACTCGTAATCTATATTATTGCTAACTCAAGTTCAAGAGCTACTTGGCTTGCTATAGAAATCTAGCTACTTAGGTGCTAGGATTAGGGAAAGGTTCCCTTCTATTACTAGTCTAGGTTTCCATTATAGCTGATGCAGAAGTTGACTCCATTGACTTCTTTGATTGGATTCTTCATCTCGTTGCAGTTGACTCCTTTGTCTTCGAGTTCCACGGTAGTTTCTCCTTCGGTGCCTTGCTCTAAGAAGGGGGTTCAAACGAGATAGAATGAGTACGAGCGTACTCAGCAAGTTCATATTAGGAAATATGTGTATTATGCACTAGCTACAGCCATAGACCAGAAAGTCATAGGCCAATGCAAGTTTTTGTAAACATTTCTTCAAAAGGTTTATTTTATTCTGAAAACTATGCCCGTCAGTCTTCACAGGTTGACCAGAACTTCGTGGAGTTCCTTTCCTGCCGCGTTCGCAGCTCCTCCCGGAACAGGAGTGACAACAATTTGATATCCTCTGCAGAGGTGCGTTACTTTTCCCATAAGAGACCTTATCCTTGTTGCCAACCAGGCGTATACTTTCCCGTCCACACTTCCTTTGGTGTGAGGCCAGGTGTAAGATCCAAGTCCACACCGCCTTCTCCGCGACTGCAAACCCACCCTTTTGTCCGACCCTACACCTCCAGTAGACTTCCCCCGATAATACGGCTTTACTCATGGTGTACTCCGGACAATCCTTCATAGATCGGAAGAGATTAACATCACCAATGGATGGGGATTTAAAAGGATTTCCCAACCTATTGCGGCAGTGCCTCCAACACCCCACCGTCTCTCCGATCCGTTGGCGTGCAGAAGGGAAAAGATACAGCTGACTTCCCCAGAGCCATTATAGATCTTATGGTCAACGCGATATGTACGGCGCTAGAATCACTGGACGGCATTGGTAATTAATCCTAGGGTGATATAACCCATTGCAATGGAACCTCCACCATATCAACACATACCATGGTTCCATTGCCCACCACATAGTCATATTCATAATTGTAAAATAATACTTTGCTTTTCAATGCATGAGTGATAAGTATAGTACTTTGCATATAATTTGATAAAAATAATCAAATGACATGAGCAAGCGATGAACTTGCCTTTCTTGACTGCAAGATTATGCAGCAAAAGCTTCGATACGTGATAACTCCAAATGCTGAAATACCATCATCGTCCGGTAAGGACAATGTTTAAAGAACTGGCAAAGATGCTATAATGCATAGTATGAGATGCAATCGTCCCGAGCGTAACTTAACCTCGATGATTTAGGATGTATGAGTTGTAAAGATTTCTTTAGGGTTGGTTGCACTTTTAGAATGGTTCTCAAACAAGGTTCTTATTAGGGTTTGGTTATATTAGCATCATAACCAAGTGATATAAGACATCATAACAATCATATACATAAAGAATAGTGGTGGAATAATAGGTAAAGAACAGTTGTTAATTTTAAGTTCTACAGATCATGGTTGATGATTACTTATACTATACTTCAAAAGAATAACTTTTGAAGAACATGTTGTTTAAGAATTAATGAGTATTTCAAAGAAGGATTGGGGCTTCTAAGGTTTGATTAACATTTGTACTTCAAAAGAATAACTTTTGAAGAACAGGTTAAATATGAATATGATCTACTATACATAGGAGCTATGGCTTTCTAGGGTTTACTATTGGGTTCATCTAGTTTCACTAATAGGAAATAGTTGGTTTCTTAAATAGAATGGGTTTCTATATAACAAGTATTGGCAGGTTTATTGCTATGGTTTCTTCTAAGCATCATATCAAAGGATGGTTATCAAGATGGTTTTATAAATTAGCTATTAGGGTTTACGATGGCTTCACAATTGCTTTACTAAATAATCTCTAATGGTTCTAAGTTAAGTGACTTATCATTTCTTAAGTAGGGTTTAGTTGAATAGGAGCATGTGATGTGAATTGCTACACAAGGTTGGTACTAGGGTTTATCATTATGATTCTACTAGGGTTTGATGGTTGAGGTTGATCCTAATGGTATGGTATATAGGATTGATGATCAATGGTGCTAACATTTTAACAAGCTAGGGTTTGCTCCTAAGTGGCACTAATTGGTTATACAAGTTTTATTCAAAGATAAAGACATGGAATGATGGTCTCATGTGAATTGCACCAAGTTTTATTTTAATGGGTCATGAGTATGCACTCATTGGTTGTTTATTAAGGTTCTACATCTAAAGGTGAGGTGGATATAATTGTATGGGCTAAACTCCTAGGGTTTTAGGATTGCAACTATTAAGGATGAACACATAAAATAATAGGATCAAGGTCTTACTCAAATTGAAACTAGGGTTTCTAAATTATGGTACAACTCCTAGAATGATGATTGGTAATAGAGTTGTGGTTACTAATTACTTTGAATCAAAATTAGTAATGGTTTAACATTTTATTAATTTTCACAAGATTTAATAATTAGAGTAATTCTTATTTAGGTTTAATTAAGAATCAGGGTTTAATAATTGTTATTAGGTTTAAAGTATTTAACTTGTTAACTTAAGAATGTTTAAGTAAATAATTTTGAATTACCAAAATGATATTAGTTCATAGCATTTTCTTGTTTGATTATTATTTAAGAAAATGAGAAATAGTGATTTGCAAATTAGGGTTTATGAATTATCACTAATATTTTAAGTAAATGAAACATGATCATGAAACTAATCTTAATATTTTATTTAGTTACTGAATAGTTAAAGTTTAATTTTGGAACTTCACTAATTATTGAATTCAAATTGTATTTTAAATAAATGAAATGGCATAATTAATAAGGTTAAAAATAAATGGATTTTTATTTTGTCACACATTTTTGTTTTATATTTTATTTGAATAGAGTTTATTTTTGTGAGCATTTTGATATATTATTCATAATTTTATGAGTTGAAATGGATTTTATACAATTTTGCAAAGTTTCAGTATTTTCTGGAATTTGTAATAAGTAGAAAATACTAAATGTACCGGGCTAAACCTAGCTACTGCTACTGACTGGTGGGGTCTGGTCCAAGTCAGCTGCCTCGTTGGCAGATGACTGGGTCAAACAGGTCATCGGCCCCACTGCCACGTCAACATCACCGGCGGCTTGACGCCGGCGAGTCAGAACGCGACGGCGACGCCGATTTCGGGCTCCCCGAGATGGTCTACTACATATTTCTGGACCTCCTCGACCTGCTGAGCACGATGGTGGTGACGGTATACCGAAATACTCACCGGAGCATCGCCGGAGAAGACATCTGCGGCGGCGCTGCTCCGGCCAAACGGCTAACCCGAGCTAAGAATGATGTTAGGAAGCGAAAGTTGGCTCTATAGATGCGCAAGCTCACCGTGAAGTTGATGGTGTGGTCGGCGACGACGATTGCCGCCGGAGTTGAGCTCGATCTCATTGTTACCGGCGATGTATGAGAAAGGGAATCACCAAATTCGTCCTGCACCTTGCTCCCCTTGACGATTGCTTGCACTCAGATGCTTCTCTCGACGTGGCACACCTCCTCGACCATGCGCCGGAGGCTGTGGTGGCCTGTACCGCCGGATTCATCATCGACGCCGGCGACAGTGCGTGGAAGAACACAAGAGATAGAGGCTGATTGAGAGAGAATGGATGAGCGGCGAAGAACAAGGAGATCACGGTGATGATATCCACCTATTTATAGGCCAAGAGAACCTCCGAGGCCTCGACACGACGACGGCGACGGTCAAGAGGTGGCGGTCTCTGGATGATCTCGTCTGGCGAAGATCTTTTCTCCCGCGGATAAACTCGGACGCGAGAGAGATTGGGCGTGCTTCTGAGAGGTCTGGCGACGTCCGGGCAAGCTTATCGGCGAGGAGATCGTGGCCTACTGGCGTTGCAGCGCTGTCGTGCACGGAGACGAGGACGACGACGTGTTTTATTCTCGCACGATTTTTAAAGCTGGCGAAACGGTAAGTGGTTTTGGGCTGGGCTGGTGCTGGGCTTCAACGTGGGCTGCTTCGGCTGGTGCGGTGCTGGGCTGCGACGGTCCACCAGGGTAAGTCTTCCTCTCTTCTATTTTCTTTTCATTTTCTGTTTTTATTTTCTGTTTTGCATTTTGTTATTTGAATTCAAATCTGATTTCTATTTTGTTTTGCAGGTTCTAAAATATTTGATTGTCAATATAACTTGATGATAATGCCTACTGCATAGTCTTGTTGTTTAAACAAATATTTAGTTAGGATTTAATTGATATCTTGTGAGGCTTGAGTAAAGTATAAATGGTTTAGTTATTTATTTCAATTCCCTTTTTAATTTAGGAACCAAATCCATTTAAATGGTTTGAAATTTAGAACATGTGAATGGTAAAAATATTATTAGGTTAAACTAGTGTGCTTAACAATATTGATTGTTCATATCTATTTTTCATTATGGTTGAAGTTTCAATTAAATGGTGTTGTGAATAGAATGAGTTTATGATTTCATGTGGTTCTTAGGGTTTAAGAAGATGGTTTGGATATTGGTTTCACTTTACTCATCAAATGACATTTAGTTCTAAAGTATGTATGACTTGGCTTATACTTGTGATCTATGATACACAAGTTAGGACTTATGATTTTATGTGGAGTGGATCCCAAATGAAATGGTTTAGGGTTTTGGTGATGCTTCACTAATTGAAGTATTAAATAGGCATGAGGTATGGCAGGGTTCTAATTATAATCCAAATTAATCCATGGGTTGGAATTCAAATGTAGTTTAGGATTTAAGTGGTGATCACCAATGTGATACACAACTAGGATTAGGTATGAGCATAAGCTTGGTTATGTTTAATTGGCTAGGGTTTAACAAATGGTAAAGGAAATGGAATTGGTTTCCTAAGGTATTGCTATTGGAATAGGGTTCTTACTTCCAAGATCAAATATTGACTTGAATAACTAGGTTTAGTACTTCTCTAATATTCTTATATGAACATGGCTATGGTTTAGATTATAACTTCTCTCACTTCTCAATATTTTGGGATATCCTAAGATCCTACTCAAGAGATGATGATATGATCCTCTAAATATATGGTTTGCCTAGGAATTCTACCTTGCAATATTCTGTAGCTTGTTCTTCAGGAATCTGATAAACCTACATCTTGTGGTATGCCTCCACCTCCTAGCTTCTTCATCTTGATCCTAGCTAATTCATATGGAGTGGCTCTATGTGTTTGTTCACATGTATCATGCTACAAGATGAGCAAAGGGATGAAGGGTGTGGCTCTATTTATAGGCTTGGGCAAGCTCTAGTATCATGACACATAGATGGTGACTCTTGATTTGGTTTGATGAGTAAGGTGCTTGGTTGTCATGCCCTCATCCATAGCAATCCTTTGAGCATGAGGTGGCAAAGCTTGGAAAGCAAGTCATGTAGATATTTTCATCACATGTGGCATGATCATTATCCTCTCATATGATTTATTTTTGGATAGCCAAGTGGCATTTGCTACTAGATATCTTGTGGATGGTTTTATTATTGTTGATGAGTCACTATATTATATTTGATTGGATTTATAATATAATATTGGTGAAAAGGTTAATGTTGAGGGTTATTTCTCAAGTTTGGATAGTTGGTGTTTGAATTCACCAAGGCATGATCATATGAGTTTCAAAATACTCATAGTTAGTTTTATTCAAATAGTTTGAACTATAATTTGTAATGTAAATGGATTTAGTTTTATGATATTCCATGTATTTAATAAGTTATGATTTAAACAAGGATGTGTGGCTTTTATGCACTTTAGACCCTGTGGTTTAACTTATTTATAAGTGAATTAATTTACACACAAAGGTAGTTGCTAACTTTTAAGTGTTGTGTAATAGTTCTAGTTCCTTTTGATCCAACCTATGGATCAAATTATGTCTACCCAAAATAAGGTTTTAGCAAAGATCACAGTGAAGTTTATAGCGCTTGACTTGATGATCTACTTCAATTCCAGCAAGTCAAGTGAAACTTCAGTTACTGTGGTAAGTTTTATTTGAAGCGCGAAAATTCCCCGGATTTTCTATGCATGAATGCAATGCACACTTTGGTGTTCTCATTTTATTTCTAAACCTGGGATATTACGGAGGGAAGATTTGTTCCACTAATTTCCGACGACGATCTGGGAATTCTTTTTGCTTTGAATGCTTCTTGCCGGTTCGGTAAAATTCGTATCCATGTGGACAGGGGCCGGGCATCATCTCTCTCTGGTGCTGGGGCATCATCAGGTGGTCGGGCATCATGTCTCTCTACTGCTGCTGCCTCTTCTAACAGTGTGCGCCGCGGCGCTCCTTGTAGGTCCACAGCAGCACCATCTGTCCCCAGTGCTAGTGGTAGCCAGATCGTTCGTACGGTCGATGTGGAGGACGATGCAGACATTGAGGATCAGTCTCCTCAAGATGATGAGGATGAGTTGATGTTTCCTGAATTGGTAGATCGATGCAGTAAGCAGGCAATGGAGGATCAATACATGGAAGATATTGCTTTTGGTGCCAGATTTGATGACACTGATGATGAAGAGAAGAATGAGAATGATGACAGCCTCGTTTTAGCCGATTACAAAGGTGAAGATTTGCCAACAATTGAGTGGAACAGGGAGGATCCCCAGCTTGTAGAAGGCACCGTGTTTCAAACGATGATGGACTGCCGTAATGCAATTACTACATATCACATTCTCACTAAGAATAATTTTGAGGTTGTTAAAAGTGAGCCAGGTAGGTTCACAATTAAATGCCCATACCTAAGGTGTAGGTTTAGGCTGCATGCATCCACAATGCGCAGAAGCAGCTTGGTTCAGGTACTACGCCAACCAGTTGTGTATTTAGATCACGGTGTAAAATTTGTTATCTATTACTGACATCCCTTATCATTATGTTTCAGATAAAGAAGAATAAGGAGATCCATAGGTGTCCACCTCTAGGGGGAGAGCCAGAGCTGAAAACAAAGCTAGCGAAGACTAGGTGGTTGGCAGATATAATCCTAGATTGGCTGAGAGAAGATCCTTCACTTGGTCCAACAGCACTCGTAAAAAAGGTGGTTGAGAAGTATAAAATGAAAGTACCTTACATGAGGATGTTCTATGCAAAGGAAATGGCTCTTGACAAGATCAATGGTCCATGGAATGAAAGCTTTCAGTTGCTTTACACTTTCAAAGCTGAAGTGGAGATGGCTAGTCCAGGCAGTGTTGTAGCGATAGACAAGCATACAGTTCCCTACAAATTGAAAAGCGGGAAGGTAATGCACAAGGAATGTTTCAGAAGGGCTTTTGTTTGTTTCAAAGCTTGCTGGAAAGGCTTTTTGGACGGTTGCAGGCCTTATTTGGCCGTGGATGCATCAGCTCTTCATGGCAGGTTTAAAGGACAGCTAGTTGCTGCTACTGCAGTTGATGGACATAATTGGATGTTCCCTGTTGCTTATGGGGTTTTGGAGGTTGAGTCACAGGAAAGTTGGACTTGGTTTCTGCAGAATTTGCGCGACCTTATAGGTCATCCACCAGGACTTGTTATCCACACAGACGCTTGCAAAGGTTTGGAGAGACTGCGGTAGAAGCAGTATTCCCTAGAGTGGAGCATAGGGAATGTATGCGACACTTGGTACAGAATTTTACAAAGAAATTCAAGGGTAAAGTTTTTACTGACAACCTATGGCCAGCTTCATACACATGCAGCTCTAGGAAGCATCTGTTTCATTTGGATGTGTTGTATAAACAAAAACCTGGGGTGAAGGAGTACTTGGATGAACATCATGGTAGGGTGTGGTCAAGAAGCCAATTCAATGAAATTTGCAAGGTAGACTATGTAACAAGTAACCTTGCGGAGAGTTTCAATTCAAAGGTCAAGTCATTGAAAGGGCTTATGCTGTGGCAAATATTTGATAAGATTAGGCAGATGATCATGATAAAGATCGATCTGCGTCAAAGAATTGCATCCACAAATTATGTTGGCCATCTCATGCTCCCATCTTTGATTAAGTCTTTGCATGAGAGGGCAAAACAATTGAGGATGCAATGCGTCAGAAAAGGAATGGAGGCTGAGGTAACCTACACTGACAGTAAAAACAGGCAGTGGAGGTATCCAGTGAGTTTGGTTGATAGGACATGCCATTGTAGGGGATGGCAGATCCGTGGGATACCCTGCATACACGCATTGTTTTTCATGAGTGTTATAGGGGGTGAAGATGGTGAAGTTGATCAGTATGTGTCAGAGTATTTCTCTGTTGCCAAATTTAGGGCTGCATATGCTATGAATGTTCCTACCTTGTTGGGAAAAGACCAATGGATGAAAGTCGATCCAGGCTTCAAACTGTACTCTCCAGTATTGACTAGACCGGCAGGTAGGCCGAGGAAGAATAGGATCAGAGCTAGTGCAGAGGGTGGTGCACCGATTCGAAAACGTAAGTGCAAACGTTGTGGAATCCCTGGACACATTGCTAGGCTTTGTAAAAATGGAGTTGACCCAGCTTTTGGAATGGAAGATCAGGCGGGAGCAGAAAATGCAGAGGAGAATGAAGCAGCAATTCAACTTGAGATTGAAGCAGCAGTTCAACATGAGGAGATTGAAGCAGCAAATGCAGAGGAGATTGAAGCAGCAGTTCAACATGAGGAGATTGAAGCAGCAAATGCAGAGGAGATTGAAGCAGCAATTGAACATGAGGAGATTGAACCGATGGATCGAGAGCGGAGGGAACAGATGGATGTAGAGCTGCTTGAACCGATGGATCGAGAGCAGAGGGAACAGATGGATGTAGAATGGCTTCAACCGATGAGTCTAGAGGAGAGGGAACAGTATAGTCGAGAATGCCTCGAAAGTAGTAAGGCCATGATAGAAGCTAACTTCGAAGAGTACATGGCAGAAGAAAAAGCACAAGCTTTGCAGAAGAAGAAGAACAAGAAAGAGGGCAAAAGGAAGGTAGACACCGGTAATATCCCTGGTAGGGTTACCCGGAGTAAGGTGGTGGCCCCGGCGAGTCACACCAGGAGCAAGAGAAAGATTTTATTCTGAACAACTAATTTGAATTTGTATGAACAATTTGTATTGGGGTTCCCTTTGTATTGGGGTTCCCTTTGTATTGAGGATGCCTTTGTGTTGAACAATTTGAATTTCTATGAACAATTTGTATTGGGGTTCCCTTTGTATTGGGGATCCCTTTGTGTTGAACAATTTGTATTGGGGTTCCCCTTGTGTTGGGGATGCCTTTGTGTTGAACAATTTGAATTTGTATGAACAATTTGAATTTGTATGAACAATTTGTATGCCACATTTAAGCCACATTTATCATTTTCTCTAGGGTTTAGGGTTTTAGGGTTTAGGGTTTTAGGGTTTTAGGGTTCAATTCAAAATAATTCAAAACATGGTGGAACCTTCCCATGGAGCCTTGTTATGTTACCTACAACCTAGAGAAATAATAATGGAAAAGGAAATATAGAGATATGAAGTTTTTATGCCAAAAGCTTCAAAACCACTTCCTAGTCCATGAGCTACTAGATATGAAGATGCAGGGCTTTCTGCTCAATACACCTCCCAAATACCCACTATGCTTACAAACTTTGTCCAAATGAGTCCAAATTCGTCACACTTGTGTATCTTTGAGTTGCAAACAATATCTAGTCGGCCAAAATGTAATATATTGTTCAAATAACACAATTTTACAATTTTTATGCCAAAAGCTTCAATTTCCCTTAGTCCCTTTATTATTTGGGTGCCCCTGTTTTACTTAGTGTTACTCAGTTTTCCCCTCCGGGCCCACTTGTTTTACTCAGTCCTACTCAGTTTTGCCCTTCCGATAAACATTTCCTCACTTTTCCCCCTCTTAGTTCTACTCAGTTTTCCTAACTTGTACTCACTGGCTGATCTCTGATTGGTCGAGATGTATGTCACACGGATCTTGGTTGGTTGAAAGCTCAACGAACGCTTGCACCGTTCGATCATTTATGATCGGACGGCCTGTATCTCTCTCTACCACGATGGACGCATACGGAGACAAGAGCAGAGCACATACCTACCAACCCTGGCAGTCGCATATTCCAGTCGCATCCTCCTCTCTCGTATTTCCTCTCTTACTACGGCGGTCGCGGCGGCGCGGATCTAACCGTGCGTGCGGCGGCGCGGATCTAACCGTGCGTGCGGCGGCGCGGATCTAACCGTGCGTGCGGCGGCGCGGATCTAACCGGTGGCGCAGGCGGGCGCGGATCTAACCGTGCGTGCGGTGGCGGCGGCGGCGCGGATCTAACCGTGCGTGCGCCGTGGATCTAAGAGTGCCGGTGAGGATCTAACCGTCAGAAATAGTTGAAATGTCTCTCTCTGTCTCACTTTCGATTCTATTCTCAGATCTGTTGAATGATGAAGAACACCAAGACGGCGGCCGTGCCGACAGTGGTCATCGATGCCACGAACATTGAAGCCATCGCCTACAACATCGCTTCGACGGCGCAGACCCACCTTCAATGTCGGAGCCTGTTGATGTCTCACTTCCGGTGCCGAGAGTGCGAATCGATGCCAAGACGATTGAAGCCATCGTCTACAACCGCGCTGCAAAGCCACCGATCCAGCCCTCCGCAGATCCGTCGCTGATGAAGTACACCAAGACAGTGGCGGTTCCGACACTGGTCATCGATGCCACGAACATTGAAGCCATCGCCGATAACATCGCTTCAACGGCGGATGGCGCAGATGACCACCCTCAGCCGCCCGTCGTCCCGGCCTTTCTTGCCCATCGCTGCGCGGCCGTGTTCGATGCCGCAAATTGGGATAAATTATGATAAATTTGTATTTTTCAATTTCCAATTGGGATAAAATTGTTCGAACTACTACCTCCGTCTCAAAAAAAGCTTCTCCACGTTCTTGATGTGTCCATGTACATCCGTATGTATGATTTGAATTCTATCCCAACTTGATTGGGAAGATATTGATATGTATTTGATCCGGAGGCTGGTACATGCTTTCACTTTTGGGATCCCTTCACTTTTATAAAATGTTCATGCATGCTAAAATTATCGTGCGCATTACTTAGCACAAGTAGGAAATTGTACACCAAAATACAGTGCTTAGAGCCACAACAAAATACAGTGGTTAGAGCCATCTACTGAATAACAATTCTATACTAAATCGTCTACCAGAACCACATAACTGCTAGGACAGGGATGACACCTAATAAAACTGCACAGATGAATCTACTTTTCTCCTCTCCCATCACTTTAAGTTCATGTTCTAGATTTTCTACCACTTGATCAAATACGGCAAGATCTGTCTCAACTCTCAACTTCTCCTTGCGAATAAGCTCTGAATTCTTCTTTTCTTCCTCCACAATACGCTTCAGCTCGAATATCATCAGGTTTTTACGGGCCAATTCATCACCTAAATTGGCCACCTTCTCCTCCAAATCCATCCTCTGGCTACACCACTGGGTTGATTCATCTTGGTATGCAATGTACCATGGATCATCGGCTTGCCTGGCTAACTGTAACAATAATGGAAAAAAGAACAACTGAAATCACCCCAACAGGCCATGGCGGAACTTCAAATTCAACGGTAGTACAGAGAGCTGAAGCTAGATACCTGCACTTCCGACGAGGTAGGAGAAGTAGAACGTGGCCACGACATGATCGAATCCCCACCCTCGCCGGTGTACCCGCTACGACGAGACATTGAGGACTATTTCGTACCTGCAAACTCCAATAAATTACGGGAACCGAATCGATTAGGGGCGGGGGAGGCAGAAGCGGAGGTCTTACCAAGCTATACCAATTGGTGCGCGGAACAAATCCCGGTCATCGTGGGCGGCGGATCTGCTTGCGGCGGACTTTCCTGCGGTGGGTACAATGCGTGCGGACGAAACAAGTGCTGGAGCCGTGGTTGACGTGCAGCGCCGCAGTTCGTCCGACGCCGCCGGGGGACAGAGCCGGCGGCGCGACGAGGCGCCGGCGATGGCTGCTCCATCCGACGGTGGGGAACGAGCTGCCAGCGGTTCTCCGGTCTAGCTTAAGAATAATTAATTAGCGAACTTGTTGCTTCTCTCTATGATATTCTCTAAAGACATATATCAGAGCGGCAATATGTGAGTTTTCCTGAAAAATAGACGACCCACTGGTCATTGGCTGCGCAGGCCCCACAGAGCGGCAATATATGATTTTTTCTCTCTAAATAAATAGACGATCCCACTGGTCATTGGCTGCGGCAGCCACACAGAGCGGCAATATGTGTCTTTTCCTGAAAAATAGACGACCCCACTGGTCATTGGCTGCGGAGGCCCCACAGAGCGGCAATATATGATTTTCTCTAAATAAATAGACGACCCCACTGGTCATTGGCTGCGGCAGCCCCACAGAGCGGCAATATATGTCTTTTCCTGAAAAATAGACGACCCCACTGGTCATTGGCTGCGGAGGCCCCACAGAGCGGCAATATATGAGTTTCTCTAAATAAATAGACGACCCCACTGGTCATTGGCTGCGGCAGCCCCACAGAGCGGCAATATATGTCTTTTCCTGAAAAATATACGACCCCACTGGTCATTGGCTGCGGCAGCCCTATAGAGCGGCCCCATTTGTCATTGGCAGCACCGCGTATAAAATCATGAAATAAAACGGCCCACACGTCAGCGATAGATGGATGGCTGCTCCGACGTGTCTCCTGACCCTACCCGTCAGCACGAGACGGTCAGGGAGGAGCTGCCCCTGTGCGGCCCCACCCGGTCAGACTAACGGTCAAGACCTCTGACCTGACGGCTACCGGCCGTTCCAGCACTTGTGCGTGTTTCAAACTAGAGGAGGGGAAAACTGAGGAAAAACTAAGAGACTGGGGAAAACTGAGTACAACTAACGAACCAGGGGCACGAAAATAGAAATCCCTTTTGTTATTTTGTTGAGGCCGGAAAAACTATATTAGTATTAATAGATTTTCTATGAATTATGGGATTTCCAAAATAATCCTAGCCCCACCAGTTAGACCGACCCACTAGGTTAGGTTTGACCGACCGGCTTGGTCGGGTCAGCCGACTTAGACCAGCCGCGCCATCCCCTGCTCTCCCATCTCTCTCCTGTCCCGCAACACCCATGGGGATTGCGTAACCGGCGCCAGTCGACTCCCGCTGGCTCTGGCCTGCTCCATCACCTCTGTCGGTTGAAATTGACGCGTTGTCGTATGTTCTATCTTCATGTCCACTTCAATCCGTTTCCCCGCCTCTCGTGGCCATGCGCACCCTTCTCAGAAACCCTAACCTAGGGTTTTAGAGCGATGGCTCTGTCATGCTCTATTGTACATCGTAGTGGTTTCTTGACGTCTTGGTGATCTCGTGGTGCTTGTGAATGCGTTGGTGTGTGTTCTTCTTCGGGGTGTCACCGGTTAACGTTAGTTCCATCCTTGGACTCACAACCGTCATAGTCGCGTGAGCCTGCCTCACCATGTCGTGGTGGTTGCTTCCAGGCGCATGCTAAGGTCCTTCATCTCTTCTATTTCTCTAGCTTCCTCTACTAAAGCTCTACTCATTGATTCTTAGGGTTAGGGTTTTGGTTCTCTATCTGTTGCAGTATATTCTTGTTCTAGCGGTCATATGTTGTTACTTCTTGATTGGATACTATCACTATTGGTCACAGACTTGTGAATTGGTCTCCTTTTGTTTCTCAACTCTGTTAATTTTGATAGTTAACATTTGTGCATTCATCTGGGATGCTTTCTTAGATGATTTAGATTACTTGCATGTGGTCATGTGCTTTGTGATCGTGGATCATGAACTGCTATTCATTGTTTGGGCCTTATTTGCCCAAACTTCCTCAATCCATTAATTGAGGAGTCATGTTAAATGAGGTCTAAGCAGTTTTTGTTTCATACATTGGTTTGTATCATGATAATTATTAATTGGTATCACTATTCTGGCTTGTAGATGATCATATGTCATATGATACTGCTCACTATCGTGTTAAATTCTAGTTGAACATTTTCTACCTTCTCTTCCTTAATTTTCTATTAAGGAATGGAAGTAAAGAATGTTTGAATTTCTTTGACTAACCAATTGTGATTGAATCCTGAGTATGACATAAAAAAATTCCTTTGCATGTGCCATCAACTGGTTACTCCAGTAGCTAGTATAGGCATTGGAAATCCCTATATGTGTGCAGACTTGTGCAATCAATGGCTATTGGGTAAGTTGTCAAGAGAGTGGCAATAGGTGACCTTGTTGATGGGATTTTCGTAGCATAGAAAACAAAAACTTTCCTACCGCAAGAACGAAAACCAAGCCAAGATGCAATCTAGAAGATGGTAGCAACGAGGGGATCACGAGACTAACCCTTGAAGATTTTCAAAGCCTACGAGATTAGATCTCGTTGTTGCAGAAGATGATCACTTGCCGCTTTCAAAAGCGCGTAGAAGATCTTGACGGTGCCACAATCGGGCAGCACCTCCGTACTTGGTCACACGTACGGTGTTGATGAAGACGACGTCCTTCTCCCCGTTCCAGCGGGCAGCGGAAGTACTAGATCCTCCTCGGAATCCCGGCTGCACGACGGCGTGGTGACGGTGGTGGTGGAGAACTCCGGCAGGGCTTCGCCTATGCGCTGCGGGAGTATTATGTGGAGGAGGAGAGGCTAGGGTTTGGGGAGAGGGGGGCTTGGGCGCCGGCCTCAAGGGGTGCGGCCAAGGTGGTGGCTTGAGTGGCCGGCCCCCTCCCCTTGCTCCTCTTTTTATAGGTGGAAACCCCCAAGAGTTGTAGTCCAAGTCTTCAAATAAGACCCCAACACAAAACTTGCCATAAGGTGGGAAACCTACCCAAGGTGGGACTCCTACTCAAGGTGGGACTCCCACCCCTTCCTTGGGGGGGGTGGCCGGCCACCATGGTGGAATCCACCTGGACTCCTCCCCTTTAGGGTTGGCCGGCCATGCTAGGTGGAGTCCCTCCGGACTCCACTTTCCATGGTGATTTCTTCAGGACTTTTCTAGAAACCTTCTAGAACCTTCCATAAATGCACCGGATCATTTTCAAACTTGGAAAATGACTTCCTGTACATGAATCTTATTCTCCGGACAATTCCGGAACTCCTCATGATGTCCTGGATCCCATCCGAGGCTCCGGACAAAACTTCGAACTCCATTCCATATTCCATATCTACTTTAAACGACATCAAACCTTAAGTGTGTCACCCTACGGTTCGCGAACTATGTAGACATGGTTGAGACCTCTCTCCGACCAATAACCAATAGCGGGATCTGGAGATCCATAATGGCTCCCACATATTCAACGATGACTTAGTGATCGATCGAACCATTTACATACGATACCGATTCCCTTTGTCACGCGATATTTTACTTGTCCGAGGTTTGATCATCGGTATCTCTATACCTCGTTCAACCTCGTCTCCGACAAGTACTCTTTACTCGTACCGTGGCATATCATCTCTTGTGAACCTTTCACATGCTTGCAAGCTAATTAGACGACATTCCACCAAGAGGGCCCAGAGTATATCTATCCGTCATCGGGATGGACAATATCCCACTCTTGATCCATATGCCTCAACTCATTCTTTCCGAATACTTAATCCCACCTTTATAACCACCCATTTACGCAGTGGCGTTTGATGTAATCAAAGTACCCTTCCGGCATAAGTGATTTACATGATCTCATGGTCGAAGGACTAGGTAACTATGTATCGAAAGCTTATAGCAAATGAACTTAATGACGTGATCTTATGCTACGCTTAATTGGGTGTGTCCATTACATCATTCATCAATGACATAACCTTGTTATTAATAACATCCAATGTTCATGATCACGAAACCATGATCATCTATTAATCAACAAACTAGTTATTCAAGAGGCTTACTAGGGACTCCTTGTTGTTTACATAACACACATGTATCAATATTTCGGTTAATACAATTATAGCATGGTATGTAAACATTATCATAAACACAAAGATATATTATAATAACCATTTTATTATTGCCTCTTGGGCATATCTCCAACACTTGTTTGGTTGCCACTACTAATTTACATGTGGGCTAAATATGTAGAACATGGATAAGTTACAGGGTTGGTCTTTGTTGGCTCTTGTAACCGAGATATGATGCACTAGGTGGCTTTTAATTTCTTTTGGGTGTCCATGTTGTGATGTTGCTTAGTTGGATTTGCTATTGTGATATCTGGTTAAAAGATACATGTTTTTCTTGTCTTGCTGAACGAAATTTGGTGCTATGATTTCCTATAGTCCATATTAGTTACTGATACGTCTCCAACGTACCTATAATTTCTGATGTTCCATGCTTGTTTTATGACAATACTTACATGTTTTGCTTGCACTTTATAATGTTTTTATGCATTTTATGGAACTAACCTATTAACAAGATGCCACGTGCCAGTTCCTGTTTTCTGTTGTTTTTGGTTCCAGAAAGGCTGTTCGGGCAATATTCTCGGAATTCGACGAAACAAAGACCCAGTATCTTATTTTTCCCGGAAGATTCGAAGGGGAGACGAAGATGGGCCAGGGGGCCCCACACAACAGGGCCGCGCGGGCTCCACCCTGGCCGCGCCGGCCTATGGGAGGGAGCCCTTGCGCCCTTCCGACTCCGCATCTTCGCCTATAAGAGCCCTTTAGACCTAAAAACGTGATACCAATTGACGAAACTCCAAAAGACTCCAGGGCGCCGCCACCATCGCGAAACTCCAATTCGGGGACAGAAGTCTCTGTTCCGCACTGCCGGACGGGAAGTGCCCCGGAAGCCATCTCCATCGACGCCACCGCCTCCATCATGCTCCGTGCGTAGTTCCCCCATGGACTACGGGTTCTAGCTGTAGCTAGTTGGTATTCTCTCCCCCATGTACTTCAATACAATGATCTCATGAGCTGCCTTACATGATTGAGATTCATCTGATGTAATCGGTGTTGTGTTTGTTGGGATCCGATGGATTGTTACATTATGATTAGTCTATCTATAAAGTTTATGAAGTTATTGTTGCTGCAATCTTGTTGTGTTTAATGCTTGTCACTAGGCCCGAGTGGCATGATCTTAGATTTAAGCTCTATACTTATTGCTTAGATTGTATCTACAAGTTGTTTGCACATGTCTATGTCCGGAACCCGAGGCCCCAAAGTGACAGAAATTGGGACAACTGGAGGGGAAGGCTTAGATATGAGGATCACATGTTTTCACGGAGTGTTAATGCTTTGCTCTGGTGCTCTATTAAAAGGAGTACCTTAATTTTCAGTAGATTCCCTAGAGGCCCGACTGCCACCGGCTGGTAGGACAAAAGATGTTGTACAAGTTTCTCATTGCGAGCACGTATGACTATATATGGGAAACATGCCTACATGATTAATAATCTTGATGTTCTGTCTTAATGCTATTTCAATCCTATCAATTGCCCAACTGTAATTTGTTCACCCAACACTTGTTATTGGAGAGTTACCACTAGTGTAGATAGCTGGGAACCCCGGTCCATCTCTCATACTTGGTCCTACATGTCATTGGAAGTAGCATCAACTATTTTCTGGTGCCATTGCCTCTGTGTTACTATTACTGCTGTTGTGTTACTGTTACTATTGCTCCCATATTACTGCTACTTTCACATCACCCCTGTTACTAGTGCTTTTCAGGTGCAGCTGAATTGACAACTCGTTGTTAAGGCTTATAAGTATTCTTTACCTCCCCTTGTGTCGAATCAATAAATTTGGGTTTTACTTTCCTCGAAGACTGTTGCGATCCCCTATACTTGTGGGTTATCAAGACTATTTTCTGGCGCCGTTGCCGGGGAGGCATAGCTCTACTCATAAGTTCACCTGGGGAGTACACTCCACCTCTCTCTCTGTTTTATTTTATTTTGTTTTGCTTAGTTTACTTTTGTCTAGTTTATTTGTGCTTAGTTTATTTCTATCTAGTATTACTTTGCTTAGTTTACTTTTGTCTAGTTTGTTTTGTTTTACTTTTCTCATATACCCAAAAATCCATAAAAATTTGAAAAACCTAAAAATTAAAAACTGTTGTTATGGGAGAACCCACAACCTATTTGGAGCTTATTGAATTATATAATAATTATAGAGAATCAAGAACGGGAAAAGTTATGAGTGCTGTGATAGAAAAATTGAATACAATTGCTAAAATCTTGCTTAAACGCCATGATATAAACTGTTGCTCTAAACAGGATACTAAACATCTGAAATTTCAATGTGGCTTTAGTGAGGAAGTTTTAATTAAGAACTATAATTGGAATAGCTATCTTCATTTTGGGTTCGAAGAGGTAGAACAATTTGTCTTATTTATGGGAGCCTCTGAGATAGAATCCTTCATTGCTAAAAATTATGAAACTTGTGTTGTTTGTAAGGACCTTAAAGATTATGTCTCTTCTATCCTTAATTTTTGCATAGAAAGTTACAGTGATAATCCTTATATCATTGATTATAAAGAGAGACTCATTAATGCACAAGAATGCACTCACAATTTGCAGGAACCGGTGGAAGAAGAAATTGATGAACCTGAAAGCTCATTGGATGAAAAAGAAGAGGAGAGTGATGAACAAAAGGAGGAAGAATGGATTAGCTACCCATGCCAACCTTCTAATGAGAGTAACTCTTTATCTCTTACACTATTTGATTGTCCTCCATGCTTACCAAAGGAGGTTGAATGTTATGTTCCTGTGGATTCTCTTGAAATATTTCCTATTAGTAAAACTTGTGAAAATGATTATGCTACTGTTATCTATGATAATCCATGCTACTTTGATAAATCTTATGATAATGCTTTGTTTGTGCCTGATGTCGAAATGCATGGTACTAAAGAGTTTTGCTTGGCAAATGTTTATGATAAATCTCTAGATGATGGTCCTATGTTACTTGATAATATTAATTGTACTACTAATGAAAATGGGATTGGAAAAGTCTTGACTTTATCTATGAGTCCCATATCTCTTGAGATTGATCAATCATCTTGTTATATTATTGATAAAAGTGGGTTTGAAAGTTTTAATCCCACTATTTTTGAGCTTGATAAAAATTATGTGTTTGTGGATCATGAAAAGTATGCTGCATGTGATAGTTATATTGTTGAGTTTATCCATGAAGCTACTGAAAATTATTATGAGAGAGGAAAATATGGTTGTAGAAATTTGCATGGTACTAAAACACCTCTCTATATGCTGAAAATTTTGAAGTTACTCTTGTTTTATCTTCTTATGCTTGTCACTTTGTTCTTCATGAATTTATTTGTGTACAAGATTCCTATGCATAGGAAGCGGGTTAGACTTAAATTTGTTTCATACTTGTTTTTTTATGCTCTCTTTTGCTTCAACTCTTATTTCTTGCGAGTGCATCATTAAAATTGCTGAGCCCATCTTAATGGCTATAAAGAAAGCATTTCTTGGGAGATAACCCATGTCTTTATTTTGCTACTGTTTTGTTGTGTCTTGGAAGTTGTTACTACTGTAGCAACCTCTCCTTATCTTTATTTTATTGCAATGTTGTGCCAAGTGAAGTCTCTAATAGAAGGTTGATAATAGATTTGGATTACTGCGCAGAAACAGATTTCTATCTGTCACGAATTTGGGCAGGGCTTTCTGTAGGTAACTCAGAAAAATATGCCAATTTATGTGCGTGTTCCTCAGATATGTACGCAACTTTCATTAGTTTTGAGTTTTCTGATTTGAGCAACGGAAGTACCTCTTAAAAATTCGTGTTTACTGGCTGTTCTATTTTGACAGATTCTGTCTCTGTTTTTTGCATTGTCTCTTGTGGACTTTAAGTGAGGCTTTCTAGACGTGGAGAGCTGTAGCTAATGTTTTATTGAGTTCTTGCAATGTGTCACTACAGGGCTAAAGTGGATTAAAGTTTTTTGAGTACTAACCCCTCTAATGAAGTTTATGAGAAGTTTGGTGTGAAGGAAGTTTTCAAGGGTCAAGAGAGGAGGATGATATATGATCAAGAAGAGTGAAAAGTCTAAGCTTGGGGATGCCCCCCATCCCTGCATATTTCAAGAAGACTCAAGCGTCTAAGCTTGGGGATGCCCAAGGCATCCCCTTCTTCATCAACTTATCAGGTTTCTTCTATTGAAACTATATTTTTATTCGGTCACATCATATGTGCTTTACTTGGAGCGTCTGTGTGTTTTTATTTTTGTTTGTGTTTGAATAAATTCGGATCCTAGCAACCCTTGTGTGGGAGAGAGACACGCTCCGCTTTTTCATATGAACACTGGTGTTCTTAGCTTTATTTTAATGTTCATGGCGGAGTTGAAAGCTATTGCACTCATTGTTATTTGGTTGGAAACAGAAAATGCTTCATATTGTCTTGAATAATTTGATACTTGGCAATTGTTTTGAGCTCTCAAGTAGATCTTGATAAAGTTCTTGCATCATGTAGTTTAAACCTATTAGTGGAGAACTACCGTAGAGCTTGTTGAAATTGGTTTGCGTGATTGGTCTCTCTAAGGTCTAGATATTTTCGGTAAAAGTGTTTGAGCAACAAGGAAGACGTGTAGAGTCTTATAATGCTTGCAATATGTTCTTATGTAAGTTTTTGTACCGGTTCATACTTGTGTTTGCTTCAAACAACCTTGCTAGCCAAAGCCTTGTACTGAGAGGAAATGCTTCTCGTGCATCCAAAACCTTGAGCCAAAACCTATGCCATTTGTGTCCACCATATCTACCTACTATGTGGTATTTCCTGCCATTCCAAGCAAATACTTCATGTGCTACCTTTAAACAATTCAAAAGCTATTATCTCTTATTTGTGTCAATGTTTTATAGCTCATGAGGAAGTATGTGGTGTTTTATCTTTCGATCTTGTCATTTACTTTTGACAGACTTTCACAATGGACTAGTGGCTTCATCTTTTGCAAAAAGAGCTGGCAATGGGGTTCCCAGCCCCGATTAATTAACTTGCATTAATAATTCTCTTCACATGCTTTGCCCTGATCTATCAGTAAGCAACTTTATTTTGCAAATAGACACTCCTCCATGGTATGTGAATGTTGGAATGCACCCGAGGATTCGGTTAGCCATGGCTTGTGTAAGCAAAAGGTTGGGAGGAGTGTCATCCATAAATAATGAAACTAAAGTACATGTGTAAACAAAAGAGAAGAGGGATGATCTACCTTGCTGGTAGAGATAACGTCCTTCATGGGAGCCGCTCTTGAGAGTCTGGTTGATGAGGTAGTTAGAGTACCCGCTACAATTCGTTGACAACAACAAACACCTCTCAAAACTTTACTTTTATGCTCTCTATATGATTTCAAAACTTAAAAAGCTCTAGCACATGATTTAATCCTGCTTCCCTCTGCGAAGGGCCTTTCTTTTATTTTATGTTGAGTCAGTTTACCTACTTCCTTCCATCTTAGAAGCAAACACTTGTGTCAACTGTGCATTGATTCTTACATACTTGCATATTTGCATTCATCATATTACTTTGTGTTGACAATTATCCATGAGATATGCATGATTGAAAGTTGAAAGCAACTGCTGAAACTTAAATCTTCCTCTGTGTTGCTTCAATGCCTTTACTTTGAATTTATTGCTTTATGAGTTAACTCTTATGCAAGACTTTTGATGCTTGTCTTGAAAGTACTATTCATGAAAAGTTTTGCTATATGTTATCTATTTGTTAGCAACTATAGATCATTGCCTTGAGTCACTGCATTCATCTCATATGCTTTATAATAGGATGATCAAGATTATGTAAGTAGCATGTCACTACAGAAATTACTCTTTTTATCGTTTACCTACTCGAGGACGAGCAGGAACTAAGCTTGGGGATGCTGATACGTCTCCAACGTACCTATAATTTCCGATGTTCCATGCTTGTTTTATGACAATACTTACATGTTTTGCTTGCACTTTATAATGTTTTTATGCATTTTATGGAACTAACCTATTAACAAGATGCCACAGTGCAGTTCCCGTTTTCGTTGTTTTTGGTTCCAGAAAGGCTGTTCGGGCAATATTCTCGGAATTCGACGAAACAAAGACCCAGTATCTTATTTTTCCGGAAGATTCCAGAACACCGAAGGGGAGACGAAGATGGGCCAGGGGGGCCCCACACAACAGGGCCGCGCGGGCTCCACCCTGGCCGCGCCGGCCTATGGGGAGGGAGCCCTGGCGCCCTTCCGACTCCGCCTCTTCGCCTATAAGAGCCCTTTCGACCTAAAAACGTGATACCAATTGACGAAACTCCAGAAAGACTCCAGGGGCGCCGCCACCATCGCGAAACTCCAATTCGGGGGACAGAAGTCTGTTCGGCACCTGCGGGACGGGGAAGTGCCCCGGAAGCCATCTCTATCGACGCCACCGCCTCCATCATGCTCCGTGAGTAGTTCCCCCATGGACTACGGGTTCTAGCTGTAGCTAGTTGGTATTCTCTCCCCATGTACTTCAATACAATGATCTCATGAGCTGCCTTACATGATTGAGATTCATCTGATGTAATCGGTGTTGTGCTTGTTGGGATCCGATGGATTGTTACATTATGATTAGTCTATCTATAAAGTTTATGAAGTTATTGTTGCTGCAATCTTGTTGTGTTTAATGCTTGTCACTAGGGCCCGAGTGGCATGATCTTAGATTTAAGCTCTATACTTATTGCTTAGATTGTATCTACAAGTTGTTTGCACATGTCTATGTCCGGAACCCGAGGCCCCAAAGTGACAGAAATTGGGACAACTGGAGGGGAAGGCTTAGATATGAGGATCACATGTTTTCACGGAGTGTTAATGCTTTGCTCAGGTGCTCTATTAAAAGGAGTACCTTAATTTCCAGTAGATTCCCTAGAGGCCCGGCTGCCACCGGCTGGTAGGACAAAAGATGTTGTACAAGTTTCTCATTGCGAGCACGTATGACTATATATGGGAAACATGCCTACATGATTAATAATCTTGATGTTCTGTCTTAATGCTATTTCAATCCTATCAATTGCCCAATGTAATTTGTTCACCCAACACTTGTTATTGGAGAGTTACCACTAGTGTAGATAGCTGGGAACCCCGGTCCATCTCTCATCATCATATACTTGGTCCTACATGTCATTGGAAGTAGTATCAACTATTTTCTGGTGCCATTGCCTCTATGTTACTATTACTGCTGCTGTGTTACTGTTACTATTGCTCCCATATTACTGCTACTTTCACATCACCCCTGTTACTAGTGCTTTTCCAGGTGCAGCTGAATTGACAACTCAGTTGTTAAGGCTTATAAGTATTCTTTACCTCCCCTTGTGTCGAATCAATAAATTTGGGTTTTACTTCCCTCGAAGACTGTTGGGATCCCCTATACTTGTGGGTTATCAGTTACCACTGCAATTTCTTACCTAACCAAATAATGTTAAAAATGTAATCAAACTAACCATGGTTGATGATGTGTACTATTTGGATGCTATAAAGCTATAGGACCAGATCTCAGTTTATCTATCCAATGATATGGGTTTATACCTTTCTAGCTCCTGGTTCTTGTTGTTGTTGATCTTTTAATAAGCATCTAGATGTTGGAAAACCTCCTTCTTGTGGTAGGCTTGCACCTCCTCGCTCCTTCACTTAACTCTAGTGATTTTATATCAACATATTGGATTTTGGTTGGTCGGTTTGTGGTTTGTGATGATCTGATGATTCTTTGGTTTGTTATGGATGATCTGGTGTTCTCTTGGTAAAGAATGGTGATGAAGTGATTTGCTATTCTTGGATGATCAGTGAGAATGGTCGATGGTTTTTGATGTTGATGTGCTAAGCAGTCGTGGGATGCATGCAAGTAATGTTGTTTTTATTGATGGGATTCGTAGCATAGAAAACAAAAAATTTCCTACCGCAAGAACGAAACACAAGCCAAGATCTAATCTAGTAGACGGTAGCAACGAGGAGATGAAGAGACTAAACCTCGAAGATTCACAAAGCTTAACGAGATTAGATCTCGGGGTGGATGTAGACGATCACTTGCCGCTTGCAAAAGCGCGTAGAAGATCTTGATCTCGACGGTGCCACAATCGGGCAACACCTCCGTACTCGGTCACACGTTCGGTGTTGATGAAGACGACATCCTTCTCCCCGTTCCAGCGGGCAGCGGAAGTAGTAGATCCTCCTCGGAATCCCGGCAGCACGACGGCATGGTGGCGGTGGTGGTGGAGATCTCCGGCAGGGCTTCGCCTATGCGCTGCGGGAGATGTGGTGGAGGAGGAGGCGGCTAGGGTTTGGGGAGCAGGCTAGGGTTTGGGGCGCCGGCCACTTGGGGGCTGCGGCCTTGGAGGTTTAGTGTGGCCGGCCCCTCCCCTAGGCTCCTCATTATATAGGTGGAAGTCCCCAAGAGTTGTAGTCCAAGTCTTCGAATAAGACCCCAACAACAAAACCTCCCAAAAGTGGGAAACCTACTCAAGGGGGGAGTCCTACTCAAGGTGGGGCTCCCACCTTTCCTTGAGGTGGGGTGGCCGGCCACCCTTGGTGGAGTCCACCTGGGACTCCTCCCCTTAGGGTTGGCCGGCCTAGCATGTGGAGTCCCTCCGGGACTCCACCTTCCATAGTGCCTTTCTTCCGGACTTTTCTAGAACCTTCCATAAATGCACCGGATCATTTCCAACTTGGAATATGACTTCCTATATATGAATCTTATTCTCGGACCATTCCGGAACTCCTCGTGATGTCCTGGATCCCATCCGAGACTCCGAACAAAACTTCGAACTCCATTCCATATTCCATATCTACTCAAACGACATCAAACCTTAAGTGTGTCACCCTACGGTTCGCGAACTATGTAGACATGGTTGAGACTTCTCTCCGACCAATAACCAATAGCGGGATCTGGAGATCCATAATGGCTCCCACATATTCAACGATGACTTAGTGATCGAATGAACCATTTACATACGATACCGATTCCCTTTGTCACGCGATATTTTACTTGTCAGAGGTTTGATCATCGGTATCTCTATACCTCGTTCAACCTCGTCTCATGACAAGTACTCTTTACTCGTACCGTGGTATGTAGTCTCTTATGAACCATTCATATGTTTGCAAACTAATTAGACGACATTCCACCGAGAGGGCCCAGAGTATATCTATCCATCATCGGGATGGACAAATCCCACTGTTGATCCATATGCCTCAACTCATACTTTCCGGATACCTAATCCCACCTTTATAACCACCCATTTACGCAGTGGCGTTTGATGTAATCAAAGTACCCTTCCGGCATAAGTGATTTACATGATCTCATGGTCGAAAGGACTAGGTAACTATGTATCGAAAGCTTATAGCAAATGAACTTAATGACGTGATCTTATGCTACGCTTAATTGGGTGTGTCCATTACATCATTCACATAATGACATAACCTTGTTATTAATAACATCCAATGTTCATGATCATGAAACGATGATCATCTATTAATCAACAAGCTAGTTATACAAGAGGCTTACTAGGGACTTCTTGTTGTTTACATAACACACATGTATCAATGTTTCGGTTAATACAATTATAGCATGGTATATAAACATTCATCATAAACACAAAGATATATAATAACCAATTTATTATTGCCTCTTGGGCATATCTCCAACAGTCTCCCACTTGCACTAGAGTCAATAATCTAGATTACATTGTAAGGTACCTAACACCCATGGCATTCTGGTGTTGGTCATGCTTTGCCCTAGGGAGAGCTTTAGTCAACGGATCTGCTACATTCAGATCAGTGTGTACTTTGCAAATCTTTACTTCTCCATCTTCGATGTACTCGCGAATCGAATGAAAATGCAGCTTGATATGCTTCAGCTTCTTGTGTGACCTTGGTTCTTGTGCATTGGCGATGGCACCCATGTTGTCACAATAAATGACTAGTGGGTCCAATGCACTAGGAACCACACCAAGCTCAACAATGAACCTCTTCATCCATACCGCTTCCGATGAAGCCTCCGAAGCCGCTATGTATTCCGATTCTGTTGAAGACTTCGCCACCGTGCACTGCTTGGAGCTGCACCAGCTTACTGCAGCACCATTCAATATAAACACATACCCAGACTGAGACTTAGAGTCATCAGGATCAGTGTTCCAACTTGCATCGGTGCTGGTTACAACGAGCTCTTGGTCACCGCCATAACAAAGAAACATATCCTTAGTTCTTTTCAAGTACTTCAGGATATTGTTGACCGCTGTCCAGTGTTCCATTCCTGGATCACTTTGATATCTGCTAGTCAAACTAACAACATGTGCTATATCCGGTCTAGTACACAGCATGGCATACATGATAGAGCCTACTGCCGAGGCATAGGGGATCTGATTCATCCTCTCTCTTTCTTCTGCCGTAGCCGGACCTTGAGTCTTACTCAAGACCTTACCTGGCAACATCGGTAAGAATCCTTTCTTACTTTCATCCATTCTAAACTTCTTTAGAATCTTGTCCAGGTATGTACTCTGTGAAAGCCCTATTAGGCGTCTTGATCTATCTCTATAAATCTTGATGCCTAAAATGTATGCTGCTTCACCAAGGTCCTTCATTGAAAAACACTTATTCAAATAACCTTTTACACTGCTTAATAGTTCTATATCATTCCCAATCAATAATATGTCATCTACATATAATATCAGGAATGCTACAGAGCTCCCACTCACTTTCTTGTAAATACAGGCCTCTCCATGACACTGTATAAACCCGAAGTCTTTGATCACCTTATCAAAGCGTCGGTTCCAACTCCTGGATGCTTGCTTCAGTCCATAAATGGAACGCTGAAGTTTGCATACCATGTTAGCATTTTTAGGATCGACAAAACCTTTGGGTTGTACCATATACAACTCTTCCTCAATGTCACCATTAAGGAACGCCGTTTTGACATCCATCTGCCAAATCTCATAATCGAAAAATGCAGCTATTGCTAACAAAATCCTCACAGATTTTAGCTTCGCTACAGGTGAGAAAGTCTCATCGTAGTCAACACCTTGAATTTGTCGGAAACCCTTTGCGACAAGTCGAGCTTTATAGACAGTAACATTACCATCAGCATCTGTTTTTCTCTTGAAGATCCATTTATTCTCGACAGCCTTGCGGCTATCAGGTAGATCTACCAAAGTCCATACTTTGTTATCATACATGGATCCCATTTCGGATTTCATGGCTTCTTGCCATTTGTTGGAATCTGGGCTCATCATCGCTTCTTCATACGTCGCAGGGTCCTCATCATTGTTGTCCACAATCATGACATTTAGACAAGGATCATACCAATCAGGAGTGGTACGTTCCCTTGTCGATCTGCGAGGTTCAGTAGCTACTCGTTCGAAGTTTCATGATCATTATCATTAGCTTCCTCTGTTACCGGTGCAGGCGGCACAGGAACATCTTCCGGTACTGCGCTACTCTGATCAACGAGAGAAGGTTCAGTAACCTCGTCGAGTTCTACTTTTCTTCCAGTCACTTCTTTAGTGAGAAACTCTTTTTCAAGAAAGGTTCCGTTCTTGGCAACAAAGATTTTGCCTTCGGATCTGTGATAGAAAGTATACCCTATAGTTTCCTTAGGATATCCTATGAAGACGCATTTCTCCGCTTTGGGTTCTAGCTTGTCCGGTTGTAACTTTTTTACATAGGCTTCGCAACCCCAAACTTTAAGGAACGACAGCTTAGGTTTCTTATTAAACCATAATTCATACGGTGTCGTTGCAACGGATTTAGATGGTGCCCTATTTAAAGTGAATGCAGCTGTCTCTAATGCATAACCCCAAAACGATAACGGCAAATCAGTAAGAGACATCATAGAACGAACCATATCTAAGAGAGTTCGATTACGACATTCGGACACACCATTCGTTGTGGTGTTCCCGGCGGTGTCAATTGTGAAAGTATTCCGCATTTCTTTAAATGCATGCCAAACTCATAACTCAGATATTCGCCTCCGCGATCAGAACGCAGAAACTTGATCTTCTTGTTACGTTGATTTTCTACTTCACTTTGGAATTCCTTAAACTTCTGGAAAGTCTCGGATTTATGTTTCATGAAATAGATATACCCATATCTACTCAGATCATCTGTGAAGGTTAGAACATAACGATAACCACCGCGCGAGGCTACACTCATTGGTCCGCACACATCGGTATGTATGATTTCCAATAAGTCTGTAGCTCGCTCCATAATACCAGAGAATGGAGTCTTAGTCATTTTTCCCATTAGACATGCTTCGCATCTGTCAAGTGACTCAAGTAATCCATCGGAATGGAGTTTCTTCATGCGTTTCACTCCAATATGACCAAGACGACAGTGCCACATATAAGTAGAATTATCATTCAATTTAATTCGCTTAGCATCAATGTTATGAACATGTGTATCACTACTATCGAGACTTAATAGAAATAAACCATTCTTCTCAGGCGCATGACCATAAAAGATATTATTCATAAAAATAGAACAACCATTATTCTCAGACTTAAATGAATAACCGTCTTGCATTAAACACGATCCAGATATAATGTTCATGCTCAACGCAGGCACCAAATAACAATTATTGAGGTCTAAAACTAATCCCGATGGTAGATGTAGAGGGAGCGTGCCGACAGCGATCACATCGACCTTGGATCCATTTCCAACGCGCATCGTCACTTCATCCCTCGCTAGGCTTCGTTTATTCCGTAGTTCCTGTTTCGAGTTACAAATGTGAGCAACCGAACCAGTATCAAATACCCAGGCACTAGTACGAGAACCAGTGAGATAAACATCTATAACATGTATATCAGATATACCTTTCTTCTTCTTGACAAGGCCGCTCTTCAGATCAGCCAAGTACTTGGGGCAATTCCGCTTCCAGTGCCCCTTCCCATTGCAGTAATAGCAGTCAGTATCAGGTTTAGGGCCACCCTTAGGCTTCTCAGGATGAGCGGCAGCTTTCTTGCCACCCTTCTTGAGGTCCTTCTTAGGTTTGCCCTGCTTCTTGAACTTGGTGGTCTTATTGACCATCAACACTTGGTGCTCTTTCTGTATCTCAATCTCAGCAGATTTTAGCATGGAGAAGAGTTCAGGTAACTCCTTGTTCATGTTCTGCATATTGTAGTTCATCACGAAGTTCTTGTAACTTGGTGGCAGTGATTGGAGAACACGATGAATACCCAGCTGGTTGGGGATGATAATCCCCAAGTCACTGAGCTTCTTCGCGTGTCCGGACATAGCGAACACGTGCTCACTAACGGAGCTGCCCTCTTCCATCATGCAGCCAAAGAACTGCTTCGAGGCCTCATAGCTCTCCACGGCCGCATGAGTTTCAAAGATAACTTTGAGCTCATTGATCATATCACAAGGGTCATGGTGCTCAAAACGCTTTTGGAGCTCTGCCTCTAGGCTGCATAGGATGGCACACTGAACTTGAGAGTACACTTTAGTCCGATTCTCGAAACATTCCTTTCTTCCTCGGACACTGCAGGAGGTGGTGGGGAACCTAGCGGTGCATCAAGCACATATTGCAGATTTCCGCCATTGAGGAAGATCCTCACATGACGGAACCAGTCGGTGAAGTTGCTACCATTGCTTTTAAGCTTTTCTTTCTCTAGGAACTGGTTAAAATTGATTGATGGGGACGCCATGATCTACAACATATATTTGCAATAGTTTAGACTAAGTTTATGACAAATTGAGTTCAAATTTTAATTCAACAAAATTAAAAACTAGGTGAACTCCCACTCAAAACAATATCCCTCGCATTGTCTTAGTGATCACACGAACCAAATCCACCACACCAAATCCGATCATCACGAACAAGATGTAATTTCAATGGCGAACACCCAAGTGTTCATCATATCAATCATATGACTCATGCTCTACCTTTCGGTATCCCGTGTTCCGAGACCATGTCTGTACATGCTAGGCTCGTCAAGGCAACCTTAGTACCCGCGTGTACAAAACTGGCTTGTACCCGTTGTATGCACATGTAGAATCTATCACACCCGATCATCACGAGATGCTTCGAAACGACAAGTCTTAGCAACGGTGCATACTAAGGATGAACACTTTATTATCTTGATATTTAGTGAGAGGGATCATCTTATAATGCTACCGTCGCGATCTAAGCAATATAAGATGCATAAAAGGATTAACATCACATGCAATTCATATGTGATATGATATGGCCCTTTGTCTTTGCGCCTTTGATCTTCATCTCCAAAGCACGGACATGATCTCCATCATCAACGGGCATGATCTCCATCATCGTCGGCGTAGCACCAAGGTCAATGGCGCCGTCTTCATGATTGTCCTCCATGTAGCAACTATTACAACTACTTTGAAATACTACTCAACATGAAATTTAAAGACAACCATAAGGCTCCTGCCTGATACCACTGATGGGGTTCGTAGCATAGAAAACAAAAAATTTCCTACCGCAAGACGAATAAATCCAAGATCTAATCTATGGAACACCCAAGATCTAATCTACAAGATCGAAGCAACGAGATTGATATGAGACTAACCCTCGAAGATTTCCAAAGCCTACGAGATTAGATCTCGTTGTTGGTGTAGACGATCATCCCGGTGCTGCAATCCGGCAGCACTTCCGTACTCGGTCGTGCGTACGGTGTCGATGAAGCCCGTCCTCTCCCCGTTCCAGCGGGCAGCGGAGGTGTGGTAGATCCCCTCGGAATCCCAGCAGCACGACGGCGTGGTGGTGGTGGTGGAGGAGAAATTCCTGCAGGGCTTCGCCAAGCCTGCGCAGGAAGAAGGAGGAGGGAGAGAGGGGCGGCTAGGGCTTGGGGGGATGATGTGCTGCGCCCCAGCCCTCCCCTCCCTCTTATATAGGCGTGGGGGGGCTGCCTTGGCCCCTCCTCCAAGCCCTTGGGTCGGCCAAAACAAGGGGGGCAACTTCCCCCCCAAGTTAAGTCCCTATTTTCAAGGGATTTGATCTTATCCACTTGGTACAGCCACATGGGCCTTGGGGGGCTGGTGTGCATGGCCCATGTGGGCCTATGCGACCCCTCCGGTCCATGTTGGTCGTCCGGGATAGGTGGGCTGATACGTCCAAAACGTATCTACTTTCCCGAACACTTTTGCTATTGTTTTGCCTCTAATTTGTGTATTTTGGATGCAACTAACACGGACTAACGCTGTTTTCAGCAGAACTGTTCTGGTGTCTCGTTTTTGTGCAGAAATCCAACTTTCAGGAAAAACCTCGGGATTTTGACAGAAGGCCCTATTTTCCCAGAATACTGACGGAGCCAGAAGGACAAATCAAGTGGAGGCCCGAGGGCCCCACACCATAAGGCGGCGCGGCCTAGGGGGGCCCGCGCGGCCCTATGGTGTGGCCCCCTCGGCCGGCCTCCGACGCTCTCCTTCGGACTACTTATTCGCCTCGACCTAAAAACGCACGAGAAGTCGAAGTCGCCAGAAACCCTCCAGAACGCCGCCACATCGCGAAACTCCGTCTCGGGAGCCAGAAGTCTCCGTTCTGGCACTCCGCCGGGACGGGGAATTGGAGGAGATCATCGCCGCCATCACCGCCAACGCCTCTCCATCAACCAGCCATGTTTCCCCCATCCATGTGTGAGTAATTCCCCCGCTGTAGGCCGAAGGGGATGGTAGGGATTGGATGAGATTGGTCATGTAATAGCATAAGATTGTTAGGGCATAGTGCCTAGTATCCGTAGATGTTACTTTTATGATATTGTTGCAACTTGTTATGCTTAATGCTTGTCACTAGGGCCCGAGTGCCATGATCTCAGATCTGAACATGTTATTGATTCATGAAGATATTCGTTGTTTATGATCTTACCTGCAAGTTGTATACACATGTCGCTGTCCGGAACCAATGGCCCCGAAGTGACAAGAATCGGGACAACCGGAGGGGATGGTAGTGATGTGAGGATCACATGTGTTCACGGAGTGTTAATGCTTTGCTCCGGTACTCTATTAAAAGGAGTACCTTAATATCCAGTAGTTTCCCTTGAGGCCCGGCTGCCACCGGCTGGTAGGACAAAAGATGTTGTGCAAGTTTCTCATTGCGAGCACGTACGACTATAATTGGAACACATGCCTATTGATTGATTAGTACTTGGATACCGTTTTATTATTATCTGCAAATGCCCTGCTATGATTGTTACATGAGTTTCTCTCATCCATGCAACGCCCGTCATCCGTCCCCGTGCCTACAGTATTTTAATCCTGCTGTTTACTAAAATCACTACTGCTGTCTTTGTTACTCTGCTGCTGTTATTTTACTACTGCTACTGCTATAAAACTGTTACTACTGATAAACTCTTGCGAGCAAGTCTGTTTCCAGGTGCAGCTGAATTGACAACTCCGCTGTTAAGGCTTTCAAGTATTCTTTGTCTCCCCTTGTGTCGAATCAATAAATTGGGTTTTACTTCCTCGAAGACTGTTGCGATCCCCTATACTTGTGGGTCATCAAGACTATTTTCTGGCGCCGTTGCCGGGCATAGCTTTATTTGGAAGTTCACTTGGATTGATATTGTTCGCTGCAAATTCTCCATCATGGGTAAACCTCGCGATACTAAGGTCGCCATATTACCATCCACTACAAGAAAAGGTACAACTCTGAGTACCTCTGCTGCTCTTGATTCACCATCTGTGATAAGTAAACTTGTTTCACCACCACAAGCTTCAAATGCTGGTACTTCTGCTGAATCTGAAAATTCTTATAATATTGATGATGCTTCTGCTGTGCTTGATGATAGTGGTTCATTGGGATCCTTTCTAGATGCTACGATTGCTAGGTCTAGACAAATTGAAAATACTGAAACTCCTGATGCTACTACACCTGTTAATTCACCTGAACTTGATTATTCTAGTGATGATCCTGATGAAGATTATGTGGAGCTTAATGATGATTTTATTGAAAAATGCAATGCTACTACTGATGCAAGAAAAATTAAAAAGTTGCTTGCAGAACATGCTGTTAGATATAAACTGTCTCCTGATCCTAAATTTGCCACATCTCCTATAAACATTAAGGATAAAGATTATGATTTTTCTCTTGATCTATCTCATATAGCTATTGTTGAGAAAACACCCTTTTGTGGTACTGAAAAAGAAAGTGCTGTTGAACACATGATTGAGTTATCTACTCTGAGTAGCTTGTTTTCTGATGATGTTAAGATGCGTACTTATTTTGTTGCTAAAATCTTTCCATTCTCATTAAAGAATGACGCTAAAACTTGGTATAATAGTTTGCCACCTAATTCTATTAAAAGTCCAAAAGAATTGCTTGATGTTTTCTTCCGGAAATACTTTCCTGCTAGTGCTCAACATATTGCTTTGCAGAGAATTTATAATTTTGACCAGGAAGATGGAGAGAAATTGCCTGAGGCTTGGGCGAGATTTTGTTCTCTTATTAGAGCTCGGCCTGACCATGATTTGGAAAAGCATGATTTACTTGATATATTTTATAGTGGACTAACCATTGAGTCTAGGGCATACCTGGATAGTTGTGCTGGTTGTGTTTTCAGGAAAAGAACTCCAGACGACGCTGAAGAATTATTGGCTAAAATAGGCCGGAATCATGATGATTGGACTACGCCTGAACCAACTCCAACGCCAATATTGAAGAAGAGGGGTTTAATTAAATTGAATGATGAAGATATGAGGGAAGCCAAGAAGTCTCTCAAGGAGAAAGGTATTAAATCTGAAGATGTGAAGAATCTTCCTCCCATAGAAGATATATGTGAGATAATTCCCCCTTCATCCATGATTGAGGTAAATTCCCTTCAACGCTTTACTAGGGAAGATATTCCGTATTCAAAACCTCCTGCGCAATGCTTAGATGAGTTTGATAATTATATTGTTAAGCAAGAAAATTTTAATATGAGAGTAGAGAATCATCTAATGGAAAATTCTCAAGCTATTAGTGAATTGCATGATATTGTGGAGAGAACCTCCAATGATGTTAAGATGCTTGTTAAACATTTTCATATGGTTCAAACTCAAATTGATCAACTCACTAAAGTGCAAAATGACTTGTTAGGAAATAATGCTAAAGAAAAACATGCTTATGAAGTAACAACTAGAGGTGGTGTCTCTACCCAGGATCCTCTATATCCTGAAGGGCATCCCAAAAGAGTTGAACAAGATTCTCAACGAACTAAAACTAGTGCTCCATCTAAGAAAAAGAAAAAGAAACATAAGAATGTTGTAGAATCCTCTGAACCTGTTAATGATCCTAATAGTATTTCTATTTCTGATGCTGAAACTGAAAGTGGTAATGAACATGATAAAGATAATGATAAGAATGATACTCCTGATAAAGAAGAGGTTGAAGAAGAACCTGAAAAGCATGCTAAAAATAAAAAGTACACTAAAGAAGATTTTATTGCTGAGAAACATGGTAATGAAAGAGAACCTTGGGTTCAAAAGCAAATGCCTTTTCCTGCTAAGAAACTAAAATCAAAGGAAGAAGAACACTATAATAAATTTTGTGATTGGATGAAACCTTTATTCTTGCAAATCCCTTTGACTGATGCTATTAAATTGCCTCCTTATTCAAAGTATATGAAAGATATTGTTACTAACAAAAGGAAAATTCCTAATGAGGAGATTTCCACTATGCTTGCTAATTACTCTTTTAATGGTAAGGTTCCAAAGAAGCTTGGCGACCCAGGTATACCTACTATTCCTTGTTCTATTAAGAATAATTATGTTAAAACTGCTCTATGTGACTTGGGAGCCGGTGTTAGTGTTATGCCTTTTTCTCTTTATAAGAGACTTTACTTAGATAAGTTGATACCTACTGATATATCTTTGCAAATGGCTGATAAATCTACTGCTATTCCTGTTGGTATATGTGAGGATGTTCCTGTTCAAGTTACTAATAACTGCTTGATATTAACTGATTTTGTTGTGTTGGAAATGCCTGAAGATGATAATATGTCTATTATTCTTGGGAGACCTTTTCTTAACACCGCAGGGGCTGTTATTGATTGCAATAAAGGAAAGGTTACTTTCAATGTTGATGATAGGGAGCACACCGTCTATTTCCCCAAGAGGATTGATAAAGTATGTGGAGTTAATACTATTTCTAATGTGAGAACTATCAAAGTGGGAACTATTGATTGTCCAATATATGAGCCTAAAGAAGAATATCAAACTCTTGTGATTGGATCCATATCAATACAATTCAAGGTAACATGATTGATTTGAGGTTTATTTCTTCATATGCTATGTAAAATTTATTTGGTGGCAAGACTTGATCAACCTTGTTAACAAATTCATTTTATATGCATAGAGGAACTAAACAACATATCTTTCTTCCTCCACTTATTTTACTTACTGTAGCAATACATTTGTATCTTTACTTTATTGCATTATTGTGCTAAGTAAAGTCTCTAATAGAAGGTTGATGCTAGATTTGGATTTCTGCACAGAAACAGATTTCTTGCTGTCACGAATTTGGGTAGGGTTCTCTGTAGGTAACTCAGAAAAATCTGCCAATTTACGTGAGTGATCCTCAGATATGTACGCAACTTTCATTAGTTTTGAGTTTTCTGATTTGAGCAACGGAAGTACCTCTTTAAAATTCGTCTTTACTGGCTGTTCTGTTTTGGCAGATTCTGTCTCTGTTTTTTGCATTGTCTCTTGTGGACTTTAAGCAAGGCTTTCTAGACGTGGAGAGCTGTAGCTAATGTTTTATTGAGTTCTTGCAATGTGTCACTACAGGACTAAAGTGGATTAAAGTTTTTGAGTACTAACCCCTCTAATGAAGTTTATGAGAAGTTTGGTGTGGCAGAAGTTTTCAAGGGTCAAGAGAGAAGGGTGATATAATGTGATCAAGAAGAGTCAAAAGCCTAAGCTTGGGGGAGGTATACCGGCATCACTCATTCTTTGCATATTATGGTTGCTGGATACTTGTACATACTTGTTTAGTCTCTTTGAGTGGTTTTCTAATGAGAGGGAGATGATATTTGGGGAAGTGCTGCCTGAAAACAGATTCTGGACTGTTACTAGAAAAATTCGTGCGCACAGCCAGAACGTTATTTTGAGCTGCCAATTTTTGTGCAGGTTCCCCAGGTTGTTATCTAACTTTCATTAGTTGAACACTTTTCGAGCTGAGCAACGTAAGATTTTTGTAAAAATCGATTTCTGTACTGCTGTCAGGTTTTGGCAGATTTCTGCCATCTCGCTTTTCTGTGTTTCTTTTAGTTTTCATTTTCTTGTTCTTGCTTTGTTTCTTTCCTAAAACACAAAAAGACCAAAAATATTTCTGTTGTTTCTCTTCACCATTTGTTTATCTTGGTTTCTTGCATTTGTTTCGCTTTATTTGCTATTGCTAGTTTGCTATAAGAAAACCCAAAAAGATTTTGCTTTGTTTGCTTGTTTCCTTTTGTTCTTGTTCTCAAATTCGAAAACACCAAAAATATTTGCTGTTCTTCTTTGGTTTGTAAAGTTCATTATGAGTTCAATGGTCTTCGGTGGCTGGAGCGTGGTTTTCATTTCATATTATCCAAGCTACACAAGTGAAAAGGCAATAATGACGATCTATGACAATCTGATTGTGGTGAGAGGCTGGTATGAACTCTATTTGTTTTCATTTTTGTACATATACTCATCCATGTGAGCATGCTTAGTTGGTTCATGTGAGGTATATGTCATTTAAGAAAGTCTAGTAGTTCATGATCTCTCATGTTTAGCTCCAATTTATTAATATGAGTAGCATGTCATGGATGTTTGCTTGCATTGTTTTATTCATAGATAGGTATGATATTGTGGTATCCTCCTCTGAATAATTCATTTATATCGATTTGGCACATGCTCACGCATGCATATGACTGAACAAAAGTCAATTAAGCCTCAATGATTTACATTGCTTCAGAGTTCTTGTATCACTTTTATGCCTCAGTTAATTTATTTTGCCGCAAGCATGATTATGACAGTTATTGCTCTCTTGATTTGTCGCTCCCTAGTCTTTTGCTAGCCTTCACTTGTACTGAGCGGGAACGCTGCTCGTGCCTCCAAACACATGAAAACCAAGTTATTCCAAAGTGTCCACCATAAATACCTATGCATGGCATTTCAAACCATTCCAAGTAAATTCTCATGCGCTACCTTTAAAACCTTCAAAATGCTTCTCAATTTGTGTTTATGTTTCATAGCTCATGAGGAAGTATGTGGTGTTTAGCTTTCAACCTTGTCATTTACTTTTGACGGACTCTCATATGGACTAGTGGCACATCCGCTTATCCAATAATTTTGCAAAAAGAGCTGGCAATGGGATTCCCAGTCCCGAATTAATTAACTTAAATAGACACTCCTCCATGGTTTGTGATTGTTGGACGGCACCCGAAGGATTCGGTTAGCCATGGCTTGTGTAAGCAAAGGTTGGGGGAGTGTCATCATCATAATAAAACTAAACTAAAAAGGCACTCCTTCATGGTATGTGATTGTTGGCAGGCACCCGAGGATTCGGTTAGCCATGGTTTGTGTAAGAAAGGTTGGAAGGAGTGCCACATAAACATGCAAATAATTCATGGGAGCCGCTCTTGAAAGTCCGGTTGGCGAGGTAGTTGGTGTACCCATTACCATTCGTTGACAACAACAAACACCTCTCAAAATAATTTTACTCCTGCTTTACAAATGAAAAGCTCTAGCGCATGTTAATCCCTGCTTCCCTCTGCGAAGGGTCAATCTTTTACTTTTATGTTGTGTCTCCATCCTTTCTTTGAGCACTTTCTTGAGAGCACAACTGTCATTCTTAGTATAATATGCTTGTCTCAAAATATGATTGATTGTGGTATAACTTTGATGCTTTTATCTTTGACAATCACTACTTCTAGTCTTTCTATGAACTCCAGAGGTGCCTCGGCATTTATGTTTTGCCGATCAAATACGGGCAAGCGAGATACCACTTTATCATACTCTCTTATGAACATTGCAATCCTGCTTATATACATGATTCATGATGCTTATTATTAATTGTTGGTACCTCTTCATGATTGACATAGCTGTTAGATGATCTTATTTGCATGTATCTTATTATGAACTGCTTAAGTATTAGCCATATCATGAGAATATATACATCATATGAACAAATGTGTTCGTGAAAGTTCTTTTATCGCTCAGTTGTTAACTGAATTGCTTGAGGACAAGCAATAAGCTAAGCTTGGGGGAGTTGATACGTCAAAACGTATCTACTTTCCCGAACACTTTTGCTATTGTTTTGCCTCTAATTTGTGTATTTTGGATGCAACTAACACGGACTAACGCTGTTTTCAGCAGAACTGTTCTGGTGTCTCGTTTTTGTGCAGAAATCCAACTTTCGGGAAAAACCTCGGGATTTTGACAGAAGGCCCTATTTTCCCAGAATGCTGACGGAGCCAGAAGGACAAATCAAGTGGAGGCCCGAGGGCCCCACACCATAAGGCGGCGCGGCCTAGGGGGGCCCGCGTGGCCCTATGGTGTGGCCCCCTCGGCTGGCCTCCGACGCTCTCCTTCGGACTACTTATTCGCCTCGACCTAAAAATGCACGAAAAGAAGTCGAAGTCGCCAGAAACCCTCCAGAACGCCGCCACATCGCGAAACTCCGTCTCGGGAGCAGAAGTCTCCGTTCTGGCACTCCGCCGGGACGGGGAATTGGAGGAGATCATCGCCGCCATCACCGCGAACGCCTCTCCATCAACCAGCCATGTTTCCCCCATCCATGTGTGAGTAATTCCCCCGCTGAAGGGGATGGTAGGGATTGGATGAGATTGGTCATGTAATAGCATAAGATTGTTAGGGCATAGTGCCTAGTATCCGTAGATGTTACTTTTATGATATTGTTGCAACTTGTTATGCTTAATGCTTGTCACTAGGGCCCGAGTGCCATGATCTCAGATCTGAACATGTTATTGATTCATGAAGATATTCGTTGTTTATGATCTTACCTGCAAGTTGTATACACATGTCGCTGTCCGGAACCAATGGCCCCGAAGTGACAAGAATCGGGACAACCGGAGGGGATGGTAGTGATGTGAGGATCACATGTGTTCACGGAGTGTTAATGCTTTGCTCCGGTACTCTATTAAAAGGAGTACCTTAATATCCAGTAGTTTCCCTTGAGGCCCGGCTGCCACCGGCTGGTAGGACAAAAGATGTTGTGCAAGTTTCTCATTGCGAGCACGTACGACTATAATTGGAACACATGCCTATTGATTGATTAGTACTTGGATACCGTTTTATTATTATCTGCAAATGCCCTGCTATGATTGTTACATGAGTTTCTCTCATCCATGCAACGCCCGTCATCCGTCCCGTGCCTACAGTATTTTAATCCTGCTGTTTACTAAAATCACTCTGCTGTCTTTGTTACTCTGTTGTTATTTTACTACTCTTGCTATAAACTTACTACTGATAAACTCTTGCGAGCAAGTCTGTTTCCAGGTGCAGCTAAATTGACAACTCCGTTGTTAAGGCTTTCAAGTATTCTTTGTCTCCCCTTGTGTCGAATCAATAAATTGAGTTTTACTTCCCGCGAAGACTGTTGCGATCCCCTATACTTGTGGGTCATGGGCCCCACTATGGTACCCTCCGGAACCTTCTAGAACCTCCGGTACAATACCGAAAAATCCTGAACTTTTCCGGTAACCCTGAAAATGACTTCCCATATATGAATCTTATTCTCCGGACCATTCCGGACCTCCTCGTGATGTCCTGGATCCCATCCGAGACTCCGAACAAACTTCGGTCTCCATCTCATATTCCGAATCTACTTATGCGACATCGAACCTTAAGCGCGTCACCCTACGGTTCACGAACTATGCAGACATGGTCGAGACTCCTCTCCGAGCAATAACCAATAGCGGGATCTGGAGATCCATAATGGCTCCCACATATTCAACGATGACTTAGTGATCGATTGAACCATTTACATACGATGCCAATTCCCTTTGTCACGCGATATTTTACTTGTCCGAGGTTCGATCATCGGTATCTCCATACCTTGTTCAACCTCGTTACCGACAAGTACTCTTTACTCGTACCGTGGTATGTCATCTCTTATGATCCAATCATATGCTTGCAAGCTAATCAGACGACATTCCACCGAGAGGGCCCAGAGTATATCTATCCGTCATCGGGATGGACAAATCCCACTATTGATCCATATGCTTCAACTCACACTTTCCGAATACTTAATCCCATCTTTATAACCACCCATTTACGCAATGGCGTTTGATGTAATCAAAGTACCCTTCCGGTGTAAGTGATTTACATGATCTCATGGTCGAAGGACTTAGGCAACTATGTATCGAAAGCTTATAGCAAATTGAACTTAATGACTTGATCTTATGCTACGCTCATTTGGGTGTGTGTCCATTATATCATTCACCTAATGACATAACCTTGTTATTAATAACATCCAATGTTCATGATCACGAAACCATGATCATCCATTAATCAACAAGCTAGTTATACAAGAGGCTTACTAGGGACTCCTTGTTGTTTACATAACACACATGTATCAATGTTTCGGTTAATACAATTATAGCATGGGATGTAAACATTTATCATGAACACTAAGATATAACAATAAATAATTTATTATTGCCTCTTGGGCATATCTCCAACAGTCTCCCACTTGCACTAGAGTCAATAATCTAGTTTACATTTGAAAAGATATAACACCTTGGCCTTCTGGTGCTTATCATGTTTTGCTCACGGGAGAGGTTTTAGTCAACGGACATGCTCAGAAACGTATGTATTTTGCAATTCATTTGCGTCTCTACGCATCACTCATTTTCCAAATGAGTCGGCATTAATTGTATATGCTTAGTCCTCTGGTGGAACCTTAATTCCGCGGTCTGAAAATAAGTCACTAATATTGTCATACACAATATAGCTTCAAAGTTCTGACACTATCGGAACTACACCAAGTTCTCAAAGAACTCCTCGACTTAACATCCTCAGTCATTGTCAAAACAATGACATACTCTGCCTTCGTTTGTAGAATCCGTCACAATATTTAGAACTGATCTAAATCTAGCATAGACTTCTTCTAGCTCATTGTGCTACCTTTTAAACAACACTTAGCCTAATTGAGATTGAAATTTTATTTTTATATGTGATCAAACTAATATCGGTGCAACACCTTACAGCGATTTGTTTGTCATTACCCCATACAAAAACTATATATATATATCCTTGGTTCTTCTAAAGCACTCAGGGATATTCTTACTGTTGTCCAATGATCATTACATGAATCATTCTGGTATATGCTCGTAACACTTTAGAGCACAGGACATCTGACTTTGTACATATTATTCGTGATCTAAAGTCACTCATGTGTTTTTACTCATTGAGTGTCAAATACACTCAAGTCTTGTTAAACCTTCACATGAAAAGAACACCTTCTTAATATTTTTATATTGAACTACTTCAATATTCATTCTATGTACTTTGACTTAAACTTATTATGTGTTTCAATCTATCTTCATAGATCTTGACACTAAATATGTTTCAGTCCATATCCTTTCATTGAAGTTAATTCTCAATGAAACCTTTTATTCACATCAAGTATATAATTACATCATTTATAATCAACGATATGTCATCTACATAAAGTATTATAAATATGTCTCAGCGCTCCCACTTAATTTCTTGCAAATGCAAGCATCTTCATCGTTTCTGATGAAATCAAAAACTCTTTGACTATTTCATCCGGTGAAGATTCCAACTCCGCGATACTCACTTCATCCAATTGAAGTTCGTATACCTATCTAGTATTCCACGGACTAGCAAAACTCTTGGTTGTATCTTGTATACACCTTTAATACACACTTCTGTTAAGTAATGTATTTTGCCATCCTACTAGCATATCTCATAAAAGAAATATGTAGCGATTACTAGAATAATCCACATAGACTATAAGCATCGCTACGGAAGATCTAATCTTATCGTAGTCAACTCTTTGAACTTTGTCGTAAACAACTTTTCGACAAGTCGAGCTTATTCAAGGATATTCCATCCAAGTCCATCAATTTTATAGATCCATTTACTTTCAAAAAGTATTCATCTATCTTGGATTTCATGGCGCATAGCCATTTTAACGGAGTCAGGGCCCATCATAACTTCTTTGTATGTAGTTGGTTTATCATTGTTCAAAATCAATCCTTTGTCCACAAATCATTTATTTGATCATAAAGTAAACCATACCTACAAGGTTCAATAGGTACTTCGATCTCCATGTCTAAAACACTTTGTAGTCATGGGAGTCATGATCGTCGTGGCCGCTTCCGGAACCAATTCCGATGCTGCGCTACTCTGATCATTATGCTCAGGTTCATAAACCTTATCAAGTTCTATTGTCCTCCCACTCAAATACTTCGCTAGAAAACAATTTCTTGGAAATAAGAAAGTACATTAACAAACACTTTTGTCTTTTACTTCATAGTGGGAAGAATTCCCAATCCATTCTCTTGGGATAACCAACAAAGACATTCATCCGGTTTTGGTTGTAAACTTATTTACTTATACCAAGATTTAAGAAAGGACTATTAGGGTTCCTACCCATGCCATAACTTGTATGGTGTCATTTCCACGGATCATGATGATGCTCTATTCAGTGTAAAAGCGGTAGTCTCTAAAGCATAATCCACAAAAATATAATGGCTTCATTTTATCTCATCATTAATCCAACAAGGTTTGGATACGTCTCTCGGATACTTCATCATCACTATGATACTCCAAGAAACGTGAGTTGTAGAACAACTTCATAACTCTCTTAGATGTTCGCTAAAACTCGTAATTCAAATATTTCCACTATGATCCAATCATAGATATTTGACTTTTCTATTACGATGATTTCCACTTCATGCTGAAATTTATTTGAATCCATTCAAATGTTTCAAACTTCTTCCTTATCGAATATATCCACATATATATATACTCAATTCATTGTTGGAAGTTTTCATGAAGTAGAAGAATCTCCCGCACACAACTATGCCCAGTGAACCACATATATCATCATGTATGTTTCCACTAAGTTAGTTGCCCGTTCAACTCTTGGCCTATGAACAGTATTTTAGTCATTCTATTTAGAAAAGATTTGCAAGTGTCAAACGATTCAAAAATCAAATGACTCCAAAAATCCATTTGCATGGAGTTCCTTCATGCGTTCCTTTCTAACATGACCTAAATGGCGGTTCCACAAATAAGTGGAATTCAAATCATTTGCCTTATGGCATTTTAGCGTCAGTGTTATGTATGTGTGTTTCACCATTAAGATTTATAATAACTTATCCATCGTACATGGAGTAATGTCATAATTTGAACAACTCATTGTTTTCATTTGACCAGAGCAAAATAACAATTATTAAGTTCTTTATTATAAATTCTAAGGGCTAGATAGAATGCCAACGACGAACATAATAACACTTTATTTTTGTTCCAGACGTGCATTCCTATCATATTCCTTGTCAGTCACTTAGGCCATTGTATTATTGTATTGCGTTGTTTTGTATGACACTTCATACCAACCAATATGGTACAAATACCCAAGAATTTCATTGTGTGACCAAACTAGGAATACATTCATAACATGTATATCATTTATATACACCTGAGCTAGACTTTCTAGTCTTTTCTTTCTTTCTGCCAAAATATCTTTTGTAGTTTCTCTTTTAGTTTTCCTCATTCTCAGAAAACACTTCACTTTCAATAACTTCTAAGTCCATTGGTCAAATACCAATAACCTTGAGGTTCTTACCTTGAAGTTGATCATCATATGACAAGTGTTCCAGATTTCACTATTAGTAACATTTTAATATAATGAACAATTTCACTCATAATTTTATCCATCATATCATGATGACTTTCTGAGACCATGTCTGTACATGCTAGGCTCGTAAAGTTTAACCTTAGTATTCGCATGTGCAAATCTGGCTTGCACCCGTTGTATGCACACGTAGAATCTATAACACCCGATCATCACGTGATGCTTCGAAACGACGAGTCTTAGCAACGGTGCATACTAAGGACGATCACTTCATGGATATGCGAATATCGTTAGTGCCCAACTAGTTGGAGGATTGAGACGCCTGGCGTCTTCAACCTTCGTACATTCCCATAAAACTTATGAGTTTATGTAGTCTCACTAGATTATATTCTATCATCTTGCAATAAGGTCTTAGATATCACATATATCTCATACCTTGCTTATTTCTGAAAACAAAATTTCCAGCTCCTTACTTTTCAAACGGATTTGAACTTCAAGTTTCATGGAGACAAGATGATTTTAGGTACTAATTGAAACCATTGCTCTTTGAATCATCAATGTGAGGTTTACTAAAAGTTTGCAATAGGACTTAATCATTTCTTGATTCTTTAACAATACGGTACCAGTCCGTAAAGTTACTTGTCAGACTTAACAGTATTTCTATCTCAATTACAAGACTAGCGCATGGTAGATAACGGATGCCAATTCTACAAATTTAATTCAAAATACTATTCAGACTATGTTCATGATAATTAGTTCATGTTTTAATCTAATTACTAATGAACTCCCACTTAATACAACATCCCTCATAGTTGTTAAGTGGCACACGATCCACATCCACTACACCAAAACCGATCATCACGTGAGATGATGTAGCTTCAATGGTGAACATCAACATGTTGATCATATCATCCATATGACTCGTGTTCAACCTTTCGGTTTCCGTTGTCCCGAGGCCATGTCTGTACATGCTAGGCTCGTCAAGCAAACCCAAGTATTTCCGCGTGTGCAACATGGCTTACACCCGTTGTATGTGAACGTAGAATCTATCACATCCGATCATCACGAGATGCTTCGAGACGACGAACTGTAGCAACGGTGCATACGAGGGGAGAACACTTTATTATCTTGATATTAATGTGAGGGATCATCTTATAATGCTACCGTCGCGATCTAAGCAAGATAAGATGCATAAAGGATTAACATCACATGCAATTCATAATATGTGATATGATATGGCCTTTCTTCTTGTGCTTTTGATCTCCATCTCCAAAGCACATGAGCATGATCTCCATCATCACCAGCATTGCACCAAGGTCCATGGCACCGCTTCATGGTTGTCCATCACTTATAGCTACTATAACAACTACTTGAAATAAAGCTATTACATGATGAATAGACACGCAGGTCTTAACAAATTTAAAGACAACCATTAGGCTCCTGCCGGTTGCCATAATACAATAATGAACATCTCATACATCAAATATAATCATCATCACATCATGGCCATATCACATCACCAAACCCTGCAAAAACAAGTTAGATGCCTCTAATTTGGTTTGCATATTTCACGTGGTTTAGGGTTTTCGAGCAAGATCCAATCTACCTACGAACATGAACCACAACGGTGATACTAGTGTTGTCAATAGGAAGAGTAAATTGGATCTTCACTATGGTGGGAGAGACAGACACCCGCAAAGCCACTTATGCAATACAAGTTGCATGTCAAGCGTGGAGCAAGTCTCATGAGACGCGGTCATGTAAAGTTAGCCCGAGCCGCTTCATCCCACCATCCCGCAAGATGCAAAGTACACAAACTAAAGCAACAAAAGCATCAACGCCCACAAAACCATTGTGTTCTACTCGTGCAACAGATCTATGCATAGACATGGCTTTGATACCACTGATGGGGTTCGTAGCATAGAAAACAAAAAATTTCCTACCGCAAGACGAATAAATCCAAGATCTAATCTATGGAACACCCAAGATCTAATCTACAAGATCGAAGCAACGAGATTGATATGAGACTAACCCTCGAAGATTTCCAAAGCCTACGAGATTAGATCTCGTTGTTGGTGTAGACGATCATCCAGTGCTGCAATCCGGCAGCACTTCCGTACTCGGTCGTGCGTACGGTGTCGATGAAGCCCGTCCTCTCCCCGTTCCAGCGGGCAGCGGAGGTGTGGTAGATCCCCTCGGAATCCCAGCAGCACGACGGCGTGGTGGTGGTGGTGGAGGAGAAATTCCTGCAGGGCTTCGCCAAGCCTGCGCAGGAAGAAGGAGGAGGGAGAGAGGGGCGGCTAGGGCTTGGGGGGATGATGTGCTGCGCCCCAGCCCTCCCCTCCCTCTTATATAGGCGTGGGGGGCTGCCTTGGCCCCTCCTCCAAGCCCAAGGGTCGGCCAAAACAAGGGGGGGAACTCCCCCCCAAGTTAAGTCCCTATTTTCAAGGGATTTGATCTTATCCACTTGGTACAGCCACATGGGCCTTGGGGGGCTGGTGTGCATGGCCCATGTGGGCCTATGCGACCCCTCCGGTCCATGTTGGTCGTCCGGGATAGGTGGGCCCCACTATGGTACCCTCCGGAACCTTCTAGAACCTCCGGTACAATACCGAAAAATCCTGAACTTTTCCGGTAACCCTGAAAATGACTTCCCATATATGAATCTTATTCTCCGGACCATTCCGGACCTCCTCGTGATGTCCTGGATCCCATCCGAGACTCCGAACAAACTTCGGTCTCCATCTCATATTCCGAATCTACTTATGCGACATCGAACCTTAAGCGCGTCACCCTACGGTTCGCGAACTATGCAGACATGGTCGAGACTCCTCTCCGAGCAATAACCAATAGCGGGATCTGGAGATCCATAATGGCTCCCACATATTCAACGATGACTTAGTGATCGATTGAACCATTTACATACGATGCCAATTCCCTTTGTCACGCGATATTTTACTTGTCCGAGGTTCGATCATCGGTATCTCCATACCTTGTTCAACCTCGTTACCGACAAGTACTCTTTACTCGTACCGTGGTATGTCATCTCTTATGATCCAATCATATGCTTGCAAGCTAATCAGACGACATTCCACCGAGAGGGCCCAGAGTATATCTATCCGTCATCGGGATGGACAAATCCCACTATTGATCCATATGCTTCAACTCACACTTTCCGAATACTTAATCCCATCTTTATAACCACCCATTTACGCAATGGCGTTTGATGTAATCAAAGTACCCTTCCGGTGTAAGTGATTTACATGATCTCATGGTCGAAGGACTTAGGCAACTATGTATCGAAAGCTTATAGCAAATTGAACTTAATGACTTGATCTTATGCTACGCTCATTTGGGTGTGTGTCCATCATATCATTCACCTAATGACATAACCTTGTTATTAATAACATCCAATGTTCATGATCACGAAACCATGATCATCCATTAATCAACAAGCTAGTTATACAAGAGGCTTACTAGGGACTCCTTGTTGTTTACATAACACACATGTATCAATGTTTCGGTTAATACAATTATAGCATGGGATGTAAACATTTATCATGAACACTAAGATATAACAATAACTAATTTATTATTGCCTCTTGGGCATATCTCCAACAATAATGATCATCTCATACATATTCATCATCACATTATGGCCATATCACATCACCAAACCCTGCAAAAACAAGTTAGACGGTTCTAATTTGGTTTGCATATTTTACGTGGTTTAGGGTTTTCGCATAAGATCCAATCTACCTACGAACATGAACCACAACGGTGATACTAATGTTGTCAATAGAAAGAGTAAGTTGGATCTTTACTATAGTAGGAGAGATAGACACCCGCAAAGCCACTTATGCAATACAAGTTGCATGTCGAGCGTGGAGCAAATCTCATGAACGCGGTCATGTAAAGTTAGCCCGAGCCGCTTCATCCCACTATGCCACAAAGATGCAAAGTACTCGAACTAAAGACAACAAAGCATCAACGCCCACAAAACAATTGTGTTCTACTCGTGCAACCAATCTATGCATAAACGGCTCTGATACCACTGATGGGATTCGTAGCATAGAAAACAAAAAATTTCCTACCGCAAGAACGAAACACAAGCCAAGATCTAATCTAGTAGACGGTAGCAACGAGGAGATGAAGAGACTAACCCTCGAAGATTCGCAAAGCTTAACGAGATTAGATCTCGGGGTGGATGTAGACGATCACTTGCCGCTTGCAAAAGCGCGTAGAAGATCTTGATCTCGACGGTGCCACAATCGGGCAGCACCTCCGTACTCGGTCACTGATACGTCTCCAACGTACCTATAATTTCTGATGTTCCATGCTTGTTTTATGACAATACTTACATGTTTTGCTTGCACTTTATAATGTTTATATGCATTTTCCGGAACTAACCTATTAACGAGATGCCGAAGGGCGTTCTTTGTTTTGTTGTTTTTGGTTCCAGAAAGGCTGTTCGGGCAATATTCTCGGAATTCGATGAAATCAACGCCCGAACCTTATTTCCCGGAACCTTCCAGAAAGTCAGAGGGAGACCAGAGGGGTGCCCTGGGGGCCCCACACGTGGTGGTGGCGCGACCCAGGAGGGGGGCTGATGTCTACGGGAGCTTCTATTCTTGTAGACAGTGTTGGGCCTCCAAGAGCAGAGGTTTGTAGAACAGCAGCAAGTTTCCCTTAAGTGGATACCCAAGGTTTATCGAACTCGGGGAGGAAGAGGTCAAAGATATCCCTCTCATGCAACCCTGCAACCACAAAGCAAGAAGTCTCTTGTGTCCCCAACACACCTAATAGGTGCACTAGTTCGGCGAAGAGATAGTGAAATACAGGTGGTATGAATAAGTAGTAGCAACGGCACCAGAAAAGTGCTTTGCCAGGACATAAACAAGCGTAGTAACGCAGCGTAGTAACGCAAAAAACGTAAACAAACGTAGTAAGTATTTAGGAACAAGGCCTAGGGATTAGACTTTCACTAGTGGACACTCTCAACATTGATCACATAACAGAATAGATAAATGCATACTCTACACTTTTGTTGGATGATGAACACATTGCGTAGGATTACACGAACCCTCAATGCCGGAGTTAACAAGCTCCACAATAATGCTCATATTTTAGTAACCTTTAGTGTAAGATAGATCAAAAGACTAAACCAAGTACTAGCATAGCATGCACACTGTCACCTTCATGCATATGTAGGAGGAATAGATCAAATCAATATTATCATAGCAATAGTTAACTTCGCAATCTACAAGAGATCATGATCATAGCATAAACCAAGTACTAACACGGTGCACACACTGTCACCTTTGCACACGTGCAGGAGGAATAAAACTACTTTAATAACACATCACTAGAGTAGCACATAGATAAATTGTGATACAAACACATTGCAATCATAAAGAGATATAAATAAGCACTTCACTACGCCATTCATAACAGTGAATAAGTATTCTGTGAAATATAGCCTAAGAGACCCACACGGTGCACACTGTCACCTTTACACACGTGGGACAAGGAGTCTCCGGAGATCACATAAGTAAAACTCACTTGACTAGCATAATGACATCTAGATTACAAGCATCATCATATGAATCTCAATCATGTAAGGCAGCTCATGAGATTATTGTATTGAAGCACATAGAGAGAGATGAACCACATAGCTACCGGTACAGCCCCGAGCCTCGATGGAGAACTACTCCCTCCTCATGGGAGCAGCAGCGGTGATGAAGATGGCGGTGGAGATGGCAGCGGTGTCGATGGAGAAGCCTTCCGGGGGCACTTCCTGCTCGGCGGTGCCAGAGACTCCTGTCCCCCGGATCTTGGCTTCGCGATGGCGGCGGCTGGAAGGTTTTCCGTATCGTGGTTTTTCGCATGGGTTTCGCGACAGAGGCTTTATATAGGCGAAGAGGCGGCGCAGGAGGGTCGAAGGGTGGCCACACCATAGGGCGGCGCGGCCGGGGCCGGGCCGCGCCGGCCTATGGTCGGGCCTGTGGCCCCCCTCTGGTCCTTCTCGGGTGTTCTGGATGCTTCCGGTGAAAATAGGAACCGGGTCTTGATTTCGTCCGATTCCGAGAATATTTCGTTACTAGGATTTCTGAAACCAAAAACAGCAGAAAAGCGGCACTTCGGCATCTTGTTAATAGGTTAGTTCCAAAATGCACGAATATGACATAAAGTGTGCATAAAACATGTAGGTATCATCAATAATGTGGCATGGAACATAAGAAATTATCGATACGTCGGAGACGTATCAGCATCCCCAAGCTTAGTTCTGCTCGTCCCGAGCAGGTAAAACGATAACAAAGATAATTTCTGAAGTGATATGCCATCATAACCTTGATCATACTATTTGTAAACATATGTAGTGGATGCAGCGATCAAAACAATGGTAATGACATGAGTAAACAAGTGAATCATATAGCAAAGACTTTTCATGAATAGTACTTCAAGACAAGTATTAATAAGTCTTGCATAAGAGTTAACTCATAAAGCAATAAATCAAAGTAAAGGTATAGAAGCAACACAAAGGAAGATTAAGTTTCAGCGGTTGCTTTCAACTTGTAACATGGATAGTTGTCAACATAGAGTAATATAACAAGTGCAATATGCAAGTATGTAGGAATCAATGCACAGTTCACACAAGTGTTTGCTTCTTGAGGTGGAGAGAGATAGGTGAACTGACTCAACATAAAAGTAAAAAGAATGGTCCTTCAAAGAGGAAAGCATCGATTGCTATATTTGTGCTAGAGCTTTTATTTTGAAAACATGAAACAATTTTGTCAACGGTAGTAATAAAGCATATGAGTTATGAAAATTATATCTTACAAGTTGCAAGCCTCATGCATAGTATACTAATAGTGCCCGCACCTTGTCCTAATTAGCTTGGACTACCGGATCTTTGCAATGCACATGTTTTAACCAAGTGTCACAATGGGGTACCTCCATGCCGCCTGTACAAAGGTCTAAGGAGAAAGCTCGCATTTTGGATTTCTCGCTTTTGATTATTCTCAACTTAGACATCCATACCGGGACAACATGGACAACAGATAATGGACTCCTCTTTAATGCATAAGCATGTGACAACAATTATTATTCTCATATGAGATTGAGGATATATGTCCAAAACTGAAACTTCCACCATGGATCATGGCTTTAGTTAGCGGCCCAATGTTCTTCTCTAACAATATGCATGCTCCAACCATGAAGGTGGTAGATCTCTCTTACTTCAGACAAGACGGACATGCATAGCAACTCACATGATATTCAACAAAGAATAGTTGATGGCGTCCCCAGAAACATGGTTATCGCACAACAAGCAACTTAATAAGAGATAAAGTGCATAAGTACATATTCAATACCACAATAGTTTTTAAGCTATTTGTCCCATGAGCTATATATTGCAAAGGTGAATGATGGAATTTTAAAGGTAGCACTCAAGCAATTTACTTTGGAATGGCGGAGAAATACCATGTAGTAGGTAGGTATGGTGGACACAAATGGCATAGTGGTTGGCTCAAGGATTTTGGATGCATGAGAAGTATTCCCTCTCGATACAAGGTTTAGGCTAGCAAGGTTATTTGAAACAAACACAAGGATGAACGGTGCAGCAAAACTCACATAAAAGACATATTGTAAACATCATAAGACTCCACACCGTCTTCCTTGTTGTTCAAAACTCAATACTAGATGTTATCTAGACTCTAGAGAAACCAAATATGCAAACCAAATTAGCAAGCTCTAAGTATTTCTTCATTAATGGGTGCAAAGTATATGATGCAAGAGCTTAAACATGAGCACAACAATTGCCAAGTATCAAATTATCCAAGACATTTTAGAGTTACTACATGTAGTATTTTCCAATTCCAACCATATAACAATTTAACGAAGAAACTTCGCCATGAATACTATGAGTAAAGCCTAAGGACATACTTGTCCATATGCTACAGCGGAGCGTGTATCTCTCCCATAAAGTGAATGCTAGGATCCATTTTATTCAAACAAAACAAAAAAACAAAAACAAACCGACGCTCCAAGCAAAGTGCATAAGATGTGATGGAATAAAAATATAGTTTCAGGGGAGGAACCTGATAATGTTGTCGATGAAGAAGGGGATGCCTTGGGCATCCCCAAGCTTAGATGCTTGAGTCTTCTTAGAATATGCAGGGGTGAACCGGGGCATCCCCAAGCTTAGAGCTTTCACTCTCCTTGATCATAGTATATCATCCTCCTCTCTTGACCCTTGAAAACTTCCTCCACACCAAACTTTAAGCAAACTCATTAGAGGGTTAGTGCATAATCAAAAACTCACATGTTCAGAGGTGACACAATCATTATTAACACTTCTGGACATTGCTCAAAGCTACTGGAAGGTAATGGAACAAAGAAATCCACCCAACACAGCGAAAGAAGCAATGCGAAATAAAAGGCAGAATCTGTCAAAAACAGAACAGTCCGTAAAGACGAATTTTAAAATGGCACCAGAATTGCTCAAATGGAAAAACTCAAAACTAATGAAAGTTGCGTACATATCTGAGGATCACGCACGTAAATTGGCATAATTTTCTGAGTTACCTACAGAGAATTAGACCCAGATTCGTGACAGACAGCAATGCTGTTTCTGCGCAGCAATCCAAATCTAGCATCAACTTTACCATAGAGACTTTACTTGGCACAAAAACATGATAAGGAGAGGTTGCTACAGTAGTAAACAACTTCCAAGACACAAATATAAAACAAAGTACTGTAGCAAAATAACACATGGGTTATCTCCCAAGAAGTTCTTTCTTTATAGCCGTTAAGATGGGCTCAGCAGTTTTAATGATGCACTCGCAAGAAATAGTATTTGAAGCAAAAGAGAGCATCAAGAGGCAAATTCAAAACAAATTTAAGTCTAACATGCTTCCTATGCATAGGAATCTTGTAAATAAACAAGTTCATGAAGAGCAAAGTAACAAGCATAGGAAGATAAAACAAGTGTAGCTTCAAAAATTTCAGCACATAGAGAGGTGTTTTAGTAACATGAAAATTTCTACAACCATATTTTCCTCTCTCATAATAACTTTCAGTAGCAACATGAGCAAACTCAACAATATAACTATCACATAAAGCATTCTTATCATGAGTCTCATGCATAAAATTATTACTCTCCACATAAGCATAATCAATTTTATTAGTTGTAGTGGGAGCAAATTCAACAAAGTAGCTATCATTATTATTCTCATCAAGTGTAGGAGGCATAGTATAATCACAACAAAATTTACTCTCCATAGTAGGTGGCACAAAAAGACCACTATCATTATCATCATCAGAAATAGGAGGCAAAGTATCATCAAAGAAAATTTTCTCCTCAATGCTTGGGGGACTAAAAAGATCATGAAAACCAGCTTCCCCAAGCTTAGCATTTTCCATATCATTATCAACAATGGTGTTCAAAGCGTTCATACTAATATTACTACCAGCATGCAAATAAGATTTCATAGGTTTTTTAATTTTCGCATCAAACAATCCATGTTTTAAATCAGGAAATAGAATAAGAAGCTCATTGTTGTCCATTATGCCAAACTAGTGTAAACAAGAAACAAAAAGATGCAATTGCAGGATCTAAAGGAAATAGCTTCGAGCACAAACACAATGGCGCCAGAAAAGTACTGTTACCTGGAACCGGAGTATGAGTGCCTTTTACCTTTCCTCCCCGGCAACGGCGAAAAGTGCTTGGCGCGTAGTTGACGAGGGAGGAAAAGTGCTTAGTTGCCGGGCTTGCCAATGTGTGAGTGCCGTTTACCTTCCCCCCCCGGCAACGGCGCCAGAAAAGTGCTTGATGTCTACGGGAGCTTCTATTCTTGTAGACAGTGTTGGGCCTCCAAGAGCAGAGGTTTGTAGAACAGCAACAAGTTTCCCTTAAGTGGATACCCAAGGTTTATCGAACTCGGGAGGAAGAGGTCAAAGATATCCCTCTCATGCAACCTGCAACCACAAAGCAAGAAGTCTCTTGTGTCCCCAACACACCTAATAGGTGCACTAGTTCGGCGAAGAGATAGTGAAATACAGGTGGTATGAATAAGTAGTAGCAACGGCACCGAAAAGTGCTTTGCGGGACAAAACAAGCAGTAGTAACGCAGCGTAGTAACGTAAAACAGAAACAAGCGTAGTAGCGTATTTAGGAACAAGGCCTAGGGATTAGACTTTCACTAGTGGACACTCTCAACATTGATCACATAACAGAATAGATAAATGCATACTCTACACTTTTGTTGGATGATGAACACATTGCGTAGGATTACACGAACCCTCAATGCCGGAGTTAACAAGCTCCACAATAATGCTCATATTTTAGTAACCTTTAGTGTAAGATAGATCAAAAGACTAAACCAAGTACTAGCATAGCATGCACACTGTCACCTTCATGCATATGTAGGAGGAATAGATCAAATCAATATTATCATAGCAATAGTTAACTTCGCAATCTACAAGAGATCATGATCATAGCATAAACCAAGTACTAACACGGTGCACACACTGTCACCTTTGCACACGTGCAGGAGGAATAAAACTACTTTAATAACACATCACTAGAGTAGCACATAGATAAATTGTGATACAAACACATTGCAATCATAAAGAGATATAAATAAGCACTTCACTACGCCATTCATAACAGTGAGTAAGTATTCTGTGAAATATAGCCTAAGAGACCCACACGGTGCACACACTGTCACCTTTACACACGTGGGACAAGGAGTCTCCGGAGATCACATAAGTAAAACTCACTTGACTAGCATAATGACATCTAGATTACAAGCATCATCATATGAATCTCAATCATGTAAGGCAGCTCATGAGATTATTGTATTGAAGCACATAGGAGAGAGATGAACCACATAGCTACCGGTACAGCCCCGAGCCTCGATGGAGAACTACTCCCTCCTCATGGGAGCAGCAGCGGTGATGAAGATGGCGGTGGAGATGGCAGCGGTGTCGATGGAGAAGCCTTCCGGGGCACTTCCCTGCTCCGGAGGTGCCGGAACAGAGACTCCTGTCCCCCGGATCTTGGCCGCGATGGCGGCGGCTCGGAAGGTTTTCCGTATCGTGGTTTTTCGCATCGGGTTTTCGCGACGAGGCTTTATATAGGCGAAGAGGCGGCGCGGAGGGTCGAAGGGTGGCCACACCATAGGCGGCGCGGCGGGGCCTGGCCGCGCCGGCCTATGGTCTGGTGGCTGTGGCCCCCTCTGGTCCTTCTCGGGTGTTCTGGATGCTTAGGTGAAAATAGGAACCGGGTCTTGATTTCGTCCGATTAATATTTCGTTACTAGGATTTCTGAAACCAAAAACAGCAGGAAACGGCACTTCGGCATCTTGTTAATAGGTTAGTTCAGAAAATGCACGAATATGACATAAAGTGTGCATAAAACATGTAGGTATCATCAATAATGTGGCATGGAACATAAGAAATTATCGATACGTCGGAGACGTATCAGGGGCGCGCCACCCTAGTGTGAGGAGGCCCCGTGGCCCCTCCGACTCCGACTCTTCGCCTATTTAAGCCCTGGTGACCTAAAACATCGATACCGATTGACGAAACTCTGAAAGACTCCCGGGCGCCGCCACCATCGCGAAACTCCGGGACAGAAGTCTCTGTTCCGGCACCCTGCCGGGACGGGGAAGTGCCCGGAAGCCATCTCCATCGACGCCACCGCCTCCATCATGCTCCGTGAGTAGTTCCCCCATGGACTACGAGTTCTAGCTGTAGCTAGTTGGTACTCTCTCTCCCATGTACTTCAATACAATGATCTCATGAGCTGCCTTACATGATTGAGATTCATCGATGTAATCGGTGTTGTGTTTGTTGGGATCCGATGGATTGTTACATTATGATTAGTCTATCTATAAAGTTTGTGAAGTTATTGTTGCTGCAATCTTGTTGTGTTTAATGCTTGTCACTAGGGCCCGAGTGGCATGATCTTAGATTTAAGCTCTATACTTATTGCTTAGATTGTATCTACAAGTTGTTTGCACATGTCTATGTCTGGAACCAAAGGCCCCAAAGTGACAGAAATTGGGACAACTGGAGGGGAAGGCTTAGATATGAGGATCACATGTTTTCACGGAGTGTTAATGCTTTGCTCCGGTGCTCTATTAAAAAGAGTACCTTAATTTCCAGTAGATTCCCTAGAGGCCCGGCTGCCACCGGCTGGTAGGACAAAAGATGTTGTACAAGTTTCTCATTGCGAGCACGTATGACTATATATGGAAAACATGCCTACATGATTAATAATCTTGATGTTCTGTCTTAATGCTATTTCAATCCTATCAATTGCCCAACTGCAATTTGTTCACCCAACACTTGTTATTGGAGAGTTACCACTAGTGTAGATAGCTGGGAACCCCGGTCCATCTTTCATCATCATATACTCGTCCTACATGTCGTTGGAAGTAGTATCAACTATTTTCTGGTGCCATTGCTCTCATATTACTCTACGCTGTGTATCTTACTCTCTCATATTCTGCTTTCACATCACCCCCGTTACTAGTGCTTTTCAGGTGCAGCTGAATTGACAACTCGGTTGTTAAGGCTTATAAGTATTCTTTACCCCTTGTGTCGAATCAATAAATTTGGGTTTTACTTCCCTCGAAGACTGTTGCGATCCCCTATACTTGTGGGTCATCAAGACTATTTTCTGGCGCCGTTGCCGGGGAGGCATGGCTCTACTCATAAGTTCACCTGGGGAGTACACTCTACCTCTCTCTCTGTTTTATTTTGTTTTGTTTTGCTTAGTTTACTTTTGTCTAGTTTATTTGTGCTTAGTTTGTTTCTGTCTAGTATTGTTTTGCTTAGTTTACTTTTGTCTAGTTTCTTTTTGTTTTGTTTTACTTTTCTCATATACCCAAAAATCCATAAAAATTTGAAAAACCTAAAAATTAAAAACTGTTGTTATGGGAGAACCCACAACCTATTTGGAGCTTATTGAATTATATAATAGTTATAGAGAATCAAGAACGGGAAAATTTATGAGTGCTGTGATAGAAAAATTGAATACAATTGCTAAAATCTTGCTTAAATGCCATGATATAAACTGTTGCTCTAAACAGGATACTAAACATCTTAAATTTCAATGTGGCTTTAGTGAGGAAGTTTTAATTAAGAACTATAATTGGAATAGCTATATTCATTTTGGGTTCGAAGAAGTAGAACAATTTGTTTTGTTTATGGGAGCTTCTGAGATAGAATCCTTCATGGCTAAAAATTATGAAACTTGTGTTGTTTGTAAGGACCTTAAAGATTATGTCTCTTCTATCCTTAATTTTTGCATAGAAAGTTACAGTGATAATCCTTATATCATTGATTATAAAGAGAGACTCATTAATGCACAAGAATGCACTCACAATTTGCAGGAACCTGTGGAAGAAGAAATTGATGAACCTGAAAGCTCATTGGATGAAAAAGAGGAGGAAATTGATGAACCTGAAAGCTCATTGGATGAAAAAGAAGAGGAGAGTGATGAACAAAAGGAGGAAGAATGGATTAGCTACCCATGCCAACCTTCTAATGAGAGTAACTCTTTATCTCTTACACTATTTGATTGTCCTTCATGCTTACCAAAGGAGGATGAATGTTATGTTCCTGTGGATTCTCTTGAAATATTCCCTATAAGTAAAACTTGTGAGAATAAGTATGCTACTGTTATCTATGATAATACATGCTACTTTGATAAATTTTATGATAATGCTTTGTTTGTGCCTGATGTCGAAATGCATGGTACTAAAGAGTTTTGCTTAGCAAATGTTTATGATAAATCTCTAGATGATGGTCCTATGTTACTTGATAATATTAATTGTACTACTAATGAAAATGGGATTGGAGAAGTCTTGACTTTATCTAGGAGTCCCATATCTTTTGAGATTGATCAATCATCTTGTTATATTATTGATAAAAGTGGGTTTGAAAGTTCTGATCCTATTATTTTTGAGCTTGATAAAAATTATGTGTTTATGGATCATGGAAAGTATGCTGCATGTGATAGTTATATTGTTGAGTTTATCCATGAAGCTACTGAAAATTATTATGAGAGAGCGAAATATGGTTATAGAAATTTGCATGGTACTAAAACACCTCTCTATATGCTGAAAATTTTGAAGTTACTCTTGTTTTATCTTGCTATGCTTGTCACTTTGTTCTTCATGAATTTATTTGTGTACAAGATTCCTATGCATAGGAAGTGGGTTAGACTTAAATGTGTTTTGAACTTGCTTTTTGATGCTCTCTTTGCTTCAACTCTCATCCTTATGTGAGCATCATTAAAATTGCTGAGCCCATCTTAATGGCTATAAAGAAAGCACTTCTTGGGAGATAACCCATGTCTTTATTTTGCTACTGTTTTGTTGTGTCTTGGAAGTTGTTACTACTGTAGCAACCTCTCCTTATCTTTATTTTATTGCATTGTTGTGCCAAGTGAAGTCTCTAATAGAAGGTTGATACTAGATTTGGATTTCTGCGCAGAAACAGATTTCTATCTGTCACGAATTTGGGCAGCGCTCTGTAGGTAACTCAGAAAAATCTGCCAATTTACGTGCGTGTTCCTCAGATATGTACGCAACTTTCATTAGTTTTGAGTTTTCTGATTTGAGCAACGGAAGTACCTCTTAAAAATTCGTGTTTACTGGCTTTTCTGTTTTGACAGATTCTGTCTCTGTTTTTTGCATTATCTCTTGTGGACTTTAAGAAAGGCTTTCTAGACGTGGAGAGCTGTAGCTAATGTTTTATTGAGTTCTTGCAATGTGTCACTACAGGGCTAAAGTGGATTAAAGTTTTTTGAGTACTAACCCCTCTAATGAAGTTTATGAGAAGTTTGGTGTGAAGGAAGTTTTCAAGGGTCAAGATGAAAAGTCTAAGCTTGGGGATGCCCCCGTGGTTCATCCCTGCATATTTCAAGAAGACTCAAGCGTCTAAGCTTGGGGATGCCCAAGGCATCCCCTTCTTCATCAACTTATCAGGTTTCTTCTATTGAAACTATATTTTTATTCGGTCACATCTTATGTGCTTTACTTGGAGCGTCTGTGTGTTTTTATTTTTGTTTTTGTTTGAATAAGATCGGATCCTAGCAATCCTTGTGTGGGAGAGAGACACGCTCCGCTTTTTCATATGAACACTCGTGTTCTTCGCTCTTACTTTTAATGTTCAATGATAAAAGTTGGAAGCTATTGCATTTATTGCTATTTGGTTGGAAAAAGAAAATGCCTCATATTGTCTTGGATAATTTGATACTTGGCAATTGTTTTGAGCTCTCAAGTAGATCATGTTTAAGCTCTTGCATCATGTAGTTTAAACCTATTAGTGGAGAAATACCGTAGAGCTTATTGAAACTGGTTTGCATGATTGGTCTCTCTAAGGTCTAGATATTTTCGGTAAAAGTGTTTGAGCAACAAGGAAGACAGTGTAGAGTTTTATAATGCTTGCAATATGTTCTTATGTAAGTTTTCTGTACGGTTCATACTTGTGTTTGCTTCAAACAACCTTGCTAGCCAAAGCCTTGTACCGAGAGGAAATGCTTCTCGTGCATCCAAAACCTTGAGCCAAAACCTATGCCATTTGTGTCCACCATATCTACCTACTATGTGGTATTTCCTGCCATTCCAAGTAAATACTTCATGTGCTACCTTTAAACCTTCAAAATGCTTCTTAATTTGTGTTGATGTTTTATAGCTCATGAGGAAGTATGTGGTGTTTATCTTTCAATCTTGTCATTTACTCTGACAGATTTTCATAATGGACTAGTGGCACATCCGCTTATCCAATAATTTTGCAAAAAGAGCTGGCGCGGGGTTCCCAGCCCCAATTAATCAACTTTCATTAATAATTCTCTTCACATGTTTTGCTCTGATTCATCAGTAAGCAACTTAATTTTGCAAATAGACACTCCTTCATGGTATGTGAATGTTGGAAGGCACCCGAGGATTCGGTTAGCCATGGCTTGTGTAAGCAAAAGGTTGGGAGGAGTGTCAACCATAAATAAAACTAAAATACATGTGTAAACAAAAGAGAAGATGGATGATCTACCTTGCTGGTAGAGATAACGTCCTTCATGGGAGCCGCTCTTGAAAGTCTGGTTGATAAGGTAGTTAGAGTACCCGCTACCATTCGTTGACAACAACAAATACCTCTCAAAACTTTACTTTTATACTCTCTATATGATTTCAAAACTTAAAAAGCTCTAGCACATGATTTAATCCCTGCTTCCCTCTGCGAAGGGCCTTTCTTTTACTTTTATGTTGAGTCAGTTTACCTACTTCCTTCCATCTTAGAAGCAAACACTTGTGTCAACTGTGCATTGATTCTTACATACTTGCTTATTTGCATTCATCATATTACTTTGTGTTGACCATTATCCATGAGATATACATGTTGAAAGTTGAAAGCAACTGCTGAAACTTAAATCTTCCTCCGTGTTGCTTCAATGCCTTTACTTGGAATTTATTGCTTTATGAGTTAACTCTTATGCAAGACTTTTGATGCTTGTCTTGAAAGTACTATTCATGAAAAGTTTTGCTATATGTTATCTATTTGTTAGCAACTATAGATCATTGCCTTGAGTCACTGCATTCATCTCATATGCTTTATAATAGGACGATCAAGATTATGTAAGTAGCATGTCACTACAGAAATTACTCTTTTATCGTTTACCTACTCGAGCAGGAACTAAGCTTGGGGATGCTGATACGTCTCCAACGTACCTATAATTTCTGATGTTCCATGCTTGTTTTATGACAATACTTACATGTTTTGCTTGCACTTTATAATGTTTGTATGCATTTTTGGAACTAACCTATTAACGAGATGCAAGGGCCAGTTTGTTTTCTGTTGTTTTTGGTTCCAAAGGTTGTTTGGGCAATATTCTCGGAATTCGACGAAATCAACGCCCAGAACCTTATTTTCCCGGAACCTTCCAGAAAGTCAGAGGTGGACCAGAGGGGTGCCCTGGGGGCCCTACACGTGGTGGCGGCGCGGCCTAGGAGGGGGGCGCGCCACCCTAGTGTGAGGAGGCCCCGTGGCCCCTCCGACTCCGACTCTTCGCCTATTTAAGCCTGGTGACCTAAAACATCGATATCGATTGACGAAACTGAAAGACTCCCGGGCGCCGCCACCATCGCGAAACTCCAATTCGGGGACAGAAGTCTCTGTTCGGCACCTGCGGGACGGGGTGCCCCGGAAGCCATCTCCATCGACGCCACCGCCTCCATCATGCTCCGTGAGTAGTTCCCCCATGGACTACGGGTTCTAGCTGTAGCTAGTTGGTACTCTCTCTCCCATGTACTTCAATACAATGATCTCATGAGCTGCCTTACATGATTGAGATTCATCGATGTGTTGTGTTTGTTGGGATCCGATGGATTGTTACATTATGATTAGTCTATCTATAAAGTTTGTGAAGTTATTGTTGCTGCAATCTTGTTGTGTTTAATGCTTGTCACTAGGGCCCGAGTGGCATGATCTTAGATTTAAGCTCTATACTTATTGCTTAGATTGTATCTACAAGTTGTTTGCACATGTCTATGTCTGGAACCAAAGGCCCCAAAGTGACAGAAATTGGGACAACGGAGGGGAAGGCTTAGATATGAGGATCACATGTTTTCAGAGTGTTAATGCTTTGCTCCGGTGCTCTATTAAAAGGAGTACCTTAATTTCCAGTAGATTCCCTAGGACAAAAGATGTTGTACAAGTTTCTCATTGCGAGCACGTATGACTATATATGGGAAACATGCCTACATGATTAATAATCTTGATGTTCTGTCTTAATGCTATTTCAATCCTATCAATTGCCCCGTAATTTGTTCACCCAACACTTGTTATTGGAGAGTTACCACTAGTGTAGATAGCTAGGAACCCCGGTCCATCTTTCATCATCATATACTCGTCCTACATGTCATTGGAAGTAGTATCAACTATTTTCTGGTGCCATTGCTCTCATATATTTCCACTGTTACTACTCGCTCTCATATTACTGCTGCTTTCACATCACCCTGTTACTAGTGCTTTTCCAGTGCCTGAATTGACAACTCAGTTGTTAAGGCTTATAAGTATTCTTTACCTCCCCTTGTGTCGAATCAATAAATTTGGGTTTTACTTCCCTCGAAGACTGTTGCGATCCCCTATACTTGTGGGTTATCAGTCACACGTTCGGTGTTGATGAAGACGACGTCCTTTTCCCCGTTCCAGCGGGCAGCGGAAGTAGTAGATCCTCCTCGGAATCCTGGCAGCACGATGGCGTGGTGGCCGTGGTGGTGGAGATCTCCGGCAGGGCTTCGCATATGCGCTACGGGAGATGTGGTGGAGGAGGAGGCGGCTACGGTTTGGGGAGCAGGCTAGGGTTTGGGGCGCCGGCCACTTGGGGGCTGCGGCCTTGGAGGTTTGGTGTGGCCGGCCCCCTCCCCTAGGCTCCTCATTATATAGGTGGAAGTCCCCAAGAGTTGTAGTTCAAGTCTTCGAATAAGACCCCAACAACAAAACCTCCCAAAAGTGGGAAACCTACTCAAGGGGGAGTCCTACTCAAGGTGGGGCTCCCACCTTTCCTGGTGGGGTGGCCGGCCACCTTGGTGGAGTCCTGGGACTCCTCCCTTAGGGTTGGCCGGCCTAGCATGTGGAGTCCCTCTGGGACTCCACCTTCCATAGTGCCTTTCTTCCGAACTTTTCTAGAACCTTCTAAAACCTTCCATAAATGCACCGGATCATTTCCGAACTTGGAATATGACTTCCTATATATGAATCTTATTCTCCAGACCATTCGGAACTCCTCGTGATGTCCTGGATCCCATCCGAGACTCCGAACAAAACTTCGAACTCCATTCCATATTCCATATCTACTCAAACGACATCAAACCTTAAGTGTGTCACCCTACGGTTCGCGAACTATGTAGACATGGTTGAGACTTCTCTCCGACCAATAACCAATAGCGGGATCTGGAGATCCATAATGGCTCCCACATATTCAACGATGACTTAGTGATCGAATGAACCATTTACATACAATACCGATTCCCTTTGTCACGCGATATTTTACTTGTCCGAGTTTGATCATCGATATCTCTATACCTCGTTCAACCTCGTCTCATGACAAGTACTCTTTACTCGTACCGTGGTATGTAGTCTCTTATGAACCATTCATATGTTTGCAAACTAATAAGACGACATTCCACCGAGAGGGTCCAGAGTATATCTATCCGTCATCGGGATGGACAAATCCCACTGTTGATCCATATGCCTCAACTCATACTTTTCGGATACCTAATCCCACCTTTATAACCATCCATTTACGCAGTGGCGTTTGATGTAATCAAAGTACCCTTCCGGCATAAGTGATTTACATGATCTCATGGTCGAAAGGACTAGGTAACTATGTATCGAAAGCTTATAGCAAATGAACTTAATGACGTGATCTTATGCTACGCTTAATTGGTTGTGTCCATTACATCATTCACATAATGACATAACCTTGTTATTAATAACATCCAATGTTTATGATCATGAAACGATGATAATCTATTAATCAACAAGCTAGTTATACAAGAGGCTTACTAGGGACTTCTTGTTGTTTACATAACACACATGTATCAATGTTTCGGTTAATACAATTATAGCATGGTATATAAACATTCATCATAAACACAAAGATATATAATAACCAATTTATTATTGCCTCTTGGGCATATCTCCAACATTTATACGGTGCCTTGGGGCTTCCCTTGGTCGACAACACAACCATGCAAAGTTGTGAGTAACATGCATGCTTGTTGGTGCAAGTTTCTACTAAGGTTCATTCCCCTTTGTGCATAAGCTTAGCGGTCAGAATATCTCAGTTATTTTAACCATTTATTTTAACTATTGCCAAAAAGGTTTTTCCGTTTGTGTGTGTTTGTTTCGCAGGTCTTACAACTGAGAAAAATATCATCAAGATTTACTTTAGGGTTTTATTTTTCTTCAAAATCTTGTAAATTGTGATATTCTTCTATTTTTTGTAAAAGCAATGCATATTGTGTTAATATCAATAAAGAGATATTTTCCTTCATTGTATAATGTTTGGCTTTATGTATTACTTGTCTTGTATACTATTCTGAAGTTCAAATTGAAATATGTGTTGAATTTTGTAAGTCTAATTCCAAATTCTAATTCTAAGTTCCTCCCCCTAAACCATAAGATCAAGAAAGATCATATCAAAATCCATAGCACTCAACGGATGAACCAAAACCTAGTCACCACTTAAGAGAGACTATGATCTCTTTGTGTTTTGTTTTGAGCGCGAAAAATTTCCCATGTTGTAAAAATGCATGAATGCAAATGTACATAATCCTAAGTGTACCCCTTATTTGGTCTTAAATGTTGGGATGTTACGCTACTGGCCGCTGGCGTGGCCGAAAGGGCCGACACCGTTGGGCGGCAAATGCGAGCCCCAAACCGCGCGCTCAACCTATGCGCGGCGGTGCCCCCTCTCAGCGTGGCGGCGTTTGGCCCTATAGATGAACATGATCTGCTGCCTGTTGCGGTCACGATGACAGTTCTCCCACCTTCGGCGTATCCGGCGTCGTCCCAACGAGCTCTCTCCACCAGAAGCGATGCCTCCATGTTGACATCGAAGTGAGCCTGTTCCGTTGCCACCGCCTTCGCCGCTTGCGCAGTTACCACAATGGCCCGCTCCATCTCTCGGTTGTCCCAGTCCACCCGCAGTTAGTGGCCCCGCCTAGCCTCCACCACTGCCGCATGCGCTGGACGGTGTGCCGCCGCCAGTGGCCCTTGGGCGGCATTGCGCCTGACCGCCCTCATATACGTGGCGGCTTGCCGCTCGACAACCATGAGCTTCTGAGTGGTCTCGTCGCGTTGGACAGTGCGGAATGACTCGAGCAGAGCCAGCTGCTCGTCACTCACGTTGGGTGCGTAGTCATTGTGAAACTCATGGAGGCCTTCATCCTCCCAATATTCGGCCGCTGGCGGGTGCACCGTGATCCCCATCAGCTCGTACCACACCATCGCGAGAGCTGAACGAGCCCCATCCAGCATGGCGTGAGCCTTGGATGCTATGCGGCGAGCTGAGGCCACAACGATCACCCAAGCAGTAAACATAGACTCCGCCTTGACTGCCTCCCTGTCCGCCTTCCCGTGCTCTGCCCTTGCCTTTGCATATGCCTCGGCCAAGGTAGCATCTGCCTCCTCCCCACCCCCTCAATGTACGGCTCAAGCCGCTCCTCCCGAGCATAGGCGGCGGTTCCCCCGCCTCGAATATATACCTAACGGATGGCGAGCACTGCCACGTCAGGGTCATTGAGGTAGTGCTTGTGCGTCCCTCGCCCAGGTAGCGTCGTTGTCGGCCGTGGATGTTGTGCTCTATTTACTGTTTCTCTCCCCCCGGACCGCGGCCCTTTTACAGCCGCAAACATGGCGGGAACGACCGAGGAAGAACGCGGGAAACTCAAAGCAAGCGCGGAAAGATTGTTTCTTAGATTATATCATTATCTAAAACATACCGCGCTAAGATACACTACATCGTGAAAGAACCTGCTATGCGAATTATTGGGGTGTCAACTAGACGTGGCAATCGATTAGTAAAACAGAAAAAAGCCCTGGACATGTGATGGACGCAGCGTGTGCGTCTTTTCTTTTGTTTTGCGAAACCAGCTTGTGCGTCTTCCTCAGTGGCACAATGCACGAGGAGTGCCGTCGCCTGCTTCTTCTGCCCAGGAGCGCACGACGTCGACGAGTCGACGGAGCCATTTCGCCGCCGCAATATGGCGGCCGGGACAAAAACATAAATGCTCTGGCGCAGTGTCAACCTAGACTATACTATGAGACAAAAAAAAGAAAACGTCGTCGTTTTGTTTTTTCTTCTCGCGTGGCGTGGGACTCCTCCGAAGAGTGAAGACTGAGTCGGTTGTCAGCGGTGACGCCGCCTGATGGCGTCAGCGGTGACACGCACGGCTCTGCGTCAGGTTCCGTTTCATAAGTCAGAACGCTGCCCGTTCCAACGTCGCCGGCGGAGGCAGACCGCAGACCTGTTCCGGTCGCAGACAGCGTGCTCCTCAGTTTCCGGATCCCGAGGGAAGTTTTCCCGAAATGCCCCCCACTCACCCGTTTCTTCCCCGGGGTATTCAAGGTCGATTTTTCGTCCAATTTTCTGGCGGTGAATACGTCTCCGATCTTGGTACCAGTGCACCGTTTTCGAATGGCTGACAGAGTCCGCAAGCAGCCACCGATACAAATCCAGTTATTATTTGGTTGAACTTCCTCCACAAAAGCTAAGCTTATCTTTAGTGGCGCGACCTAAATGAATCGAGGTGGCTTTTTTTTCGTGCGCCGACAAGAGGACATAAAAACCCAACCCATCGGTTTAGCCCAAACCGACCACGCTCGTTGACAAACCCATTATTGGCCCGAACTTGAGATGCAAATGTGTATACAGGAACGCACCAAGGACCTCGGGCATGGCCTCCCAAGTCCGCCTTCGTGGCGACCGTTCGCACGCCCGCCTTCTACGCCAGTGGAGTTCTGCGCTGCCATCAATACAGCCATTTGAACTACTTTTTTAACGCGCCCATGCCCGACAGTTGCAGTAGTCGCCGCCATGGAAAGGTGTTGGCCATGGAAGAAGGCAAACACGATCACGAAGCATGGTCATCGTGCGGTAGCCGCCACTGTTCACTACTGCCTCTACGCATGTAGGTTGTATCATCCACAACCGCAACCGCCAGTACGTCCACGTGGACGCGGCACATGCATTGGGAGAGAAGGACGCTGAATCCTTGGCCGAACGTCAACCTCCCCTCGTGCTGGCGCCTCAACATGCAGAGTATCCTGGTGCCACCAGTGACATGGGAAAGGGCGGGAGCCAATAGATTCGACGACAATGCGCACTCCTGCTGCGCGACCTGAGGCAGGACCTAGCCAACGTCCTGAACTCGACGGCGTGAGATATGTTCAGATAGGAGCGTTTTATATGATATTTGAAATTGTATTTTCTTTTTACCAAAATGTAGTGCATATTAATTTAACCAAATTCTGACATTGCGGTATCCTCTTCTTGATCCACAATGAGCACAGCGAAAATAGATCTTCAACCGGCCGTCTGAGAACATGACTTCTTGAAGTTCCAAAATCTTTGACAGATGGATGTGACCTCAGCAAAGTAGAAACAGAAACACGGTTTTTTAGGGGAAGAAACAGAAACACATACCAGAAATTCAATTCGGCTCCCGGGTGCGTATGCTCCCTCTACCAAAAAATCATATTTTGAAATGTCAAAAAATTTGGACAAAAAATTCTACATGTACATCTCCATAATATATGAATGTTTGTTAAGTTTCACGAAAAACCAATATTTTTTGTGACCTATGTAAAAAGGAGAAAGTTTATCTTGTGAAAAACATTATTTTTAGCACTGAATTTTGTCTTTTTTACACACGTCACATGATAAGTCAATTTTTTATGAAACGACTTTGTAAGCGTGTAGCACGTAAAGATGTACGTGCGGATTTTATGTTTCAATTTTTTTGAAATTTAAAACATGTATAAGATGCATTTTAAATTATAGGGAGCATATGCACCCATGTTCCAAAACACCACTCCCCACACATACGGAGTAGAAAGAATATAAATCGAGCTCGCCCACCACGGATATTTAGCCCATTCACATAGTCCTGGCTGGAAGGGCATTTTCGGCCGTCAGGGGCCATGGGCTTATTCCCGTAGGCCACTATGGCCCAGTAATATTCGCATGGTACATCCATTCAACCCACGAGGCCATCCAAGCTATCGCATTTGTCTCAAAAAAAAAAAAAAAAAAAAAAAACTAAGCTGTCGCATCACCTGCTCGTCCTCTTGTCCCCGCTATTTGACCTGCGTCACTGCAACGGAAAGAGAACTACTACCTCCGTTTCACCAAAATGTCATACTGTAACTTTATTAAACTTAAATGAGTATATCTAGACAGTATCTAGTAGGTAGGTAAATTTAAATTTTGATAAAGTTAAGATATTTTTATGGAACAGAGGGAGTACTACTAAATGGACAACAGCACAAGAAGCAACAATTGTTCATCAAAATGGAGTTTACACGCAAATGCATCGTCCGTAAGTACGCGCACGTACAGTTCATTCCATGACTTCCATCGACCAATCACTAGGACGAATACTTGGCGACGAACTCGGCGATGTTCCGGTCGGAGCTCCCGCCCTCCCTGCTGGCCGCACTGGCCTTCTCCGCCCATGCGGCGGCGTTCCTCCTGTACTCGCCGCTCCTCTCGCCGGCCATCACCTTTTTCATCCCGCTCGTCACTTCCTCCCTCCACGCGAGCCCGTCCTCGGCCATTCGTAAGACCAATATAACTTTATGGAACTTAGTGATTAAAAAACAGAATTTGTTGTACTTTCTTTAAAACTTGGTTTATCTTAGAGTTTAATTTGGAGTCACAATTTTTTGTATCTAGTTTTATTTTGCACCATCATGTTTGAATGTGCTTTAGAATTTAAATTTTGATTTTCCAGAAGTATTTTTGTTAGGTTTCTTTACATGATATCATTGAAAATGCACATATATAAACTGATTGTTAATTTAATATTTTTTTATAAACATGGCCGTTTCAAATCCAACAGTCAAAATCAAATCCATGCACATAATAATTAGAGAGTACTAGGGTAGGATATGTCGAATGCAAATAAATCTGTTGATGTGCTAATACACACTGAATGATGGAGAGGTAGAACGAACGCTGTTCTTTTTGATAGTTTGAAATCTTCGGATCACTCTTAGTCTCCGAGAGGTGCTCATAAAGGTATGATGTGGGTGTGCATTTGCATTAATATGGGTAGTCTATATGTATGTATTTGATCGTCTATATTTGTACTGAGTTCTGCAAAGCCAAAATCTATTTCATAATATACAGTTGATATCATTTGGATTAAATATTATCGATTCATCTAACAACTGGTGTCTGGTAGCAAAGTAGAAAGCCTGTCACCGTGCAGATTTTTTTTCCAAGCGACCCAACGTGGGATCGATTTTTATTACCATCCAGATAACGAAAACAACAGTTGTTCAATAAGGAAAAAAAGGAAAAAAAGCAGGGGGGTCACCGCATACTACTAGCGTTTAGAGAGTTTTTAGCAACGATTACAACTCATCAAACGCCATACCAACCAAACAGCCAAAAGCAAACTTCTAAACCAAACTCATACATCTCCAGGCCACAAGAGAAACAAAGCTACTCCAGGGGGAGAAAAGAATAGCAGCATCAGCAGATGATTTTATGCATCATTCTCGTCAGTCTCCATGTCATCCATAACAGGATCTGTCCTTTGCCCTTCAATCAGCTAAATGTTTCTCCTGGCAGTTTGTCTCTCTCAGGAGGAGGAAATAGCAACGGCAACAGCAGCTAATCGAAAGAGGCCATCAGCTCCAGCTTTGAATTCATAAAGATAGCAGAGAAACTAATTAGCTCATTAGGGGATTTGATTAGTTTTTTCTCAAAGCATGCTCTGTTTCTCAATTTCCAAATAGCCCAGTAAATAGCAGACATCCCAGCAATTTGCAAGTTTCTACTGGCTGGAACATATTGAGGGAACCACCAGAAGAACTGGGTGAAACTCCCAGTCCTATCAGGTGCTCCAATGGCCATGCCAATTGTACTCCAAACATACTTTGCCGCTGCACAATCAAAGAACAGGTGAGAAATCATTTCATCTTTGTGATAAAACTGGCAGGAAGCACTTCCAATCCATCTCCTATTCAGCAGGTTATCCTTTGTAGCAATTGCATTATGCCAAATCAACCACATCCATATCTTTATTTTCAAAGGGATTTTGCTTTTCCACATGTGCCTAAAGGATCTATCAACCCCATTCCTGCAAAGGTGATTGTACATAGACTTTAGAGAGAATATTCTATTCTTTGTCCATTTCCAGAAAGGCTTATCTTTTTCTTGAGATAGCACAATTTGTCTTACAATCCCCAACAAGCCATGAACTTGAATAGCCAACTCATGAGATAAATATGTTCTAAAAGTGAAATTCCATCCAAGAGCAACATCACCAGCAACAGTAATATCTTGTTCATTGCAGATATTAAAAATATCAGGGAAGGTATCTTTCAAAGGGCTAAGGCCACACCAGGCATCACACTAGAAACTTATCATTTTTCCATCTCCCACTTGCATCCTCCTACCACACAGGTAAAGATCTTTCACTTTCTGCATATCAGTCAATAAAGGTGAGTCACGAGGCATGTTCTTTGAATAAAAGACAACAGAATCTCTCAGATATTTTATTTTCATGAAATGTTGCCAAGGGCCAGTACCAGATTCAATCTTCCACCATCGTTTACACATTATACTGATATTAAATCTAGTTTGGTTTACACCTTTCTTTCAGGCCCAAACCATCTTTCTTCTTTGGTTTACAAATCCATCTCCATTTAAAAAAGTGATATTTTCTTTTATCTGTACTACCAGCCCAAAAGAAATATCTAGTAGATTTATCCATCTCCTCAATTCTGGTTTTGTGCAGTAATCTCATGGACATCTGATACACGCCAATACTGGACAAGAAATCACTTATCTTGGTCATCCTTCTACCAATGGACATGTTATTTCCTACCCACCCACTCATCTTTTTGTTTGTTTTATCACTCAGAAAACTCATCTGTAGGGCTTCTTGCACAAATAAGTGTGCCCAAGTATTTTATTGGCCAAAATCCCTCATGACAGTTGAAAAGATCAGAGTAGCACTGTATTTTATTGCCATCTTGCAAAATCATCATGACTTCACTTTTCTCAAAATTTATCTTCAGGCCAGACATTGCTTCAAAAATATATAGCAGCAGCTTGAGATTCCTTTCCTGTTAAATATTACGGAACTGGTTGCTTTGCTTTGCCAACATAGCAAGGTTGAAAGCATGCAAGTCTCTAAACCCTAATCCTCCAAGCTTCTTGGGGATACACATTTTCCACCAAGCCATCCAATGCATATGATTATGTTCCTCCGTATCTCCCCACCAGAAACTTGACATTGCATCACAGTCATTTCCTTTAGCAACTTCTTAGGAATATTAAAAACAGACATAGCATAAACTGATATAGACTGTATAATAGATTTCAGAAGAATTTTCTTACCACCCATTGAGAGGAACTTCTCCCTGTCTAAGTCCTCTACTGGGAGTAAAAGAATCAGTTTCTTGATTGTTAAATCTAATCTTATACTTCACAGAACGAACACACATCATCAAAAGATCAATAAAACCTTACTGAAAACCAAGCCTTCTCAGCATACTTTCTAGAAAATTACATTCAACACGGTCATACGCCTTATGCATATCAAGTTTTACCGCACAATACCCCCATTTTCCTTTCTTTCTATTCTTGATCTTGTGCAGTCATTTATATGCAATCAGAACATTGTCAGTAATCAACCTCCCGGACACAAAAGCACTTTGCACCAGGGATATAACATCATCAAGAATATGTTTCAACCGGAAAGCAATCATCTAAGATATTACCTTGTACAAAACATTGCAGAGGCTTACAGGCCTATATTGGGTAACCAATTCTGGATTTTCAACCTTGGGAATTAATACGATCACCGTATTATTCCATCCATCTGGGATAGATTTATTGTTAATTGCCTCCAAGATTTCAGAAGTTAGGATATTTCCCAGTATGTGCCAACATTTTTTGAATTTTTTTGCATGGAGACCATCACATCCAGGTGCTTTCATATCCCCAGTAGAAAAGAGCGCTTTTTTCACATCCTCGGCCGGGAAGGGTCTAAGGAGATGCTCATTCATGACTTCATTCACCTTTGGATTAACTTTATTCAATAATTCAGGATCAGGTTCTTCAATCTCTGTCGTGAAGAGACCTGCAAAATATTTTGAAATAAGAGGGTTAAGATTAGCCACTCCAACCCAAGTTCCGTTTTCATCCTCCACTTTTTTCACCATATTTCTCTTCCTACGCTCATTTGCAAAATTATAGAAGTAAGACGTATCTTTATCACCATGTTGTAACCAATTCAGTCTACTTCTTTGAGCCCAGTGTATCTCTTCTTTTTCTAACATGGATTCGATTTCTTTGCTATTTCTCGCTGTTCAGCAATGTTTTCATCTGTCAAGGGACCACTTGCAATCTGTTCCAAATCGCGTTGTGCTTTCCGAATACTTTTCTCGTTTTCTGTAGACCAGATTTATCCCATTTGTGTAATTGATCATGAATAAAAGCTAGTTTTCCCGCCAGCGTGTTGTTTTGAACCATGGACCCGGCTCGCACCCATGCGTCCTCAACAACTTGTCGAAACTGGGCCTCTTCAGCCACTTCGCTTCAAATCGGAGGCTTGTAGGCCCAGTAGCATTTTCTTCCTTATCAAATTCCATCATAATTGGGCGATGATCAGAATGACTATATTCCATATTTTATAAAACTGCATCCCCAAATTTTGTATTCCAAGCTTCATTTGTCAAAGCCCGATCTAAACGTTCTCAAATTCTTCCTCTATGCCATGTAAACTTGGGTCCGGTATACCCAAAATCTGACAAGTTGCACTCCTCCATCGCATCTCTGAAGGCCTTCATATAGTGTTGAGGTCTTGGGTTCCCCCTCCTTCTCGAAGGGGTACATAATCTCATTGATGTCGCCCATCACTAGCCAAGGCAAATTCACCGATGCATGAAGATCATGGAAGTACTGCCAAGTGAAGTGCTTATCCTGCCATCGTGGCTCTCCATAAAATCCGGTAAAATGCCATACATTTTCTACCCCTGTCCCAACCACAACATCGATATAATTGTTAGTTTTATAACGAAGTGAGATATGGAGGTGGCGTTTTGGCTCATAGGAGCAAATGCTCCTATTATACAAAATAATTAAAAAACAATTTTAAAAATGTTAAAAAATTCGGATATAATTTTTTTGTTGTACATCGTGACATTCTATGTTAGTGCACAAGTTTTCATGGAGAAAAAACATTTTATGTGGCGTGTACAAAAAAGATAAAAAAATGTCCTGTACGTAGTCGTGTTATAGCATCAAAATTTGTCTTTTTTACTGGAGCCACAAATTTTTATAGTTTTTTGAAAAACTTGTGTACAAACATAAAATGTGTAGATGTACATGAAATTTTTTTAGTTTAGAATTTTTTGACACTTCAAAATGTAGATTCACACAATGGGAGCAAATGCTCCTATGAGCAAAAGTGAATATCCCAGTGAGATATGAACTTCTTTCTTCCACGGTAGTTGCAGACCACCACTTCGTCCGTTACTTTGTATCACCTCCTTAAAATCCATTCGCAATCTTCGCTTAAGACATTCTGCCGGCCACTTCTCTAGATGAGTTTCTGACAGAACTAAAACATCCAGGTAACTCCGCTTAGTGAAATTCAGCAGAGCCCGGACGGCCGCGTCCCTTTTATATCCTATGATTTTCATTGCTCCCGGCGATCCTCCACATCGAAGGTCGCCGATATCAAATTGTCATTCATATTCAAACTGTCATCACCGTTCTTCTTTGGTCTTTTTGTAACCTGCACCTTCTGCGGGGTTGTCATACCATCAGTATTTCACCGCTTCCACCTTAATACGTACTACGTTGTAGAGATCTTCTATTACCACGACCCACTACCCCACCTATATTTTTGATCAGTATCCTCTTGCTGATGGACAAAGGTGAAGGTGAATTTTGATGTCGATGTCCATTTGAGAACAAGTTTCTAAAATCCTTTTTAGATGGTCTCATACTGTATTTTTTATAATCTACAGTACTTTATTTCCAGCCAACATGCCAGCGTCGGGTACAAATGTACTTTAGATGATCAAATCACTCGGATGACGCGTACTTGGCGACGAACTCGGCGATGTTCGTGTCGGAGCTCCCGCCCTCCCTGCTTGCCGCCCTGGACTTTTCCGCCCACGCGGCGGCGTTCTTCCTGTACTCCTCGCTCCTCTCGCCGTCCATCACTTCCTTGATCCCGCTCGCCACCTCCTCCCTCCGCGCGAGCCCGTCCTCGGCGGCCGGACGCACTCGCACTCCCGCCTTCCACACGGCCTCCACGTACTTGGCGTTCATCGGCTGGTCCGTCCACTGCGGCAGCGCCACCATCGGCACGCCGGCGACCAGCGCTTCCGCCGTAGAGTTCCACCCGCAGTGGGTCAGGAAACACCCCACGGCCGGGTGCGCCAGCACCTCCAGCTGCGGGCACCATGAGACCACCATCCCGCCGCGCGGCGTGACCGCGTCGGCGTAGCCGGCGGGCAGTTTGTGGGACTCGGAGGAGCGGACGGCCCAGAGGAACGGGCGGCCGGCGTCGAGGAGGCCCTCTGCCACCTCCCGCATCTCGGCAGGGTCCAGGTTGGACAGGCTGCCGAAGGAGGCGAACACGACGGAGCGCGGCGGGTGGGTGGACAGCCAGGAGACGCATGGCGCGGCCGTGAGCTCGAAGAGGTGGAAGCCGTACTTGGTGTCCGACGGGAGCCGGTCGTCGCCGACGTAGGACGCAGGCACCGTCGGCCCGATCGTCTTGGCGCGCCACGCCGACGCCATGTACGCCGCCTCCTGCATCCACACAGTTGCATCAAAAGTTAGTTCCGCGCAACGAGTAAGTAATTTCAGATGAACTTCACTGGGAAAGTGCTGGTTCTTTGAATTGAACGTTGTTGATTCTTTGACCATTTTGGAGCTACAACTTGTATCTGCAAGCATCAAAGTAGAGCTGTAGAATTCATGTGACCGCGTAGAGGGGCCGGTAAACTCAACATTCGACCCAATAGGAAGGCCCGTATGTGAGAAAAAAAAATCAACGTGATTTTGGAAATCAAGGTATTTTCAAAGTTCAGAAAAAAAATTACAGGTAGGTAATGGATGCAGTTATGCGTGTATAAAACTTAAAACTTAAACATGTGTAATTATATCATGCATAAAAAGATCAAAAATACATAGATCGCGCATGTAAGTTATACAATTTGTAGCATCAAAACATCTCCTGTCGCATCCTCCACAGGCCTCTCCAAAACCCACGGCCCCCAAATATGGCTTGGGTCCGACGCGGCCCAAAATACTATTGGACACCCCCAGGCCAACCCGACCCACATGGGACCACCTAGGCGCGCCTGACATAAGTGACAAACCATGTAAGCTAACTATGTACAACTGCAATCTATTTCACCTTCCCTTTCTTCCCTCCACCCATTTCATTTCTCTCGCACACCGCTCTCCCATTCGCGTCCATCCCACGCCCACGTAGCCGGCAAACAAAGTTTACTGTCATCACGAGTACACGGACAAATAGTATCACAAGATGCACATGGAACACAACACAAATGCGATGGCGCATAGGTAGAGTCTCATCCAGAAGTGCGTGAACAAATACCACGGCTACCTTGAGACTTTGTTGGGCAGCATGAGAGTGGCAAGGCGCCGATAGATCACGTAAGTGCTCTTGTTGTTCAGTTTAGCATTCTACGCCTTGGCTAAGAATTAATATGTCTCTTTGTTTAGTTGGTCTTGGCCCATGACATGTACAAACAACTCAACAAAGAAAAGTTGTTCAATGAGAAAGACAAAGATCGATCTCGAAAAGGAACGAGTTGTGGTGATGAAAAGGAAGGAAGAATTCGTTTCCATGACCGCCAACACATCGAACATAGACCTAGAGATGAAGGCATGTTAAATGGAGGAGGAGCAGCCATCTTGTAATGACTGAGGGCAACAACAATAGTAATAACACCGGCAACAGAAGATCCCTCTACCCTAGAGAAGCCAGCGCCAACACCGGCAAGGGATGGGGTTTGTTCTATCCGATTTCCATCCATTTCACACGGCCTTGTAATGGACCAAATTTGAGGGCGTTTTGGTAGCGGATACCTTAAATTATGTCCTAGACTACATGCGTTTATGATTATTTATTTATAAAACTAGATTAAAAGAAATTTTTGGAGCCCCCCACTAGACAGAAGCTCCCACAGCTGCTAGTATATATCCGATCCAACGCTCATACCCAACACCATGAGGAGCCACGACAATCTAAAAAAAAAAAATGTAGGAGCCACGACTAAATTAAGATGCTCTAATATAATTTAGTGTAATAACTTACTCTACTAGTCTAATGTCTCTCATGCTCGTTAGTGCGGCTCCAACCCCACTCGGAGGCGTGCTCCCTGTTGCATCGGATCGAAAGTTGATTCTGGGTGATTGAGGCACATGGCAAGTTGGCAACACGATCGGGCAGATTCGTATCAACTTGAATATCCATGAATAGTACTTCCTCCATTTAAAAATAGATATCTTAACTTTATCTAGATATATATATATGTCTAGCCGTATCAAGACAAAAGTGAGGTACCTATTTTTAGACCGATGATGTACATTAATAATGCTATTCCTCAAAAAATAAACTTGAATAATACTAATACTTACTGAAAAGAAGCACTTGAATAATGCTACTGTAATACTATTTGTTTCGTCTTAGGTAGAGATCATGTGGTCAGTTGGCTCACCTGTGGCTCCAGCTCGTAGAAAGAGTTGACCAGCACGTCGTCGGCTAGGTCCAGCCCCTTGAACTGACTCATCACCATCTCGAAGTAGCCCGGGTAGGGGCCGGGCCCTACCTTGAGGAACCACGGCAAGCCCTCCGGCTCCAGCGCCGGCAGCCCGGGCAGGCCGACCGTGGCGCCGGCCTCCACCGGCACGCCGACCCGCTCGGACCACACGTGGCCATACACCACGTTGACCGCGCACGGCTGGGTGAAGAAGGCCACGGCGGCGGCGCCGTGCCGCTGCGCCACGGCGCGCGCCCACGGCAGGAACGCGTCGTAGACCACGGCCCGGACGGGACGTCCCGCCGCGGCCTCGGCGCGGAGGAGCTCGGCGAGAGTCTCCGACCCTGCGGACTCCAGGAGGGAGAGGTAGGCCGTGACGTCGTTGCACTCGCCGAATCCGCCCGCGTCGCAGCCGTCGGAGACGGCGGCGAGGCGGACCGCGCCGATCGCGGCGGCGTCGGGCGTGCAGGTGGCGAGGATGTAGCGCGTGACGGCGAGCGTGGGGCGCAGGCCGTGGTGCGCGAGGCGTTTGGCGAACTGAAGCATCGGGTGGACGTGGCCCTGGCTCGGGTACGGGAGCAGGAGCACGTGGCCGGCGCCGCCGCCGACGCCGGCTTGTGCCTGCGCGGTCTCGCCGGGAGAAGCCATTGCTATCTGCGTGCGTACGGAGCTGATCTGACCACGCTAGCGTACAAGCAAAGCTCGACAAGTATGGGTATGCTGATCAGGCAATGTTGACCTGCTAGTTGTATGGTACTACTCCTGTAGCAGTTGCCGTGTCCGCACGCAAAATGTTGGAGCGATGTGTCGATGTCCTGAGCTACGGCCGGCATACATTAAGGCGCTGTTTGGTCAATGGGAGTATACTTTAGAGGATGGGATTTCTCCAATCACGTAGTTAGAGGTAGCCGTTTTTTTCATTAATTTGGTTAGAAGGGATGGATGATAGTCAGGGATAGGCTTTTTTGTGTTTGTTCAAATGATGAAGAGCGGATGAGTTGATGTGGTTACCCGGCCTTTTCAATTGAGGGTGTGAGAATACCACTATAAATCATGAATAGGGGCTCAATTGGGGATTTAAGTTATAATCTTCATTTGTTAACCCAGTTCTGATCAAGAAGTCACTCTCCCATTCCACTCTCTTGTAAAGAGAAAGACGTAGCACCTAGAAGAATATGACCTGGGAAAATACGAGATCAGTCCGTTGGTTCCTACCTTCGATCTCTTTTAGTTTGATCGTCCGCGACGCTTTCATTATTCATGTCACTATCGCTACGATTGCGGGGAGTGTTAGAGATATATTTGGTATATATGTATATTTGGTCTCTACCTACCATATCTCTAGGAAAGCTATCTTAGCCTTCAAGTTTGTACCACTATATATACTCGCCCGAGAGGCTCAATACAACATCCATTCCGCCAATCTCTCTCCCTCTCTATCCTTCTACATGGTATCAGAGCGGCGCCGTTCGTGACCTAGCCGCGGCCCACGATTTCGCGCCGCCATGGGAGGTCTATTTCCATGACCTACCCCGGGGACCGCGCAACCCGTATGAGGGTTCGTTCGTCGATCGGTTGATCGGTTGCCCTCGCGTCCTTTTTTCCGATCTTTAGATCGGTTTTTTTTCCGCCGATCGCTCAACCGGCGTTTTCTTTTTTGGTTTACCGATCATAGATCGGATTAAGTCGCCCAGCACCGCTGTCACCGCACGCCTCTACTCCGACATCGGCATCGACGATCTACACCGCGCCCGCGCGCCTTCCTCCGTCGTCGCCGCGCCTGCCTTGGCAGGCCACGGCGGCCTCTATGGTAGGCAGCTGCGCGTCTCAGCTGGCTGTCGCTTGCCTCGGCAGGCTGTTGTGGCCGTCCTCCTCGGATCGTCTTTCCGACATCGACCAGGACTGCATCGACAACGCCGCCATCGACTTCGATCTGCGCGTCGTCCACGCCAAGGCGCGTGCAGCGCCGCTGTCGGTTTGATCAACCGATCGCGCGCTCGTCTCCGTCAAGCACGTCCCCGAGGACGCGCCTACCACCGATCGAGCTACGGGTTGCCGCTGCGTCTCCCCTTCGGGCCACAGCGCCGCCACCTTTGGTCCACGCTATCGGCCTCCGACGCACCTTCCAGGCGTGTACGTCATTGGTGGCCTCCCGCCGCTGCACCGAATCGCGCCCTGCAGCTACGCCGGCCCCTTGGGCCGTGACGTCATCGCACGCAGTCTACTTCTCCGTCCCCCGTGCACCGATGTTCCTGGCTACTACCGCACCGCTCAATCGGTGCGGGTCGCCACCGCCACCGCAAGGCCTACGTCAAGCCTTCGGGTTCTTCCTCGCCTACTTCGAGTACAGCCGGCGCACCTCCACAGGTAACCTGCATGACCACTTCTGGTTGTCGCAAGCCTCGCTGACCACCTCTACAGTCTAGGCATCGAGCATGGCTACTCCTGGCAGCCGCTGGTTTTGCCGTCTTCTACGTCTCCGTCCACCACGACCTCGTCGCTAGCGTCATCGTCTCGTACTCGACTACTTCGTCTACTCCAATAACCGCGGACTACATCGGCACCTCTCCCCGCTCCGCGTCTCGCCACTGCTCTGGAGGCCTCCTCTACTGGTCCCCCTGACACTAGCGCATGGTCCATGATGGTCCCTGCCCTCGCACGCCCGGTATTGGCAACACCGGTACGTGTCTTCGTCCCCGACGCGTCCCCGTGCCTGGCAAGCTCGGATCGGCACCTCGTCCTCATCGGCTTCGACAACGTCTTCCTCGGCATCGACTCTTCTACGACTGCCTCGACCGCGTCGCTGACTTCATCCTCGATGGCTCCGACTGCATCGACTTCGGCACTGACACCCTCTTCGACGACTGCCTCGACGTGTCTCCGTCACTGTCCTCGCGCACTATGCGCTTGCGTCTTCATGTGCGGCTACCTTGACACCGGCACCCGACCACGACATCCCCTCGCGTGGCTACCATGACCAAGGTTGCAGCACCCACGCTCTTGGCTACCTCGACATAGGCACAAAGGGCTATCACCTCGCACGAGCACCTCGGCTTCTTCTACAGTCTAAGCATCCGCGACGCGACATTGTCCACGATGCTCCCTCTACGACTGCGGGGGAGTGTCAGCCCATTGGTTCCTACCTTCGGTCTCTCTCCAGTCTGATCGTCCGCGACGCTTCCATTGTTCACGTCACTACCGCTACGAATGTGGTGAAGTGTTAGAGACATATTTGGTATATGTATATTTGGTCTCTACCTACCATATCTCTAGGAGACCTATCTTAGCCTCCAAGTCTGTACCACTATATATACTCGCGCGAGAGGCTAAATAGAACATCCATCATATTCCGTCAATCTCTCTCCCTCTCTATCCTTCTACAAAATAGATATCTAAATTATGCATTTGGATAGCATGCATCTCCAAAATGCGGGATTTTTTTTGAAGTTTTATCTTTCGTAAAGGAAAGTGATCAAATCTGAACTCCAGTGTTGAAGTTGACCTAAGTCAAGCACTAGGGTTTGAACTTCAATTTTTGTATGGCCTTTAATTAATTCAAATTTTGGGGAAAAATAAAACTTGAAACCCTACACTTGTTTGCAATTAGTGTTCAGCATCGTGTGATAATAAATCTAAACCAATTAAACATCTTTCTAAATTTTGAATTCAAAATTTAGGTTTGACCAAGTCAAACTGTAATTCAAATAGAAAATCTAAGTCTCTGATTCAAATATTCCTGAAAACTATCTCAAGCAATGTCAATACATTTTCAATCTCAAAATAAACTCATATCAGCATATAAAAATAATAACATAATTCAAATTCATATTTGAATTTAAATCATAAGGACTAGATTTAAAAAATCATAAATAAATAAATAAATAAATATCACAAAAATACAATCTCGGTGCCAGGATCCTAAATTTTTCTATTATCAATCTCCAATCATTACAAAGTTAATTACAAACTAGAATCATACCAAAATGGAAATCCATAGAAAACACTAAATACAAACTAAGAAAAATTTGAGGTTGAATTCCACCGTTCGTGCTCTATTGCACTAGGTCTTTTTCTTGTAGGTTTCTCTCAGCATGTATGTGTAAGTTACAATTTCTGATAATTTATCAGGAGCAAAACTTACATAACTTCTTGGTGTAAGTAGTTATTTCTTTGTGATGCAGCCTCAAGAAGGCTATACTTCCTCCTCCCAAAATATTTTGCATATCATTTTTTAGTTAAAGTTAAAAATTTATAGAGTTTGACCATATATAAATACAAAAATATTAATCCTTGCAATACCTAATGAGTACAACATGAAAATATATTTCATAGTGGTTCTTAGTATGCCACTCATCCCAAGCTTGTTGCCGAGCGTCCCCTAAACCGTCCCCCAAACGGCGCCGAATTGAGTGGGGGACGTGTTTTATTCGTACCGCGTTTGGGGATGTCGCTTCCCAGTCGCGTCCCCCAAACGCCGCCCCCAAACATTAAATAAGGGTTTTTGAAAATACAACCATTTATCAAATATAGCATACAAATAAATATGTTTGCGGAGATTGTTTTCAAATTAAAATACAACAAACAATAAAATAACTAAACAAATATAATAAATAGGGCTAGATCAAGGTGCTGCGGCATTTGCTGATAATCCTTTGATCCTCACAAATGCTTAACGAGATCAGCTTGAAGTTGCTCGTGAACATTGCTGTCATGGATCTCTGCGTGCATGGCGAGGAAATCGGCAAAATCTACATGCAACTAATGATCAACCTCCGCAAGAGGGCCCTGACACTCATAGGGACCAACATGTGTCCTGTCATGATTTTTGCGGTCATCCTCGATGATCATGTTGTGCATGATCACACAAGCCTGCATCACCTCCCACATTTGGTCGTGGGACCAGCTTAGAGCAGGGTACCGGACAATTGCAAATTGAGCTTGAAGCACACCAAATTCCCACTCGACATCCTTCCTGCAAGCCTCCTGTCGCGCAGCAAAGTGGGAATTCTTCTAACATGATGGAGCCGAGATTGTTTTGACAAAAGTGGCCCATGTTGGATATATACCATCGGCTAGATAATAGCCTTTGGTATATTGGTGGCCATTGATCTCATAGTTGCATGGTGGAGCATGCCCTTCCACTAGTATGCTGAACACCAAACTGCTGCAAAACATTGATGTCATTGTGTGATCCCGCCATGCCAAAGAAAGAATGCCAAATCCATAGGTCATAATCTTCCATGGCTTTAAGCACCACACTGCAATATCCATGACGCCCTTTGTATATACCTTGCCAAGCAAACGAACAGTTCTTCCATGACTAGTGCATGCAATCGATGCTTCCAAGCACTCCAGGGAATCCTCTGGCATCATTTTGTGCCATGATCCTTGCAGACTCTTCCTCAGTTGGTCCTCTCAAGTAGTATTTGCCAAACTTTCCCACCACAGCTTGGCAAAACTTGTACATGCACTCAATGGCAGTAGACTCACTCATGCGAAGGTAGTCGTCCTGTGTATCGACATGTGCTCCGTATGCAAGCATCCTCATGGCGGCGATGCACTTCGGAATCCACGAGAACCCGACAACGCCTACAGCGTCGTGCTTGAGCTTGAAGTAGGGGTCGAACTCTCGAACGCCGTGGAGGATATTCATGAACAGACCCTTGCTCATCCTATACCGACGCCAAAAATTGTGGGCATGCGTTGCCTCATCTGCGAAGTAGTCGTTATGCAGCATGGTATGCCCCTCCATCCTCTGCCGGGGCTTCAACTTCTTTCTACCCGGTCTTGATCCTCCGCGGCGCGACCTCTTCCTCTTCTCCGCCTCGGCGTCAAGCATGTCCTGGAGGGACACGATGATCAGCAAATGCTCCCGGAGGTCGTCGTCGAAGGCTTTCTAGTCCTCCAGCAGTAGGGCAAGCATCTCGTCGTTGCTATCCATGTCTGAAGAAAAATCAATGGTTAAAATTGCGCCGCGGTAGATGAGGCAACGAACAGCGGCCAATCGCGCCTACCTGGCAAGTTGTCGAGCACCTTGTGTGCACGAAGGTGGGGCGGATTTGACGCCGCGTTCTGGGACGCGCTGGTGAAGCGGTGGCGGCGGAACGACTGGCGAGAGTGCCAGCCGCGACGACGGTGCCGACTCTCAGAAGTCGAAATGGCCGGCAAATCCAGCGGCGGTGGAGGGGTGGGAGGCGCGGGAGGGTAGCAGCGACGAGAAAAAAAGGCGCGAACTAACGTTTTATGGAAATAGTCGCCGACATGTGGGAGCCCGCCTTGCTTTTCGTTATGTCCGGCGTGCCCGGAGCATCCCCTGTGGGGCGGGTACGGGCTCGGGCGCCGGACACCATATCGGGGCGCACCGGACAAAAGAGGCTTTGGGGAACGCTGTTGTGAACATTTTTTTGTCCGACGCGCCCAAATCCCTTTGGGGGATGGTTTGGAGGATGCGATGCTCTAAATTCGAGAAAAAAGATTTGAGTCAAGTTGCAATTGACACAACATGTGTAACCTTATTTCTGTACAAATGGTTTGGCATCTTCTTTTCCGTCACAACTAAATAAGATCTGCATAATGCAATCCTAGAAAATCTGTAACACATAATATATAATAGGCAACCAAAACAAGTGAGAAAAGTCAGTATAACTGTGTTTAAGAAAGGGAAAAGTTTTGTGTCAAGTTGCCGATAACAGAACATCTGAATTCTTATTCGCATGTACAACTTGCTTGGCATCTTCTTCTTTTTCGTCATGAGCACATAAAATCTATATAATGCACTTGCAGGATTCAGTGTAAAAACTGTGTCATGATAATTGTACTGTGTTTCGCAAAAAAAAAAATATATGTACGAGTAGTTGATTGGACAGGGACAAGTACTTGAATAAGCACACAATTAAGCACTAACCAACATAATTTTTTTCATTGGTTGGTAATTAGCCATAATTTTCATGATTAATTCCATAATATTAAGCATGACAACAACTACTACTAACATGTGAAACTCGAACATACTAGATGCACTAATCAACATAAACAGTAGCAGAGCAAACAATACAGGAGCCATCACTGAACATATTGGGATAAGTCGCACGTACCGATCTGGTGAGGTGGCGGTGGAGGTGCACCAGTTGTCGTCGCAGCAGTAACGTTGTTAATGATAACGTTGTTAACGACTGGTCGAAGTAGACGGCGTTGAAGACGACGGTAGGCAGCACTGCCCGACTTAGAAGAAAGATGACCCGTGATAAAGAGCTTGAGCAGTCGCACAGAGCGCTTCCCAAAAACCTAGTTTGCCCTCTCCTGCATAAGATCGCAAAGGCGAGCGGTTCCAGAGACCTGCTCTCTCGTTCGTTGGTGCACGCCGACAAGCGGGATGGAGTAAGCAGAGAGAGGTAGCAAAACCCTAACTCGTGTATCATATGTGTTTCTGCTCTAGCCGGGCAAGAGATTATATAGGCTCGGAAAACCCTAGGCAACGTGGACCACGCCCACGTGGCATGCACATTTCGAGTCGGTTACAGATAGCCCATGGTCCGGGAGCGACCCGAACCGACTAATTGCGACGCATCAGTCTAGGATTCTATTCGTTTTCCTGAACTGCAAAAAGAAAGAAAAGTCTCGGTTCGAGGCTCAATCCACTCACCATGAGCGTGTCGCGTCGCCTAAAGCGAGGAGGAGGAGGAGCGCACGTGTAACACTCCTCTTCTCAATCACTTACTAGTGGTGAAACAAACCACCTTATAAGGTGGTCTAACTTCCTCCCAACATTTCATGTGGAAATAAACTTCCCACCTCTTGCCACTCTTTAGTGAGTTTTTACCAATTTAGGCTCAAACTCACATGGGTTGCCAGAATGTGGGCTTTGAGATTTATAGGGAAATCAGAAATCTAATTTGAGCCACTATATATGGGTCCAATATTTCAACAATCCCCCACCAGATCTCAAATACCCATTTAGAGATTTACCAATACTAGTTGCTTGTTTATGTACGAGTGTTTCAGCAGAGACTGTTAAGTTGAACTGTCGCCTAAAACCTTAAGCTACATCCATTCACACTTGAACAACGGACTAAGCCTTGAATTGCAATTTTTACGTGAACAGGTTTCACTCAAAGTCATAACCAGTACATGGCTTCCTGTAGCCTATCCCGTGGGTGAAGCATAGCAGGTGTCATACTTCGTGGTATCTTCATGAGTTTACTGGAGATCATCCAAATCTCATAGATTGCACGTTTAAAAATCGGACTCATATAGGTGTGTTCTTTCAAGAATGCTCTATAGGACATCATCTTTGCTAAAATAGCCAACATAGAGAGGGCTACATAAAACTCTCCTCAATTAAAACACTAGTTTGTTCTTTCCAGATCCTAATTCACGGGATCTCCGATCACAAAGGTTGGGTTACTACAATGGTGTAACTTCTACGGGTCTCAAACCCATCCCCCTAAATGCACTTTCTATCACATTACGTGATAGTCCCTTTGTAAAGGGATTTGCAAGGTTTTTGTCTTTTTGAATATACATTACAGTTATTACTCCGGAGTTTCGCAATTTCCTGACATACTTCAAACGTCTTTTTACATGTCTTGACGACTTCGCGTTATCCTTAGAATTGTTCACTTTGGAAATTACTGTTTGACTGTCACAATTCAAAAGGATTGTCGGAACTAGTTTTTCAACCACATGCAAGTCCATAAAGAGCTCACGCAGCCATTCTAATTCAACAGTGGATGTGTCTAATGCAGTTAGTTTTGCTTCCATAGTTGACCTAGTCAATATGGTTTGTTTGCAAGATCTCCATGACAATGTGCCACCTCCAAAGGTAAATGCATACCCACTAGTGGCGTAGAGATCAGCTACATCAGAGATCCAATTCGAATCACTATTTCCTTCAAGCACAGATGGGTGCCCTGAATATTGAATCCCATAACTCATTGTACCATATAGGTAGCGCATGATCCTATCAACATGAGTGAGCCAGCGATATGAGAATATCTCAATTGATCTATGGCAATCTTTCGGTTCTTGCGTAGTGTCACACTGGGATCATAAGGTGTTGGAGAAGACTTCCTATCAGTATAGCCGAACCGGCTCAAGATCTTATCAACATAATGGGATTGTGTTAGAGTATATCACTCTCGTTCTTAATCAGCTTGATGTTCAGAATCACATCAGCTTCTCCCAGATTTTTCATATCAAAGCTCTTTGAAAAGAAAGACTTGACCTCGTTTACTACTTTAATATTTGTACCAAAGATGAGGATATCATCCACATACAAACATAGTATAACACCTTCGCCCCCACCATGGCGAAGTTAAAGTTTTGTCAAACTTCTCATGCCATTTCTTAGGTGCTTGTTTCAGGTCATATAAAGATTTCAGCAACTTGCACACCTTTCTTTCTTCACCATTTACTACAAACCCATCATGCTGATCCATATAGATTTCCTCTTCCAACTCTCCATTAAGAAAAGATGTTTTACATCCATTTGATGAACGATAAGACCATAGGAGGCAGCCATGGACAGTAGTACTCGAATGGTTGCAAGTCTAGTGACATGTTAATAGGCGTGGAAGTAATCTTCACCTTCTCTCTATGTGTAGCATTTCTCTACAAGCCGCGCCTTGTACTTCTCAATAGTACCATCAGGCCTTAACTTCTTCTTGAACAACCACTAGCTTGCAGCCCATAGGCTTACATCCATGGGGTCGTTCTGATAGCTTCCAAGTTCCATTAGAAAGAATCGAGTCCATCTTATTATGGACACCTTCTTTTGAGTCATCTGCATCTGGAGATGCATATGCCCATGCAATAGATGTGGGAGTATCATCCACAAGGTACACAATGAAATCATCACCAAAGGATTTTGCAATCATCTGTCTCTTGCTCCATATAGGAGCTTCATTGTCATCCTTCTCAGTAACATGTTCATGTGATTGTTCAAAATACACATTAGATGTAATAGACTCAGGAATTATCTAAGTAGAAATTCCAGCAATGCTATGCATATATTTCATAGGAAACATATTCTTAAAAAATGTTGCATCACGAGATTCCATAATGGTATCAACATGCATATGATTTACCTCAGATGAAACAACTAAAAATATATAGCCTACACTTCGCGGACCATAACCTAGAAAGATACAATCCATTGTCTTTGGTCCAAGTTTGCGCTTCTTAGTAATTGGAATATTGACTTTTGCCAAACATCCTCGTGTGCAAAAATACGAAAGTGATGGTTTTATCCCAACCCACTCCTCGTAAGGGGTTTTATCTCTATTATTGTTAGAAACTCTATTCAGGACATGACGGGAAGTCAACAAAGCCTCCCCCCACCATGCCTTTGATAAACCAGAAGTGGCTAACATGGAGTTCACCAAGTCACTCATCGTGCGGTTTTTTTCTCTCGGCATCCCGTTTGATTGGGGTGAGTAGGGAGGCGTCCTCTCATGAATAATGCCATGTTCCTCATAGAATTCATCAAATATTTTAGGAAAATATTCACCACCACGATCTGACCAAAGACGCTTGACTTTTCTCTCTAGTTGATTTTCAACTTCAGCCTCATAAATTTTAAAGTAGTCTAAAACTTCATATTTAGTTCAAAATAAATAAACATAGCAAAATATAGTCGTATTATCAATCAATGTCATTAAATATCTCTTTCCACCTTTTGTCAACACACCATTTATCTCGCATAGATCAGAATGTATCATCAGTTCTAGAGGTGCCAAGTTTCTTTCCTCGACCGCCTTGCGAGGCTTCCGAGGTTTCTTTGATTGCACACAACCATGGCACTTAGAACCTTTGGAAATGGTAAAATTCAGAATTAAACTTAAATTGGATAGCCGAGACATTAAATCAAAATTAATGTGATATAAACGAGAATGCCAAACACTGGTATCATCACTAACATTGCCACAAATATGGTTCACTGACTTATTACTGAAATAAGAAAGCGAAAAGCGGAACAAGCCTCCGCACTCATAGCCTTTACCAATAAATTATTCAAATTTGGAAATAACTACTTTATTTGACTCTAAAACAACCTTAAACCCATCTCTGCATAGAAGGGAGCCGCTAACGAGATTCTTGTTTATAGTAGGGACATGCTGCACGTTCCTCAGCTGCACGATGTTCCCCAAAGTGAACTTGAGATCTACCGTGCCAACACCATGAACAGAAGCATGTGACCCATTTCCCATCAAGACGGAAGAATCCCGAGCGACCTGGTAAGAAGTGAACATAGATACGTCATCACACACATGATCATTAGCACACATATCAATCCACCAGCATGGAGATCAAAATACCGAAAGAGCAGTAAAGAGATTACTGTACCCATCACCATTGCTAGCTGTCACAGTGTTGACATTCTTCGCCTTTTTCTTACGATTTGCACATTCTGGGCAGTCCTTAGAAAAGTGGTGAACCTCTCCAAAGGTAAGATCTCCTTTGTTTATCATATTCTTCTTCTTGAAGGTTGTAGTCTTCATACACTTATTGAAGGAGGGCTTGTTATTCCCTTTGTGTTTGTTGTAGGGTTTCTTATGCACCATGTTGGCGCTAGAATGGCCCTCTCCTTTCTCAGTAGTAACCTTAGCCCGATCTTTCTCCTCAACATGAAGATACGCTATCAGATTTTCAACTTATATCTTATGTCTCTTGTATTTGAGAGTTGTGGCTAAGTTCCTCCCTGAAGGGCTAAACTTAGCGATAATGCATCCATCCACAAACTTGTCGGGTAAGGCACACTTAAGGACTTCAAGCCCTTTCGCAATGCACTGTATCGCATGAGCTTGTTCAACAACAGAACGGTTGTTCACCGTCCCGGTGTAATGGAAGATCTCCATGATGTACAGTTCACTTCCTGCATCGGTTGCATCAAATTTAGCATTTAGTGCATCCCAGAGTTCTTTACCATATGTTATGTGCATATACACATCACACAGACGGTCAGCAAGAAAACTCGTAACGCATCCAACAAAGAGAATATTGTCTTCCTTGAACTTTTTATGATCTTGCTCAGATATAGTTCCTTCAGGTAAGCCATTACTAACTTCGAACACTTTCAGATGAGTAAGCCAGAGCATGGCCTTAATCTGCCACCTCTTAAAGTGCACACCGGTAAACATATCCGGCCTTAGTGCATCAACAAAACCAGCCATTGTTAACTCAGGAAATTGCCTACATTTAGGTTTTTGGATTGTTGGATAATTAGGCATAATTTCCATGATTAATTCTATAATATTAAGCATGACAACAACTACTACTAACATGTGAAACTCGAACATACTAGATGCATTAATCAACATGAACAGTAGCAGAGCAAACAATATTATGGGGCCCCGGACTAGCTGTCCGAAATACCCGTTATGCGTACACATTCACGATCCCATGATCAGTGTGTTGTGAAGGATTAACCGAACTGGTATCAATTACATTATCCATTAAAGTACCGAATAAAAAGATTACAATAGGTCATATGACCAACACTTACATAAGAGCCTCATTGGTAGGAGATCAACAATCACACAGCGGAAATACTTCAGACGAAAGTGTTCGCATGGCCCAAGTCATGCCATAATCCTACAAGAAACTGACTGGGAAGACGTTCCTAGCTCGCATAGACGTCGTCGAATCCTTCTTCATTTGCAGGATTCCACCAAGTATGGCCAAGTAAATAGCCATGGACAAAGCCATGAGTACATTATGAATTGTACTCGCAAACCACCTTAGAGAGAAGTAAAGGATATGCAATTTGGAAGTAGCAAGGAACATGCACCATTCTAGGGTTACAAGGAGTGAGAGATAGTTTCTCTCGAGAGTATGACATCTCTATATCATTGGTGAAAACCTTTTTGAAAACAGTTTTAATTTTAAGACTAATAGGTAAGGGTGACCCATTTTCCTTTCCGGCCATCTCAGTATGACCAAAACAACTTTTTCAACTTTCCACCGTACCTCCTAGGTACATTTCCACCAATCCCAGTGGTATCATTTTCCCAAAACAATTTTTAGAAAACACTTTCATAAACCAAAACTTTCCTCTAATGCCAAGTACATCCATTCCCAGGTCCATAACCACGGACACGGCTATTCAAATAGTTTTACACTATGTAGAGGTTCTACACTTTCCCCACAAGATCCGATAAATCCGTCGGGATCATCCCTGGTTCACCAAGCGTCCAAACGCGAGGCTCGGATAACCGATCGTAGTTTTTCGCTTGCTCGCCTTAGCCTAAGACATGCCGCCTAGAGTTGTACCTCCCAACACCAGAGTCTAAGGGGTCATTTACCTAGGAGTAGCAATTTTCCTGACCAGCTCGATACTCCGGAATGCCGCGACCAACTACGGGGCATTATTCAATGGGAGCTCATAGTTTGTAACCCTACCATCGGTACGCAATGGAAAGGCATCCCCAGTTCGCCAGGAAGGCCATGGTCGATAGGTGTCCATGCTCGGACTACCCCTTACACTTGCGGGACCTAAACTAAGGCGATACAAACTACTACGCTACGCCCCGTCCCACTTAAGGGTAATGTGGTTGTACTGGCTAGGTCCGGTTTCGTACTATGGTCACCAAGGTTTTTCGAAAACAACTTTTCATCTCCACTTTCCTCCAACAATTTTTCTTTCCATAAACCTTTTTGCCTTTGATAAAACAACACTTGGGCAGGGTTACCCCATTCCAAGGTTTTCGAAAAACTTCTTTTCTTGAAACTATTTTCACAACCATTTTTCCAGAACTCCCAACCTATAGTCCAACTCTTCTTTGAAAAAATGGCGAGCAGGATGAAAGCTGGTAATCACCATATCACTAATAGGGGTTTGATCAGTAGGTACCAACGAGGCCTGCACCCTAAGGGTGGAATAATAAAACTCCAGGTGGCACTAACCACCCGCATAAATAAATAATATTTAATTTTATAAAATAACTAATACTGCAAGAGCAAGATAATTTAGGGTGAGATATGCATCAAGAGGTGGCTTGCCTTGGTTGGCTATTTGTCCCCGGACTTCATCTTCACGATCCATCTACTCTTCCTTCCACTTCGAAAACTTCACCATGATCATCTCATTGTCCGGTAGCGTTCGCATTCTAACGTCGCAAAGAAGAAAAAGGTAATCAATCACATAGCCAGAGGACCAAACACACACACGGGCTAGTAGCAACCATTAAATCAGGGACACTAACACAACAAATAAATGGCACCTAGGGCAAGAAGTTATTCAGAAAAGGACTTTTTTTTATCGTCACTAGCAAGGGCTTAAATTTGTTAAAAAGGGCTCTACCCCTCACCAAAATAAAATCTACACAAGCACATGTGGCTGATGACTTTTGGAAACCACCAGAAGGGGACTAGTGGTAAATATGCCTAGAACCCTAATTAAATAGCCAAGAACTATCAGTAACAAACAAGGGGGTAAACTTTATACCCTTAGGTAGGTATGATATGAGAGTGTTCAACCCAATTTGTTTTGGCTCAAAAACTTTTATAAAGTAGTTTTAAACATTTTCAGGAAACTAGAAACCATATAAATCCCTTTTAAAGCTTACATATCACTGATGCATAAAACCAAACAATACCTATACCCCTGGATAGGTATTATAACAGGGGTTCACACAAAATTGGTTTCACAAATTTCTAAGTCACAAAATAATTACTATAATTTTTATATTCAAAAAAGTCTCTTTTTACACATAAACCATAGCTCACAAAAATGTGCCCTTTGGAAAACCAATACTCTACTGCTATACTAATCACTGGAAATTGGTTTTGTGGCAAAACCATATCTATTTCTCAAAATAAAATTCACACAAAACTTTACTGGTCGTAATTAAACTATGCAAAATACAGGAAGCTCCTGCATGCACAACCTATTCCAAAATGAAGCTATGTGGAAACACATGCCAACAAAATTGGTTTCATACAAAATGGATTCACACATTTCACACACTAAATAAAATACATAAACAAAAACCTTTTAGAAGTATATTTATCAGCACAAAAATATACCGGAATTACACATGCAAGAAATTTTATGTGGTTAGGATTTTTGTCAGGAGTCTCCGGGATTTTGAATCACCAAATTTGGGCACTTGAGGAATTTTTGGTGAATAAAAAGTGGAACAGATCTAACAGGTTGTTTAATTTCTTGAAAAAGAGAAGAAAAGGGGTTGGGCCAAATCGGCCAGATCCGCCGGATTCGGCCGTGGGCTAGCCCAGCTTCCAAGGCGAATGCGTGGGAGGTAGTGGCGATTTCAAAGGCCCTGGCAGGCCCCGCCGCCACACACGCATGCATGAGCGGGCCGCACGCATGCATTAGCGGGTTGCATGCAGCCGCCGGATCGGGATCCAACGACTCGCCACGCACGCATCCGCGGCGACCCAAAACGAGCGGAGCCACCACGGCTGGCCGCCGGAGACAAGAAAGGGAGCTCACCGAGGGCCTGTGAATGATGGCGGCGACTTGCAAGGTCTGGTCTGGCTTGATGGGTACATGCAGTGGTGTCTCTGCTCGTCACCATACTGAGGGGAGCATGGCGGGACGGGGACCGACGGTGATGAGGAAGACAACGACGACCACCCTGGCGAGCTCCTGGAGAGAGGAAGGGACGAGTTAGGGTTTCTTTAGGGAGAGAATGAGAGGGAACAAGAGAGCACAGTCGGGGATGGTAGCTGCCGCGGCTGCGGCGAGATGCAGATGGATGGACATGGCGACAGTGGCTCAGTTGCCTCCGTCGGCGAGGATGGGAGCGAAACAGGGCCAGTCTGCTGCTCTTCAGAGGGTTACAGAGAGGTGAGGACTCAAGTTAAGAGTGGTTGGAGGGAGGGGGAGCACGGGTGTCTGAAAACCAGGCCAAGGCCGGTCTACCGTGGTCGCAGACCACGGGCTCGCGTTGCGTCACCATTGATCGCTATAGGCTGGGCAGGGCGGTTCTGCGATGTCTAAAGGGTAGGGCGACCATCCTTGGAGCGTAGTGCGTGTCCAGGGCAAGGAGAATCAGACGGACATAGAGGAGTCACGTTGGCCTGCCAGGTGCTCGATGAAATGCAAACGGACAAAGAGGTCGCGGGCGTGCAGGCTAGAGCGAGGCGGGGGGTCTTCAGTGTGTCCAGGAGGGAGCTTGTCCTCTACTCGCTCACGGTGCACGATTGTTTGACACAGGGAATGGGCGTGAGGTGTGCTGCATGTTCGTGCCCAGGGTGACGTGCTCGTGGCTAGTTCGGGGTAGCTGGCTCGTGACAGCAAGGGAGAGAGAGAGAGGGATGATGTCTGGGAGGGTGAGAGGGTTGCAGAGAGTGGTCATCGACGACTGACTGGTCATGCAAGGCATTCGGGAGAGAGAAGGGTGCCCACCATCTCGGGTCCCAAGGAAGAGAGAGGGAGCATGAGAGAGAGCTAGGGAGCTAGGGGAGACAGGGAGGCTGCAACGTGTGCAAGGGTGGTGCAGGTGCAGAGGATGCTACTGATTTGGCCAGGAGTGAGGAGAAAGATGCCCATGCGAGTCTCGACATGCATGTGATGGATCGGCCGACCTCCTTTCTTCTCTCCCATTTCTTACCATACCAACGTGCCAATAATCACATGGAGGGGACCGAACAGGCCATGGTGCTTGGGAAAGGATGAGAGAGGGAAGTGATAAGAGAGAGAGAGAGAGAGAGAGAGAGAGAGAGAGAGAGAGAGAAATGGGCATGATCACATGCAAGGGCATGGATATAGCCGGCCTCTCCTTTGCCCATCACAAAAGTGCAGGACAATGCACGAGGGCTAGTGCAGGTCGATCAAGAGCTAATGCATATAAAGGTTTGCCACCAAGGTGATTAGATGATGATTAAGAAGGATTTAGATATAGAGAGAGGGGGCAAAATGGTCTTGGTGACAAAATAGGTCATGATGGCATAAATTCCCATTTTTGATTTGCGAACGCAATGATGCTAGAAGTTGGATCAATGAGGGTGTTTTATGTATAGAAGATAATGTTAAACTTTGGGCTTTATTTAGATTTGTTTCGATCACTTGCTATGATAAATGCCAAATGGGAAATAAATTTGAAAAAGATTTTGAAACTGTCTAAGAAAAACATGATAGTATTTTGAGTTCAAAAATGTTCCACTTGCATTACTATGCATAGTAGATTCTTCTAAAAAAATGAGCAAGAAAAGAAAGAAAAGAAAAAGAATTCACGAGAGTCCAATAACCAAGCCTTTTGTAAAAAAATACGATGTGATAAAGAAAATTATTTTATAGAAATTATTTTTGGGGTGGAAATAAGGTGATATAAAATACCACACACATTCCCTATTTTATTTGAGAAAATAAAATGAAAAGTTTTGATAAAACTAGAAATATTTTGGAAGTTAAAATAGAGAAAAAATAGGGTTTTAAATGTATTGGAGGGAAACTCAATTTTTGAAGACTGGGAGCATTACCATAGGGCAATAGACTGATTTTTATAGACGATGTTTTGTTTGAGTTTCTTAAGGATAAGGTTCTAAGAGTAGGATCTAGGTAAGATGACTTAGAGAAGGTGATCAAGACATAAGATGGTTAGGCCGAGAGTGTTTTCTAACATAGAGTTGGGTTATCTTGGAGAGGTTGAGGTACAAATGGAAATTAATCATTTGTTGGCCAAATGATCATCTAATAAGATCATGGCTAGATGAGGTGGGGATGTTAATTGATAGTTAAAAATACATATTAGTGGCAAGGAAAATTCCAAGGATATTCGATCACAGATCAAATAGTCCTCTAATTATTTTTGGTGTATGTGGCTCTTATTTGATTTAAAATAGATAAAACATTTAATTGAAACCTGTGAGATGAGAGAGAGTTTTTAGGAGAGTAGGAAGATCCATCGTCGAGTTAGCATAAAATATGGATCACTCCGTTTACTTTCGGAAATCAAAACTGCATATAAAAAAATTTATAAAATTTTGAAGTTACACAAAATAAGGGTAATACATTTGGCAAATACTTTATGTCAGAACAAAAGAACTTTAGAATCCCTTTTTGTGATTGTATGATCTGAGGTGACCATAGCCACTTTAAAATAAAAGGTTTTAGGCAATATCTTTTGAAACAAAAACCTTGAGTCATAAGACACAACAAAACAGGTTTTTGTTATTTGACATAAGGTTCAATGTTTCTGAAGAGAGCAGATTAAGGTAATACAAGAGTGGCCATAGCATGAGTGTTTTCTCGAGACAAGAAGATGTGGGTTGAGGTACTTCACTTAACATTATTTAACAAACATCACCCATCAAACAAAGTCAGACAACACTTCAATAAAACACATGTCAACACAAGCAAACCTTAAAAAGTTATTCCCCCTGATTTTTGCACTCTAGACAACTAAAAAAGTTGTAAAAGTTGGGGTGTTACAGGCCTTCCACCCTTAAAATAATATCGTTCCGAGATTACTAAGCGTAGGACTAGGGAGGTTTTATATGTTGACTTAAGTTAAACTCCGTCTTCCGGTAGATGTGCCATTGTCGGAAGGTCACAGCTTCAACTTCTGAGAGACACGGTAGATTTCCACCGAGGACAAGGTTCGTGAAGAGGTTGACTTTTCTATGCTGGTGTTAGATCTGTAGCTTCCTAACAATCTTCGAGGGGTCCATGACTCTTGGAGGGTTAGAGCATCTAAACGATGCTTTAGAAAGGTTGTCAGTTTTCAAAGTTGGCTTAAAATTTTTGTGGAAGACGAAGTCGTCCACCCTTAAGATCGTTCATCGGGGGTTCGAGAAAACTCAGAGCTTCTGCCATGGTGTCCTGTCGGGCGCTTTTGAAGAAGTCATTGATCTCTCATCTTGATTTGAAGAATCTTCAGGGGCGAAGTGCATGCCACAACTTCAAGAGGCACACACGGCGTATACTACTCTGTAAGACGCGCGGTAAGTTAGTAAGTCGAAGGAAGTCCTGGTTGATCTCTATATGAAACAGCAACAAAAGTTGCCGAAAACAGTCTTCAGCTCTGGAGTTAGTGTTGCCTAAAGGTACACCAAACTTGAGACTTGAATTTTCTTCAAAGGCTTCACTTGATGAGGACCAGATGGACCTTGTAGGGTAGTTTGGCTTCGATGCTATCATTCCTTCAGCCGGTTAGATGGTGCGTCAGAGGGTGGTTTTAAGAACATATCCTCAAGGTTAGCGAGATGCATGATGCCCTAGGGTTATACAAAATTAGTATGGGTTCATCTTCTCGTAGAGTTGCAGTCACTCTTGAATGCATTGGCTTCTGCTTTCCTCGGTGTCGCAGGGTTTCGTGGGTTGAAGATCGTACTGAAGTTGGCATTTCGGGAAAACAGGATTGCATCCAGAGGTTACCCAAGTTACAGTTACGGTTTCCCATTAACTTTGTAAACTAACGGTTATAATTTCTACCAGAATATTGATTGGATGCGAGGAAACCATCATAGGGAGGTTTCCTAGACAAGGTTACCACACAAATAGGGATGAAAGACTAAAACAAGCATACACATAACAAGAAATCACAAGCACTCAAGCAGCAAATCCACAACACCACAAGCAATCATGAAAACCACACGAGGTATTTCAAGTACCCAAGGATACCTCATACGCAGGGGTAGCTCAATCGAAGCAATTGAGTTTGTCCTATCCATCCTATAGGCTTGGGTTGGTCAAAGATGCAGACGTCTTCATTTTGCTGATATTGACTTCATCATTCATTCTTGTAGTAGTTGGTGGTGAAGTAGACCTGATGTTGAGCCGTCGATGTTGAGTCGGGGGCGAAAGCTTCATAGGATCTTATGGTCTCAATTCAGAGGGTAATTGCTGAAGAGCTCCATGGTTGATAGCTTCTTGTGACGGGCCTAAAAATTACTCGTCAGAAACTAATGACTTGATCCTTGACAACTGCAAAAGTGCAAGTCCGAAGAGGAACAAGGTCAACTCATTTACAGACTTTGGTGACAACCAAAGACATGCTAATATTATCCCTATACGCTTACTGCTAAGTCGGCATCCAATCTTCAGTAGCGGCAGTCGGAGATACTTGAGACTTCCTGAAGGGTTGATCCATGTTCGACTTTGAGTCTCCGAGTCTGAGTTGGCGTATCGTCCAGTATGTTTGTTTGGAAGAGGGTGAGATAGTAGAAACAAAGCTTTCAATGTCTTTGGAAATCATAGAGCGAGGTAAAAATTAGAATTTTTTAAGGGATAAGAAATTAGAACATATTCTTTCGTCTACCAAGGAAAGAATTTGTTTTGAAACAAGTTTTCCCAAAATAATGGTTTCCTAACAAACGCCCATGCTAACTAAGGTCTCCTACAGTAAGGATGGCTATGGTACCAGCTCTGTGGGGCCCCGGACTAGCTGTCCGAAACACCCGTTATGCATACACATTCACGATCCCATGATCAGTGTGTCGTGAAGGCATAATCGAGTTGGTATCAATTACATCATCCATTAAAGTACCGAATAAAAAGATTACAACATGTCATATGACCAACACTTACATAAGAGCCTCAACGGCAGGGATCAACAATCACACAGCGGAAATACTTCAGAAGAAAGTGTTTGCATGGACCAAGTCATGCCATAACCCTACAGGCAACTGCCCGGGAAGACGTTCCTAGCTTGCATAGACGTCGTCGACTCCTTCTTCAACTTCCGGATTCCACCAAGTCTGGCCAAGTAAATAGACAGGGACAAAGCCATGAGTACATTATGAATTGTACTTGCAAACCACCTTAGAGAGAAGTAAAGGATATGCAATTTGGCAGTAGCAAGGAACATGCACTATTCTAGGGTTACAAGGAGTGAGAGATAGTTTCTCTCGAGAATATGAAACTCTATATCTTTGTTGAAAAACTTTTTGAAAACAGTTTTCATTTGAAGACTAATAGGTAAGGGTGACCCATTTTCCTTTCCGGCCATCTCAGTATGACCAAAACAACTTTTTCAAGTTTCCACCGTACCTCCCTGGTACATTTCCACCAATCCCACTGGTATCATTTTCCCGAAACAATTTTGCGGAAACACTTTTATAAACCAAAACTTTCCTCTAATGCCAAGTACCGCCATTCCCGTGTCCATAACAACGTACACGGCTATTCAAATAGTTTTACACTCTGCAGAGGTTGTACACTTTCCCCATAAGATCCGATAAATCCGCCGATCATCCCTGGTTCACCAAGCGTAAAACGCGAGGCTCGAATAACCGATCGTAGTTTTTCGCTTGCTTGCCTTAGCCTAAGACATGCTGCCTAGAGTTGTACCTCCCAACACCAGAATCCGAGGGGTCATTTATATAGGAGTAGCAATTTCCCCGACCAGCTCGATACTCCGGAATGTCGCGAGCAACTGCGGGGCATTATTCAATGGAAGCTCATAGGTTGTACCCCTGCCATCGGTACGCAATGGAAAGGCGACCCCGGTTCGTCGGGAAGGCCACAGTCGATAGGTTTCCATGCTCGGACTACCCCTTACACTTGCATGACCCAAACTAAGGCGAGAGAAAGTACTACGCTATGCCCCGTCCCACTTAAGGGTAATGTGGTTGTACTGGTTAGGTCCGATTTCGTGCTATGGTCACCAAGGTTTTTCGGAAACAACTTTCAATCTCCACTTGCCTCCATCAATTTTTCTTTCCATAATTTTTTTTTGCCTTTCATAAAACCACACTTGGGCAGGGTTACCCCATTCCAAGGTTTTCGAAAAACTTATTTTCTTGAAAACATTTTTATAACCATTTTTCCAAGGTTCCCAACCTATAGTCCAACTCTTCTTTGAAAAAATGGCGACAAGGATGAAAATGTGGTAATCACCATATCACTAATAGGGGTTTGATCAGTAGGTACCAACGAGGGCTGCACCCTAAGGGTGGAATAATAAAACTCCGGGTGGCACTAACCACCCGCATAAATAAATAACTATGCAATTTTATAAAACAACTAATAATGCAAGAGCAGGATAATTTATGGTGAGATATGCATCAAGAGGTGGCTTGCCTTCGTTGGCTATTTGTCCCTGGACTTCATCTTCACGATCCATCTGCTCTTCCTTCCTCTTCGAAAACTTCACCACGATCCTCTCATTCTCTGGTAGAGTTCGCATTCTAACGTTGCAAAAAAAGAAGGCAATAAATCACATAGCCAGCACCAAACACACACACACACACACACAAGACTAGTAGCAACCATTCAATCAGGGGCTCTAACACAACAAATAAATGACACCTAGGGCAAGAAGTTATTCATAAAAGGACTATTTTTTATCGTCACTAGCAAGGGCTTGAATTTGCTAAAAAGGGCTCTACACCTCATCAAAATACAATTTACACAAGCACATTTGGCTGATGTCTTTTGGAAACCACCAGAAGGGTCTGGTGTCAAAGTTCAATATAAAACATTTTTAACAAAAACTATTCAAAAACCTAGTGGTAAATATGCCTAGAACCCTAATTAAATAGCCAAGACTATCAGTAACAAATAAGGGGGTAAACTTTATACCCTTAGGTAGGCATGATCTGAGAGTGTTCAACCCAATTTGTTTTGGCTCGAAAACTTTTATAAAGTAATTTTAAACATTTTCAGGAAACTAGAAACCATCTAACTCCCTTTTAAAGCTAACAAATGACTAATTCATTAAAGCAAACAATACCTATACCCCTGGATAGGTACTAAAACAGGGGTTCACAAAAAATTGGTTTCACAAATTTCTAAGTCGCGAAATAATTACTAGAGTTTTTATACTGAAAAAGGTCTCCGTTTTTCTTCTAAAATTTATAGAGATAAACTATAGCTCACAAAAATGTGCCCTTTGGCAAACTAATAGTCTACTGCTATACTAATCACTAGAAATTGGTTTGGTGGCAAAAACATATATATTTCTCAAAATAAAATTCACACAATATTTTGGTCATAAATAATTATTTAAAGGTATGCAAAATACAGGAAGCTCGTGCATGCACAACCTATGCCAAAATGAAGATATGCAGTAACACATGCAACCAAAATTGGTTTCATACAAAAAGGATTCACACATTTCGCACACTAAATAAAATACATAAACAACAACCTTTTATAAGTATATATGTAAGCACAAATATATACCGGAATTACACATGCAAGCAATTTATGTGGTTAGGATTTTTGTCAGGAGTATAAAGGATTTTGAATCACCAAATTTGGGCACTTGAGGATTTTTTGGTGAATAAAAAGTGGAACAGATCTAACAAGTTGTTTAATTTCTTGAAAAAAGAGAAGAAAAGGGGCTGGGCCAAATCGACCATATCCGCCTGATTCTGTCGTGGGGCCGGCCCAGCTTCCACGACGAGTGTGCGGGAGGCAATGGCAATTTCAAAGGCCCTGGCAGGCCCTGCGGCCATGCATGCATGCATCAGCGGGCCGCACGCATGCATCAGCGGGCCGCACACATGCATGAGCAGGCCGCATGCAGCCACCGGATCGGGATCCAACGGCTCGCTACACACGCATCCGCGGCGACCCAAAACAAGTGGAGCCACCGCGGCTAGCCGCCAGAGACGAGCAAGGAAGCTCACCGAGGGCCTGTGGATGACAACGGCGACTAGCAGGGTCTGGTCTGGCTCGACGGGTACATGCAGCGGCGTCTCTGCTCATCACCGTACCAAGGGGAGCATGGCGGGACGGGAACCGACAGTGCCGAGGTCGACGACGGCGACCGCCCTGGTGAGTTCCTGGAGAGAGAGGAAGGGACGAGTTAGGGTTTCTTCAGGGAGAGAACGAGAGGGAATCAGAGAGCACGGTCGGGGATGGCAGCTACCGCGGCTACGGCGAGAGGCAGACGGACGGACATGGCGACGGCGGCTCGGTTGCCTCTGTCGGCGAGGAAGGGAGCGAAACAGGGCCGTTCTGCTGCTTTCTTCAGAGGGTTGCAGAGAGGTGAGGACTCAAGTGAAGAGTGGTTGGAGGGAGGGGGAGCACGGGTGTCTTAAAACCAGGCCGAGGTTGGTCTACCGTGGGCGCAAACCACGGGCTCGCGTTGCGCCGCCATCGATCGCGATAGGCTAGGCGGTTCTGCGGCATCTACAGGGTAGGGCGACCATCCTTGGAGTGTAGTGCCTGTCCAGGGGCGAGGAGAATCGGACGGACATAGAGGAGTCACGTTGGCCTGCCAGGTGCTCGACGAAATGCAAATGGACAAAGAGGTCGTGGGCATGCAGGCTAGAGCGAGGCGGGGGGTCTTGAGCGTGTCCAGGTGGGAGCTGGTCCTCTACTCTCTCATGATGCACATTTTTTTGACACAGGGAATGGGCGTGGGGTGTGTTGCATGTTCGTGCCCAGGGCGACATGCTCGTGGCTAGTTTGGGGTAGGTGGCTCGTGACAGCAAGGAAGAGAGAGAGGGATGATGTCTGGGAGGGTGAGAGGGTTGCAGAGAGTGGTCATCGACGACTGACTGGTCATGCAAGGAATACGGGAGAGAGAATGGTGCCCACGACCTCGGGTCCCAAGGAAAAGAGAGGGAACATGAGAGAGAGAGAGCTAGGGAGCTAGGGGGAGACAGGGAGGCTGCAGCGTGTGCAAGGGTGGTGCAGGTGCAGGGGATGCTACTGATTTGGCTAGGAGTGAGGAGAAAGATGCCCATGCGAGTCTGGACATGCATGTGATGGATCGGCCGGCCTCCTTTCTTCTCTCCCATTTCTTACCATACCAACGTGCCAAGAATCACATGGAGGGGACCGAACATGCCAGGGTGCTAGGGAAAGGATGAGAGAGGGAAGTGAGAAGAGAGAGAGAGAAATGTGCATGATCACATGCAAGGGCATGGACATAGCCGGCCTCCCCTTTGCCCATCACAAAAGTGCAGGACAATGCACGAGGGCTAGTGCAGGTCGATTAAGAGCTAATGCATATAAAGGTTTGCCACCAAGGTGATTAGATGATGATTAAGAAGGATTTAGATATAGAGAGAGGGGACAAAATGGTCTTGGTGACAAAATAGGTCATGATGGCATAAATTCCCATTTTTGATTTATGAAAGCAATGATGCTAGACTTTGGATCAATGAGGGTGTTTTATGTATAGAAGATATTATTAAAGTTTGGGCTTTATTTAGATTTGTTTTGATCACTTGCTATGATAAATGCCAAATGGGAAATAAATTTGAAAAAGATTTTGAAACTGTCTAAGAACAACAAGATAGTATTTTGAGTTCAAAAATGTTCCACTTGCATTACTATGCATAGTAGATTTTTCTCGAAAAAAATGAGCAAGAAAAGAAAGAAAATAAAAATAATTCACAAGAGTCCAATAACCAAGCCTTTTGTAAAAAAAACGATGTGAAAATAAAATTATTTTATAGAAATTATTTTTGGGGTGGAAATAAGGTGATATAAAATATCACACACATTCCCTATTTTATTTGGGAAAATAAAATGAAAAGTTTTGATAAAACTAGAAATATTTTGGAAGTCAAAATAGAGAAAAAATAGGGTTTAAAATGTATTGGAGGGAAACTCAATTTTTTAAGACTGGGAGCATTACCATAGGGCAATAGACTGATTTTTATAGACGATGTTTTGTTTAAGTTTCTTAAGGATAAGGTTCTAAGAGTAGGATCTAGGTAAGATGACTTAGAGAAGGTGATTAAAACATAAGATGGTTAGGCCGAGAGTGTTTTCTAACATAGAGTTGGGTTATCTTGGAGAGGTTGAGGTAAAAATGGAAATTAATCATTTGTTGGTCAAATGATCATCTAACAAGATCCTGGCTATATGAGGTGGGGATGTTAAATGATAGATCAAAAATACATCTTAGTGGCAAGGAAAATGCCAAGGATATTTGATCACAGATCAAATAGTCCTCTAATTATTTTTGGTGTCTATGGCTCTTATTTGATTTAAAATAGATAAAACGTTTAATTGAAACCTTTGAGATGAGAGAGGGTTTTTAGGAGAGTAGGATGATCCATAGTCGAGTTATAATAAAGGGATTTCTATTTTCGTGCCCTCCGGTCCTTAGTTGTACTCAGTTTTCCCCAGCTCCTTAGTTTTTCCTCAGTTTTCCCCAAGCCCTTGTTTGAAACCCGCAGGCAGCTCAGACGGCAGGATTCCCGTTTAGTTGACCGTTCTGTCACGTGTGGGGCCGCGTCTTGTGGGGCCGAGTCGTGTGGGCCCGCGTCGCGTGGGGCTGGTAGAAAGGGACCGCGTGGGACAGGACGAGAAGCGTTTGGTTGCACGTGAGCAGGAGCTGGGTTCTGTCTCTCGGCCCCAAATTGGCATCCCTATTAAGTGCACCTTTTTCCCTCTTTCTCTCTGTCCTTTTCACCAAATTAGTATAAAATCTAGAGAAGCTTGCATTTCTGATTTTCTTCAATTATTTGTGTCTTTTGGCCCTCGTTGTTTGCCCAATATGGCAGCAAATCTAGTACTCCCTCTGGTTCATATGTACGTAGTTAAATCTAGAAGCAAATCTCCAGGATAATGTACGATAAATTCACAGTCATAGTAAATCAAGAAAACTAAGTACGGCCAACAAAATATAGTAGACTAGGGATAGATAATCCCTAGATAATATGGATAGATAATAGGCATACACAGCAGCCAACATAGTAACAGGTTCTTCACAGCACCATCATACTAACATAACAACAAGGGATCCCTAGCTAACAACAAAGGGATCCCAACAACAAACTAGGGGGCAGCAGCAGCAGCACACGTCCAGGACTCCGCCTACCCCATCTGGCTCTCCCTCCACTTGTTGCTCTTGCTCCCCTTGGGAGCCTTGGGCTTGAGCGGAGGCATGCGCCCGGCGGAGATCTCACCCGCTGCAAGCTGCGGAGGTGCATGCCGAGCGCCCGTGCTTGGCGCGGAAGGAGTGGACGTTCACCGTCGTGCCGACCTTGGGGAAGGTGTTGCTGATGTTCTCAGCATGCGTGACGAGGCAGTTGAAGTCCGTGGCGCCGAGTCTCCTGGTGCAGAAGGAGCACCTGTACACCTCCTTGGCGAAGTAGGAGATGTACGGCCGACCTGCAGCCTCCCAGCACTGGCGAGTCTTGACGTCCTCTGCTCTTCGTCGCTGCCGACGTCGCTGCCACATCTGATCCATATCAAACAGAAACTAGTGAATGAGTTGCAACGATGACTAACGTACATGATAACAAAGTTAAGAAAAACAGAGTCAGCCTCAGTTAGAGTGGACATGATTATATATCTACAGGGAAGGTGTAAGCGAACTAAAGCTCATGCACAACAGATTTGTACACAGCAATGGTTCTGAACCCTCCCTGTAAAATTTGTGCCCAACCATTCATCATAGGCAAAGAAACAGATTCTAGATCTGAACTAGATCTGAACTTGAACACATTCGAGATTATTTGCAAAATTAAACGGTTGATATCTTTTGATTAGTGCATAAAATAACTGATTGAGATCCCATGATTACTTGCATAAATTAACTGATTGAGATCCAATATTACTTGCATAAATTAACCGAACAGCCGAACCCCAAATCTTAAACGAAATCAAGAAGTGATCAAAACAAAATGGAATAAAATCGGCGCAAATATTAGCCCAATACTCATCCATCTACAGATCCATCTACACCAGCAAAAATAGGGTTCAAAAAGGAATGGGGAACAAAAAAGGAAGCAAACCGTAGTTACCTCGTTCCATGGGTCCTCCGGGGAGGTGTCGTAGGGGTTCGGGGGACGTACGGCACGGGGTCGTAGGGGTCCCATCCCGCCGGGATCGACCGCCACGGCGGCAGCAGCCTCCGATGCACCGGCGGCGGCGGCGCGACGTCGTCCGTCGAGGGGACGGGGCCGAAGATGGAGGCGTCGCGCTCGAGCCAACCTCGACGATGGGATTGGCATTCTCCTTGTCCATCTCTCCCGGAGGAAGAGGAAGAGGGAGAGGGAGAGGGTTTTTGCTTTGGAGAAGATGATGGGACGTGGGAGAGAGTTGGCGATGCGTGAGCGAGTGAGAGTGACAGAGACAGGCGAGGAGGCGTCTATAAAGGCGAGGGTGGTTAATGCGACCCGCGTCCACGCGTGCACAAGTGCACGTCCGCACGTCTTGGACTTCGCAACGCGACACGCGTCCACGATTGCACGTCTCGACTTCTCCACCGCGACCCGCGTCTACGCGTCAACAATTGCACGTGTCCTCGAGTCTAACCCTGGAAATTTAGATATACTCAGGTATACCCTCGAGTCTTATACTAGCATTTTTTGTGTGCTCAATTTTCCCCTCGAGTGCTAATACTGGCTAGTGCAATATACTCAGTTTTACCCTCAAGTGGCTGGTCAACAGAGAGTCAACAAATGGGATTAACTAGTTAAATGAGTCATTTAATGTGCAAAAAAATCCTAAAAAGAGTGGCACTTACTCATGGAGTCTTTACCACAAATTGACACTTCTCAAATCATAGATAAATCATAGATAAATCAAGTTTTACCACAAATTGCCACTTCTCAAATCACCTAGTAGCTATGAAGGTGCATGGTTTTCCACAATAAGCCCTTCCCAAAACAGCTTCCCCCAAATCATACTTTGTCTAAATGAGGCCACAATTCTCACACTGATGTATATTGGTATTGCAAATAGTTTGAGGTAGGCCAAGATGGGTTTCATTGTACAAAACACGCATTTTCCATTTTTTAAATCTCATATTTGAATCCCTTAGTCTATTTACTACTCAGGTGCCCTTGGTTTCTTGATAGTACTCAGTTTTCTCTCTTCACAAATTCTCGCAGACGTGCATCATCGCTCTGATTGGTCTAGCCCATGTCACGCGGATCGTGCCCACCGACCGTTGATCGTATGATATAGGGAACGGGCAGGATAACCCCTCTCTCTCTCGTTGGCGGTTAATTAGCTTCCACCCTCTAAGTATGTGAAGGGCTTTTGTATTATTTTTCACGCGCTAAAAATTATAAACTGTTTTAGGCGTTATTTTTCACGCAAAAAATGATAAACCATCACCGATTTGTTGTTACCATTACTTTTCACGCAAAAAAATGATAAACCATCACCGATTTGTTGTTGCCATTACTTTTCACGCAAAAATGATAAACCATCAACAATTTGTTGTAGCCATTACTTTTCACGCAAAAAAAATGATAAACCATCACCGATTTGTTGTTGCCATTACTTTTCACGCAAAAAATGATAAACCATCAACAATTTGTTGTAGCCATTACTTTTCACGCAAAAAATGATAAACCATCAACAATTTGTTGTTGCCATTACTTTTCACGCAAAAAATATGATAAACCATCACCGATTTGTTGTTGCCATTACTTTTCACGCAAAAAATGATAAACCATCAACAATTTGTTGTAGCCATTACTTTTCACGCAAAAAATGATAAACCATCAACAATTTGTTGTAGCCATTACTTTTCACGCAAAAAAATGATAAACCATCAACAATTTGTTGTAGCCATTACTTTTCACGCAGAAAAAACCTAATTTGTTACAAAAGCTGGTTTCAGTGAGACCTAACCAAGTTTGGCATACATGATGGCATACCTATAACAACAAGGAATATCTAAAAGGGAAAGTTTCAGAAAATTTAGGGTGAAAATGATGCCATACATGATGCTGTTTTTCGAGGTTTTGACCTGAAAATCAATTGGGTATTGTAAAGGGAAATAAAAAGTTCGAAAAATGTAAAAACGAAACAATCTATCTATCTATGTATAGAAGATCAGCTGTATGAAATTTGAGGTTATTTAGAGAAGGTAGAAAAAATCACCTTGTTAGAAAAGCTGGTTTCAGCGAGACGAAACGGCATGCGCTTAAGCAAAGTGATTTTTTCGAACATCTCCAAATGACCCCAAATTTTCCATACATGATGCCATACGTGTAACAACAAGGAACCCTATCTAAAAAGTGTCAAAAAAGTTTGCCCAACCGTATAGCTCTATCAAAAAGAACCTCACCATGGCGCTAGTATAATTTTGGGATAGTTACAAACTTTCGTTACCTAACCTTCAACATGAAACTTGTTTCAAATTCATTTTGGCCTACAAGAAACAAATCCCAACTTGATTCGAGCACCACAGCCTCCAAACGATGCCGATGCCGATATCGGCATGGTCGGAACGGCTATGCTCGCCGCCACTGCTAGGTCAACGTCGGGATGCACCCTCAATCCCGTCCCCTCATTCGATCACCGACACAGGAGATACCGCCGAGGCCAATGCCGAACGTACATGCTGATGCCAATGCCGATCATGCATGCACGCCGCTGTGGCACGGCCACGCCTCGCTATGCTGGACGCCACAGACCGCCGCGAGGTCTTTCCCTTCGCCACCACACTCTCCTAGCACCCACCTATACACGCCGAAAGGAGAGACACTAGTTTTCTCTACATTGCTCGCGTTCGTGTCCGACACGGTCAAAGTTTTGAGGTGGTCGTCGATGTCGTCGACCATTTCTTCTCTTCTTTGCATGGTTAAACGCGTCTAGTTCATATCTATCTAATGCGTCTGGTCTCGCCTCATGCAGTTCTTTGTGGACGTCGATCTCATCTCGGCACCCCGCATGCCACCTCCTCCGTGCCATCGCTGTAGAGCTCCGTTTAAAAATCTAATCCTACCCGTGTATTGCCCCTTGTATCGCGTCATGGCCCCACTTGTCATTTGATATACCGAAGCCCCACTCGTTCGCGTTTTGGTCAGGGATACAGCGATGCTTACGGTCAAAAAAAGATGGATGGTCTGACGTGTCTTTGCGGGCTCTACGTGGCCCCACTAGTCGAAGATAACGGTCAACCGTCGGGCAACCGGCCGTTACATCACGTGTGATGGTTTCAGACAAACGCTTGGGTAAAACTGAGGAAAAACTAAGGAGCTGGGGAAAACTGAGCACAACTAAGGACCCGAGGGCACGAAAATAGAAATCCCTATAATAAAATATGGATCACTCCATTTTACTTTCGGAAATCAAAACTGCATATAAAAGCTTTTATAAAATTTTCAAGTTACACAAAGTAAGGGTCAGACATTTGGCAAATACTTTATGTCAGAACAAAATAACTTTAGAATCCCTTTCTGTGATTTTATGATATGAGGTGACAGTAGCCACTTTAAAATAAAATGTTTTTGGCAATATGTTTTGAAACAAAAACCTTGAGTCATAAGACACAACAAAAGAGGTTTTTGTTATTTGACATAAGGTTCAATGTTTTTGAAGAGAGGAGATTAAGGTGATACAAGAGTGGCTATAGCATGAGTGTTTTCTCTAGACAAGATGATGTGGGTTGAGGTACTTCACTTAACATTATTTAACAAACATCACCCATCAAACAAAGTCAGACAACACTTCAATCAAACACATGTCAGCACAAGGAAAACTTAAAAAGATTCCCCCCTGATTTTGCACTCTAGACAACTAAACAAGGTTTCAAAAGTTGGGGTGTTACAGATACAGCAGCCATCACTGAACAAATCGGGATAAGTCGCACGTACCGATCTGGTGGAGGTGGTGGTGGAGGTGTAGCAGTTGTCGTTGCAACAGTAACATTGTTGATGATAACGTTGTTGACGACTGGTCGAAGTAGACGGCTTTGAAGACGACAAAAGGATGCACCGCCCGACTTGGACGGAAGACGACCCGTGATGAAGAGCTTGAGCAGTCGTGCAGAGCGCTTCCCAAAAACCAAATTTACCCTCTCCCGTACATGATCGCAAAGGCGAGCGGTTCCAGAGACCTACTCTCCCTTTCGTCGGTGCACGCTAGCGGGTGGGATGGAGTAGGCTACGATGGCGGCGGAAGCAGAGAGAAGTGGCAAACCCTAACTCGTGTATCAGATGTGTTTCTGTGGCAGTCGGGCAAGAGATTATATAGCCTCAGGAAACCCTAGGCAACGTGGACCACGCCCACGTCGCACACATGTTTCAAGTCGGTTACATATAGCCCATGATCTGGGAGCGACCTGAACCGACTAACTGCGACGCGTCCGTCTAGGATTCTATTCTTTTTCTGAACTGTAAAATGAAAGGAAAGTCTCGGCTCGAGGCTCAATCCGCTCACCACGAGCGCGTCACATCGCGTCGTGTCGAGCTAGGAGGAGGAGCGCGCGTGTACCTCTCCTCTTCTCACTCACTTACTAGTGGTTGAACAACCCATCTTATTAGGTGGTCTAAGTTCCTCCTAACTTTCCATGTGAGACTAAACTTCCCACCTCTTGCCACTCCCTAGTGAGCTGCCACCAACTTGAACTCACACTCACATGGGTTGCCACAATGTGGGCTTTAAGATTTTAAGATTTATAGGAAAATCTGAAATCTAATTTGGGCCACTATATATGGGCCCAATATTTCAACACCATTCCATCGACAACTTTCAGGTAAATTTACTTCTATCGAGATGAGGCTGAAATCGTTGGAAAAAGACCGACCTTCACGAAGGGAAGGCAACTAGCTCCGCACGCGACAAGTGGTGCGCTGTGGTGCCAGAAATTAACTGGAAAGTGGTCTCCCTGCTCACTACGTGTCGCAAGGGAAAACAAAGTGGGGATTAGGGAGGAGAGAGAAGACAGAAGAGGGCTGGGTTTGTCAACTTTTCCATTTATTTTCTGGATTCTTTTTTTTAATAAAATATCTTGAGTATCGTAAGTCTAAATTATGAACCGTTTTCACTTTTGAGATCCTCGCGTTGAGATCTTTAAAAATAGATCTCATGTCGATAGGTTTTAATATAATTTTTTCGTACTTTCAAAACGAATGTGGTTGTACTCGTATTGTGTACCTAACTGTACTTGTGGTTGAGCTGATAAGTACTTCTGTTTTTATGTATTTGGTGTAGTTTTCCCTTTACTCTCGGTAATTGTACTTGCTCGTGTATGCGACTGTACATGGACTTTTTCGTGTGCGCGACTGTACTTCTGTACATGTACTTACTCGTGTGTGCGATTGTACTTCTCTACCTATACTTGGTTGCGTGCCCGACTGTAATGTACTTACTCGTGTGAGCGAGTGTACTTTTGTATTTGCTCGTGTGAGCGACTGTATTTCTGTACATGTAATTGCTCGTGTGTGTAGTTGTATTTGTACTCGTTCGTGTATGTAATTGTACTCATGCTCTATACACAATTGTACTCGAGTGTTCACTGAGTTGTACTCGTTCTTCGATGTACTCGTGCTTTGTATGTAACTGTATTTGTGCTCTCTACGTAACTGTACTCGAGTATTCACTGACTTGTCCTTCGCTACACTCGGTGTGTTTTTTATCCGGATTCTAGGTTTTATGAGATGTTGAAAATATGGTATTACAAAAAAGGAACTAGCTAAATATAGCCAAGTGCTTTCAAAGAACTAGCATGCGCGCGTAGGATAGATGCATGTGGGCGACGCAGACGTGATGTATGCATGTATCGCTTGATGGATGCATGGCCGTACTCGCGTCGCGCCAGGGCCGGCGCCAGGATTATTGTTGGGTATGCAACTGAATATCCAAGATTTTAATAAAATCTTAGAATTTTCTTATAAACAGTGAAAATTTTAGCAGATACATGAGGATTTTGAAAAAATAAATGCCCAGATTGAAAATGAATACCCGGCCCTTCAACTATGGCGATGCCACTGGTCACGCGCGCTGTATTTGCCTCGTGGGTTGTACTCGGTCTACTCGTGACCGGCCGTGCGGAACCGCGCCGGACTGGCACACCATAGTCTCTCGTACCACGTGGAGGCAAAACTTCTTTTTAGAAATGTCGATCTCTAACTAGTGGTATTCAGATGAGGCTAACTCCAAAACAACTGGCGCCATCTTCTATCATCTGCGTTTGCGCGCGGACCGTTGAGACAGAGGATCAACGAAAAACCCTATTTATTGCCCAACTGCGTGCGTTAATACCCCCCGCACGCGCAACTGTCGATTTTGGGCTGGGGCCCATTAGTGCCAGTATTTTTCGTTTTTGGCTGGGGCGGTATCTGATCATTTATCGTTTTTGGTTGGGCCGGTATCTAGGTAGGTTTTTACCGGTTTTCTTCCTAGTTCTTCGGTTTTATCTGTTTCTTTCTCAGTTTTCTTTGGGTTTTATTTTTCATGTCCAGAATTTGTTCAAATTTAAATTTTGCTTAGTTTTAAATTTTGTTTAGGTTCAAATTTTGCTTACTTTCGAAATTTGCTTAGATACAAAGTTTGCTTACTTTTTGAAATTTTCTCAAATTAATTTTTTTTCAGTTTCTAAATTTGCTGAAATTCAAATTTTGCTTACTTTCGAAATTTTCCTAGATTTAAATTATGCTTACATTTGAAATTTGCTCAAATTCAAAATTTCTTCTGTTTCGAATTTTGCTCAAATTAAAAAAACAGTTTTAAATTTTTTTAAGATTCATATTTTGTTCAGGAACTGAATTAGTTCATGTTCGCATTTTGTTTAAATTCAAAAAAGTTAGTTCAACTCGTTACACTGAGAGTTCGAACTCTCATCTAGGCCATCGCGGAGAGAAGTTGCTACCAGTGGGCTAGTACTCAGATGATATTCCAATATAGAGAAGTTTGGAAAGGAATTAATGGGCCGGCCCAAAAGCAACACATGCTAAGAAGCGATGAATAGGAGAACCCGGAGCAACCGAACAGGGCCATGGTCCGCAGCAAAGATGACCCATAGGGCTCGAACGGACCACCCAATGGATTATTGGGCCGAAAGAACACGGTTATAGTCGGACGGGAGGCCCATAATGGGCGTACGGGCTGATTGGACTCCAATGATATCAGTGCGTCATCCATGACGACGAGTGTGAGCTGCTGAAACCTGCCGTGACGAGGTCGGCCTCTCCCCTCTCGCTGACAGCTACCGGCGGTGGAAAATCGTCGTCAGCCTATGAGAACATAGATCGAAAAGATTGGATCACTGCAGTCTGCAGGTGCATCTGTTCTCTTGTGTTTGTTCGTTCCACAATGTTGGCATGTAGCCCCTCGCGTGCGTGTGTGATGACGATTGAGAAGCAGAATTCAGGACTCGGAAGATTCTTGCAATTATTAGCAAACTCTTGACCTGACTTGCTAACTGTGAAGCTTCGACGAATGGTACGCTAGCACATGAAGCATGTGTTGTGAGTTGTGACCTCGTGGAGCATCGTCTAGTGGTTAGCTAGTGCTTCTATCTATCAACCAGTACTTCCGTTATCTTATTCATGATTGATTTCTGATGGAGAGATGATCAAAGAGATAATTAAGATAAGATGACATTCCATCATGCAGCGCTACATAAAATTTTCCAATACTTCTCATCTCTCCTCCTAGGTCGCACACACGGCGACCCGGGGATCAAAAACCCTAGACAACCCTCATCGCAAAAAAACCCTAGACAACCCCATTACTGAGTTTCCTTGTCGGTGTTGTCGTCGCCAGCTTTCGTGCGAGGCTAGATCTAGAGGCGGCGACATGACTTCAAGGCGGCGGCGAAGGTCCACCCCGGGACTGGAGAGGACGAGCTGGTGGGGCCGTGGTCGCTGCCGGTGGCTGTAGGCGGTGAGGATGCCGCGAAAGAGCTGTTGTTGGCTGCCATAGTGATGGAGGTGGACCACAATGTTTTCGCTACAATGGCAAGGTGTTACATCGACGATGGTGTGTACGACTTGGATGGTAGCCACGTTCTGATGAGTAGCGAGGGAGGTGCGCGACGATACTGATGAAAGTACTGCCCATCTCCGGTTGGTCCTAGGCTCCTAGCGGCGATGCCGTCCTTGGGTGTCATTTTCTTCCTTGGAGGTGTTACGAGGTGTGTCGATATTTCCCTCACTCTCCCTTCGATTTGAAAGATGTATCTAGGTGAAAGTCTAGATTTGGAGTTGGATCGGCGTGATGACGACATCCTGGATGTCATCCCTCCACTGGCCACACGGCGTTTCGAAATAAGACTTGGAGTTCCTTGTTGCTTTCTTCCGGTGTTCACCGTTGTCTAAATTTGTTCCTCATGGACCCTATGTATTCCGCCGGCGGGAAGTCCATGACGATGCCTTCCTCATGATCGACCAAGCCTATCCTTTTTCAGCATAAATGATGGATGGATGGTGCGCCGACAAGGGAAGTTCAGTTGGTTTTTGTTGATATTTAGAGGTGACCGGCGTCAGTCAAGACGCCCCTTTGTTTGTCAGTCTAGGATAGGTTTTTTTCGGTTAAACCTCTATGTCGATGATGACTGTCTTCGGACATATACTCGACGTTTGCACTGAGCTGTAGGTCGTCTTGTACTTACAATTTTTTTTCTTAGATATACTCTTAAAAAAGGACATTCCATCACGCACGTCTCCCTCCAGCTAAGCTACTAGCTCTTGCAGCTTGCCGCTTACTCTTCCATGCAGTAGCCAACTCCCATTGGTGATCTTCAATTAACAATGCTCGACATGAGTACTGCTACCAAACAAGTTGCACTGACAAGTTTAATCTCAGGTGGTCTCCGATCATGCATCGCAGTATACAGTATAAATGCAACGTTTCATATGCGGTCTATCACTCTCATATTCACGGCTACTTCACTGACACTGCAGTGCAGGGTAAGACCGATTAGCCATGGCAGCGGCTGACCCAGAGCACGGCAGCGAGCTCCACGTCCTCCTGCTGCCGTACCCGAGCCAGGGCCACATCAACCCGATCCTCCAGTTCGGCAAGCGCCTCTCCTCCCACGCCGGCGTCCGCTGCACGCTCGCCGTCACGCGCTTCCTCCTCGGCCAGGGCCGAGACCCATCCCCCGGCGCCGTCCACCTCGCCGAGATCTCCGACGGCTTCAACCTTGGCGGCTTCGCCGAGGCCGCCGGAGACGTCACCGCCTACCTCGCCCGGCTGGACGCCGTCGGGTCCCGCACCGTGGACGAGCTGCTGCAGTCCGAGGCGGCGCAGGGCCGGCCCGTGCACGCCGTGGTGTACGACGCGTTCGTGCAGCCGTGGGCGCCAGGCGTGGCGAGGCGGCGCGGCGCTGCGTGCGCGTCCTTCTTCACGCAGGCGCCCGCCGTGAACGTGGCGTACGCGCACGCCTGGGCTGGGCGGATTAAGGCGCCGTTAGTCGGCGAGGTGCCGACGGGACTGCCCGGGCTGCCGGCCGGGCTCGAGCCGGCTGACCTGCCGACGTTCTTGACCGTGCCCGACGACTGCCCCGCGTACCTCGACCTGCTGGTGAGCCAGTTCGTGGGCCTCGACGCCGCCGACCACGTCCTCGTCAACTCCTTCCACGAACTGCAGCCACAGGTACGTGATAAGCTCATCATTCACTAGCTCACTCTCGCTCAGTACCGATTATTAATGAAACGTTGACATCTTCGAAGGAATCGGAGTACATGGCGTCGATGTGGGGCGCCAAGACGGTTGGTCCGACGGTGCCGTCGGCGTACCTCGACAACCGCCTGCCGGACGACGTGTCCTACGGCTTCCACCTGCACACCCCGACGACGGCCACGACGAAGGCGTGGCTGGACGCCCAAGCCCCGCGCTCCGTCGCGTACGTCTCCTTCGGCAGCATCGCGGCGCCGGGGCCAGAACACATGGCCGAGGTGGCGGAGGGCCTTTACAACAGCGGCAAGGCGTTCCTGTGGGTCGTCAGGGCCTTGGAGACCTCGAAGATCCCCGAGGGGTTCGCCGACAGGGCCGGCGGGAGGGGCCTCATCGTGCCGTGGACGGCCCAACTGGAGGTGCTGGCACACGACGCCGTGGGGTGCTTCGTGACGCACTGTGGGTGGAACTCGACGACGGAGGCGCTGGGCGCCGGCGTGCCGATGGTGGGGATGCCGCAGTGGTCGGACCAGCCGACGAACGTGAAATACATCGAGGACGTGTGGCGCGTCGGCGTGCACGCGCGGCAGGACGACGGTGGGGTGGTGAGGAGAGAGGAGGTGGAGAGGTGCGTGAGGGCGGTGATGGAGGGAGAGAGGAGCGATGAGTACACGCGGAATGCCCTCGAGTGGAAGAAGAAGGCCAGGAGCGCCATGGGTGAAGGTGGCAGCTCCGACAGGAACATCACGGAGTTTCTTGGTGAACTCAGGTCAAGAAAATACTACGAGCAATCAAGTGAGGCGGAACATCTCTAGATTCTTGGGATCTTCCGTGTGATTGTGTCTGGCATTCCGTGACAAACCGGTCGGTCGAATCGTATGATCAGCAACGAGTTGTGATGAAATTTACCTGAATAAGATCATATGGAACACTGAACCATTTTTGGGGAGAATCTGGAGTCCTTTTTTCCTCCAAATTTCTGTGGTGAACAACTGAACATGCATTCATTTGCACCGTCCAATTTGCGTCGCTCATCTCCCTTTGCACACATCCTTAGCACTCTTTCAGCACAACAAATTTATCTCGGAACGTTTTTTTAATGGGGATGTATCAGTAGATACACATGGCCACTTCATTTATTTCATAATCATAGTTTACATTCTAGGATTAGATAAGGTTGAAATGTTTATAGATCAAGGAAAAAATCAGAAGCATTACAAAAACTATTCATTCTCAGTTCTACTAGCATGTCGCCACCTAGTAGAATAGAAAAACAAATCATGTGCAACCGTGAGCGGCATCCAGTAACCATATGGTCCCGCTCATATCTAGTACTAGAAAAGCCCATTACTAAACCCACTGCTCAGCTTGACGAATAACCTGCAAAATGGCGGAGGAATGTTATACGTGAAATACACCAAACACCAAACAATTTTTGCAAAGAAAAAGTGCATGAAATAGATGCTCAATAGTATCATTTGAATCACAAAAGCAACACCTTTCACATCCATCCCAATTTCGCTTCGCCAAGTTATATTTAGTTAACAACACTTTGTTACTTAGAAACCACATTATTTTTTTAATGTTTATGGGTATTTTCAAGTTCCCTAGTTACTTACGGAGAAACCTGGTGTGCCCATTAATTAGATCTAAATACATACATTTGAACGTAAGTAGACCGAAATCTGTGAGTTTTCAAACAAATTTATCTAGCTCATTTGAGAGTGATACCGCCATTAGCCTCTGACACAAGTGCAACCATGTATTCCACTTATGTTCATTATACATCCTCCTAAAACAAATATTTAGAGGGGTTTGAGCTAGACTCAGTCGACACCATAACATGTTTATGTTGAACAATGTTATGTAAGTACGGATATTGATGCACAAGAGGTAAACCTCCCAACCATACATCCTCCTAAAAACACATTGTTTAACTATTTCCAACTTTCAAGAAACCTCTACTAAAAAATCAGACTTCACCCTCATAAAACCCTTCCAAGGAGAGTCAATCGGTTTTACTTCTACTTGAGCCAAAGTTTTGTTCTTGATGTATTTATTATGAATCAATTGTTTCCACATGGCGTCTTTTGTAAGAAGTTTGAACGTCCATTTACTAAGAAAACACTTATTTTTAGATCAGGAATTTCAAGGCCCAACTCCCCTGATCTTTTGGTCGATGTTTTATGTTCCATTTTGTTAACATGTACTTTTTCTTATCATCATACGATTGCTAAAAGAATCTAGACAGATAAAACTCAAGGTGTTTTCTTACCTCTTTAGGGACTTCGAGAAATGAGAGCATAAACACGAGTAAACTACTCTCCACCAAATTCCATTCTAAATCATAGAGGATTCTATGATGAATTGGTGTTCCTAGATGATGTGGACATTACCCTTCGGGTACTCGACATTGGCTTACCTCCCTTGGCCCAACTAGGGGTCCATGAATATTCTCCAAGATCAAGGTGGGCCCAAAGGTCGATTGCAATGAAGGAGACCTACTAGGAGCCAAATTCTTGATGAACAAGGCAAGAAGATATCGTTTAAGGAAGGATTAGATTAGATCTCAATGTAACCTAGTCGAGTTCGGACATGACTCTCGGGACCTGGCCAGCTATATAAAGGCCAGGAGAGGGCATGTCGAACGTCAGAACAACAGTAGGTAGAACCATTGCACCTTAGCACAAACTCTAGAATCCTTGCCTCCCGTCGAGTCGACCATATTAGTCTATCATCTACCCCATTGTAACCCGTATTATTCGATAAATCAAGATCAGACAAGCAGGAAGTAAGGGTTTTACCTCATCGAGGGCCCCGAACCTGGGTAAATATCTCTCCTCGTTTGTTTAGTATTCGATGTCTCGCGCTAGTCTGCAGGATTCCGTCAACCCTAAGCCTCTTATGGTGGGCATTGCCGAGGAGCTCCCTGGACACCAGATACCTGAAAGGTAAAGCCCCAGCCCCACATCCAAAATTTTGCTTATATTGATGCCCCATATCCTTAGCTTTATCAAAGCAAAATATCTCGCTCTTATAAAAATTTATTTTTAGTCCAAATAGTTACTCAAAAATGCAAAGGATAAGTTTCATATTGACAACCTTTTGAACGTCATGTGGTGTTAACAAAATTGTGTCACCTGCATACACTAGTGGAAAACATGCCTAATGTCGCAGGCCGTAAGACCCTTTTGTCGCGGGCAGCCAGCCGCGACAACGGGGGCGCGAAAAAAATGCCCAACCTTTTGTCGCGGGTCGATTACTGTCCACCACGTAGCCGCGGGCGCGCATTTTTGTCGCGGGTGGTAATACCGCCCGCGACAAAAGGCCCTCTACGTGGCGCGTGTAGGTCGCTCCTCCTTTAGGGTTTGAGGGTTTGAGGGGTTTGAGGGAGAAATCTTATCAAATAAAATCAAGTGGCATCCTCACAAACATTTCATCAAACACCTCTTGTGCACAGAAAAAAAGAGCTAGCATAAACGGGCGTGGCTCCTCTGCAGTACAGCTATTACTGTACGGGTACAGTAGTTAACAAAATCTGCCGTTAAATTTCATCCAACCGTAGTCTCGCGCAGGAAACAGAAGCATCACTTGTGAACCGCTGCGCGTATGGTGCTGAGGGACAAGAATCCGGCGGTGGTCGGCGGAGGGAGGTGATTGGAAGACCCTTCGCCGTACTTTCCACTGCTACGTAGTAAGCCTGTCAACCCCGCCTAACAACCCAATGTGCTTGTTGCCGCACCCCAAGACCAAAACTTAGCCAGTCGCATGCTGGCCGATGTCGCTGGAGTCAGCGCTATGTGGCTATCGGTCGACTGGTTTCCCTACATGACCTTGTATACAGGTTGTGACTATTGTTCAACGGCAAGCAGTTTCACTAAGAATTGAGCCCCTAGCAGTGGCACTCCAGCGCAGTGCAGGGCACGCCAACGAACAGATCGGCAAGGAATCGAACACCTAGACTGAGTAAACTTGCACCAGTGGAGAAGAGGCCTTTGGTCCCAACCAAATGTCCCAGTGCAGAACCAAACCGGGACTAATGTGGGCATTGGTCCCGGTTCGTTTTGCCCAGGGCGACCCCACTAGCTCAGAGCTTGTCCGGTAGTGGCCTTTGGATCCGGTTTGTAATACAAATCGGGACTAAAGGGTCCACGGCAGGGCGCGGCAGCCGTGTCAGCGTGGAAACCTTTAGTCCGGGTTGTATTACAAATCGGGTCCAAAGCCTCTGGACCCGGTTTGTGTTACAAACCGGGACAAGGTCCCCAATCTGCTATATTACCTTGCCTGCCCAAGTGTGAGCCACACTTGGCCATTTTTTCACTTTCTTCACAAGAGGGTGTATTGCTCTCCTCTCTTCTTCACATGCACAAGAGGTGTTTGATGAAATGCTTAAGAGGATTTGCCACTTGAGTTTACACAAATCAAGCCACACTTAACTTGTTTTTTTCTTCTTCATCGAGGTTAACAACTTTATCCTTTTCATCTGTAATTGATAAAATGCATGTGTATATATACATCGTGATGTTCTGTAATGGTTTTGATCAGCTAAATTATATCATGCAGATGAATCGGCAATGGATGTACATTGACCGACGGTTTGACGAGTTCACTTCGGGCCTGGATAATTTTATGGCCGTGGCGGAGGCAAACAAACATGGTGGCTTCATGTATTGTCCATGTGTCAACTGCAAGAATACCGTAAATTACGCTCACTCGAGTCTCATTCACAGCCACCTTCTGCGATCCGGTTTCATGCAAAGTTACTATTGTTGGACCAAGCACGGAGAAAGAGGGGTTATGATGGAAGACAATGAAGAAGAGGAAGAGGATGATGACGGTTATCCCAATTTCCCTGAATACGATGATACTGCAGAAGGCAATGAAGACAATGAAGTAGAAGATCAAGAGGCACCAGATGAGCCTGCTGATGATGATCTTGGTCGGGCCATTGCTGATGCAAGGAGAGAATGTGAAACTGAAAAGGAAAGGTTGGCCTTCGACAAGATGATAGAAGATCACAACAAATTGTTATACCCAACTTGCGAAGATGGCCATAAAAAGCTAGGCAGCACACTGGAATTGTTGCAATGGAAGGCGGAGAACGGTGTCACTGACTCAGGATTTGGAAAGTTGCGACAATAATTAAGAGGAAGATACCAAGGGGTAACGAATTGCCCGCCAGTACGTACGAAGCGAAGAAGATTGTCTGCCCTCTAGGATTAGATGTGCAAAAGATACATGCATGTATTAATGACTGCATCCTCTACCGCGGTGGGTACGAGAATTTGGATGCATGTCTGGTGTGCACTGCATTGCGGTATAAGATCAGACGAGATGACCCTGGTGATGTTGAGGGCGAGTGATGGCGTGTATTTCACACGTTCGTTGGGCAACCCCAAGAGGAAGGTATGATGCGCACAGCAGCAAGTTTTCCCTCAGAAAGAAACCAAGGTTTATCGAACCAGGAGGAGCCAAGAAGCACGTTGAAGGTTGATGGCGGCGGGATGTAGTGCGGCGCAACACCAGAGATTCCGGCGCCAACGTGGAACCTGCACAACACAACCAAACTACTTTGCCCCAACGAAACAGTGAGGTTGTCAATCTCACCGGCTTGCTGTAACAAAGGATTAACCGTATTGTGTGGAAGATGATTGTTTGCGAGAAAACAGAAACAAGTATTAGATTGTATTTCAGAAAGAGAATTGGACCGGGGTCCACAGTTCACTAGAGGTGTCTCTCCCATAAGACGAACAGCATGTTGGGTGAACAAATTACGTTGGGCAATTGACAAATAAAGAGAGCATGACAATGCACATACATATCATGATGAGTATAGTGAGATTTAATTGGGCATTACGACAAAGTACATAGACCGCCATCCAACTGCATCTATGCCTAAAAAGTCCACCTTCAGGTTATCATCCGAACCCCTCCGTATTAAGTTGCAAGCAACAGACAATTGCATTAAGTATGGTGCGTAATGTAATCAACAACTACATCCTTAGACATAGCATCAATGTTTTATCCCTAGTGGCAACACACAACACAACCTTAGAACTTTCTCTGTCCCGGTGTCAATGCAGCATGAACCCACTATCGAGCATAAGTACTCCCTCTTGGAGTTAAAAGCATCTACTTGGCCAGAGCATCTACTAATAACGGAGAGCATGCAAGATCATAAACAACACATAAGCATAACTTTGATAATCAACATAACAAGTATTCTCTATTCATCGGATCCCAACAAACGCAACATATAGAATTACATATAGATGATCTTGATCATGATAGGCAGCTCACAAGATCCGACAATGATAGCACAATGGGGAGAAGACAACCATCTAGCTACGCTATGGACCCATAGTCCAGGGGTAGACTACTCACTCATCACTCCGGAGGCGACCATGGCGGTGTAGAGTCCTCCGGGAGATGATTCCCCTCTCCGGCAGGGTGCCGGAGGCGATCTCCGGATCCCCCGAGATGGGATCGGCGGCGACGGCCTCGGTAATGTTTTCCGTATCGTGGCTCTCGGTACGGGGGTTTCGTCACGGAGGCTATTTGTAGGCGGAAGGGCAAGTCAAGAGGCGGCACGGGGGCCCACACCACGCCGGCGCGGCCAAGGGGGGCGCGCCGCCCTAGGGTTTGGCGCCCCGTGGCCCCTCTTCGTCTCTCCTTCGGACTTGGAAGCTTCGTGAGAAAATAGGCCTCTGGGCTTTTATTTCGTCCAATTCCGAGAATATTTCTTTACTAGGATTTGAAACCAAAAACCAAACAGGAACGGCACTTCGGCATCTTGTTAATAGGTTAGTTCCGAAAATACACGAATATGATATAAAGTGTGCATAAAACATGTAGATAACATCAATAATGTGGCATGGAACACAAGAAATTATCGATACGTTGGAGACGTATCAGCATCCCCAAGCTTAGTTCGTCGAGCAGTAAAACGATAACAAAGATAATTTCTGGAGTGACATGCCATCATAAACTTGATCATACTATTTGTAAAGCATATGTAGAGAATGCAGCGATCAAAACAATGTGTATGACATGAGTAAACAAGTGAATCATAAAGCAAAGACTTTTCATGAATAGCACTTCAAGACAAGCATCAATAAGTCTTGCATAAGAGTTAACTCATAAAGCAATAATTCAAGTAAAGGTATTGAAGCAACACAAAAGAAGATTAAGTTTCAGGTTGCTTTCAACTTGTAACATGTATATCTCATGGATATTGTCAACATAGAGTAATATAATAAGTGCAATAAGCAAGTATGTAAGAATCAATGCACAGTTCACACAAGTGTTTGCTTCTTGAGGTGGAGAGAAATAGGTGAACTGACTCAACATAAAAGTAAAGAGAATGGTCCTCATAGAGGAAAAGCATCGATTGCTATATTTGTGCTAGAGCTTTGATTTTGAAAACATGAAACAATTTTGTCAACGGTAGTAATAAAGCATATGCATCATGTAAATTATATCTTATAAGTTGCAAGCCTCATGCATAGTGTACTAATAGTGCTCGCACCTTGTCCTAATTAGCTTGGACTACCGGGATTATCACCGCAATACATATGCTTTAACCAAGTATCACAAAGGGGTACCTCTATGCCGCCTGTACAAAGGTCTAAGGAGAAAGCTCGCATTTGGATTTCTCGCTTTTGATTATTCTCAACTTAGACATCCATACCGGGACAACATAGACAACAGATAATGGACTCCTCTTTTAATGCTTTAAGCATTCAACAACAATTAATTCTTTTCTCATTAGAGATTTGAGGATGTTTGTCCAAAACTGAAACTTCCACCATGGAACATGGCTTTAGTTAGCGGCCCAATGTTCTTCTCTCACAATATGCATGCTCAAACCATTCAACTCAGTGTAGATCGCCCTTACTTCAGACGAACATGCATAGCAACTCACATGAAATTCAACAATGAGTTGATGGCGTTCCCCAGAACATGGTTATCGCACAACAAGCAACTTAATAAGAGATAAAGTGCATAATTACATATTCAATACTACAATAGTTTTTAAGCTATTTGTCCCATGAGCTATATATTGCAAAGGTGAATGATGGAATTGTAAAGGTAGCACTCAAGCAATTTACTTTGGAATGGCTGGAAAATACCATGTAGTAGGTAGGTATGGTGGACACAAATGGCATAGTGGTTGGCTCAAGTATTTTGGATGCATGAGAAGTATTCCCTCTCGATACAAGGTTTAGGCTAGCAAGGCTTGTTAGAAACAAACACAAGGATGAACCGGTGCAGCAAAACTCACATAAAAGACATATTGAAAGCATTATAATACTCTATACCGTCTTCCTTGTTGTTCAAACTCAAACTAGAAATTATCTAGACCTTAGAGAAACCAAATATGCAAACCAAATTTTAGCATGCTCTATGTATTTCTTCATTAATGGGTGCAAAGCATATGATGCAAGAGCTTAAACATGAACACAACAATTGCCAAGTATCACATTACCCAAAACATTTATAGCAATTACTACATGTATCACTTTCCAATTCCAACCATATAACAATTTAACGAAGGAGAAACTTCGCCATGAATAATATGAGTAGAAACCAAGGACATATTTGTCCATATGCTACAGCGGAGTGTGTATCTCTCCCATAAAGTGAATGCTAGGATCCATTTTATTCAAACAAAACAAAAACAAAAAGAAACCGACGCTCCAAGAAAAAGCACATAAGATGTGGCCGAATAAAAATGTAGTTTCAGGGGAGGAACCTGATAATTTGTTGATGAAGAAGGGATGCCTTGGGCATCCCCAAGCTTAGACGCTTGAGTCTTCTTGATATATGCAGGGGTGAACCACCGGGTGCATCCCCAAGCTTAGAGCTTTCACTCTCCTTGATCATGTTGCATCATACTCCTCTCTTGATCCTTGAAAACTTCCTCCACACCAAACTCGAAACAACTCATTAGAGGGTTAGTGCACAATATAAATTGACATATTCAGAGGTGACACAATCATTCTTAACACTTCTGGACATTGCATAATGCTACTGGACATTAGTGGATCAAAGAAATTCATCCAACATAGCGAAAGAGGCAATGCGAAATAAAAGGCAGAATCTGTCAAAACAGAACAGTTCGTATTGACGAATTTTAAAATGGCACCAGACTTGCTCAAATGAAAATGCTCAAATTGAATGAAAGTTGCGTACATATCTGAGGATCATGCACGTAAATTGGCATAATTTTCTGAGCTTCCTGCAGGGCAGTGGGCTCAGATTCGTGACAGCAAAGAAATCTGGAACTGCGCAGTAATCCAAATCTAGTACTTACTTTTCTATCAACGGCTTAACTTGGCACAACAAAACTCAAAACTAAGATAAGGAGAGGTTGCTACAGTAGTAAACAACTTCCAAGACACAAAATAAAAACAAAGTACTGTAGGTAAAAACATGGGTTGTCTCCCATAAGCGCTTTTCTTTAACGCCTTTCAGCTAGGCGAAAGTGTGTATCAAGTAACATCGAGAGATGAAGCATCAACATCATTACCAGCGGTGTTGGGAGTTTTATCAATTTTAGGCCTATAGTAATTCTTTGGTTTAGGCACCTTAGAGACATACATGAATTTTTGCTCCTTACCCACATAAGCTTTCTCATTAAATTTAAGAGAAGAAAAAGTTGAACCCAATTTTCTCATGGCTTCTTCAAGTTTACCAATTCTATGGGTTTGATTATCATGGATAGCACAAGTTTCTAGAGTAGCAATTCTTTCATTAATTCCTCTTAGGATTTTATCAAGTTTATCAGTATTATCCAGTAATGTTTCCATTTTAGTTTCAATGCTACAATTTTTCTCTATGGTTTCTAATTTTTTCATAACATCCTCAAGGGAGGTTTCACTTTTAGTTTCATTAACAGGTGGTATTCCAAATAAACTCTCAATAATGCAACTAGCTTCTAAAGCGGAAACACCTAGGAAATTACCTCCCGCGAGACAATCAAGAACATATCTATTCCAACTAGAGATACCAACATAAAAATTCCTGAGTAGGATAGTGGTGGAGTGTTTCTTAGTGCACCTATTATGGGCATCACTAATTCTATACCAAGCATCTTTTAAACATTCTCCCCCTTGTTGCTTAAATGAACGAACTTCAACTTCAGGATTACTCATTTTAGCGATAGTAAATAAAGCAAACTAGATAAAGTAAATGCAAGTAACTAATTTTTTTGTGTTTTCGATATAGCAAACAAGATAGCAAATAAAGTAAAGCTAGCAACTAATTTTTTTGTATTTTGATTTAGTGCAGCAAACAAAGTAGTAAATAAAACTAAGCAAGACAAAAACAAAGTAAAGAGATTGAGAAGTGGAGACCCCTTGCAGCGTGTCTTGATCTCCCGGCAACGGCGCCAGAAAAAGAGCTTGATGGCGTGTATTTCACACGTTCGTTGGGCAACCCCAAGAGGAAGGTATGATGCGCACGCAGCAAGTTTTCCCAGAAAGAAACCAAGGTTTATCGAACCAGGAGGAGCCAAGAAGCACGTTGAAGGTTGATGGCGGCGGGATGTAGTGCGGCGCAACACCGAGATTCCGGCGCCAACGTGGAACCTGCACAACACAACCAAACTACTTTGCCCCCAAACAGTGAGGTTGTCAATCTCACCGGCTTCTGTAACAAAGGATTAACCGTATTGTGTGGAAGATGATTGTTTGCGAGAAAACTAGAAACAAGTATTGCAGTAGATTGTATTTCGGTAAAGAGAATTGGACCGGGGTCCACAGTTCACTAGAGGTGTCTCTCCCATAAGACGAACAGCATGTTGGGTGAACAAATTACAGTTGGGCAATTGACAAATAAAGAGAGCATGACAATGCACATACATATCATGATGAGTATAGTGAGATTTAATTGGGCATTACGACAAAGTACATAGACCGCCATCCAACTGCATCTATGCCTAAAAAGTCCACCTTCAGGTTATCATCCGAACCCCCTCCAGTATTAAGTTGCAAGCAACAGACAATTGCATTAAGTATGGTGCGTAATGTAATCAACAACTACATCCTTAGACATAGCATCAATGTTTTATCCCTAGTGGCAACAACACAACACAACCTTAGAACTTTCTGTCACTGTCCCAGGTGTCAATGCAGGCATGAACCCACGAGCATAAGTACTCCCTCTTGGAGTTAAAAGCATCTACTTGGCCAGAGCATCTACTAATAACGGAGAGCATGCAAGATCATAAACAACACATAAGCATAACTTTGATAATCAACATAACAAGTATTCTCTATTCATCGGATCCCAACAAACGCAACATATAGAATTAAATATAGATGATCTTGATCATGATAGGCAGCTCACAAGATCCGACAATGATAGCACAATGGGGAGAAGACAACCATCTAGCTATGCTATGGACCCATAGTCCAGGGGTAGACTACTCACTCATCACTCCGGAGGCGACCATGGCGGTGTAGAGTCCTCCGGGAGATGATTCTCTCCGGCGGTGCCGGAGGCGATCTCCGGATCCCCGAGATGGGATCGGCGGCGACGGTCTCCTGTTTTCCGTATCGTGGCTCCTGCATGGGGGTTTCGTCACGGAGGCTATTTGTAGGCGGAAGGGCAAGTCAAGAGGCGGCACGGGGCCCACACCCACGGCGCGGCCAAGGGGGGCCGCGCCGCCCTAGGGTTTGGCGCCCTGTGGCCCTCTTCGTCTCCTTCGGACTTCGGAAGCTTCGTGAGAAAATAGGCCTCTGGGCTTTTATTTCGTCCAATTCGAGAATATTTCTTTACTAGGATTTCTGAAACCAAAAAAAGAAAACAAACGGCACTTCGGCATCTTGTTAATAGGTTAGTTCCAGAAAATGCACGAATATGATATAAAGTGTGCATAAAACATGTAGATAACATCAATAATGTGGCATGGAACACAAGAAATTATCGATACGTTGGAGACGTATCAGCGAGCGCCCCAAGAAGAGGGTTCCTGCCAAAGTTATGTGGTATGCTCCTATAATACCACGGCTGAAACGCTTGTTCAGAAATAAAGAGCACGCTAGGTTGTTGCGATGGCACAAAGAAGACCGTAAGAAAGACGTGATGTTGAGGCACCCTGCTGATGGATCCCAATGGAGAAAAATCGATAGAGAGTTCCCAAACTTTGCACAGGATGCAAGGAACTTAAGGTTTGGTCTAAGTACAGATGGCATGAATCCTTTTGGAGAGCAGAGCTGCAGCCATAGCACCTGGCCTGTGACTCTTTGTATATATAACCTTCCTCCTTGGTTGTGCATGAAGCGGAAGTTCATTATGATGACAGTGCTCATACAAGGCCCGAAGCAACCCGGGAACGACCTTGATGTGTACCTAAAGCCATTAGTCGAAGAACTTCTACAGCTGTGGTCCCTAGCAGGTGTACGTGTGTGGGACGAGCACAAGCGGGAGGAATTTGACCTAAGAGCGATGCTTTTCGTAACCATCAATGACTGGCCTGCTCTTGGTAACATTTCAGGACGTCAAACAAGGGATACAATGCATGCACGCACCGTTTACATGAGCTCGAAGGTGATTATTTGGAAAAAGGTCAGAAGGTCGTGTACCTGGGGCATCGTCGATTTCTTAGGACTACCCATCCCGTAAGAAAGAAAGGCAAGCATTACAACGGTGAGGCTGATCACCGGAGGAAGCCTCCCCATCGTGATGGTGTTGATATATTTGGTTTCTTGAATGATATATATGCATTGCTGAAACTCTGCCGCGGCAGAGAAATGCCATTCTCTGCCGCGGCAGAGAAACACGCGAAACCCGTGCGCGCAGAGAAATAGCAATTCTCCGCCGCAGAGAACGGTTCGTACCACGAACCGGGACCAAAGGCCATCCACGCGAGCTTCCTGGCCACACCATGTGGCGCCGCCTTTAGGCCCGGTGCAACTTTGAACCGGGACTAAAGGGTGGACCCTTTAGTCCCATCTTATTGGTCCCGGTTTGAAAACCGGGACTGAAGGCCCAAATGGACCGGGCCTATAGCCCGTTTTCCACTAGTGTTGTGTTTCTTGTCAAACAGCATCGATGGCGATCCCTGCCGCTGTGGGAGGGCGGGACATCAAGTGCTGCTAGGTCACTGTTGGCGTTCTGATGCTGATCGGCATGCTATGGTTGCTGGACGCCCTTCCTCGCGGTAACGAAGTGTATGGACTCGTCGGTCGATCAGCTACATGCTGCGCGGCGCGCGGCACTGGGGACTTCATATGCGGGGAGGAAGAAGATACTAGGATCGCTGGGATATGCTAGATAGATGTACGTTGTTGGATGAAATTTAACGGCAGATTTTATTAACTACTGTACCCGTACAGTAATAGCTGTACTGCAGAGGAGCCACGCCCCTCACCAAAAACCAAAGAAAAATGACTACTGTATATATATATGCATGGACCTTGTTGGACCCGCGACAAAGGGTGCCGCGGACAACCTCATACCCCTTTTGTCGCGGGTCGTGGTACGGCCCGCAACAAAAGGCCCAGAGCCATCCAGCTGATTTCGGGGCAATGTGGCCAGGCCATTTGTCGCGGCTCTAGACGCGGCCGCGACAAAAGGCTTGTACGAAAGCCCTGTTTTGCACTAGTGATATTGAATGATGTGCATTCCACCCTCAACCAAATGAGGAATAGGACTTCCAACGTGTCCCTCCTCTTTAGCCCGAGAGATAAGAACATCCAACATATCAACTATAATATTGAAAAGGATTGGAGAGAAATAATCACCTTGTCTCAATCCCTTTCATGTTTGGAAATTATGGCTAATGGCATAAGTAACCCTTATCTCAACACTACCTCCTTGGACAAAATATTTAATCCACTCGCACCATTTAGGATCAAACTCTTTCATACTCAATACCTGTTGTAGAAAAGGGCGCTTTATCTTATCGTAGATCTTTTCAAAATCAAATTTAAAAAGTACCACATCCATTCTTTTTTCCTATGGAGCTGATGAAAAATTTCATGAAGCACGGCAACACCATATAAATGTGTCTACTTGACATGAAAGCACTTTGGGAAGGGCTAACCACCTTATGGGCCAAATCCAAAATGTGGTTTGTGGGCACCTTTTGTAAAAAAAAAAGGAAACTCACATTGAGCAAATAAATTGGTTCATATCGTTGGATTTGCACATCATTCTTTTTTTTTAAAGAAGAGTAATAACCCGAACATTTAGTTTAAACAATGAAAATTCTCCATTTTGAGAATGACTAAACAAGGCCATTAAGCCATTTTTAATTACATTACAAAATCTCTGATAAAACTTAGCTTTTCTTATGTGTTCCATCCGAGAAATAGCCTTATGCACTTTTCCCCATTGAAGTTGGTTGTTAAGAGTTCATTTTTCTCGGTCGACATTCGGGATTGTCATGATTATTTTCCTCCATCGTGGAAAAATTATTTAGGGAGCTCCGTTATTTAGGTCAGGAGCACCAAAAAACTTTTAGAAGACGCAATAATAAAAAGGACAGTGCTAGAAATCCTCCGGAGGCTCCAAACTTTCCAGCCTCCTGCTTGCATGCGTGACACGTGTCCATTTTCACCTGAAATCTAGATTTTGCTTCGTCGCAGCAAAAAACCTCCCGCTTTTGCTTCATTGAAGCAAAAAACGGTTCGACTAAAAATAGAAGAAGAGTTGCGAGTCGATCACACTTTGTTCCATTGCAGCAAAAAAAGTTCCGCTTTTGCTTCATTGAAGCAAAAAACGGTTCGACTAGGAGTAAATAAAAATGATCCGTCGGACGTGGATCTCGCCGGAGACATCGCCGGAATCCTTGTAGCAACAAAAATGTACTAAAGTAGCAGAACCACAAAATATTTGCAGCAAAAGATTTATACTATTGTAGCATCGTTAAATACTAGTCGCCGGTGCACCGCCGACATCATCCCAACTCCGGCTAGCAGCACCTCACTTGCTGCTTGCAGCACCATCACTGACCATTGTAGCATCGCCATGGGCAGTTGGCAGCATTACCATTTGTCCTTTGCAGCACCTCCGCCACACGATGGTAGCAACACTAGACGCAAGTGGTAGCATTGTCGTTGGTTGTTGGCAGCATTACCGTTTGTCTTTTGCAGCACCTCCTCCATAAGATGGTGGCAATACCGGACACAGGTGGTAGCATTGTTGTCGCCCTTAGCAGCAATTTTGACCTTGGCTCGCAGCACCAACTCTCAGTAGTGGTAGCACCACCCAAGGCCCCTGGAAGCACTACTCGATGTTGCTCGCGGTATCGTCGTCACCCATGGCAGGTCCCCGGTCCACCGCTGCCCGAACCTTGTAACATCGGTTACCGCCGCTCGATGCAGCGTCGAACTGCTATTGCAGCATAGTCAGCATGAATTAGCTGGCGCGACACCGCATCCTTTGTAGCATGCAAATCCCGTTCGGCCTATAGCACACACTGATGCACGATGAGTGAACCCGTCGTCCTCAATGCCAGTCTCCTCCAGGACCATCACCGGCGCCGAGCACATCGAGTGGACCGAGCCCTATCCTCGACCACCGCAAAAAGGTACACTGCTGGCCCCGCCGATCTCGTCTGGCCATGGGATGGGGAACCCGTCCCTGCTATGGCTCGTGGTTTTTGGGGCGGCCGGCGGCAAGATTAAAGGGCAGAGCAGGTCTGCGGCAAGATGAAAGGGCAGAGCAAGCGGGGCAGTTTGCAGCATCCTACGAGCCGAGATGGCGTCGACCTTGCAGCCAGGGCGGCGGAAGGTGGACTCGGCTGCAACGAGTGCCCCGGTGTCCTTCTTCCGCCGCACGCGCAGCTCAACCGCCACCTCCAACCTTCACCAGGTGCGGGATCCTCACCTTGACTGCCACATCCGATGCCGCCGCCCGCGGCGAGCAGGACCGACGAGATCGAAGCCCCAATTCCAAACGGCCGTCGTGCCCGCAGCGCACAACGGAGCACAGCGCGGCGGCGTGGGAATCTACGCGTGAGGGGCCGAGGCGACGCTGTGCAGCCAGCAAGGAGGTGCGAGGTGCCGCCGGCCGTTCGGGATGTAGGGGAGGAGGCGGTGCAGAGGAACCACCGGAGGTGGAGACGGGGGAGATGGAGCGGGAGGAGGCGGCGAGCATGCTGGTAGACGGCGAGCTGCGAGCTGCGGCGGCCGATCATGCGGGGATCACTGGCAGCTGCGGCGGCCGGCCATGCGAAGAACATGAGGGAGCGGCTTGATTTTTCTCAACCACATGCGCTGGAGGATCAGGTCCGGAAAGAAGAAGTCGTGGTGGACCAGGGGACGCGTGGCGCGATGCGGACCCGGAGGCCGCGAGCCTGCCTGAAAAGAAGCATTTTCCTAATAAAAACCTCTCACCCTAGTCCGATCTCCAAGCCCCAATGGACCTCTCGCTGGTGGCGGAATCCTCCTCCTCCATATCACCCCTGCGTCCAAGCAACTCCCACGTCCTCCACACTCGATATCTCGCCGGATTACCGCGCCCCCGCGCGGCGGAGTGGAGGGTCAGCACGAGGGTGCCGTCCGTGCAGGAGACGGGGAGGGGAAGCATCGCCGGCGGCCGGAGAGGATGGAGCGCGCACGGGGGACGACTTAGCTTCCCACTTGGCGGCGCCAAGGGACGAAGGGGGAGCAAGCGCCGGCGAGTCCTCGGGTACGAACATTGCACTCCGACTCGTTTATTCCCACATCGCGAATTTAGTTGGATTTCCAGCGATTTATACGCTGGCCTCTTGATGGTAAGATTGAAGAAACTTTCAGCCACGGGGTGCACGCTGCACAGTCATCTTCACAATGTATCAAGGCAGCCCTGGAGGTTTGGACTTTTTCGAGTAGTTCTGCTTGCTCTCAAATGGTGAAACACTGGCTTGCAGTTGCAGGTATGTTCTTATTTTAACTCAGACATAATTTTTTAGATTTTATTTATCTCCAATCATTTTAGCCCACTCAATCGAGAAATATGCCTTCATTGTAATAGGATGATCTAGGGGATTTTTCATAAGTGAGTATGGCACAGCTGTAGCAATTTGGACACTGCAGGCAACATACAAAGCATTGTCTGAATCTGCCTCTGTTGAATCGTTGATTGCAAAATTGATTGAGAAGTATAGTATTTTTCTACACCTAGATTAATATACGAGCGATATGTGTCATACTGCGCGTGCACACATGCTTGTCTTGTCACTGATCATACAGAGTAGAAATGCCACAGGCCCACAGTGAAGCATATTAGATTAAAATCCGCTATGCAGAAACAGGACTCTGCAGTATGCATAACAATGGACTGGTGCTTGTTTGTCCTGATACACCTAAATTTGCCTCTTTCTATTGCAAGTGTATAACATTATCACTTGGTATGAGAATATTGCAAATTCATGTAGACTTCCTTTGAAATGATTTATGATTTGGCATCGCCTCGCTACCAATGAGAATTTGGGTTTGGTCTAGTTTAGAGATTTGAGTAACATTCAACATGTGGTGCGTCTAGTGCAATCTCGCCCATGCATTTAAAGATAAGGCCTTTAGATAAAAACTCACTATAAATTTAGAACCGTTAGATGTCTTATCAAAATTGCTATATGTATATGTATTGCTACAACATGGTACTAGGTCAATCATGAGTTGCAACGTGAAGGCACCAAGCCGTGAGGAAAACTTTTAAATTTCAGCACTCAAACCCTGCCTCTTAGTTCCGTCACTAGGTGTAGGTACCAAACTCATGTTTTCAGACATATGTAGGTTGGCCTCATCAGTCGATACACATAACCTTTTTATTGCAAACTTTCACATGTTAGGCTTTATAGTTCATGGGTCACACATTGTATACACCAAGCCATCGTGTGAATGTGGCATACAGTCACATGGGTAAGGGTGGATGATGCTACCGGTAGACGGCGACGAGGTGCATCCGGAGCTGCTCGAGCTGTCAGCTAGGTTTGGGCCGGAATAGCTGCTGATGTTCTTTGTCGTGCTAGTGACTACACATCGTTATTTGGCCCACGTGTTGCTCTCACGAGGATGACATGAGGGGAGACAAAACTCTAGCCGCCACTATCTTCCACCTCTTCCTTGCACCCCGCTGCAGCCGGAGAAAGCTGCGGGAAAGCCTACGTGGCTCCCAAGGAGGGCGGCAACGGGGATCTCTCCGGTGCTGCTCGTTTTTCCAGCGGGTGGCCCACATGCGCTCGAAATCTAGGAGCTTCATTTAACAATTCGACTTCGGCCGCGGTGTTGGTCCGATGGAACCCATAAGTAGGCGACACTTTGTGCTTCAGCGGAAGGGTATAGCCCCGGTGGGCCGATGCAGAGATGTCTCTGGCCATGCATGGCAGGTATTCCATCTCCTCCCTCTACACCCCTCCCAGGCTCCCGTGCGAGATTCGGCGTGAACCCCATCTGTGTGTCCGGCCGCGGCCGAGTTTTGCACAGGCATCCCGATAGGTACTGTTGTGGTGCCGCCTTTGGTGGTTCTTTGGATAGCTTGGTCCTTCTAGTGTCGACATGTCTCTTTTTTTGCTTCGGTTTGTTGGTGTGGGGGAGTTGGGTCGAAATGTGCGGATGGTCTTCGTCGATGTGTTATGGTGAGAATCGTGCAAAGAAGGGAGCTTGTTCACGTCCAGTCTCGTGTGACTTGCTGCCATTGGCACCGGAGCAGGGCTTCCCATGGTGCCCATTATCTTCCTTGTATGCTCTCATGTGGCGACCCCGGAGGTCGTAGGCTAGACAAACCCAGATCTGCATCTGGCATAAGCCTAACCTAGATCTCTAGAGCCTACAGGGTGAGAATCGGTAACACAACAGTGACTCTGCAACTCAAAGAGTAATACAAGCTCATAACTGAGCGAAAAACCAAAGTATTACAAGCAGAGGTCACTAACCTGACATTTCATCAATCAACGGAAGCGAAGTTATGCTATTCTAAATAGCAAGATAGCAAAAGGCCTAAGAGGCCATGAGCATAACGGCGACGTCACAACCCATAGATTCCATGCTGCCACCTTGGAATCACAAGCTACTCGTCAATATCGACCTAGAAACCACCATCTATTGGAGCAACTTCGCCTGAAACGAAACATGAAAAACTGAGTACAAAGACTCAATTGTGTTATATTGCAAGAAGTTCATATGCGCGCAATTGCCATTTGTCAATCGCAACCACATGGATTACGCAATCTAGCTCGATCTTTTGGAGCTTGACATTGTAGTCTATATCTTGAGAATCTAGTGACTTTACCTCTGCGGTATTGCAAATTTCTTTTCAGACATGCTGAGTCGGAAACATCTTTACACCTAACCTAAGCTGAATCTCAAGCAGCAATGAAGGTTGGTGTTTCTCAAGGATTCATGACATAGGTCTCGTTGTAATCCCGACAAGATTGATGTCGTGGTTAACACAATTAGTCGGAAGGTCTAGTGTCATAATCTCTTGAAACAACAAGAACAACCACTCTCCATGAGGATCTTGAGCAACTTATTCTAGGAGTTACCCTTATGATGTCTTCTCAATTCCGAAGTCTGACCTTCACTTGATGACCTATTGAAGGTTAGTTCATAGGCTCATATTAGTGTCTAGAATGTCAAGGAGAACATTAGAAGCAGAATTGCTAAATGTCTCCCGGTCAATCATTCGAAACCATATATGAACCAGGTTAGGGCTTGCCTTTGCCCCTGACAAACCAATATGGATATTCGGAGATCCCATGCTTGACTTGTTCGTCGATGGACAAGTATTGATCCTCGTCGTTGTCGATCTTCATCGTCTCGGGCACTGGCTCTATCGATCGCGAAGAAGCAAATACCGGAAAGGTAAAAGAACAATCAACACATGGCATGCGCATACAAGGATGATGATATGACATGTTAAGGGTATTGAAACTAACCCTAAGACATGATCATCAATTTAACTGGGGTTCGACGAAACGAGGGTTAGTAGTTCCGGAGCCTCAAAGGGTTGATTAAATTCTTCTAAAATAACTAGGATTGAAAGTTGTTTATAAATGCATGATTTTGATACCAAAATGTAGATCTCATTTTTCTGAAAATTCAGATATATTATACATATTTTTTCTGATTTAAAATGAATTACTTATGAATTTTACAAGTTTAATTCATTTTAAATCATTTATGAAAGTTCCTGGAAAAGGTTAAAAGTCTGACAGACATGGACCCACATGTCATGATTTTATTCATTTCCAAATAATTTCGAAAATATTAAAAACCTGACAAGAGGCTCCACCTGTTAATATATGTCTTATTTACTGAAAATAGAAGAATTAAAAGGAAAAAGAGGGGTGGGCCCACCGTGGTCAACCACTGGGTCAACCGATGGTGGGCGGTGCTGGTGGCAAGCAGTGGCGGCTCTACGGGGCATGCGCGGGTGCGCGCGGTAGCGCGTTGGACGCACGCGGCTACGACGAGTAGGCGGGTGGCGGCGCCGCGACCATTTGGTCGCCGGAGCATGGCCGGCGACGAGGCCGAGAGGCGTCGCGGTGATGCGCACATGGAGGGGGCGACCCAGAGGCGGGGGGAGAAGATGGATGTGCTCGGGAGGATGGCGAGCTCACCCTAGAGCTGATGGAGGGGACAACGAGGTCGGGGGAGCTCGGAGGTGAGCTATTCGACGACGGCGAGCTCCGGCCTTTGACGGGGAAGGTGACGACGTCTGCGTCGATTAAGGCCGCCTCGGACCGATTCCTTCTGCGCGGATGGTCAGGGAGGCGAGGCGGTCTCGATGGAGCGCTCGCCGTGGCTTGGGGCGGCTCGGAACAATAGCGATTGGCGGGGCCGGAGCCTAGGGTTTCATCGATCTCGCAGGATTTCACGGGAGAGGGTGAGTGAGAGGAAGAAGGCGAGATCCTAGGGTTTTCGGCGGCGGCAAGGGGTTTTATAGGCGGTCGGGGGCGGCGGCACTGATCCCAACGCAGGGGAGCGACGGGGAGACTGCCATCGAGCTGCTTCCCAAATCGGGAGGTTCAAGATGACTTGGCTATTTTACAAATAACCCCCTAGGGATTAGCTGGGCTGACGTGGGCTGCTGGCTAGGACGAGTTGGGCCGCTTGATGGGCTGCGTAGGAGAAAGAAGGAGAGAGGGCAGTTGGGCTAAGCCCAAACAGGTAGGTTTTCTTCTCTTTCTTTTTCTGGATTTCGTTTTTCAAACTCTTTTGCTCATTTGAATTTTATTTGAAGATTCAAACTTGGGTGATATTTTCAAAATATGAATGGCCATCTTAACAACTTGCAGAAAGGCCATCAACTAAGATTAAACTTTTTAAAATATTTGAGCATTTGGAAACAGAGGAAGATTCAAACCAACACTTAAGGTTTTCAAAATTATTCCTTTATGCAATTTTCTTAGGAAATCATGATGCTCATGAAATGATGCACACTCAACCCTAATTAGGTTTAGAGAAAACATGGGTGTTACAATCTACCCCCCTTAAAAGAATCTCGTCCCGAGATTCCAAGGTAGGAACACAGAAGGTAACAAGGACAACACCGGTCTTCAACGATCTTGTCGATACCACAACAATCGTCCTTTTGTAAGAGGTTGATCCATGACACCATGAAGAAGTTGATCCACAACACCATGAAGAGCTCTTCCTTTTTCTTTCCTCATTCTAAAGGAAAGAGGGAATGACGTTGGACGATGAATTTTCACAAAGATCAAGTATCTCATGGTCAACTCATGGAAGGAGTGTTTAGAAACAGCTCTTGAGATAACAAACATGAAACACATCAAGGTAACGGAGGAGATGAAAGAAGTTTCAAATTTTTGGTAGACTATTGCTCCACGCTTGACCAGAATACGAAGGGACAAAGTAGCGAAGAGTTGAACTACCTTTGATACCATATCGAGGCACTCTTAGAGAGGGTGACTCGTAGAAGCACCAATATTTATGCAACCAGAGCAACTTTGGATTTCAAAATCATAGTCACTCTTCGGGCAAGGATGCATGATACGACGGTTGTCTACTCAAAAGGCTGGGGACCTAGATGACTGACGAATTCACACAACGTGTGAATTAATTAGAACTGCAGGTACAAACCAAAGGAAGGGGAAAAGCACTGGCTACTGAAGGGCCAAGGGTTATGATATTACTTCATGCTACTTGAACAAACAGAAAACAGAGATTTGGCACCCTAAGAAAAGATACTTCCATGAGGCTTGAATTTTGAATATGACAAGAGGATTGTCATTCGGTTAATGCTTGCTCAAAAGTACTGGGGTTATATATGACTGACGAATTCACACAACGTGTGAATTAAAGAGAACTTCAAGTAAACTCCAAATGAAGGGGAAAAGCATTGTCGAACGATGTAGCAAGGATCACTAGGGAGTGAATTTTCTCCTGGTGGAGTTGTTGTCACGGAAGAAATGGTTTCGAACGATTGATCGAGAGACATTTAGCAATTCTGCTTCTAATGTTCTCCTTGACGTTCTAGATACTAATATGAGACTATGAACTAGCCTTCAATAGGTCATCAAGTAAAGGTAAGACTTCGGAATTGAGAAGGCATCATAAGGGCAACTCCTAGAATAAGTTGCTCAAGATCCTCATGGAGAGTGGTTGTTCTTGTTGTTTCAAGAGATTATGACACTACACCTTCCGACTAATTGTGTTAACCGCGACATCAATATTGTCGGGATTACAAAGAGACCTATGTCATGAATCCTTGAGAAACACCAACCTTCATTGCTGCTTGAGATTTGCTTAGGTTAGGTGGAAAGATGTTTCTGACTCAGCATGTTCGAAAAGAAATTTGCAACACTTACCGCAGACGTAAAGTCGCTAGATTCTCAAGATATAGACTACAATGTCAAGCTCCAAAAGATCGAGCTAGATTGCGTAATCCATGTGGTTGCGATTGTCAAAAGGCAATTGCACGCAAATGAACTTCTTGCAATATAACATAATTGAGTCCTGGTGGGGACATCGTAGAAGATATTGGAGCTCTTAAGCTTGTTCACTTTCTTGAACAAACCAGTCAGTGGCTTGGTGTGCATAGAGGAAATTTTCGAGCCAATGGAGGTAACAACCTTCCATCTCCAGAATATTCCGCACATGTATGACCGACTTACGATGATTCCCGAGGAAAACAAAGGGAACTCTACTCAGATCTACAGCGACATCTTTCAGCAAATGCACGTGAACCAGAGAAGATCACTTTCAACATCTAGAACACATTTCGTGATAATACAAAGATGGTTCTTAAAAGTTTCCAACATTAGTGCCAATTGTTCAATATGAACCTCTTTAGAAATGGAGAAAGTAAGAATGTCATCGATGGCTCAACAATAAACTTATCAGGATACTCCAATGAGATGGTCTCATATGTTGCATGAACAAGGCAAAAGTATTGGTCATACCAAAGGACGTGAAGTGTCCTAAGGCTAAACACTATGAGTATAAACATCATCAAGATAGTCCTCGGAACTGAATTTGTTTTGACGATAGCCCAAGCTCAAATCAAAGATTTGGGAAGATAGCATATCCATCAAGGATATACTTCCTTACTTCAACACAAACAAAACTAGGCATCCCTTTAAGAAGGATAAAGTCAGATAGAGCTCGTGTCTTTCAACTCTCCAAGTTGTTGTTTAAGCTCAACTAACTAGTCCAAGATATCCACTACGGTTCCTTGGAGAAGGAGTGATTCAGAGAACCAGCTTTTACTCATGAACTCGACAACATGGTCATGTGGCAACACGGAGATACTTCTAGAAAGATATCAAGAACATCATGAACCACAGATATGTCACTAAGTTCGAGAGCGAACATGCTTTATAAGGAAAGCGATGTGGTCTTGAGAGTTTCGGCACGGACCTAACTCACTATTTGACCGAAGAAGGTGCAAATGAACAACAGACTTGGGAGCACAGTCAAACTTTGCTTAGTGATTGGTTAAACAATCATGCTAAGAATGACACAAACGTCCTTGCAATTCAAAGCAATGAGAATTGCTAAGAATCTTGAATGGCCACATCAATACATACACCCCAACATTCCCAAGTATGGAGAGCTCGGAGGAAGGGCGATTAAAGATATGTAAGAGCATCACTTCATCAATAAGGCCATGAGATTTAGCACGACCTATAGATATAAAAGAGTGTGATACTCTAAGGTAGAACATAATAGAAGCTACATAAGCCTTTTAATTTGCGGATTACAACACTTTGACTGGGTCCTAGAAACAGACGAGGTACGGGAGTTTGTTTCTCCTAACATCTCAAAGTGAAATGTCTTGAAGACCACAAGAGTAACATGCACTAGAAGATTCCAATGCACAATTACAACTTGGCTGCTAACTAGCAGACAAAGGTCGGAAAGTAACTAAAGAGGGTGAACATGAATCAGGATATGTAGATGCACAAGATAGCACTCTTGCGAAACTCAGGAGGAAAAGGGAGGTTTGGAAGAGTCACGGACATAGATGTGAGACTCACAAAGAGCACTTTTGTCGTGATCCATTTGATTCCATGAAAGAACCTCTGCCATAGCTAATGGTAGGAAAGATCTTTTGTTGCCGCAATTCAATCACGACTACAACCAAAAGACTTGAGCGCTAGGTGGATTTGAAGTTAGCCATCCTGCATGGTTTGACCATGGACAACATGGGTCAGTGGAATGGATCTTGGGTTAAAGGTCAGCATCATGTATTGAGGTTCAAAAGAACCCAGCACAATCCGGGACCTTCGGTTCAAGTCCAAAGGGAAAACACAGAGAAAGGAGTAAGTACTATCTGAGTGACATGGAGGACACTTCGAGGCAGTAATCACAAGGTAACTTTCAAGAAGCCATAACTAGCTTCAGAAGTATCCAAAAAAAGGAAAGGAGACATCCAAGGTGAAACAAAACCTTGAAGCCTAGAATAGAATGATGTGGAACCCAAAAATAGAGAGATCATGATGGAAGGAAATCTCTCGATTGAAATAAAACAAAGGAGATACAAAGAGCACGTAAGACTCTAGAAGCTCAACTCCAGGTCAAAAGGGTAAAGAAACGACCTGCTCTTCAAGCACCTAAGCTTTGAAAGACTAGAAGAGATATTAAAACCTTCTTAAATCAAAACAAGGGAAGATGACTCTGAATTAGAGTGATACCAGATAAGGAGTAAAAAAGTTCTAATCAGATTTTCGCAAATACTTTTAGCTTTCAAATAGTTTTCACAAACACTAAACTCAACATCGACCAATAGAAAGGGTTTCCTACATGCAGTTCTGCTCTGATACTGTGGCGACCCCGGAGGTCGGGGCTAGACAAACCAAGATCTCCATCTGGCATAAGCCTAACCTAGATCTCTAGGACCTACAGGGTGAGAATCGGTAACACAACAGTGACTCTATGGCTCAAAGAGTAATACAAGCTCATAACCGAGGGAAAAACCAAAGTATTACAAGCAGAGATCACTGACCTGACATTTCATCAATCAACGGAAGCAAAGTTATGCTATTCTAAATAGCAAGATAGCAAAAGGCCTAAGAGGCTAGGAGCATAACAGCGACATCCAAGCCCATAGATTCTAGGCTGCCACCTGGGAATCCCAAGCTACTCATCGATGTCGACCTAGAAACAACCATTTCTTGCAGCGATTTCTTCTGAAACAAAGAATGCAAAGCTGAGTACAGGGACTCAGCAAGACTTAGTACAACCTATTAGCAAAGCTGGTATGCGGGGCTTTATGTAGAGCTTATTTTGTGTAAAGCCAGTTTTCCTTTGTAAAACAAGAGGGAGCAGAAGCTTGTCTACTCAGATCTTTTTAAAAGGGGATAAGAGAGTGATATCTCTAGCTCTATTGATCATCATATTGAATCCACCGAATCTTCATCATCAGCTGAATCTATCAACTAGGATCACCCCCTCGATACCCTGAGAAGGGATCCTTATTCACACATCGATTCCAAGTTTTACGATTAGGTTAAAGTTCTCTGTGATCACACATCCTTTCCCAAGTCGTCCGTAACCGTGGACACGGCGTTTCGAAAAGATTGAACCCTGCAGGGGTGTACAAATTTACCCACACACGCCGACCGACTCTTAACGCCACATGATTAACACACTTCCTTGGTGTGCCGACAGAGGGTAGTCGGGGGCGGCGTCGTTGATCCCAACGCAGGGGAGCGACGGGGAGGCTGCCACCGAGCTACTTCCCAAATCAGGAGGTTGAAGATGACTTGACTATTTTACAAATAACCCCCTGGGGATTAGCTGGGCTGGGGTGGGCTGCTGGCTAGGTCGAGTTGGGCCGCTTGATGGGCTGCGCAGGAGAAAGAAGGAGAGAGGGGAGTTGGGCTGAGCCCCAAACAGGTAGGTTTTCTTCTCTTTCTTTTTCTGGATTTTGTTTTTCAAACTCTTTTGCTCATTTGAATTTCATTTGAAGATTCAAATTTGGGTGATATTTTCAAAATATTCATGGCAATCTTAACAACTTGCAGAAAGGCCATAAGCTAAGATTGAACTTTTTAAAATATTTGAGCATTTGGAAACAGAGGAAGATTCAAACCAACACTTAAGGTTTTCAAAAGTATTCCTTTATACAATTTTCTTAGAAAATCATGATGCTCATGAAAAGATGCACAATCAACCCTAATTAGGTTTAGAGAAAACATGGGTGTTACATCTCAGCTACGACACCTTCTGCGAGCCCGATCCCTATCCTCTCTCACACTCTTCTTAGGTTTTTGTCTCTTTGGCGAGGAAAAGGATCATGCTCCAGCACCGTCGGTGGCACCAGTGTATGTTCCGACGGTTGCCAACTGGCCGTGGCCGTGGCCGGTACCGTAGTTCGTCGTGATCGACGACGACAAGTAGGCGCATGCCTTAAGTTTATATTTTTATTTTCTTTTACTATGTAAATTATGTTTTTATGTTGAAAAAATGCAAAATTGAAAAAACTGTGTCGTGCTGCTGGGAGCACCCCTGATGCAATCGGACGCGCGATCGATTTCGACCATTTAGACCGACGCAAACGGACGCACACGAACATTTTAGGAGTCCGAAATGCGTCGCCCCGCATCATGTGGTACGTGGTTGCTCTCGCGACGGATTACGTGGGCCTCGATCTGATCTTCGTACTAGCTTGACAGGATCAGCGTGGATTGCGGGCGTGGAATTTCTTTTCTATTTCTTTTTTTCTACCTGTTTTAGTTGTGGTTTACTGTTTTTGAGTTAGTTGGCGCGTAACTGTCATGTTTTAATTCCTTTCAGAGCTGAAGAAGGGAGGGTTTGATGAAGTTAAATGATTTATTGGCGTACCGCATTTTGACTGGTGCTAAAAGTAAGCAGGAATCATGAGGTAATTTCGGTGCAATCCATAGCTATAGCGTGGATTGTGATGAATGAAATTAACGAGGTCGTTGCCGTTGCAGTGTCAGTGCGACATACATACAACTATACAAGAGCCTAACTATTTGCATGTACATGCGGTATGGGGCAGTAGTAGCAGTGTTCTGGTGGTTGAGAGTGCGGTATCATGGAATGTGCTTCTGCTCCACTCTCACTGTCAGCTTCGCTGGCTAGGTTGAGACAGTTGCGATCGTTTACCACGAGCAAATCAAGCTAGCTAGAGTACTCCATATATAGCACCCAGTAGAGCTAGCCCTGGAATTGAAACCAACAAAGTTTACCAACAACGAAATGAGCAATATTGTGGTCACAAAGTCTTCACCGTTGTTGGTCGGCCCGTCGGAACCGGGGACGCCGACCGGCAGCACTCGCCTCTCATGGTTCGATGAGCTTAGTGGCTCCTCGCCAGTGTCCTTACTCCTGGTGTTTGATAAGCCAATCGCCAACCCTGCAGAGACCATCAGGAGAGCCCTGTCGCGAGCACTGGTGCACTACTATCCAATCTCCGGTCGCCTTGCAGCTGGGTCTGCTGACGGCGACGAGGTCGTCACATACACCGGCGAGGGCCAGGGCGTGCTGTTCGTGGGTGCGTCGGCCAGCTGCGCCGTCGACGACGAGGCGATGTCGGCAGCGCCGCTGCTCAGCGATCTCTACGCTCACTACCCTGACGAGCTCTGCCCCAGCCACACCGACCCGTTGCTGCTGATGCAGGTGACGGAGTTCTCCTGCGGCGGGTTCGCCGTGGGTGTTACGTGGAACCACATCTTCGCCGACGGAACTGGGATCGGGCAGCTCTTGCAAGCCATCGGAGAGCTCGCCCGTGGCATGCCGCTGCCGTCCGTTGCTCCGGTGCGATGGGACGAGTCGGTGATGACAGCCCGCCCGCGAGTGCTGACTCTTGCGGACGTGGAATTTCTCACGGACGAGGACGACATGGTCTTCCTCGACCTGACTATCCCCCCGAGCTTGATCGGCCGCGTCAAAGCCGAGGCTGGCTCCGACTCCGAGCGCTGCACGGTGTTCGAGGCTGTCGTCGCCGTGCTTTGGCAGTGCCGTGCTCGGGCAGTCAGTGTCCCCGAGGGACACGCTGCTACATCGCTCATGTTCGGGAGCAACGTGCGTGGGCTCGTCAGCGCGGCGGAGGGCTACTACGGCAACTGCTACATCTCGGAGTCGGTCCAGGCGACGAGCGCCCATGTGGCGAACAGCGACACCAAGGACGTGGTGAAGCTCATCAAGGCCACCAAGCAGAAGCTGCGAGGCGCGATGACCAAAAACAATGACGACGACGGGGTGAACTCAGTGCAGCAGCAGCGGTTAAGCGCATACAACACGCTCGGCGTGTCAAGCTGGCGGAACATTGGGCTCGACGCGGCGGATTTTGGCGGCGGCAGGCCGTCACGAGTTGTGTTGTACGCGATGCAGGATATCGTGCCGTTCTTCGTCCTGTGCCCTCCGTGCAAAGGGAAGGATGGCGTCAACGTGCTGTCGCGGATGCTGAAGAAGGAGCATGTCGATCGTTTCTTGCATGAGTTGGAGGCACTCACATCTACTGAACGTGTGGTGAGTAAGTAAACGTCCTTGCATCGATGTTGCCGTATACCAACTGACCGAGAACATGAATGGTAAAAATGGATGGAGGACATGTAAATGGTTGTACTACGTCCGTTCCAGTTAATAGGGCTTACGTGTATCCCTAAGTTCTCAATTTAGCCAACATAATATTAATTGCACAACCAAAAAATTATATCATTAGAAAATAGAACTCGTGAGCTTTGTAATGATATATATTTTATAATATATATCTTATATTATCATTGTCAAATTTACAACCTAGAAACACGCGCAAAGCCCTATGAAATGGGACGGAGGAAGTAGATGACAAAGTGTGATTGATCAATACTCCCCCACAAATATGTGGACGTGCGGGATTTTCAAGGTAGATTAGCAAAAGGCGAGAAAAATTACTTTGGGAAGTGCAAGCAACATCTCTCTTTTCTTTAATTATTTCACCGCCAATGAGCTAAGTGCATGTACTTTCTTCGTCTCAGTTTACTAGTCTTCTATGTATCCCTAGGTCGTCAATTTGGCCTATATAATTTAAATTATATAATGTAAAAATTATATCATTAGAAAATAGAATATCTAAATTTTCTAATGATATAATTTTTATAACATATAACTAATGTTAACTTGATCAAATTTACGACCTAGGGATAGGCGCACGCCTAATAAACTATGAGAGAGGGAGTACAAAATTAAGATAACATATGCTAAATGTTATTGGATTTGATTTCCGTGCGATGAGAGAGAGACAATTTTTTGCTAATTTAAAGTGCATCAGAAACATAGAAGTACACTCCTTTATGGACAAAGTTTGAGGCTAGATGTCCACAATGCTGAACGCCTAGATAGGCGCTTAAGTTGTTAAAAAAATCAATTACGGAAGAGTATTGACATAAGAGTCTGGAAGTGCAACGGGAGGCGCTAGCTTCAGGCGCTATCTTTTTTTCTTCTGCAGGTGAATAGTGCATGTAGCTGGGCCAATCGCACCATGTGGGAGAGGAAAATAACTGAAGCGCTCGACGCATGGTTTTGCGGCGACGCTTGGGCAAATCCCAGGATCGGCTGGGAAACGAGCAAAACGGCAGGGATATCAATCCTAGCGCCTGCTACAAGCGCCCCGTTGTCCATTCCCTTATTTGAGGACGAGGAAAGTAGCTAGCAGGACACACACCTTGTGATAAAACACTAGTACAAAAACCACATTGGTCACCACCAATATGGCATAACTGATAGGGACGTGGACGCTGTGAACCCGGGCGCACTCGTGCACAGCAAATCTATCACGTCTAAGAGGAGTTAGAGATTCGCGTTGAATATAGCGGTTCAGATGATAGTGATGAGGTACCAAAGCAGGTGTACATGGGGATGGCCTTATACTCCTATGCTTGTTGACTTGTACGGTACAGGATCGTACAGGATCTTGGGCGATAGGTAGAAGGCAAACATTAATTTCTGGTAGATGGATCTATGGATGCTGGATCCTTTACGTGGTACTAAGTTTCTTCGCATGTTCTTCTTCCTGGTTCCAGTAACTGTAGAAGCAAGCTTCAAGTGCGGCTCACGGAGGCGGGTCGTGGCCTCGTGGGGGAGGATTCAGAGGTGAAAAAAGGCCGACGGAATGGATATTGATGCATCGAAGTATCTCAGGTGATCTACTGATTTATTTGAATGCCCAGTGGTTTTGTAGTAGATCTTTTGTTTGTCGTTAGAGCTGCTAGATTTTGGATCTGAATGTTACCTTATTCTAAAAATGCCGTGGCTAGGGTGGATGTTGCTGGTATGAGGGAATTCTTTTGGAGATTACTTTTACATCACTAATAGGAGTTGCCTTAGAAGTTAGAACCAGCCCCAGAAGAGAGCGATCGAGATTTATCCGAGAGGTCTGGGATGGAGATAGGAAATCCCATTCCCAATATTGAGGACAGTCCAGCGGAAATGAGTTTCTAGCGGTGCTGGTAGTTACTGATCAAGCATCCATCCTTCAAAAACGATGAGATTAGTGCAATCCCCAACTGGCAGCCCTCGTATTTCCTAGATCAATAGAAGTAATGCAACCGTATTCTTGGTGGGCCCATCGTAGTATTTGCTGTGCCTCACTTTTCCTCTGTCCCTTCTCAGTTCTCATTCTTTCTCTTCGACTCACTATTATGTATCGCCGTTGTTGAGCTAGTCTTCAGCCATTCAACCTCTTTGATCAGTTTTTTTCTCAGGCACATCCTGTACCAGCCATTCGTCCTCTTCGATCAACTTCTTTTTTGTCAGGCAACAAAGATGATACATTCTGTAACCAAGTAGATGTAAATGTTACTTACAAATACTTCCTGGTACAGATTTTTTAAATCTCTGTTGCTGCTATTTTGGAGAGATTTTTTTTCAAGCAAATGGACATCTGGTACACCTTGTACCAAGTATTTGTGAATATTCTGTAACAATAATTCCTGGTACATACCTTAGTGCTATCTTTGAGAGACCAATTTTCTTGTCAAACAACATCCTAGTACAATGTTTTTTTCAAGCAACAAGCCTGGTACATCACAGGAATTTTGTAAAATACATTTAGCTGGCAAGAATACATAATACTACCAGCAATATCGAAAAAAATAAAAGTCGACATTTATCATCTGGATGATATCTGATATGTTTGTTGACCAGACAAGAAATTTCACACATGTTCCACAAAGCAAAATGTAAGTAATGAACATGATGTCTTTGATTTTTCAGTGACACGCAATATGTTGACGCAAATATAAAATACTGGAGTCCCAATGTTAAATAATGGTAATGGAACCAAGATACTTTCATCTCCATATCATTAAAAACCAGATACATAACTATCTCGACTTCTGTTTCTTGGCTTTTTTAGTAGCATTTCCTGCAGGTCTGTGTCAACTGTTGGGCATGTCCTGATATCATGGTTTGGAGACTTCACACGCTGCTGAACCTTGTTTGATGAACTTCAGCTCTCCCATCAGGTCAATAACAGGAATTGCCTCTGCCGCCTTTTCTTTCCTGAGGACATTGCTGTTGGTCATCCTGATATCCTCTTTATTGCTGTAGCTTTTATGGATCCAACATCTATCCCCAGTATTATAGCCAAAGGTTAACAAACAGCAAAACACTTCAGCTAAAGTGATAAGATGTACAGTAAGCAAAACATTTCAGGAAGATAATTCAATTGAACAAACAATGTCAGAAAGAACAAAAAGAGTAACACTAGGAATGTTTTTGTGTATTTCCACATCTGGTACTATGAAATATGTTTTCTTCATGCACAGTAACACAGCAGAGTTACATAAACTCAATCTACTTCTGGTATTTGGTCCATGAACCCTTAGGGATTCAAGCCGAATCCAGCCTATATCCTGTTTCTAGTTCAGAACCCTTAATGGACCTAGTTTCAGAGGTCATAATATCATTGGATCTTTCATGATTAACCCCAGAAGCGCGTTCGTAAAGGAATTGTATCCCATTATGCTACTTCATCAATATTGTGTGACTAAATGCATAAAGAACCACATTCTGAATTTCCAAGAATGGTTCAGTTCAATCTGATAATTACTGCCACTCAGCTTGTGCAGTCAGCACCACAGATTTTATAGAAGAGTCTTAGACACACTCATTCCAGGCACAATTTTTAATCATTTTGGAGTAAAACCACATATAAATCAATTTTTTTTGTGAAAAACAGTGTGATAAACTGGAAGACATGTCAAGAAAGTGGACAGCCAGAAAAAAGCAAACAAGTAAAAAAGGAAAAATGTAATTTCAGGTTGAGGGTATTATACGAATCATGACAGCATCAGGAGAAAGTGTTACTTCAAAGAAAAATGTAAGTTAAGGACTACCCTTGGCAGTTGATAAGTTGTTTATTACAGGAAGTTGGTGAGTTCTAATTTGTAATTTCAGGTGTCCATAATAGGAGCCAGGACCAGGACAAGGTACTGCCGTTCGTGCAAGCATGCGTGGGCACAGACAACGATATGGTGAATTATTTGCTCCTAGGCTGCAAATTTGAAAATTAATTCTCTTCCTTAATGAGGCTGCAGATGCCACAATGTTTGCTGAATGATATGCCGAGACTGGTCCTTTAGCTCTGTCTGCGAAGTTGTATCTCGGGTCTCTCGCTGTAACTCAGGAGGAGGATTTTGAATCGAAGAGAGTCTTCAAGATCTATGGATATGACATAAGTGCTGAGTACGAGTCTGACTACAGCTCGGCCAAGAGAATTAGAGCTGCCTGATTTCGGTCCAATCTGTCGAGTGTAGAAACTTTAAATGCAGTAGCTTAAGTTAATGTATCTTGTTTTCCCTTCTAAGGTAGTTAGAATCGTAGCAGTCAGGACATCTTAGTATGCATTACATTTGCTGAAATTTGTTTGTAAAATGGACTGGGTATGGACTGGCTGATGTCTGCAGAAAAACCTTCAGTTGGTGCATCAAGAAATTGTGAAATGTTTGTGTGATATCTGTTTTGGCAGAGGGTATAGTCTTCGTATTTTCTACAGGAAAGAAAATAGCATTTACATATCGTATGTTTAGGGGAAAAAATTGGTGCATCATCTCTGATGTAAAAAGCTAATATTTGAAATGAATATTGTGTAACATAAGTCATCAAAGGCTGGCACTAATTAGTGCAGAAATCACTTTGTATGGTTTTTTTTACATGTACTTCAAGGTTATTGAAGTTTTTTTTTTCTCCGAGGTATAAATTTTGATAGAACCTGGCCTGTGCCGATGACTAGGAGCTGTGTCGACGGCAAGCCACGAAGCAAGCAGGCGGCCCAGGCATAGAGCTGATTTGGCCGTCGGTACAGGGGTTCCCACCGTGACGGCGAGGCAACCGCGTTAGGACTTTTTTCTTTTCTTTTCATGCCACAGGCACAACTGTTTTTCCATTTTTGCTCCACGCCCCCCCACCCTAATTGCTTTTCCAGTTTTCAAAAAAAAGAAAATGATATAAATTTTTTTTAAAAAATCCTTCGAGATGGCCTTATACAAACATAAATTTCGATTTTTTTTGCAAAATGACACCATGTTTCGGTAAAACGTTTTTTCTGGTTGGATACGACCTCCGATGAAAAAGTTTTTCTATACGAAAATATATCGATGGAACATTTTAGATCCGATTCCAACCACCTACGGCCACTTATTGATTTTTTAGATTCGTCAAATTCAAAAGGGAAATAGGAGTTTTCGCAGCTTTTAGATTTTGATAAAATAATATTTTATTGTTTTTAAATTTATTATTACTTATTCATTGTTTTTCAGTTAAATAATTGTTTGGAATTCAAATAATAAAGAAGCGTGATGTCATGACCCAAGTGTTAATAAGATTGATAGGGTAATATTGTCAACAAAGAATAACTCCTCAAGAAACCAAGAAGTTAAGCGTGCTGGAATGGGGCTATTTGAGATGGGTAACCGAGTCAAAAGTTTAACTATTAATAAGTAATTCGACCTAATATTAAGCATGCTTAGATATTTGAGATTAAAACTATCAAAAAATTCAAAGAAAATCCTCGAAAAAAAATTGGATTTTTTTTTTTTGAAAAATGATGCATGTGTGACCTTCCTGAGGTAACAGCCTGTTAGGCCTCCACCGGGCCGACCTGGAGGCTGTGCCGACGGCAGTGGCTAACTGTGACGAGAGAGGATTGTGCCGACAAGGGTGTCGTCGGCACAACCTATGCGGATGACGAACATGGCCTATACCGACGGCTAACGGCCGTCAACACCTTGACCGGTTCCTGTAGTGTGGTGGGAAGCAAGCAAGTCAAGCGAAGGGTGAGGGAGAAAACCGTGTAAAAATGTGTCTTATTCTCGAACGAAGTATTAGTGAGGACTTCCTATCGAATTTCTCTGAATAAATTCTCACGCCGATATTTGCTTCTATTGTTGTCATTGTTATGGTTGTTGTCGCTGCAGCGACCGGAAGTAGTTGCACCTGAAGTGAAATAAGTTTTTTTTACGGGAACCACACATTTCATTAGCTCTCAATAACAACCGGTACAACGTGTGGATCACAGGGCTTGTCTAGCCAGAGATAACGACCTGGTTCCAAATTGGAAGAGAATTTGTCCAGGTTATGAGCATCTACATTACAATCCCTTTTCTCATGTGTAAACAAAATTTCATCAGAACGTGGCATCATAACTTGAATCTCCCAGATCACCGAGCTATAGTGACTTCTGGATCCTGCCTTGATTGCATTGATCACTTCAGCACAGTCTGAGCTAACACGTACTCGTCAGGCACCAATATCTTGAGCCAGGGACAGGGCTTCTCGACATGCCAATGCTTCAAGTGTTGGAGGATCAGATATACCGTCCATTATCACTGCGTTGGAGCCCTGAAAACGGCCACCTTTATGTCTACACACCACTGCCCACGCTCCTCTCTTGGATACTTTAGCATTTGCATCATCAACATTGATTTTTAGACAGCCCTCCTTAGGCGAAGTCCATCGCAAGACTCGCCTATTCAGTGTTGGGAGCACCTTTCTCTTTTCAGTGACCGGCATAGCAATTTGCAGCTCTTGGAGATAGCTCGTGACAAAACTGAAGATAGATAATGGGCTCTGAAAAATCTCTTCGTGTACTGCCTTTCTCCTTGCTGTCCAAATCGCCCATAAGACAACTAGAACTTTAACAAACTATTCATGTTTTAGATTTTCGATCAAATGAAATATCCACTGCTTGGCATCACTAGTATTATGAATTGTTAAGTGTTCAGCAAGCTCCTCGTCAACCAGCGCCCACACACTCTGGGCCATCAAACAATCTATGAGGGAGTGCTTCCATGAATCCTCGGTACCATGGCATATTGCACACATGCTGGTGCTCTTCATATGTATGTGGTGCAGGACATCACCTGTGGGTATCGACTGTAAAGCTAGACGCCATGCAAAGTTTCTGATTTTTGATGGTACCCACAACTTAGTCCACATCTTGCCATCCCACTCAGAATTAGAATGGTCAGCTCGTCCATCTAACCAATATTCCCGTCTCTTCTTAATACTAATCAACATTCTGTATGCATAACGAATAGAGAACATACCCGTCGTTTCAAAATGCCATGCACATAAATCACCTTGAGCCCTTGTGCTTATGGGTATTTCTCTGATTACTTCCACATCCATAAGGTGGAAAACCAGGTTCAATTTCTCTTCGTACCATTGGACTAAGTAGCATCAATCATCTCATTCACCTGCTTTGGAGGATTCACAATTTTCGGCAGCCAATTGTTGTGCCGAATCTCTGTTGTCTGTCCATCTCCGATTCGTCGAATCAGCCCTAGTTTCAAAATGACTCTGCCTTCGATGATTGCTCGCCAGACTTGTGACGGCGATGAACCCAAGGTTACATCCAGAAAATCTGTGGAAGGGTAATAGACAGCCTTCAGAATTCAAGCACTGAGAGTACTCAGGTTTTCAAGAATTCTCCATGCTTGTCTTGCCAGAAGTGCCAGATTAAAGAGCTCCATGTCTCTAATGCTGAGACCCCCCTAAGTATTTAGGCATGCTCATCCTCTCCCACGACGCCCAACACTTCTTCCTCTTTCCCCTCTTGCTACTCCACCAAAAACTCCTAATAGGGGAGTTTATTTGATCACATAAGCGTCTGGGTAACTTAAAGCACGACATTGAATATGTCGGTATAGCTTGAGTCGCCGCTTTTATTAGCACTTCTTTTCCTCCTACTGACAGGATTTGTTCGATCCATCCCTGGACACGTTTCCAAACCCTATCCTTCGGATATTTGAATGCTCCATTTTTACAGTTTCCAACATCTGATGGCATCCCCAGACACTTTCCAGACAAAGACTCATTTTGCACATGCAGGACTCCTTTAATTTCCTCACGGGTCTCATTGGAGCACCCTTTACTGAAGTGAACCGAGGAATTGTCCAAATTTACCTTTTGCCCCGATGCTTCACTATACTTTTCCAAAATATCCATGATCGCATGTGCACCTTCCATGTTTTCTGCAAGAAACATTAGGCTATTGTCCGCAAATAAAAGATGGTTCGATCACTGGGGGAGCTAATGGGGCCACTTGGATGCCACGATAAATTTCCTGAAATTCCCCTCCTTTTCAACATGCATGATAGACCTTTTGCTGCAAGCAAAAATAAGTAAGGTGAAATGGGATCTCCTTGCCTTAGACCACGAGAAGGTTTAAACTCCTTTGACCTAGCTCCATTAAAAAGGACAGAGAAAGAAACTGAGGTAACACTTCTCATAATTGACTCAACCCATCTTAGATGAAACCCAATTGTTAACATGATAGCGTCCAAATATTGCCATTCAACTCTGTCATAGGCCTTCATCATGTCCAACTTCAAAGCACAAAATCTCTTCGTTTTTCCCCTTTTCTTTTTTCATAAAGTGTAGGCATTCATATGCTGTTATAATGTTGTCAGTAATCAACCTTTCGGGAACAAAAGCGGATTGTTCATCAGATATAATGCTTGGTATAATCAACTTCAATCTATTAGCCATGGTCTTGGAAGCAATCTTCTGAATCACATTACAAAGGCTTATTGGTCTAAACTAGGTTAGTGAGGCTGGGCTTTGCACTTCCGGTATCATAACAATAAAAGGTTTGTTTACCTTACTCAAATCTTCGCCTCCATTCAGCGCATTCAGTAAAGCCCGCGTTACTTCCAGCCCACATAAATCCCAGTGAAGCTGATAGAAATGGGCTGGAAAATCATCCGGCCCGGGCGCTTTCATCGGATACATCTGAAACAAGGTTGTTTTTACTTCCTCCTCTGAATATGGCGCCAGTAGAGCCACGTTCATAGCCGCGTGCACTTTAACATGAATTGAATCCAGAACTGAGTTCATCTGCTCCACACCTTGGGAGGTGTATAATTTCATTTAGAATTTTGTAGTCATCGTGCTCATTTCAGTTGCAGATTCTGTCAGGGCCCCATCCTCCCTAACCAGCTTGCAAATATGTTTTTTTCTTTCTACCGCTAGCTATTTGGTGAAAAAACTTGTTGTTGTTGTCGCCTTCCGACAGCCATTTAATCCTGGCATGTTGTCTCCACATTACCTCCTCACGGTGGTTCAGCTCAACTAGTCTTTTGACCACCTTTATTTCTTCATAATCCGGCCCCATCCGTGCGGGAGCATTCCGCAACTCTTCCAGACATTCGTTCACTTGATCGATTTCCTTCCGTACTAGGCCAAAAACTGAAGCACTCCAGCTCCCTAGTTCTGCCGAGAGGGACGAGAGTTTTGATTGAATTCCTCCCATCGTCGTTTGCTCCGCAGATTTCTTCCTACCAAGAAGGGCAGAAACTGCTCATGGGATTCCCACATAACTTCATATCTGAAGAGACGGTCATGCACCTGGTTTTCCTGCGGTGCCTTAGGTATCAGTAAAATGGGACAGTGGCTGAACACACAGCAGTTAAATGGTGAAGAGTAGCTAGTGGAAATCTTTCCATCCACCCCACCGATGCTAAGGCACGGTCTAGTCTCACTCGAGTATAGCTGCCACCTGCCACCTTTTTCTCAAAAGTCCAGGCACGTCCCACGTAGCCTAGATCCTTCAAGCCACATAAATCCACCGCTTCCCTAAATCCAAGAATCTAGGTTTCATTCTTTTCTCCGACTCCCAGATGTTCATGACGATGTAAAACCTCATTGAAGTCACCTATCAATAACCATGGCAGATCACTTTCACACCTGATGTATTTCAAGAGATCCCAAGTTTTCTTTCGCTCACTACATTTGGCTTCCCCATATACACATGTTAGTCTCCATTCTTCCTCATTTGCTTTTTTTTACCCTGAGGTCAATATGATACTAAGAGAACCTAATGAGTGAGACCTCATACTCGTCATTCCAAAAAAAAACCCAAACCTCCACTTCGACCCTTGCTTTTGACTGCAAAGCATCTATCATAACCCAGCGTAGCTGGCAGAGGCTCAACTCGTTCTTCTGACATCTGTGTTTCCACAATACATAGGAAATCCGGCCGCTCACGCCTCGCCAACTGACGAAGCTCTTTAACTGTCGCGTCGTCGCCAACCCCGCGACAGTTCAAATCCAAGACACTCATTGGGCCTGGCGGTCCTCATCGGAGGTCGCCTCTGTCGCCATGACAATTGTTCCTTCTGCTCCAGGTTTATCATTCTCACTAACCTTCTTAGGTCACTTTTTATCCCTCGGTGCTGTATAAGATGGTGGTGGTGGTGGCACCCCCAGACCCAGCCCACCAACTAAGTTCACGTCCTCTAAATTGACAGTGGCTGAGCCATCGCCAACCGTAGTGTTGCCAGCATCATCTCCCTCAAAATTCAGCTGTCTAGCAGCCTGACCCGTTGCATTGGCGTCCTCTCTTCTGTCTTCCTCCATTTCTTTAGTAGCCATATTTTTCACTGGACTAGACGATGTATCACTTATATCATCTCCCGACAATGCATCTTCAGACATGCGCTTTCGAGGAGGACCGAACTCCCCTGCCACCCCTCCCTCGGCCACCAAAACGCCCACTCATCGAAGCTCGGTAAGCAAATTGGCCCACTTGGGCCCTCCTCTTCACTATCATCCACTTGCCATATTAGACTTCTTCAGGTGTGTGAATACCATCACCACACTCCTCATATCATGACACATAACGCCACAAACATCACAGAAGTAACCGATTTTTTCATACTGGACAAGCAACATCTTTCTCCCAGCACCATCAGCATTTAAAGGGGCAAACCGAAAAAAGGTTTACTCACATCAATACTAGCCCTGACTCTGACGTATTCTCCCTCAAACCAGCGTTGTGGATTCATCTCAACACTCTTGACCTTCCCAATCCTTCTAGCCAACTGATCAACCACTTCCTGAACACGATAGAGTTCAGGTATAGGTGGATATGCGTCCACACAGCATCATGATGAAGTGTAACCTCTGACGGTGCTACCAATCCATCGTATTCAGAGATCACAACAACCAACTTTCAGAACAGCTATGGTTCCTGATTCATTACTTTGTTCCAATCACCCAGGCAAAACAATTTAAAGGTAAACAGATTGTCATCTACCTCACGTAGCTCTGGATCATTTGCGAAACCACAGACATGTTTCAATGTTTGAAACAAAGCTTTCGAACTGAAAAGGCTTATTCCTATTGACCCTGGCAACCGCCAACCAGCACGCCTTCTTTTTCATCCCCATGAGGTCATCCTTGCCAATGAAAACATCATCAAGCTCCCCCTCCCGCAGCTCTAGGTTCTGCAGCGCCCTTGCGAGTGCTTCATCTCCCTCCTCCTTCTTCCTAGAGCCCGGTCCTCTTTCATACATCGCCATCAGATCAACAACAAAATGCCACCTGCAAAAACCCTAACCCTAAGCGCAGCATCAAGACCGGGTAAGCGGACCAGGCGCCCCTTGATCAGTCCGAACGCGCGAATGGGGAGGGATCCGGGTGCAAAGCTCGTAGAACTCAAACCCGAGGTCTCACACCGATGAAGATCACCGGCGGAGCAGAAAACCCTAGTCGCCTAGGGTCGCGAATACTGAAAACTCCAGACAACGCACGTCAAATACCTGAAGTGAAATAAGCGGAGACTCTCGACAATGTGTTGGCACCATGGGCCGGCTGTCCCATGTAAGTCTAGTTTTGAGGCCCAAAAGTAGGAGAAAGACTGTATCGATGGTTTCAGTTTCTTTTTTTGAAGAGCTGAACATACAAATTAGTCTTTTTTTCGAAATGGAGGGTGAAGGGTGTTTGTCTGAATTAATTAATTCTATTTATATATATTAAGCAGCATGAATTTACGTTTTCTTAGCGATGCCAAGTAAGTGATCGGTACTATAGATCCTGATTTAGATACATGAAGTAGGTTGGAACTGTTTTGCTTCAGAAAAAAGAAAAGAAGAGTTGAACATAAACAGTTTCTCAACTTGAGCTAGGAAAGAAGTTTCTCAGCTGAACATAAAAAGTTTCTCAGCTGAACACAAAAAGTTTCTCATTGTTTTCCCAATTTCCCATCATGTACTGTTGTACCAGAGGATCGTGAAAAGAAATATGGTCATAGGACACGACGGGAGTAGAAACTTTCTTAAAAGGAGAGGACAAACCTCTTACTAACTCCCTTCTCAACCGTCTCTTCTGGAAGGTTAATGAGGTTTGATGAACAGACTTTCCATTGCAGTGACAGTGAGCAAAATGCCGCTTTAGTTGTCGTACGGAAAGTTCATAGTCAGGTCGCTGAAGTGTATTGATAGCTCTGCAGGCAATGGAAAAGTTTTGCCTCTGTTAACAATATTTTTCATCTAGTGGAAAAAAAAATCTCATCCCACCTTGCAGATTTGTACATACATATCCATGAAACTCTCACCCGGTGTAATTAACATTTGTTAACAAAACCAAAATAAACATAAGCTTTTGCTAGTTCCTTGTTAGGTTCGTGCTCAATCAAGTACTAGTGTACTACACCGTTTGATTGCATCGTGATCCGTGAACGAATTGTAATTTAGATTTTTTTTCAGTTTTATATGGGTTGCAACATGGATTGCAACTGAGATTTAATATCATGATCTATTGTTGTTAATCAAGTGAGAACTAATCACACCCAAAAGCATATGTCTACGGTACGGAATCGGGAGGCAGAAGAGAGAAAGAAAGACCGAACGATAGTTTGGCTGCTGATTGGTCATACGTGCCGCACTTGCAAGCATCAGTGACAAGGAGAAAAGTACTCTACCACACTCCAGCCGTGCACTCCACTACGAGGAAATCCAAAGCAGAGAGCCGAGCTGAACTTGGCCGGCGCGTGGATCTCTTTTTGCAGCGTCCACACTGTACTTTGTGGTGGCCTGGTGGAGCATTACTTTGAAGATTAAAGTGGTGCCTGAATCTGATGTAAATACGTGTGTAAGTGTATCTAGCAAAGATTATGCTGAGGCAGATTGCTATCCTACGACCGCGGGGGCTGTGATCCGATGATTGGTGGTTGGCGTTTGCACGATGCATGAGCAGGCCCGGCCCTTTTCCAGTGCTCCGGAAAAGAAGCAACTTTGGAGTTTGCACGTGGTCAGTACTAGTACTGCAGAGCTTTTGGGTTTGCAAGCATCAACAAAACACTACTATAAACCCAACGATGGGATATATTCTTTCTCATTCATATTGCAATATATAAATATAGTTACACATATGGACCGGTCGGAAAAAATGAAAATATAACATAATCATAGTTAAACTAACAACAAACCCTAGCTACGGTTTGCGCCGCCCTAGTGCCGTACGCGTCCTTGTCATCGCCCTTAATGGTGATGATCATGGACATGGTGTCGCAGCAGACGGTGGCCAGTACATCAGCGGCTCCAGCGCAGTTCGCCTAGGCGTTGGAGTGGGACCAATGTATGCGATCTACGACGACCATGGCTGGACGGGAGCCAGCTGGCGCAGTGGGGTCATAAGGATCGTGCGGGGACCTACTGCACCAGCGTTGAGTATTGCAGGGTGTCCGCGAGCCCGTCCTACCTGGACACCTCGTCTAGGTCAGACTGCTCGAGCTTTTCTGTCTGCAAACATCAACAAAGCAATACATAAGTATACATAGGGCACGTTTGGTAGGCTGTGTGGCACTTGGCTCGCATCAGAGCAAAAAGGGTCGTTTGGTTGTTCGGGAGGCCTTCACGTTGTGGTCCAACCGGTTTAAAAAGCATATATGGGCCAAGCATGGGAGAAACAGCTGATTCGAACGTTTCCAATGAGCCGCCCTCATCTCGCACTCTCCTGATGCAAAAGGGAATATTTCCCTGCACAAGCGTGGATGAGGGGTAGATGGGGCGAGCTCTGGCGCACAGCGGCGAAAAGTAAAAAATATCTAGCCTTGTCTTTGACACCGACACCTACAGTTATTTCGATACATGTTGGCCGTCATGAGTTTCAAATATCTACCCCTGCACGGCAGGAGAATTGATAGAAGCATCGATCGGGTTTCACGGGAATTTTTGGCATGACCTTGCTAGAAATATGATTAACGAGGAGCACCCGAAATTTTCTGAAATAGAAACGTTGGCAACTTATTTTCATGTCATCACATCTTTCGGTCGCAAACACAATACAATTCCATATATGCATTCAGTTTCGCCATCTCCCGCGCACACCACGACCAGTTTTACAGTTTCGTATGCATAGCTGATTTCAACCGTAAATTGTTAATTTATCACCTATTAGGTTGATAAGTAGACGGTATTAAAGATCACTAGGATGACACATCGACCGAGAGTGTGGTGTGGGGCTCTTATTTTCTAGATCCAGATAGGAGTGGAGCATGTGGGAGATATGTGTGTGTGCGCGTGCGTGTGATGCCCAAGGTTACTGATGGTGTACCAAAATGGTTGTGCGCCGGCAATAACGTTGGGCATCTGCTTGGGCTAGGCCCACCAAATACCGCCGGTGGTAACGCTGGGCATCTTCCTGGGCCAAGCGCATCAAATACCGTCAGTGCACCAACCTAGTGGTATGCCATATTTGGTGGGCCTGGCCCGGAGCTGGGCGATCTTTACCCCCAATCCGACGCGCTAATTTTTAGTACGCCAACGGTATATGAGCATCACGGTGCACCAAGAATGTGGTACGCTGGCGGTAAATAACGTTGGCATACCACGTATTTATTGGGCCGGGGTAACCCTGGGAATGTAGGCTATTTCCTAGTAGTGCCCTCACCGTTGTCCAGGACCTCGTCGATGTCATGCGCCTTGAGGGCCGGCGGGGTCGCCAGAAAGTAGGAGCGGTGACACACACCATTCTCGCACTCGAGCCACATGTCCCACAAGGATAGTCAGGGCCATAAGCAGGGCTTGTCGCAAATCAGTGGCAATATAGCCTGTTGATGGAGGATCTCGCGGCAGCGTCCGACCCTATTGTCGGCATGGTGGACACAGATCATGGCACGGTTGAGGTGACGATCTTTAATAAGATTGCCGTCTAACCATGGCATCGGCCTCCTCGCATCCCAGTAGGTTCATGCAACCTCCACGATGATTTAGACGTGATTTGGTGGCGGGGGCCCGACGAGGACCCGGCCTCGTGGCCATTGTGGCCGCCCTTCTTCGAGAGCCGCGAGCCATTCTCTATCATTGCGGATGTCGATAATGTGGAACCTAGGGTTGCTCGAAGTGGAAGTGGACGAGGGACCGTTGTGGGGATGGTGAGGCGGTATCAGCATTAAAAAGGATCGGCCCGCAGCCAACACTATGACAACTCATGAGACACAAAGGATGAGTGGGCAGCGGCCATTGCTCCCGCAGGGCCAGGACGGACACGGAAGACGTGCATGCAATCCATCACCTATCGTGTGACCGTATTTCTAGACCAAAGTTGTTTTTTTTTTTTACGAAACATAGTAGTACAGATGTAGATTAAAGTTAACTTTGTGTTGTCCTGGTAGGCCCAAAGCAGCGTTCTCGTGTTTACGCGGACCAGAATAGACCGCCACACCCGTCGAAGATGCCCTTAAACGAGTCGAACGAAATTCACCGACCAGCTTTTCTGCAGTTAGTACTTCTTGCCAGATTTTTTTTTTTTTGACAGAGAACTTCTTGCCAGATGTTGTTACCGAGTGAGTGATGTACTATGGACATGATTCTCCAGCTAACCAGATACCCACACAATCATTGAACGCGGAATAGTTGGATAAGAAGGTGTACCCTGTATGACTGTACTTTGATCTTCAGAGGGGACACGAGCTCTGCCAGGCACACTAGTCGCCACTGACCTTGTTGGACTGAAACTAGGTCAAGGTCAACCTACATGTTTAAAACGAGACTGACTAAAGTAAACATTGCATAGTCGCAAAAAGAAAAGATTAAACATGGTCTTACCGCGTCAAGAGCAGATCTTGATGTTGGATTTGGAAGTCTACGACGTTGGTTAGAGTAATTAAATCATATATACGTGCTAGAGGAATGCAACCCAATCCTCACTATTCTAGGAACATAGTTTCTGGCAAAAAAATTAAGAAATGTGCAAATTATTTTTCATTCCAAACAGTGTCTCAGCTTCGTGTTATGACACGCATGATTCAGCATCAACGTATCTATGTAGTGTAGTGTTGTAAAAGGAAGATCTCATTGTCAAAATTAAACGTGTAGTGGGTACCCGCAAACACAAATATACGTGTGGGGTTATTTTTTATACACATTTCTGTCTGCTTCCTCACATGCTGTGATGATGTTGATAACCGATTACCATCCCAATCCATGAAGACAAAAGAACATCAAGCATGTGCCACTAACCCCCGTCATCTATAATACTTGTCAAAAAATAAACGAATCTACACGCTAAAACATCCCGAATTCTAATTACTGCCGGGGCACTCTGTTCTGTTACAGGGTGCTCCCCGCCCGCGCCCTTCGATCTTCATCTAACGGTGTATATGAAAGTGGTGGCTTTTATGGGAAGTCTGTGGTGCACGTGGCCAGGCTGTCACGGAATAAATCCTGTCTTCGTCTCGCGTGATCTTCATCGTCTCTCCATGTACAGTCTCCCAACACAGGAATCAGAGGTGGTGGTGGTGCGCATCTGACGATGCCCGCCCAGCCCCGGCCCTGGCGCGCTCAACCTCCGCCGGTGGCTCACCCGCCTAGCCCCGGCGCCCTCGACCTTCGCCGACCACTCACATGCCTGGCCCTGTCGCGCCCGACCTTCGCCGGCGATTCACCTGCTCGGCCCCGATGGAGGCGGCGCTCGATGCCATCTTCCTTGCGCCGGATCTCGACCGCGTCGGCCGGAGCAGGTACATCCAGATCCGCTCGATTTTTGCACATCTAATAATTTGACTTGTCAAACATCTAAGTATTGGGATGCCGATTTTGAGCTACGAATTGGTGAGCTATCATGCTGGATGTATTTTTCGTAATGGGATTGTCTGCTTTTCTGTTGAATATATAAGCAAATATCCATATGAAATAATCCGTACAAGTAATTGATAAATCATGACTATGAAAATAACAAATAAACTAATCATGCAGACTAGTAAGGTAGATGAACAGATCACATCTAAACAAGAGAAATCGATCGCATCTACCATAAAAACTAGAAAACGAAACTCTAACAGAGACTGAAAGAGAAACGACAAGATCACATACTTCGCAGCAGCTTCGTTGTCGCCCATGTTGAGGTTGTCGAAGAAGTCGCTGAGGTCCGGGAAGAAGTTGTCGTTTTGGAGGAACTCGTCGTCCGATGACGACGACGTGATGCCAGTAGTCGCGCCGGAGCGCTCCCCAAAAACCTGATTGCCCCTCACCCGTACATGTTCACGAGAGGCAGGGTTCCGGAGGCCTACTGTCCCGGCAGTCGGTGCACGCCGACGGACGGGATGAGGAAGACGAAGGCGGCGGCACAATAAACTGGAAACAGGTAATCGCGTATGCGTCGTCGTAGCTAGGGTTGCGCAGGTCTTATGTAGTGCGGTTCGGGAAGGTGGGCGCAGCCCACGTCCGAGTCGGCACAGCCACGATCCAGAAAAACCGGAAGGCAAAACGGCTGAGTAACGCGTCCGTTAATGACTCAAATTGATTACACAATTAATTTCCCAAACAGCAAAAAGATAAGCTCGGCTCGGCGAGATTCCCGCAACCCGCAACCCGCAACGCGTCGGGACGGGACGGGACGAGGCGTGGCGAGGCGGGCGGCGGAGGAGGAGGAGTGCGCGAGGGCTCTCTCTCTTCTCACTCACTTACTACGACTAGAACAACCCACCTTATATACCACTCCAACTCTCTCCCAACTAGCAATGTGGGACTAAACTTTAGCCCCCACTAGTGCTGCCTCTGATTTTTGGAATGGGCCATGTGAGTTTCAGAATTTGATAATGGGCCAAAGGCCAAATGCCCCAAATTCCAGCAATCCCCCACAAACTCTCATTGGCACATCTCATCAATAAGTTTCCAGAACATTGTTTTATATACCGGTATGTCGTGGAGACTGTTAAGTTGAACTTCCACTTAAAGCTTCATATTACACTAGATTGCAACTTGAATAGTGGACTATGCCTTGAACTACAAGTTTTCTGCGCACTAGCTTCATACAAAGCCTAGACCGATACTAGGCTGCCGCGACGCTTCCTCGCGGTTTGGAGCTTATACGTCATACTCCAGGGCCTTTGATGAGTTTACTAGAGAGCACCCAACTATCATAGATTGCGACGTTTAACAATCAGACTCATATAGGTGTGTTTTTCAAAAGATGTTCTGCAGGACAACATCTCTACTAAAATAAGCCACTTAGAACACATTAAGATAATTATCAACCTACCATGCAGATTAGGAGAGTATTGCATCTTACGGAGTGGTAAAATTGCTATAGGGATATATACTCTCCTCCTAGCTGACCAACAGCTTGTCTCCCAGCTCTAATTCACGGGATCTCCAATCACATAGAGTGGGTTACCACCGTGGGCAGCTTATAGTGTGGGCCGGTCTCATACCCATCTCCCTCGATGCATTTTCTATCACGTTTCGTGATAGTCCCTTTGTGAAGGGGTCTGCCAGGTTTCTAGACGTATGGATATAATCCAACGCTATAACTCCGGAGTTTCTCATTTTCCTGACAGTTTTCAGTCTCCTCTTCATATGCCTTAATGACTTCATATTATCCTTAGAACTGTTTACTTTGACGATCACAGTTTGATTATCACAGTTCATAGGAATAGCGGGTATTGGTTTCTCAACCACAGGTAAGTCCATCAAAAGCTCACGAAGCCACTCTGCTTCAACAGTGGTTGTGTCTAATGTTGTGAGTTCAGCTTCCATAGTTGACCTCGTAATGATGGTCTGCTTGCAAGACTTCCAGGAAACAGCGCCACCTCCAAGTGTAAACAAATAACCACTTGTGGCCTTAGTTTCATCAGCATCATATATCCAATTTGCATCACTATAACCCTCAAGTATCCTTGGATACCCAATATAGTGAATGCCATAACTCGCAGTGCCTTTCAAATAGCGCAAAACTCTCTCAAGAGCATGCCAATGAACATCTCCAGGTCTAGACACAAAACGGCTGAGTTTACTTCACAAAGGAGATGTCAGGCCTCGTGGCGCTGGCTAAATACATAAGCGAGCCAATGATTTGCGAATATCGCAATTAATCTCTAGCAATCCTTTTATTCTTACGAATTATTTGCAGTCGCTATACCCGAAGCGACTCAGGATCTTTTCCACATAGTGGGACTGAAGCAATGTAATCCCACCATCGTCATCCTTCAGCAGCTCTATGTTTAAGATCACATCAGCTATTCCCAAGTCCTTCATCTCAAAACAACGAGATAGGAACTCCTTGACCTCCTTAATCACAGTAAGGCTGGTTCCAAATATCAATATGTCATCGACATAGAGACAAAGAATGACTCCCTCGCCCCCACCATGGCGATAGTATACGCACTTGTCAGCTTTGTTTACAACAAAGCCTTCAGCGGTTAATGTAACTATACAAACCTCCATCCCTAAGGTCAGTTTGTTTCGTTTTGAGAATTTTTGGCCAGAGCAGCCTGGGTTTATAGAGTGTGTCTCTAGTGCATGGCAGAAGGAGTATATAGCAAGTAATGCGGCGTCATTGCTTGTTAAGAAACTGAAGGGGCTTAGAGCTAGTCTCAAGAAGTGGAAAACTAGTTTGTCCAAGCTAAAGGATTTAATTGATAAGTGTAACATGGTTATTTTGTTCTTTGATAATTTGGAGGAATACAGGAATCTGTTTTTGCCTGAGGAAAATTTTAGAAAGTTGGTCAAGCAGCACCAGGATAAATTGTTGCATGCTCAATACAGATACTGGAAAAAGAGGTGTACCATTCGATGGATAAAGCAAGGGGAGGAGAATACAAAATATTTTCATGCAATGGCGACAGAGAGGTATAGGAGAAATAACATTGCATCATTGATGTCTGAGGATGGGAGGCAAGTTAGTAATCATGAGGAGATGGCAGGTATTACTTGGAACTGTTATAAATCTCGGATGGGATCTTCTCAAGGTATTGATATGAAATTTGATTTAAATGCTCTTCTGCAAAGGGTGGATGGCTTGGAGGATTTAGCAGTTCCTTTCACTACAGAAGAAATGGACAAGGTAGTTAAAGGAATGCCAGTTGATAAGGCCCCTGGACCTGATGGTTTCAATGGTTTATTTATGAAGAAATGCTGGCATATTATCAAACAAGATTTTTACAATCTGGCTACTGAGTTTTGTCAGAGCACTATTAATCTTGAGCATATTAATACTTCATATATATCTTTAATCCCTAAGAAGCAGCCAGCAGAAAGTATTAATGACTATAGACCAATCTCTTTGACAAATTGTTGTCTTAAGTTTTTAACGAAAATGGCGGCTGACAGATTTCAGAAGGTCATCATGCAATGTATACATAAGAACCAATATGTGTTTATTAAAAGCAGGACAATTCATGACTGTCTAGCTTGGACTTTCGAATATATTCATCAGTGTAAAGCCTCCAAGAAGCCGGTGGTAATTTTGAAACTTGATTTTGAGAAGGCTTTTGACACCATTGAGCATGAGGTGATTTATGAGATTCTAAGGAATAAGGGTTTCAGTAAAGAATGGATTGCATGGGTAAAAATGATTCTTGAGTCTGGAATATCTTCAGTTTTGATCAATGGGGTTCCTGGCAAACAATTCAAATGTAAGAGGGGAGTAAGGCAGGGTGATCCTCTTTCTCCTTTGCTATTTGTTCTTGGGGCAGATTTGCTGCAGTCAGTAGTGAATGATTTATTACAAAGAGGTCTTATTTCTTTGCCCATTCATACTGGCGATCCAGACTTCCCAATTATTCAGTATGCGGATGACACCTTGTTGATAGTTCCTGCTGATAGTGTTCAGTTGTCTGTACTCAAGGAAGCTTTACAGGATTTCAGCTCTTCAACTGGTTTGAAAGTAAATTTCCATAAGTCTTGCATGTTACCCTTGAACTTATCTGATGAGGAGGTGGCTGTTTTAGCCAGGGACTTTGGTTGCGAGGTTGGGGTGACGCCTTTCACTTATCTGGGGTTGCGGGACTACTAGGCCATCCATGCAGGATTTGTTACCAATGGTTGATCGAATGGAGAGGAGGTTGACGGCAAGCTCTTCCTTGCTAGCTTATGGTGGGAGGCTTCAATTAATACAGTCTTGTCTAAGCTCGATGCCTATTTTTTTCCTGTGTACCTTGAGCATACCTGTTGGCATTATCAAGCAGCTTAACAGGATTATTAGACAGTGTTTGTGGAGAAAGAAAAAGGGGGAGTGTACCACTAATCAGTCTTTGGCCTCTTGGGATATGATTTGCAAACCGAAACAGAGTGGGGGCTTGGGGGTTTTGGACTTTAAGTTGCAAAATGAGGCACTCTTGTTGAAGCACTTGCATAAGTTTTTTAATCGTGCTGACTTGCCATGGGTGCAGTTGGTTTGGAATTATTATCCAGAAGGAGTGCCTCATGCATCTAAGCTTTGTGGGTCTTTTTGGTGGAGGGATGTGATGAAATTATCTGACCTATATAGATCTATCACTTCAGTCACTATCAAGGATGGAAGCACAGCTTTATTCTGGGCAGAAAGTGGAATGGTATTTGTCCTCAAGAGAAGTTTCCCAGGCTTTATTCTTACACTCTAAATCAGACTCTTTCTGTCAAGGAGGCATTACTAACCCCTGATATTCATGATATGTTTGAAAGACCTTTGTCCAGACAGGCAGCCATGGAGTTGGTGGAGTTGCAGAGCTTTATTCAAGATGTTGTTTTACAGCCTAATGGGAAAGATGAATGGAGAACTATTTGGAAGGATGGCAATTATACTGCTCAACGTTTTTATCGCCACGGCTTCAGTAATATTACCTGTGATAAGGTATATCATTGGATTTGGAACAGTAAGTGTTTGCAGAAACTTAAAGTGTTTGCCTGGTTGTTAATGAGTGATAGGCTCAATACAAAAGATATGTTGAAAAGGAGACATTGGAATGTCACGTCAGGTCACCATTGTGTTCTTTGCCATTCACACACGTATGAGGACAGAATTCATTTATTTTTTGATTGTGTGTTCAGCATGAGGGTGTGGGCTTATTTACAGATTGATTGGTCCATGGGGGTGACCATTGAAGATAAATTTATACATGCAAGGAAAGAGTTTGGGAAGCCCTTTTTCACAGAGGTTGTCATTTTAGCAACCTGGCACATTTGGAATCAAAGGAATGGCATGATCTTTCAGCAGATAAGGCCATCTTTTAGATCATGGAAGAGGGAATTCATTAATGGTCTGTCTCTGCATAAACATAGGGTTAAGAAAAAGGATGTTGCTCAACTCCAGGCTTGGATTGATTCTCTACCATAGATCTTTTCTTTTCTGTTTTCTTGTATATACTGTATATATGTAACTCTGTTGGGTTTTATTTTTAATAAATAAATTGCTGTGAGGCTTTGCCTCACAGTTCTCTTTCAAAAAAAAAGTTCTTTCAAACTTTTCATGCCACTGCTTAGGCGCTTGCTTAAGCCCATACAAAGACTTCAGTAATTTACACACCTTTCCTTCTTGACCATCTACTACAAATCCATCAGGCTGCTCCATACAAATTTCCTCTTCAAGCTCTCCATTTAGGAAAGCAGTCTTAACATCTATTTGATGAACGAGAAGACCATGTGAGGCAGCCAAGGATAGTAGTACTCGAATGGTGGTCAATCTGGCAACGGGTGAGTATGTATCAAAGAAATCTTCACCTTCTTTCTGGGTATAACCCTTGGCCACAAGACGTGCCTTGTACTTTTCAATAGTACCATCAGGCCTAAGCTTTTTCTTGAACACCCATTTACATCCTACAGGTTTGCACCCATAAGGACGATCAGTAATTTCCCAAGTTCCATTAGCTAAGATGGAATCCATCTCACTACGAACAGCTTCCTTCCAGTAGTCAGCATCCAGAGATGCATAGGCTTCTGAAATAGAAGTGGGAGTGTCATCCACGAGGTACACAATGAAATCATGTCCAAAGGACTTTGCAGTCCTCTGTCTCTTGCTCCTTTTGGGAGCTTCATTGTCATCCTCCACAGGATTATCAAAGTGTTCTATAGCCATGGTAGGTTCAGGAAATAATTCCTGAGTAGATGAACTGGGCATCTCCTGAATTGATGAGCTAGACGTTTCTTTCATAGGAAAGATGTCCTCAAAGAAAGTCGCATCATTTGACTCCATAATTGTACCTACATGCATGTCGGATACCTCAGATTTTACTATCAAAAATCTATAGCCAATGCTATGAAATGCATATCCCAGAAGAACACAATCCACGGTTTTTGGTCCAAACTTGCGCTTCTTGGGTATCAGCACATTTACTTTTGCCATACAGCCCCAAGTTCGTAGGTAAGAGAGTTTCAACCTTTTCCTTTCCCATTCCTCAAAAGGGGTAATGGTTTTGTTCTTTGTGGGGACACGGTTTAGGACATGACATGCAGTCAATATCGCCTCCCCCCACCATGCCTTGGATAGACCCGATGTATCTAACATGGCGTTAACCAAATCAGTTAGAGTACGGTTCTTTCTTTCGGCCACCCCATTTGACTGAGGTGAGTAGGGAGGCGTCCTCTCATGGATAATACCATGTTCCGCACAAAAAGAATCAAACTCGTTGGAAAAATACTCTCCACCACGATCAGACCTTAGCCGCTTGATCTTTCGGTCAAGTTGGTTTTCTGCTTCAGCTTTAAAGATTTTGAAGTAATTAAGAGCTTCAACTTTAGATTTCAGGAGGTACACATAATATCGAGTAGAGTCGTCAATTAAAGTCATGAAGTATCTTTTCCCTCCTTTTGTCAATTCACCATTCATTTCACAAAGATCCGAATGTATAAGCTCCAGTGGTGCCAAGTCTCTTGCCTCCGCAGTCTTGTGAGACTTACGTGGTTGCTTAGCTTGCACACATACTTGGCACTTGGATTTCTTGACAATAGCAAATTTCGGAATTATATTCATATTCGCTAGCCGCGTCATGCACCCAAAATTAATATGACAAAGTCGTGAATGCCAAATATCGGACTCACTATCATTGCAAACATGATTAATAATTTGAGTACATAAGTCTGACAGAGATAAGCGGAACAAGCCTCCGCACACATAACCCTTTCCAACAAATTGTCCACACTTGGAAATTACAACTTTATTGGACTCAAAAACCAACTTAAAACCATCTCGACATAAAAGCGATCCGCTAACAAGATTCTTATTAATTGATGGAACGTGCTGCACATTCTTCAGCTGGATGGTCTTTCCTGAAGTAAACTTCAGATCCACCGTACCAACACCACGAACAAAAGCACGTGAGCCGTTTCCCATCAGCACGGAGCAAGTCCTTGCGACCTGATAAGAAGAAAACATAGAGACATCAGAACATACATGTGTATTGGCTCCGGTGTCTATCCACCAATCAGGAGAATTACTGAAAGGACAGTAGGAGAAATACCGTACCCAACGTCCTTCATCTCAGTATCAACGCCAATAACAACATTTGCGGACTTGCCGCTGTTCCCACGCCGATCATGGCGTTCTGGGCAATCAGGAGCCCAATGTCCAGGAGCGCCACAAACATGGCAATTCCCTTTCTTCTTATAAGGAGTCTTCCTCTTGAAGTTGGTTGAGTTGGAGGCTTTGTTCTTCTCGTCAAACTTGCCTTTTCCATTGTTCTTATTCTTAGACTTGTGAGATTGGAAGTTTTTCTTCTGTACCACATTGGCACTAGAACCTCCCTCAAAACTACGAGCGCGTGTGTCCTTTGCTCTCGCCTTCTCTTCCACATGAAGCGAGCCAATGAGATCCGAAACGGAAAACTCTTGTCTCTTATGTTTCAGAGAAGTAGCAAAGTTCCTCCACGAAGAAGGAAGCTTGGCAATAATGCCACCGGCCACAAATTTGTCCGGTAAGGTACACTTAAACTGCTCGAGTTCTTTGGCAAGTGACTGAATCTCATGAGCCTGCTCAACCACGGAGCACTCATCAGTCATCCTGTAGTCATAGTATTGCTCCATGACATACAATTCAGTGCCAGCGTCCGAGACCCCAAATTTGGCCTCGAGCGCATCCCACACATCTTTACCATGGTCGAAAGCCATGTACGGGTCAACAATGTTGTCCCCAAGAATGCTGAACAAGGCCGCCTTAAACATGGCATCGACCTTCTCAAACTTTTCCTGCTCCTCTGCAGAGAGAGGCCCCTCAGGTCTAGCATCTGTGGCGCTAAAACAGCCTAGGTTTGTAAACCATAGAACTGCCTTTGTGTGCCACCTCTTCTAATGCATACCATCAAAGAGGGGAGGTCGAGTAGCGGCAGCAACGCTGCTTGAATTTATTTGCCTATAATCAGGTTTTTGGATTGTTGAATATATAAGCAAATATCCATATGAAATAATCCGTACAAGTAATTGATAAATCATGACTATGAAAATAACAAATAAACTAATCGTGCAGACTAGTAAGGTAGATGAACAGATCACATCTAAACAGGAGAAATCAATCGCATCTACCATACAAACTAGAAAAAGAAACTCTAACAGAGACTGAAAGAGAAAAGACAAGATCACATACTTCGCAGCAGCTTCGTTGTCGCCCATGTTGAGGTTTTCGAAGAAGTCGCTGAGGTCCGGGAAGAAGTTGTCGTTGTGGAGGAACTCGTCGTCCGATGACGACGTCATGATGCCACTAGTCGCGCCGGAGCGCTCCCCAAAAACCTGATTTCCACTCACCCGCACAGGTTTACGAGAGGCAGGGTTCTGGAGGCCTACTGTCCCGGCAGTCGGTGCACGCCGACAGACGGGATGAGGAAGACGAAGGCGGCGGCACAATGAACTGGAAACAGGTAATCGCGTATGCGTCGTCGTAGCGGCTAGGGTTGCGCAGGGTCTTATGTAGTGCGGTTCGGGAAGGTCGTGGGGCGCAGCCCACGTCCGAGTCGGCACAGCCACGATCCAGAAAAACCGGAAGGCAAAACGGCTGAGTAACGCGTCCATTAATGACTCAAATTGATTACACAATTAATTTCCCAAACAGCAAAAAGATAAGCTCGGCTCGGCGAGATTCCCGCAACCCGCGGCGCATCGGGACGAGGCGAGGCGAGGCGGGCGGCGGAGGAGGAGGAGTGCGCGAGAGCTCTCTCTCTTCTCACTCACTTACTAGGACTAGAACAGCCCACCTTATATACCACTCCAACTCTCTCCCAACTAGCAATGTGGGACTAAACTTTAGCCCCCACTAGTGCTGCCACTGATTTTTGGAATGAGCCATGTGAGTTTCAGAATTTGATAATGGGCCATGGGCCAAAGGCCAAATGCCCCAAATTCCATCATTTTCTACTTTTCCCCCTCAATTCTGGATACAATATTGTAACTGGATGTAAGAGTACCAATTGTTTCCCCAATTTTGGATGTATATTTTTGCAACTGCATGTACTTTTCCTACATTTTTTACAATCCGAAATGATGAAAGGCTCGAGATGTATTTTTTCCTCAATTTTAGATGAGACTTGCGGATCTGAATTTATTTTTTGTCATTTTTCTACATCCAGACTCTTGAATGGATAAGACATCAAACACTAGTATGTTTTGTGATCCCAGTTTTGATGCATCTGGATGTATTTTTTTTTACCTTTTTCTACATCCATAAGTGCAATTTTTTACATCCTAATTAGATCACAAACTAGTTGTTAGGATATAATTTTTACCACGGTGGATAACCTTTTTGGCAAGATTGAAGAACAAAGGGGAGGGCTAGAATTATTTTTCCATTTCCGAAAAGCGGGGACCATTGCATGTGATTAGTGGGGGTTTCTGGTAGACGACACTTTTGGACGGGAAAGGCCTCATGTCACTGTCAACTTGCTATTTTAGGAAATTTTTAGATTCAGATAAGGGGAGCACTCCGGTAGACTACCCGGTGCTATAGCCCCGTGTAGCATCATCCCTAAAACATGTGCATACATATATTTTTGGATAAGTATTTTGGTTCGGAGAGAGTACTATATCTGTTAAAACATCCCAATTTTGTGAAGGCATATATGGAAACAAAAAATGAAATACGAGTTCAAAACATCCCAATTTTGTGAAGACATACATGGAAACAAAACATCCCAATTTTGTGAAGGAATACATGGAGTATCAAAGATTAGCCCAAAAGTAATACAGTCCCGGCTGCATAACCTCGACACTCTCTCAAAAAAAAAAACCTCGACGTTGCAAAAGTCGAGCGTCTACACCTCGAGGGAAGAACTCATGCACAAAAACTCACTGTCGCCACGAGCCGTCTAGCGTACGCCTGAGCAAAGAACAAAGCAGAGAGCCTAGCTTTAAATGCTGGCGGGTCTCTTTTGCCATGTCCACATTTTTGTTCGTCCTGGTGTCTGGTGTAAACATGACATACTTGTGGGTGCTTGTGTGATCGATTCGATTTCGATCCAAGTGGACTTGACTATGTTCGTGTGATGATGTAGCAAGATTATTGTTAACCGGTCGGGACACTGCGTCTAATGATTTGTGGCTGGCAGTGCTCAGCATCGGTCGGCTGATCTGGGCCAGAAATCGGTTGCACTCTTGGCCGCCCGATTGCGATCCAACGACCAGAACAAGTCGCGGCGCAATTTAGCATTTTGGCCCCTAGTTTTTGAGAAATCAACCCGCGGTCATAACTACTTTACTTAAGAAAGAAAAGGTGTATCTCTTTGGCTCTATTCTTCCCGGTATTTACGACAAATATGCCACCATGCTAATTTGTCCCTAGCGCAGAGGGTGTTACAACAAAAACACTCACCCCGTATACAAAAAAAGTACTTTTACAACAAAAAGTTGCAACATTTTTTAAAAATAATGTCACAATAAAGTGGTTAAACCAAAAAAATTGTTTTGCTGGAGATCGATTTGCAACAAAAGTAGCCAATATTATTAACAAAAACTGAAGGCTATTACAACAAAAATCCATGTGTTTAGAAAAATAGAAAAGAAAAAAAATAATTTGCTACAGATTAAATTACAACAAAAGTCACCAACTTATTTTACAAAAAGTCACAAACGATTACAACAAAAAATCAATATGTTTGCAAAATGATGCAAAGTGGTCAAGCGACATTTAATTTGCTACAGATTGAATTACAACAAAAGTCACAAGCGCTTTTTACAAAGGTTTCAAACGATAAGAACAAAATTCTATATATTTGCAAACACTGCAAAGTGGTGAAGTAACAATTAATTTGCTACATACTGAATTACAACAAAATTCACCAACTATTTGTACAAAAGTCACAAACTATTAAAACAAAATAATATGTGTTTGCAAACACTGCAAAGTGGTCAAGAAAAATTTAATTTGGTACATATTGAATTACAACAAAAAAACACCAACTATCTTTACAAAACACACACAAGACAAGTTGCCATGGCCGAAAGTTGAAGTGCTGTTGTGCTGGCCGGCGACGTTTTGGTCCCTGGTGGTCAAAACTTTTGGTTTTTGAGGCCACCTAGCCCGACGAAGGCCAAAACGTCGTATGGTGGCCCGGGACGTGGTGCATCTCGAAATCTCGGGTTCGCCGGCCGAGTCAACGCAAATCCGCACCCGAGGGATGTAGGGCCCAGATGGCAGCCTCTCGCATTGTTTTTTCTCGATCGCGCCATCTCGTTCAACGTTCTCCGATCGAGCCGTTTACGATGCAGGATCATGGGTCCCGCATGTCATCCTCTATGAACCAAAATTCTTTCTATTCTTGGATTTTTTTGACCCCCTGATTTCTGGCTACTTCCTTTTTCTTTTGATCCCTTGCCGCCTTGGAAACGTTGAGACCGCTGCTGCTAAATGGGACCCGCATGTCATCCTCTATGTGCAATCAACTTTCTTTTCTTGGAGTTTTTTTGGCACCTCAAATTTGGTCACTTGCCTTTTTCTTTCGATCCCTGCGCCTCTCAAACGGTGATACCGCTGCTGCTAAATGGGACCCGCATGTCATCCTCTATGTACTATAAAATTTTCTTTTCTTGAATTATTTTTGGCACCTCATATTTGGTCACTTACCTTTTCTTTCGATCCCTGCCGCCTCTCAAACGGTGATACCGCTGCTGCTAAATGGGACCCGCATGTCATCCTCTATGTACTATAAAACTTTCTTTTCTTGGAGTTTTTTTTGGCACCTCGAATTTGGTCACTTGCCTTTTTCTTTCGATCCCCTGCCGCCTCTCAAACGGTGATACCGCTGCTGCTAACTGGGACCCGCATGTCATCCTCTATGTACTATAAAACTTTCTTTTCTTGAATTATTTTTGGCACCTCATATTTGGTCACTTACCTTTTTCTTTCGATCCCATGCCACGTTTGAAACGTTGAGGAACCTGCAGGCTCATGGGACCCGCATGTCATCCTCTATGTACTATAAAAGTTCATTTTCTTGGTTTTTTTCACCCTCTGATTTTTGGCAATTTCTTTTTCTTTTGATCCCCCGCCGCCTCTCAAACGGTGATACCGCTGCTGCTAAATGGGACCCGCATGTCATCCTCTATGTACTATAAAACTTTCTTTTCTTGAATTATTTTTGGCTCCTCATATTTTTTCACTTGCCTTTTCTTTCGATCCCCGCCGCCTCTCAAACGGTGATACCGCTGGCTAAATGGGACCCGCATGTCATCCTCTATGTACTATAAAACTTTCTTTTCTTGAATTATTTTGGCTCCTGATATTTTTTCACTTGCCTTTTTCTTTCGATCTCATGCCACGTTTGAAACGTTGAGGAACCTGCAGCTCATGGGACCCACATGTCATCCTCTATGTACTATAAAAGTTCATTTTCTTGGTTTTTTTCACCCTCGATTTTTGGCAATTTCTTTTTTCTTTTGATCCTCGCCGCCTCTCAAACGGTGATACCGCTGCTGCTAAATGGGACCCGCATGTCATCCTCTATGTACTATAAAACTTTCTTTTCTTGAATTATTTTTGGCTCCTCATATTTGGTCACTTGCCTTTTTCTTTCGATCTCATGCCACGTTTGAAACATTGAGGAACCTGGCTCATGGGACCCGCATGTCATCCTCTATGTGCTATAAAAGTTTATTTTCTTTATTTTTTTCACCCTCTGATTTTTGGCTATTTCCTTTTTTTTGATCCTGCCGCCTTGGAACGTTGGGTGTTGGCTCATGGGACCCGCATGTCATCCTCTATGTACAATAAAGTTTTCTTTTCTTGGATTATCTTTGTCTCCTGATATTTTGTCACTTGCCTTTTTCTTTCGATCTCATGCCGCCTTTGAAACGTTGAGTAAGCTGCTGGCTCATGGGTCCCGCATGTCATCCTCTACGAACAATAAAAGTTTCCTTTCTTGGAGTTATTTTGAACCCTAATTTCTGGCTACTTCCTTTTTCTTTTGATCTCGTGCCGCCTTGGAAACGTTGAGACCGCTGCTGCTAAATGGGTCCCGCATGTCATCCTCTATGTACAATAAAATTTCTTTCTTCGATTATTTTCGGGTCCTGATATTTGGTCACTTGCCTTTTTCTTTCGATCTCATGCCGCCTTTGAAACGTTGAGAAGCTGCTGGAGCATGGGTCCCGCATGTCATCCTCTATGAACAATATCCTTTCTTGGAGTTATTTTTACCCCTAATTTCTGGCTACTTCTTTTTATTTTGATCCCTGCCGCCTTTGAAACGTTGAAGACTTTGTGGCTCATGGGTCCCACATGTCACCTCTATGAACAATAAACACTTCCTTTCTTGGAGTTATTTTGTACCCCTAATTTCTGGCTATTTGCCTTTTTTTCTTTCGATCCCCAGCCGCCTTCTAAACGTAGAGGACGCTGCTGGCTCGTGGGTCCCAGATGTCAGCCTCCATGGACAATAAACCTCTCCTTTGTTGGATTTATTTTTCACCCTCTGATTTTGGCTATTTCCTTTTTCTTTTGATCCACCCGCCTTGGAAACATTGAGTAAGCTGCTGCTACATGGGGCCCGCATGTCATCCTCTATGTACAATCAACTTGCAAGATCTTCGAGCGAAAGAGCTTGTATTAGTGGGACCCATATGTCAACCTCTATGTACAATAAAAGTTTCCTTTCTTGGATTATTTTTAGCTCCTGATATTCGGTCACTTTCCTTTTTCTTTCGATCTCAAGCCGCCTCTGAAACGTTGAGTATGGTGCTGGCTCATGGGACCCACATGTCATCCTCTATGTACAATAAAGTTTCTTTTCTTGGATTTTTTTACCCCTGATTTTTGGTCACTTGCCTTGACGCTGCTGGCTCATGGGTCCCACATGTCAGCATCTATGAACAATAAACCTTTCCTTTGTTGGATTTATTGTTTACCCCTAATTTCTGGCTATTTGCCTTTTTCTTTTGATCCCCACCGGCCTTTGAAAACGTTGAGGAACCTGCTGGCTCATGGGACCCGCATGTCATCCTCTATGTACTATAAAATTTCTTTTCTTGGTTTTTTTTTCACCTCTGATTTTTGGCTATTTCCTTTTTCTTTTGATCCCCTGCTGCCTTGGAAACGTTGAGTAAGCTGCTGACTCATGGGACCCGCATGTCATCCTCTATGTACAATCAACTTTCTTTTTTCTTTTGTTCTCAAACCGCATTTGAAACGCTGAAACCGCTGCTGCAAAATGGGACCCGCATGTCATCCTCTATGTACAATAAGTTTCATTTCTTGGATTATTTTTGGCTCCTGATATTTGGTCACTTGCCTTTTTCTTCCGATCTCATGCCGCCTTTGAAACGTGAGCTGGGCTCATGGGTCCCGCATGTCATCCTCTATGAACAATAAAAGTTTCATTTCTTGGAGTTATTTTTGACCCCTAATTTCTGGCTACTTCCTTTTTCTTTTGATGAGCCGCCTTTGAAACGGTGAGGATTCTGCAGACTAATACAAGCTTTTTCTCTCCAAGATCTTGCAAGTTGATAGATTAAATCATGGAATTATTAGGATATGTTTTCAATTTCAAATCCACTTTATGAATTATTAAAAATACCGTTATCCATGTGGGTATGGAGCGAACAAGGATTTTCATATTGGGCATGAGCAGTTTCAAAAATTGGAACCCAATAATTCAAAATAAATAAAAACAACTTTTATGTAGAATCTCCGCGTTTTTTTCTTTTGCCATTCATAGGATCTGTGTTTCATTAGAAAAGGGCCGAAATTGCATGAGCAGAAAGGCCCATTTGTAGTTATTGGGCTTCGACAGCCGGAGCAAGTAGGCCGATAGCAATTACCATGTAGATGGCCGTTGGCAACCCAAAGTGAAATATTGGGCCCAACAGGGGAAGGCTGAACAGTACTATTTTCTAATTGGAAGGTGGTACATGGCGTAATCCTGCCAAAAAAAAAGATGGACACGGGTTGCTGAAATTTGCCCATCTGCGCCTAATATCGCCGCCGCGGCTCCGCTTCCGCCGCCGCCATGCCTCGTCTCGCGTCGAGCTCGCGGTACTGCCGCGTCTCGGGCACGGGGTACCGCGGCGTCCGCGCGCGCCCCAAAGGTACGTATTACGCGGAGATACGTGACGGCGGCGAGCGCATCGGCCTCGGCACCTACGAGACCGCGCACGAGGCCGCGCGCGCGTACGACGCCGTGGCGTGGCGGCTCGGGCGCCCGCGATCGTCGATGAATTTCCATGACGTGTGGACGCGCCAGCAGGCCGAGGATCTCGCGCCGCCGCCGTACATCGTTAGACAGGAGGAACAGCACCGCCGCCGCGAGACGGAGCGCCGTTTGCGCATCGCCGAGCGGGACGAGCGCGCGGCGCGCGAGTGGGCGGCCCGCTTCCCCGAGGACGTTGCCGCCGAGAACGAGCACTTCCGCAGACGGAGGGCGGAGAAGGCGACGAGGCGGGCAGCGAAGAAGGAGGACCGCGCACGACGGAGGGCGGAGAAGGCGACGAAGCGGGCCTTCATCGAAGCGCAGCTCGCCGGGCCGACCACCATTGGCGAGGACGACCCCCGTTGGATTGACCTCTTCTCGTCGGATCCGGTGTCGGGCACGACACCGGACTCGTCAGATGTCGAGTTTTAGTTTAGTTTTATCGCACTACTTTGTAAAAATATGAACTACGGAGTATCTATCAAGCTAATTTTATCCTATTTTATGTCTATTTCTAGTCTTTGTTTGATCTTCTGTTTTACTGCACTCTATTTTTCATTATATTCTGTTTTTGGCGCTGCATTTATAGCGCCTCTGAAAATACGCTGTTTCAGCCCTGCATTTGGCCGCCACAGTTTGCAGCTTCCGGTGAAGCTATTGCCGGCTCCATGCGCAGCATCAGCCATTCAGCCCACAGCGCCAAAATATAGAGCCACTGCTGGAGTTGCTGTAATATGTTTGTCAGCAGGAGCTTACCTAATTAGTTAAAAAAAAGATGTTCAGCGTGGGATTCGAAAAAAAGATCTTCATGTTTTTTTCCTAGCTATCCTAGTTCGGACTTTTTATTGTGTTGGCTAGTGCATGAAGCTTGACACCTGTATTATGTGATCCTGATATGAGGATAAGAACACCTTCAGCTTGCATTGCTAATGGTGTCTACTGCAGCAGTGGCGTACATTCAATGGAGACTGATGCAAGAGAGTTGGTACTGGTGAGCCTGCACTTGACATCATCGTGCCACCTGAAGTAGGTGGTGTATTGGGATTAGACTGATAAGCATAGCACCTTGCAAAGAACAAGATGATGCTAGTGTTGGTTAACGTGATTTTACGCCAAAAGTCATGTATGCTCAACAGGTGCCGTACCTAGTTTGGATATTGTGTTGTTACCCTTTTGTGGTTTGGTGTTTGTCCAACAGAGAAAGCTACTCTTTTCCCGTGTAAGTGTTATTATGTGAACAAAAGTTGTGTGTACATATATATCGGTCAGAGAACCAAGATTGCATATTCTTGCCTGGTTATAACACATAAGTCATAATAACAATTAAAGAGAAAAGGAACATTTGCCTTTGCAATGTGATTGTGCCAAGTAGATTAGACAACCAACCACAAACATTACAGGTCAACAGCCAAACGCATGCGAAAGTCCTAAGGTAAGCTCCATAATACATGTTGAAACCAAAAGCCTAGAAACCATAAGAAAGGTAGCTCCACATCACAGTTCCACGACAGCAGCATACTGATCATAAAACATATATCAAGTCAGGACAGCTGCACCACTGGGTAAGCATCCATGGGGTCTGGCTCAAGAGCGAAGACTGTGTGAATGCTGCAAAATGTGGCTCTTGCCTCACCCCACCCATACATCTTATCATGGAACCTTACCAAATCAGCATGAATCATCTTGACATAAACATAGCTCCTCTCTCCATGCTGATGGGATTGAACAATGCGCCAGTTGCAGTGCTTCAGCTTGTCAAACAGTATGCAGGAGATGACGAAGCATGCTGGCTGGTCTTTTGTAGTGACAATGGCTTGGAGTAGCTGGTCCTGTGAACCACCCAACTGGATCTTTAGAGCTTGAAGGACAGTCCGTGCTATATAAGCTACCGTTGCTGACTTCAGGTCAGAATCAGGTGAATGACAGCTGACATCTTGTCCTAGAGATGCAGATCCTTCTTGATCAGATTCAGCGGAATCATCACCACTACTTACAGGTGCGTCAGGTACATGCTCCAGTTCATAGGAGTCGGGTGGGACAGCACCGTTTGCTGAAATCTCTACAATACCAGCTCCAGGTAGACCACCAGTCTCTACAGAGGGTAAACCACCAATATCCACTTCAGAGGATTCTCGTGGCACGACACCTTTCGCTAGAGGCTCTACCCTACCAGCTCCAGGTCCACCACCAGTCAGTACTGTGGGCATAGTCATGACGGGTTCTACCAATACAAAACCTCCTTCGGGTGCAGGATCATCAGTAGCAACTCCAGCATCAGCACCAGTTAAATCGGTCTTGACAATAGGTAAACCGTTTTGCTCCAGTTCAGAGAATTCCCGTGGCACGACACCGTTCACTAGAGGCTCTACACTAGCAGCTCCAGCTGCACCACCAGTTTCTACAGCAGGGGGTAAACCCAATCCACAACCTTCTTCATGTGGCACGATGATGCCAGGTATAGGCTCATCAGTACCAGGTCCAGCTGCATCAGTCTCCATAGACAGTAAACAAGGTGGCGTCGGAGGTTTAAAAGACTGGCATGCCATTTCACCTTTGTCATCAGACAATATAGAGTTTTCTTCAACTCTATGTTTCTGCAATAATAAGCACATGAACAGAAATTAGACCAGAGCATCTAGCCATCTAACAGGGGCAGCGGCAAAACAAGCGTCGGTCCATATGTTTACCTTGTCATCTGGGATATCAGAACACACAGATTTAGAAGTCATTTCACATAGCATCCGCTTTTTCGTTCCTTCCCCTACGTCCATCTGGAATAAGTAATACTATTGATCACATAAAACTAATTAATCAAATATATGCATATGTTGAGAAGTTTGCACGGCAAATTGTGGATTCTGCTTTTATCACCTACGAATCGTCGTTCTATATATTTACCTTGTTATCTGGGATATCAGAAGTCACAGAATGAGAAGTCATCTCACTAAGTATCGGTTTTTTCGCTCTTTCCCCTCCATCCATCTGCAATAAGAAGTACTATTGATCACATAAAGCCAATTCATTGAATATATGCATATGTTGAGAAGTTTGCACAACAAATTGTGGATTCTACTTCCAATCACCAAGTAATCTCGTGAGAAATGCATGATCAAGATATGTTTCTCCCTCTTGATCGACATCTGCATCTCCATTAAGACTAATCATCGTGCGATGGTGCTAGCGCATACACTTCCAATCACCAGACAAGCAAAAAATTGTTGATTCTAGTAATGCTTAATCAGCAGTGGCCATGGAACGACCACAGATCGACCAAGCAAAAAAATAAATCATCAGCCTACTGACCACCAGGCAAAACAAACTAGGCCCATACATGGCCTCACAAATCATCATCAAACGTCGATCAAACTAGCAAGTTTGAACATGGATTACTAATTTATTTTCTGATAAAGTGAGTATATTAATATCGAAAGATATTGATTACACTGAGCCTCTGCAACAACGCAATACCTTACTGGTAGTACGGATGCACATGGATTCCTAATACTCCCTCTGTTCGGTTTTAATTAGTCGACGCGAGGGAGAGAAGAAAATGAACTGTCGATGCTTTCAACTAGAGTCAATTAAATACGAACGGAAGAAGTACGTAGTAGTATTGACAAATATCCGGATCTAGTCTAAAAACAAATTGGCATGTAAATCCTAGTAGTCTACTAAACTAGGATCAATACCCTAGATTAGGGTTGCAAGCGGCGTCCGCGAATCGTCCCGCAAAGCAGAAAATTAGAGCAAATAGTGGTTGAGATTAGAGCAGATTTAAAGCACTCGCACTGAAACTAGCTAGCCCGCTACCCACCCCGCTTGACACCCTGCCCTAGATGTGAATCTACACCAAATATTCAAACAAGGATGAGCAACCGCCAATAAAATTTTATCCGCACATCATCATCTCTACCATACACAAGGGTATGGTGATTTCACATACAACCATTGTTGCCGCGGGACGAGGATGAGTGATGCGCCGCGGAGAAGGTGCCTCACGCCTCTGTCGCCGCCGCCGTCGAAGAGGAAGTCGAAGCCGCGCGATTGTGGTCCGTCGCCGATATGGAGGTGGAGCTACTAGGGAAGAGATGGAGGTGGAGGTGGAGAGGGAGTGATGGTTTGTACTAGTGGCGGCCGGTGAGGTAGTTATAAATACAGCCTCTCTCTCTTTTTTGGCAAGGAATGCAGCTTCTCTTGGAAGGCAACGAGGCAACGCACTCCAGATTTCGTATATTACTATAATAATATGGGCGGAGAAATTTGGACGCATCTGTGTTGTCTTGTCAAATGAATCACCAGGATTTGCTTTTAGTACTCCAGATTTGGGCGACCCAAGGAAGTAGAGATAGTAATGTACGCCATCTAGCTGCACGCTATCAAATCAAATAAATGGTCATGCCATTTAGTTTTAAGATGGTGCAGCAGTTATTCTGACCAAAGAAACATGCACGTCTGCTGATTATTTCTGATGGGTATACATTTACCGTCCGCTAGCAAAGATTGTTTGGCACATTGTTCTTATGGCTTTCAACATCACACCCCTTAATAATATTATTAATCAATGTTTGGGCAATCAATTGAGTGTGTTAATAAAAAATTAAAACCCACAAATCCAACTGTACTATTTTTAGGGCCATATGAAGGACAAGGAATGATTTTAAATGCCATATGGAGTACCTCCAACCATGTGAAATATGGTTCTGTCATGCAGGTGATACCCATGGCTTCGCATTGGATCTGTATGTTGTCCTACATACAGTCAACTATGAAGTACCACGATTTGGTTTTTGGGTGCAACCGGCTAGAGAATGATGCACGGGTTTGTACAGCCAGTACAATTCACATTAAGATTTTCTGATAGGATGTTGATGTGTATATGTAAGAATCATACACTAGAATGTCTTCTATGTTTAGATGGTTGATCTACGTTTATACTTTCTGTGAACCATGAGGTTAAGACCTTTGTACTGTAATAAAGATTGCTAAATAACAGTATATATGTATGCCTCTAGGGACACTGAAACAGCCAAACAACCATGCATGTGCATAGACCGTATTTGATCAAATTAAAAGAAGCACCTCGGTTCATGCAAATAGCATCAGTTAATCACCTAAGTCCATTAGCTATAAATAGTTAAATAGGAGTCAAGACCAACTGAGCTAGCTAGTAGTATGATCCTACTATTACATAAATATCCCTAACTCTGATTGTCTTTGTTCCAGTCCAGCGCGTTGGTGTAGCTTGGGATGAACCAAAACCCCGTATGCCAGTTGGCCCCTGGACCGCTGCTTGAGAAAGAGATGCTTTGGTGGTCTTCGCCATTTAGACTGAAGCGGAAAATTTCTTGATGTGATGTGTCAAACTGAGAGCCAATGGCCTGAGGCGTGGTGTAGATGCAGTTTCTTCTTGTCAAATATCCTGGGGGAAATGTTGCACCACCCACTGGCATGAAAATCGGATAGTTCAACCCAAGGAACATAGAATAGTCTCCAAGATTAGTAACCCTTTCCCACGGGTTGGCTGGAAGTAACCGACTAGTGTCATTCGAGAATACAATGCAGGTATACCCCGAATAGCTGTGAACAGCGCGACCGCAATGGACAGAAGGGGTACTATCATAATAATAAAATGGAGCACCGTCAGCGTCAAAATCCATTACGCCACGTGCATAGACCAGGAGAAGTCTAGAACGATCTTGAGATCTTGCCAGCCACCACGTACGACTATTAGAGTCAAAATCATCATCGCCATCAAATCCAGCCGTCCACGGAATGAATGGAGCAGGGAGCACTATAGGACCTTGAAAAAGGAAAGAACACGTCACATGAAAATATATTTCATGATTTATCTACTAGTGATATTGATTTGATATTGTAGATGCCAATACTAGTACTTTATAAAATCATGGTCGAACATAAGATGGTTTGAAATATATTTCGAACATCTTGGTAAAACTTCATATGGATTAAAAACATGTTCCCCAAAATATTGGTCCAAATTTTAGATGGTTTGAATATAGTACTCCTTATTCTCTAGAACCGGGGGAATATAAACAAATGAAAGTCTTTATCAATATTGCATGGCAGCTTTATTGATTCTATTTCTACTCTACCTTAAATTTTCTAGGGAGTAATAATAAAGAAACTTAATTACTAGGGGGCCTTTTTCCTAAGGAACAACATGCACATTAGACCATACTAAAATTCCTATAGATGTTAAATTCTAAATATGTCCATACCACAAGAGGGTTATGGTGTGCGCCTATGGAATTCCTTTAAGCCAAAAGATGCCAAGACAGTTCAACAAATAAGAGGTGAAATACTATATAAGTTACGTATATAAAAAAGATAGGGAGGAAATGTTACCAAATTGATTAGGATCCCATGCATAAACATTTCCAAGCTCAGTAACGGCGAACACAAGTCCGTTATGTATAATTGCATCGCAGTATATGGCGCCGTACTGAAACTGGTTTTCAAGAATTATCCATGTACCAGGATATTCGGCATGGAGGTAGGCAATTGCAAAGTCGAAGATTGCGACAAGGGAGAAATCTTCATACCGCCGAGCAGCTGTAGGAACTTGGCAAATAGCTATCTTCTGGAGTTGAATAGCAGAACCCTTATACCCGAATATAAGTGGATTGCGTGTGGTTTCAAACTTCTTCCTCAAAGATGGAAGTTTGATCTTGCGATGAGTGTAGACATTGAGGAGGTTCCACTTGCCTTCGGGGCCAACCATGGCGATCCAATCTCCATTGGCGCCTGCCCGCTCCTCATCCTTACCGTGTGGCACTAGGCCATCATAGGAGAACCTGTCCAGCGGCACTAGTTTGCACTTGCTGTGCACCGGCAAATCCTCCTTGAACACCCATGGTTTATCCGCCGGGTCACAACAGAGAACACACGGAAGGCCAAACGGCTGAGAAGCAGGCAGAGTGGCACTGTATTTGGCTGACTGAAGAATACTTTTGGAGGAACCGACTAGGGACGCGGCGGTGATGGCGTCGCACTGGCTGATGAGCACTTCAAGGGGGCCTTCCGTAAACACCTTGTGAAACAGCCCAGATCCACAGACCCTGCTCGATTTCGCCATCGCAATGAGGCAGGTGGTACAATGGGGTTGGTATTTTCTTGGGAGATCTACTGATTCGAACTTTGGGAGAGAGATGGCGATCAATGGCGGCAGGTGGGGGTTTGAGTTGGAGAACAGAGGCTCTCAAACTGGGCACTGCTGGATAGGATGCGAAAGCGCCATGGCGGAGACGCAGGCGCGTGCTATGGAAGCTGGGCGGAGTGGGGATAGACGACGGAGGTGAACCGAGACGCTCCTCCTCTTATGCATATACTGCCTACTGCAGTTTCGAGGAGAGTGTGAATGTGTTCAAAAAAAGAGGAGAGTGTGAATGTGTTCAAAAAAAGAGGAGAGTGTGACTGTGACCCGACACCCGAGTAGGAGCAGACGGACTATAGGAGTAGCCCCATCAATACTCCTAGTAATATGTACAAGACTAACTTCAATAGTAATTGTAATATGTATAAATTTCAATTGCAATACTGTAGTAATATGAGTACTCCGGAGCTTGGAGCAATAAAGTTTCAAACTAAGAACGAAACATGAACTAATAAAGTTTGCCCTATGCATCAATCGATGGAGAGGCTGGATCTCAAGTTCGAAAGGGGGAAAAAGACTGCAGTGAAGTTTGAAGTTTGCATTGAAGTTCGAATGTGGTAATGCAGCTTCAGTGAGTAATATCTGGGTCTTTCTTAATAAGAACACATTTTATCTGTTTGGCAGGAGTATTGGACAGGATCAGAGTCGCGGGGATCCTCAGGAAACACTTCCACGCACGTCGGGTGGACGTGGAACCGCAACACCTCTATGCTCTCGCGTTTCTGGTCGTTGCACATACGTGCTCCGATTGCTGCTTCTCCTTCCAGGCCTCCACCCCGTTCTAGCATGGATCAGGCTGAGGGATTGATTCCAATGCAAAATTACAAGTCCTGAGGCCTGCTGGCATGGATTACGTGAATAGAAATTGGACGCTTCACTAATAAGGCCCGAGGAACCCCTCAAAAAAAAAACTAATAATGCCCCAGGACAGGCTATCTCTCAGGTTGTCCTGATCTGCCGCAAATACTCACGCCAAAACATGGTGAATGAAGTATTTTGCACCAAATCCCCTCCAAATAATACTCAGTAGGGGGCTAAGTAGTTTTAAACCAATGATTAAACTACATGAACCACTGACCTCGAAGCTCTCCTCCTTGGAGAGGACCGACTCCCCGGCGACGGCGAGGTTGTCTTGCAGCTGCAGCAGGACTGTCACGTCTGAGCCCACGAAGAGGTCGTTGATCCGCTGCCGCATGGTGGGCACATCAGACTCAACGGCGAGGCCGCCATGCGCCTGCTGCAGCAGCTGTAGGGGGGCGTGCGAGTTGGCGGCGAGGTCCTGTAGTTGCTGCTGGGGGATTACGACGGTGGGCCGCACACCTAACAGGCCCCCTAGTCCACTCGTGGGATTCATCGCCGGAAGATGGGGGTGCAGGGAGGCGCTAATACAGAGGTTGTGGATGGTACAGCCGCCGACGAGCACTGTACAGGTTGGGGCTATAGGATTTTGAAGATGAATGGGGAGAGGCGGCAGGAGCCTATAAATCGAGAGGAGTAGCGAGAATTCCCGCCACGGGATTCAAATTTACCCCAACTGCAATTCATACAAGGGGTTGAAATTTTCAAGTTATTTTAACTAGGGAGTAGGGATCACACCGAAGGAGACGAAGCGAGAGCAGTCACGGGGCCCCTCTTATCTTATTTATGGTGTCTAACCTTTTTAGGGTGATGTTGACTGTTGTGCAGGGTTTGTCAATGCGCAGGAGGTGCGAGCGAGGCCGACAATGAGAGAGAGATTTTTTTCGAGAGAGAGGGACAACCGAAGGATCCTGAAGGACCTAGAATTCCACTACGCATCAGAGCACGGTTTATAACAGCACACGAAATAAACAGGAAATTACATCTAACTCCCTAACTTGGTGAGAGTGTGTGTTTTTTTTGCGAAAGAGAGAGAGAGAGTCTTGAGGCGTCTTCTCTTGACAAAGAAGATGGCTGGTATTTTGCCTACCTACCGCAGGTGACTTGTGCTCACTGAAGTGTGGGACCTCACGCATGAGAACCACACGTAAGTGACAGACCTGTCGGTGTCATAACTCAGGTGCTTATTATACTGTATTAGTACAAAGTTTCCTATGGTTCAAAAAAGGCAATCAAAAGGCATGGATTGTTCATCATTTTCTACATAGCTAGGGAAAATACCATACTGCCATACCAGTGTTTTAGAAAATAGCCCTTCAAATAGTTTGGCAACATGTTGGACTTCGTCCAGCTTAATTTCTCCCCACATGTGAGCTTGGTACTAGTACTACACAAGAACCATGTCAAACTTTTTAATTAGGGCCCAAGTTTATGTATATATTTGCAACTTTTCACTCACGCATCAAAACTTTGCAAAATATGTGCATTTTGGGTTGTCGCACATATAAATGTGCCTTGACTTGTCTACCACCAATCCAATTTTCATTTGTGGGGAAACATGTGACAAGATACATCATGCCGAAGTTTTGTACTAGGACAAGGACACGCTCAAACTAAACACGGTAATAGGCGATACAACATCGCACACATAAATAGACGACATGTATAGAATCATACATTTTTTGAACACAGAAAAGTCCCGAAGGACCTGGCGGCACTGCTTTTATATTATGACGGTGGGATTACAGATTGCAAGGAGAAATCTCTAAGTAAAAGGAAACTACAGAAAAGACATCCAAAAGTACAAAAAGAACCCTAGATCTAGAAAAGGAAACTCCATCTGATCCTTCTCCAACGAGCTCAGATTTTAGCCTCGAAGCGCGATCATCTTCTCCATCGAGACCGGCAAGACCATCCACCTACCGTCTCGTTGGCTTATGCTCGCACGTCCGCTCGTGTTGCAAGTATTCGAGCAAGTCGCCGCTCATGTCGCAACCATCGTTGCTGCAATCTACCTTAAACAGGGAGGGATATCTATTAATCGAACTGCTTCCTCCTACGTCTTCGAGGATGCCGTCGCATCTCGGGCACGCGAGACTGGGCAGGTTTCTTACGCAGCTTCCGCATGTAAGGTGCCCTCGCCCATCCCTGCGAACGCACTGCTTAATACAAGGAAATTAACATGACTGTTGGCCAAAAGAAAAATACAGTTGGGTGGAACCTAACGAAGAAAGTACTAACCTGGTATAGTGGACGCCGTGCTATTTGAAAGCACAAACCGCAGGTGAACGATATTCTCGCCCCATTCGGTTGGAGAAAACATCCACTGGTAAACTCCATGACTTCAGACGAGAGACTTTCACCTTGCAAGACGCCCTGGCATCCCGGGCACGCGCGACCGGACAGTATCCTAGAGCAGCTGCCGCATACCAACTTCTGGCACCCACGGCACTGCTTAATACAAGGAAATTAACACGACTGTTGGCCCAAATTAAAATACATCTGGATGAACCTAGTGAAGAAAGTACTAACCGACGATATTGCAGGAGGTTGTATGGGTTGAGAGCACACTCTGCAGCTGAACAGTCTTCTCAATTTAGCAAAGTCGACAGAAACTCTAATGCTACCAGGGGGAACCTCCATGCCCAACGATTCTAAATGGAATATGAATTTAGAGGATGGGAAGGAGATAGGGATAGAGGGTTGTAGTCTTCGACTTGTATATAATATATAGGCGAGGGAATTGCAGATTCCACCACCTCCTACTTCGTACCTACTCCACTTCATAATTTATCTTGGAAAACCCGCATGTACACTTATTTGTGGACGGAGGGAGTATGTTGCACAAAAAACCTTGTTTATCAACTTGAATATGCTTACTATATGACATATGAAGACTATGTACTTTGGTTTTTCATTTTTCTGATTTTTTAGTTTTTGCCCATTTGAATCTTGGTCAAATCCTAGGTTTGACCATGATTTAAACAGGTTTATAACATGAAATGAAAAGTAAGCATGGATCCTTCTTAGTCACTCTAAAATGAAGCTTTTGGGATGTTCTTGAAATTTCCATGTTTGAAACCCAAACGACTTCTCTTCATGCTAGACTTCATAAGATCGATCGAGTTTAGGGTTAGGGGTAGATACATGATTTGTATGGTTCGAATATGTCCAACCCTTGTTAATTTATCAACTTGAATGCTTACTATATGACATAAGAAGACTATATGATTTTGTTTTTCATTTTTCTGATTTTTTTTTAATTTTATGCACATTTGAATCTTTTGGTCAAATCCTAGGTTTGACAAAGATTTAAACAATTTTAAAATATGACAATGAAAAGGTAAGCATGGATCCTTCTTAGTCACTCTAAAATGAAGCTTTTGGGATGTTCTTGAAATTTCCATGTTTGAAACACAAAACGACTTCTCTTCATGCTAGACTTCATAAGATCGATCGAGTTTATGGTTAGGGGGTAGATACATGATTTGTATGGTTTGAATATGTCCAACCCTTGTTAATTTATCAACTTGAATGCTTACTATATGACATAAGAAGACTATATGCTTTTGTTTTTCATTTTTCTGATTTTTTTTTAATTTTATGCACATTTGAATCTTTTGGTCAAATCCTAGGTTTGACAAAGATTTAAACAAGTTTAAAATATGACAATGAAAAGGTAAGCATGGATCCTTCTTAGTCACTCTAAAATGAAGCTTTTGGGATGTTCTTGAAATTTCCATTTTTGAAACCCAAAACGACTTCGCTTCATGCTAGACTTCATAAGATCGACCGAGTTTAGGGTTAGGGGTAGATACATGATTTGTATGGTTTGAATATGTCCAAACCTTGTTAATTTATCAACTTGAATGCTTACTATATGACATACGAAGACTATATGCTTTGGTTTTCATTTTTCTGATTTTTTATGAATTTTATGCCCATTTGAATCTTTTGGTCAAATCCTAGGTTTGACAAAGATTTCAACAAGTTTAAAATATGAAAATGAAAAGGTAAGCATGGATCCTTCTTAGTCACTCTAAAATAAAGCTTTTGGGAGGTTCTTGAAATTTCCATGTTTGAAACCCAAAACCACATCTCTTCATGATTGACTTCATAAGATAGAGTTTAGGGTTAGGGGTAGATATATACATGAGTTGTCTGGTTTTAATATGTCTAGACCTTGTTTATCAACTTTAATGCTTACTATATATATGACATAAGAATGCTATGTGCTTTGGTTTTTCATTCTTTTCTGAATTTGTATGACCATTTGAATCTTGGTCAAATCCTAGGCGGTTTGACCAAGATGTAAACAAGTTTAAAACATGAAAATGAAAACGGAAGTTTGTGTTATCACCAGAATTTGACCGGATCAGAGGTGGGCCGCGATTGGAGATGGGCTTGAAGAATATATATAGAGGAAATGCATGAATCGGCCTTTCATACCAAGTTTGGGCTAGTTTGCCCATGTATCTGTAACATAGTAGGATACATGTCGTTTAGAAGTTAGAGTTTAACCCGTGCACGGTTGAATTAGAAAGTCCCCGGACTATAAATATGTATCTAGGGTTTATGAAATAAACAACAACCAACGTTCAACACAAACCAATCTCGGCGCATCGCCAACTCCCCCGTCTCGAGGGTTTCTTCCGGGTAAGCACCATGCTGCCTAGATCGCATCTTGCGATCTAGGCAGCACACGTTTATTCGTCGTTCATGCGTTGCTCGTACTGAAGCCTTTTTGATGGCGAGCAACGTAGTTATCATAGATGTTTTAGGGTTAGCATCGTTCTTCGTATCATATGCTATCGTCGTGCAACCCTTAGGCATCTAGCCGCCCTTACGCCTGTCACGGGTGTAAGGGCGGCACCCCGCTTGATCATTGTTTAGTAGATCCGATCCGTTATGATTGCTCTTTGTTCTTCAAGGATTAGTTTAATATCTGCATGGTTAGGCCTTACAAAGGGTTGGAGGATCCAGCGGCGCGTAGGGTGTAGTTTGCTAGCCCTAGACAGGATGTTCCGGGGATCAACTTCATGTTGGTTTTTAGGCCCTGTCTAGGATCGGCTTACGATCACCGTACGCGAGCGCGAGGCCCAATCACGAGTAGGACGTTCCGATTATGTGGTGAAAACCCCAGATCGTAGTAGGTCGCTTTAGCTTTATTTTGATCAAGCAGGACCACCATCTGATCGTACACCTCGTACGTATCATGGGTGGATCGGCTCTTTGAGCCGATCCACAGGACAACCTGAGAGCCGATCGAGGCTCGTATTTAACGTTTACGTGTATGCCATGCAGGAAATTAAGCGAGGCATCATCCAACACCTTCCGACCAGTATAGGTCAGGTGGCACGCCCTGCATCAGCATCGGACGTGTGTGCAGAAGGCTTTGCGGGCCGTCGCTCGGAGGGACCAGGGCTAGCCGCCGGGATTCCGGGCTCTGGTGTTGCCGCCGCTGCCCGCCGGTGGCTTCGAAACAGTTGTATCCTTATTAGTAACTCTAAAATGAAGCTTTTGGGATGTTCTTGAAATTTCCATGTTTGAAACCCCAAACGACTTCTCTTCATGCTAGACTTCATAAGATCGACAGGGTAGATACATGATTTGTCGATTTGGATATATATATCTAGACCTTGTTTATCAACTTTAATGCTTACGATATGACATAAGAAGACTATGTGATTTGGTTTTTCATGTTTTCTGATTTTTTTGAATTTTGTGCCCACCCATTTGTATCTTGGTCAAATCCTAGGTTTGATAATGATATAAACAAGTTTAAAATATGAAATGCAAAGGTGAGCATGGATCCTTCTTAGTCACTCTAAAATGAAGCTTTTGGGATGTTTTTGAAATTTCCATGTTTGAACCCCAAAACCACTTCTCTTCACATGCTTGACTTCATAAGACAGAGTTTAGGGGTTAGGGGTATAGATACATGATTTGTCTGGCTTGAATATGTCTAGACCTTGTTTATCAACTTTAATGCTTACTATATGACATAAGAAAACTATTTGCTTTGTTTTTTTCTTTTTTCTGTTTTTTAAAATTTTGGTAACCATTTGAATCTTGTCAAATCCTAGGTTTGACCAATAAAATTTAAACAAGTTTAAAACATGAAAATGAAAAGGGAAGCATGTATCCTTGTTAGTCACTCTAAAATGAAGCTTTTGGGAGGTTTTTGAAATTTCCATGTTTGAAACCCAAAACCACTTATCTTCACATGCTTGACTTCATAAGACAGAGTTTAGGGGTTAGGGGGTATAGATACATGATTTGTATGGTTTGATATGTCTAGACCTTGTTTATCAACTTTAATGCTTACTATATGACATAAGAAGACTATGTGATTTGGTTTTTCATTTTTCTGTTTTTATTTTATTTTTCTGCCCATTTGAATCTTGTTGGTCAAATCAAATCCTAGGTTTGACCAAGATTTAGACAAGTTTAACACGTGAAAACGAATAAGTAAGCCTGGATCCTTCTTAGTCACTCCAAAATGTACCAATTGATAGATGTGTTAACTTTGCTTCATGGAAAAAATAATGTCATGTAAATGAGTTAACTTGGATTTCCTAGCCTTGAATCCATAGGAAACTTTGTTCTAATGCACTATAATAATCAACCGAGTTTTTACACCAACAGGTCTGTCACTTACGTGTGGTGCCCACGCGTGAGGTCCCACACTTCAGTGAGCACAAGTCACGTGCAATAATAGGTACGCAAACTCCCAGCCATCTTCTTTGTCAAGAGAAGACGCATCAGGATGCGTATTGGAAGTCTCTGGGTCCTTCAGGATCCTTCGTTTGTCCCTCTCACACAAAAAACAAATCTCTCTCATTCTCGGCCTCGCTCGACTCGCTCGCTCGCTCGCACTCGTCCTGCTCACTGACAAACCCTGCACAATAGTCAACATCGTCACCCGAAAAGGGGAGACACCATAATGCTCTCCCTTCTTCTGTCCTTCCGAGTGATCCCTCTTCCTCCAAGTTTCACTAGCTAGACGGGCAAACACACATGTGCTGCATAGTAATAATAAGAAGGTAGAAAAATCGATATACGAATCTATAATTAAATAGGTTAAACTAGGGTTTTGCCCAGTACTACAGATCAAGGTTCAAAAAATCCAACTACGGGGTTCGAACAACACGATTCTAATCCAAGAATTTTTTCTACCTCATCCAAATGGCCTCAAACTATAGGGTTAGCATCTATCTAGTGCAGTATGTGTGAAAATGTATGCACTATGTGTGCTATAACTTGTATGTCTTTCAAATTTGAACCAAATTTGAATAAGTTTCAAAAAGGGCTTTTGGCTTAAACGTTTGAAACCCAAAACGACTTCTCTTCATGCTAGACTTCATAAGACCGAGTTTAGGGTTAGGGGTAGATACATGATTTGTCTGGTTTGAATATGTCTAAACCTTGTTCATCAACTTTAATGCTAACTATATGACATAAGAAGACTATGTGCTTTGGTTTTTCATTTTTTTTTTTTTTATGCCCATATATTAGAATCTTGGTCAAATCCTAGGTTTGACAAAGATTTAAACAAGTTTAAAACATGAAAACGAAAAGGGAAGCTTGTATCCCTCTTAATTAGTCACTCTAAAATGAAGTTTTTGGGAGGTTTTTAAAATTTCCATGTTTAAAACCCAAAACCACTTCTCTTCAAGCTTGACTTCATAAGACAGAGCTTAGGGTTAGGGGGTAGATACATCATTTGTATGGTTTGAATATGTCCAACCCTTGTTAATTTATCAACTTGAATGCTTACTGTATGACATAAGAAGACTATATGCTTTTGTTTTTCATTTTTCTGATTTTTTTGAATTTTATGCACATTTGAATCTTTTGGTCAAATCCTAGGTTTGACAAAGATTTAAACAAGTTTAAAATATGACAATGAAAAGGTAAGCATGGATCCTTCTTAGTCACTCTAAAATGAAGCTTTTGGGATGTTCTTGAAATTTCCATTTTCGAAACCCAAAACGACTTCGCTTCATGCTAGACTTCATAAGATCGACCGAGATTAGGGTTAGGGGTAGATACATGATTTGTATGGTTTGAATATGTCCAAACCTTGTTAATTTATCAACTTGAATGCTTACTATATGACATACGAAGACTATATGCTTTGGTTTTCATTTTTCTGATTTTTTATGAATTTTATGCCCATTTGAATCTTTTGGTCAAATCCTAGGTTTGACAAAGATTTCAACAAGTTTAAAATAAGAAAATGAAAAGGTAAGCATGGATCCTTCTTAGTTACTCTAAATAAAGCTTTTGGGAGGTTCTTGAAATTTCCATGTTTGAAACCCAAAACCACATCTCTTCATGATTGACTTCATAAGATAGAGTTTAGGGTTAGGGGTAGATATATACATGAGTTGTCTGGTTTTAATATGTCTAGACCTTGTTTATCAACTTTAATGCTTACTATATATATGACATAAGAATGCTATGTGCTTTGGTTTTTCATTCTTTTCTGAATTTGTATGACCATTTGAATCTTGGTCAAATCCTAGGCGGTTTGACCAAGATGTAAACAAGTTTAAAACATGAAAATGAAAACGGAAGTTTGTATCCTTATTAGTAACTCTAAAATGAAGCTTTTGGGATGTTCTTGAAATTTCCATGTTTGAAACCCAAAACGACTTCTCTTCATGCTAGACTTCATAAGATCGACAGGGGTAGATACATGATTTGTGTACGTGGTTTGGATATATCTAGACCTTGTTTATCAACTTTAATGCTTACGATATGACATATAAGATGACTATGTGATTTGGTTTTTCATTTTTTATGATTTTTTTGAATTTTGTGCCCACCCATTTGTATCTTGGTCAAATCCTAGGTTTGATAATGATTTAAACAAGTTTAAAATATGAAATGCAAAGGTAAGCATGGATCCTTCTTAGTCACTCTAAAATGAAGCTTTTGGGAGGATTTTGAAATTCCCATGTTTGAAACCCAAAACCACTTCTCTTCAAGCTTGACTTCATAAGACAGAGTTTAGGGTTAGGGGGTAGATACATGATTTGTATGGTTTGAATATGTCCAAACCTTGTTAATTCATCAACTTGAATGCTTACTATATGACATATTAAGACTATATGCTTTTATTTTTCATTTTTCTGTTTTTTTTTTGAATTTTATGCCCATTTGAATCTTTTGGTCAAATCCTAGGTTTGACAAAGATTTAAACAAGTTTAAAATATGAAAATGAAAAGGTAAGCATGGATCCTTCTTAGTCACTCTAAAATAAAGCTTTTGGGAGGTTCTTGAAATTTCCATGTTTGAAACCCAAAACCACTTCTCTTCATGATTGACTTCATAAGACAGAGTTTAGGGTTAGGGGTATATATATACATGAGTTGTCTAGTTTGAATATGTCTAGACCTTGTTTATCAACTTTAATGCTTACTATATATATGACATAAGAATGCTATGTGCATTGGTTTTTCATTCTTTTGATTTTTTCTGAATTTGTATGCCCATTTGAATCTTGGTCAAATCCTAGGCGGTTTGACCAAGATTTAAACAAGTTTAAAACATGAAAATGAAAAGGGAAGTTTGTATCCTTCTTAGTCACTCTAAAATGAAGCTTTTGGGATGTTTTTGAAATTTCCATGTTTGAAACCCAAACGACTTCTCTTCATGCTAGACGTACTTCATAAGATCGACAGGGGTAGATACACATGATTTGTATGGTTTGGGTATATCTAGACCTTGTTTATCAACGTGAATGCTTACAATATGACATAAGAAGACTATGTGATTTGGTTTTTCATTTTTTTTTTTTTTGAATTTTGTGCCCACCTATTTGTATCTTGGTCAAATCCTAGGTTTGATAATGATTTAAACATGTTTAAAACATGAAAATGAAAAGGGAAGCATCGATCCTTCTTAGTCACTCTAAAATGAAGCTTTTGGGAGGGTTTTTGAAATTTCCATGTTTGAAACCCAAAACCACTTCTCTTCATGCTTGACTTCATAAGACAGAGTTTAGGGTTAGGGGTTAGATACATGATTTGTATGGTTTGAATATTTCCAAACCTTGTTTATCAACTTCAATATGCTTACTATATGACATAAGAAGACTATGTACTTTGGTTTTTCATTTTTCTGATTTTTTAATTTTCTGCCCATTTGAATCTTTTTCAAATCCTAGGTTTGATATCCTTGTTAGTCACTCTAAAATGAAGCTTTTGGGAGGTTTTTGAAATTTCCATGTTTGAAACCCAAAACCATTTATCTTCACATGCTTGACTTCATAAGACAGAGTTTAGGGGTTAGGGGGTATAGATACATGATTTGTATGGTTTGATATGTCTAGACCTTGTTTATCAACTTTAATGCTTACTATATGACATAAGAAGACTATGTGATTTGGTTTTTCATTTTTCTGTTTTTTTATTTTTCTGCCCATTTGAATCTTGGTCAAATCAAATCCTAGGTTTGACCAAGATTTAGACAAGTTTAACACGTGAAAACGAATAAGTAAGCCTGGATCCTTCTTAGTCACTCCAAAATGTACCAATTGATAGATGTGTTAACTTTGCTTCATGGAAAAAATAATGTCATGTAAATGAGTTAACTTGGATTTCCTAGCCTTGAATCCATAGGAAACTTTGTTCTAATGCACTATAATAATCAACCGAGTTTTTACACCAACGGTCTGTCACTTACGTGTGGTGCCCACGCGTGAGGTCCCACATCAGTGAGCACAAGTCACGTGCAATAATAGGTACGCAAACTCCCAGCCATCTTCTTTGTAAGAGAAGACGCATCAGGATGCGTATTGGAAGTCTCTGGGTCCTTCAGGATCCTTCGGTTGTCCCTCTCACACAAAAAAAACAAATCTCTCTCATTCTCGGCCTCGCTCGCACCTCCTCCTGCTCACTGACAAACCCTGCACAATAGTCAACATCGTCACCCGAAAAAGGGAGACACCATAATGCTCTCCCTTCTTCTGTCCTTCCGAGTGATCCCTCTTCCTCCGAGTTTCACTAGCTAGACGGGCAAACACACATGTGCTGCATAGTAGTAATAAAAAGGTAGAAATATCGATATACGAATCTATAATTAAATAGGTTAAACTAGGGTTTTGCCCAGTACTACAGATCAAGGTTCAAAAAATCCAACTACGGGGTTCGAACAACACGATTCTAATCCAAGAATTTTTTCTACCTCATCCAAATGGCCTCAAACTATAGGGTTAGCATCTATCTAGTGCAGTATGTGTGAAAATGTATGCACTATGTGTGCTATAACTTGTATGTCTTTCAAATTTGAATAAGTTTGAAGTATTTGAAAAAGGGGCTTTTGGCTTAAACGTTTGAAACCCAAAACGACTTCTCTTCATGCTAGACTTCATAAGACCGAGTTTAGGGTTAGGGGGTAGATACATGATTTGTCTGGTTTGAATATGTCTAAACCTTGTTCATCAACTTTAATGCTAACTATATGACATAAGAAGACTGTGTGCTTTGGTTTTTCATTTTTTTGTTTTTTTTTGAATTTTATGCCCATATATTATAATCTTGGTCAAATCCTAGGTTTTACAAAGATTTAAACAAGTTTAAAACATGAAAACGAAAAGGGAAGCTTGTATCCCTCTTAATTAGTCACTCTAAAATGAAGTTTTTGGGAGGTTTTTGAAATTTCCATGTTTGAAACCCAAAACCACTTCTCTTCAAGCTTGACTTCATAAGACAGAGCTTAGGGGTAGGGGTAGATACATGATTTGTATGGTTTGAATATGTCCAACCCTTGTTAATTTATCAACTTGAATGCTTACTATATGACATAAGAAGACTATATGCTTTTGTTTTTCATTTTTTTTTTTTGAATTTTATGCACATTTGAATCTTTTGGTCAAATCCTAGGTTTGACAAAGATTTAAACAAGTTTAAAATATGACAATGAAAAGGTAAGCATGGTTCCTTCTTAGTCACTCTAAAATGAAGCTTTTGGGATGTTCTTGAAATTTCCATTTTTGAAACCCAAAACGACTTCCCTTCATGCTAGACTTCATAAGATCGACCGAGTTTAGGGTTAGGGGTAGATACATGATTTTTATGGTTTGAATATGTCCAAACCTTGTTAATTTATCAACTTGAATGCTTACTATATGACATACGAAGACTATATGCTTTGGTTTTCATTTTTCTGATTTTTTATGATTTTTATGCCCATTTGAATCTTTTGGTCAAATCCTAGGTTTGACAAAGATTTCAACAAGTTTAAAATAAGAAAATGAAAAGGTAAGCATGGATCCTTCTTAGTTACTCTAAAATAAAGCTTTTGGGAGGTTCTTGAAATTTCCATGTTTGAAACCCAAAACCACATCTCTTCATGATTGACTTCATAAGATAGAGTTTAGGGTTAGGGGTAGATATATACATGAGTTGTCTGGTTTTAATATGTCTAGACCTTGTTTATCAACTTTAATGCTTACTATATATATGACATAAGAATGCTATGTGCTTTGGTTTTTCATTCTTTTAATTTTTGTATGACCATTTAAATCTTGGTCAAATCCTAGGCGGTTTGACCAAGATGTAAACAAGTTTAAAACATGAAAATGAAAACGGAAGTTTGTATCCTTATTAGTAACTCTAAAATGAAGCTTTTGGGATGTTCTTGAAATTTCCATGTTTGAAACCCAAAACGACTTCTCTTCATGCTAGACTTCATAAGATCGACAGGGGTAGATACATGATTTGTCTGATTTGGATATATATATCTAGACCTTGTTTATCAACTTTAATGCTTACGATCGATATGACATAAGAAGACTATGTGATTTGGTTTTTTCATTTTTTCTGATTTTTTTGAATTTTGTGCCCACCCATTTGTATCTTGGTCAAATCCTAGGTTTGATAATGATTTAAACAAGTTTAAAATATGAAATGCAAAGGTAAGCATGGATCCTTCTTAGTCACTCTAAAATGAAGTTGAAAAACAAGTTCTAGACATATTCAAACCAGAAAAATCATGTATCTACCCCCTATATATCCCTAAACCCTGACTTATGAAGTCAAGCATGAAGAGAAGTGGTTTTGGTTTCAATCATGGAAATTTCAAAAACCCTCCCAAGAGCTTCATTTTGGAGTGGCTAAGAAGGATAGATGCTTAATTTTTCATATTTATGTTTTAAACTAGTTTAAATCATGGTCAAACCTAGGATTTGACCAAGATTCAAATGGACATAAAAATTCAAAATAAATGAAAATAAATGAAAAACCAAGGCACGTAGTCTTCTTATGTCATATAGTAAGCATTCAATTAAGTTGATAAACAAGGTCTAGACATATTCAAACCAGAAACATCATGTATCTAGCTACCCTAGCCCTAAACTCTGTGTTATGAAGTCAAGCATGGATGAAGAGAAGTCATGGTTTTTGGTTTCAAACATGGAAATTTCAAAACCCTACCAAGATCTACATTTTGGAGTGACTAAGAAGGATATATGCTTAATTTTTCATATTCATGTTTTATTAAACTTGTTTAAATCATGGTCAAACCTAGGATTTGACCAAGATTCAAATGGACATAAAAATTCAGAAAAAACAAAAAATGGAAAATCAAGGCACATAGTCTTCTTATGTCACATAGTAAGCATTCAATTAAGTTGATAAACAAGGTCTAAGATATATTCAAACCAGAGAAATCATGTATCTACCCCTAACCCTAAACTCTATCTCATGAAGTCAAGCATGAAGATATGTGGTTTTTGGTTTCAAACATGGAAATTTCAAAAACCCTCCCAAGAGCTTCATTTTGGAGTGACTAAGAAGGATATATGCTTAATTTTTTATATTCATGTTTTCAACTTGTTTAAATCATGGTCAAACCTAGGATTTGGCCAAGATTCAAATGGGCATAATTTAAAAAAATGGAAAATCAAGGTACATAGTCTTCTTATGTCACATAGTAAGCATTCAATTAAGTTGATAAACAAGGTCTAGACATATTCAAACCAGAGAAATCATGTATCTACCCCTAACCCTAAACTCTGTCTAATGAAGTCAAGCATGAAGATATGTGGTTTTGGTTTCAAACATGGAAATTTCAAAAACCCTCCCATGCGCGTGGTTGACGTATTGTCTTTTCGTTCGACACGCGTCCGTTGGGAACCCCAAGAGGAAGGTGTGATGCGCACAGCGGCAAGTTTCCCTCAGTAAGAAACCAAGGTTTAATCGGACCAGTAGGAGTCAAGAAGCACGTTGAAGGTTGATGGCGGCGGGATGTAGTGCGGCGCAACACCGGGGATTCCGGCGCCAACGTGGAACCTGCACAACACAACCAAAGTACTTTGCCCCAACGAAGCAGTGAGGTTGTCAATCTCACCGGCTTGCTGTAACAAAGGATTAACCGTATTGTGTGGAAGATGATTGTTTGCAGAGAAAACAGTAAAACAAGTATTGCAGCAGATTTGTATTTCAGTATTAAAGAATGGACCGGGGTCCACAGTTCACTAGAGGTGTCTCTCCCATAAGATAAAAGCATGTTGGGTGAACAAATTACAGTCGGGCAATTGACAAATAGAGAGGGCATAACAATGCACATACATGACATGATAAGTATAGTGAGATTTAATTGGGCATTACGACAAAGTACATAGACCGCCATCCAACTGCATCTATGCCTAAAAAGTCCACCTTCAGGTTATCGTCCGAACCCCCTCCGGTATTAAGTTGCAAAGCAACAGACAATTGCATTAAGTATGGTGCGTAATGTAATCAATAACTACATCCTCGGACATAGCATCAATGTTTTATCCCTAGTGGCAACAGCACATCCATAACCTTAGGGGTTGCTGTCACTCCCCCAGATTCACGGAGACATGAACCCACTATCGAGCATAAATACTCCCTCTTGGAGTTAAAAGCATCTACTTGGCCAGAGCATCTACTAGAAACGGAGAGCATGCAAGATCATAAACAACACATGTATAATAACTTGATAATTAACATGACATAGTATTCTCTATCCATCGGATCCCGACAAACACAACATATAGAATTACAGATAGATGATCTTGATCATGTTAGGCAGCTCACAAGATCCAACAATGAAGCACAATGAGGAGAAGACAACCATCTAGCTACTGCTATGGACCCATAGTCCAGGGGTGAACTACTCACTCATCACTCCGGAGGCGACCATGGCGGTGTAGAGTCCTCCGGGAGATGATTCCCCTCTCCGGCAGGGTGCCGGAGGCGATCTCCTGGATCCCCCGAGATGGGATCGGCGGCGGCGGCGTCTCGAAGGTTTTCCGTATCGTGGCTCTCGGTACTGGGGGTTTCGTCACGGAGACTTTTTATAGGCGGAAGGGCAGGTCAAGAGGCGGCACGGGGGCCCCACACCACGGGCCGCGCGGCCAAGGGGGCCGCGCCGCCCTATAGTGTGGCCCCTCCGTGGCCCCTCTTCGTCTCTCCTTCGGACTTCGGAAGCTTCGTGAGAAAATAGGCCCCTGGGCTTTGATTTCGTCCAATTCCGAGAATATTTCGTTACTAGGATTTCTGAAACCAAAAACAGCAGAAAATAGCAAGGCATGGCATCTTGTTAATAGGTTAGTTCCGGAAAATGCACGAATATGACATAAAGTGTGCATAAAACATGTAGGTATCATCAATAATATGGCATAGAACATAAGAAATTATCGATACGTCGGAGACGTATCAAGCATCCCCAAGCTTAGTTCTGCTCGTCCCGAGCTAAAACGATAACAAAGATAATTTCTGAAGTGATATGCCATCATAACCTTGATCATACTATTTGTAAACATATGTAGTGGATGCAGCGATCAAAACAATGGTGATGACATGAGTAAACAGGTGAATCATAAAGCAAAGACTTTTCATGAATAGTACTTCAAGACAAGTATTAATAAGTCTTGCATAAGAGTTAACTCATAAAGCAATAAATCAAAGTAAAGGCATTGAAACAACACAAAGGAAGATTAAGTTTCAGCGGTTGCTTTCAACTTGTAACATGTATATCTCATGGATAATTGTCAACATAGAGTAATATAACAAGTACAATATGCAAATATGTAAGAATCAATGCACAGTTCACACAAGTGTTTGCTTCTTGAGGTGGAGAGAGATAGGTGAACTGACTCAACATAAAAGTAAAGAGAATGGTCCTTCAAAGAGGAAAGCATCGATTGCTATATTTGTGCTAGAGCTTTTATTTTGAAAACATGAAACAATTTTGTCAACGGTAGTAATAAAGCATATGAGTTATGTACATTATATCTTACAAGTTGCAAGTCTCATGCATAGTATACTAATAGTGCCCGCACCTTGTCCTAATTAACTTGGACTACCGGATCTTTGCAATGCACATGTTTTGACCAAGTGTCACAATGGGGTACCTCCATGCCGCCTGTACAAAGGTCTAAGGAGAAAGCTCGCATTTTGGATTTCTCGCTTTTGATTATTCTCAACTTAGACATCCATACCGGGACAACATGGACAACAGATAATGGACTCCTCTTTAATGCATAAGCATGTGGCAACAATTATTATTCTCATATGAGATTGAGGATATATGTCCAAACTGAAACTTCCACCATGAATCATGGCTTTAGTTAGCGGCCCAAAGTTCTTCTCTAACAACATGCATGCTCCAACCATGAAGGTGGTAGATCTCTCTTACTTCAGACAAGACGGACATGCATAGCAACTCACATGATATCCAACAAAGAATAGTTGATGGCGTCCCCAGAAACATGGTTATCGCTCAACAAGCAACTTAATAAGAGATAAAGTGCATAAGTACATATTCAATACCACAATAGTTTTTAAGCTATTTGTCCCATGAGCTATATATTGCAAAGGTGAATGATGGAATTTTAAAGGTAGCACTCAAGCAATTTACTTTGGAATGGCGGATAAATACCATGTAGTAGGTAGGTATGGTGGACACAAATGGCATAGTGGTTGGCTCAAGGATTTTGGATGCATGAGAAGTATTCCCTCTCGATACAAGGTTTAGGCTAGCAAGGTTATTTGAAACAAACACAAGGATGAACGATACAGCAAAACTCACATAAAAGACATATGGTAAACATTATAAGACTCCATACCGTCTTCCTTGTTGTTCAAAACTCAATACTAGATGTTATCTAGACTCTAGAGAAACCAAATATGCAAACCAAATTAGCAAGCTCTAAGTATTTCTTCATTAATGGGTGCAAAGTATATGATGCAAGAGCTTAAACATGAGCACAACAATTGCCAAGTATCAAATTATCCAAGACATTTTAGAGTTACTACATGTAGCATTTTCCAATTCCAACCATATAACAATTTAACGAAGAAGAAACTTCGCCATGAATACTATGAGTAGAGCCTAAGGACATATTTGTCCATATGCAACAGTGGAGCGTGTCTCTCTCCCATAAAGTGAATGCTAGGATCCATTTTATTCAACCAAAACAAAAAACAAAAACAAACCGACGCTCCAAGTAAAGTACATAAGATGTGGCCGAATAAAAATATAGTTTCAGGGGAGGAACCTGATAATGTTGTCGATGAAGAAGGGGATGCCTTGGGCATCCCCAAGCTTAGACGCTTGAGTCTTCTTAATATATGCAGGGGTGAACCACCGGGGCATCCCCAAGCTTAGAGCTTTCACTCTCCTTGATCATATTGCATCATACTCCTCTCTTGATCCTTGAAAACTTCCTCCACACCAAACTCGAAACAACTCATTAGAGGGTTAGTGCATAATAAAAATTCACATGTTCAGAGGTGACACAATCATTCTTAACACTTCTGGACATTGCATAAAGCTACTGGACATTAATGGATCAAAGAAATTCATCCAACATAGCAAAAGAGGCAATGCGAAATAAAAGACAGAATCTGTCAAAACAGAACAGTCCGTAAAGATGGATTTTATTAGGCCACCAGACTTGCTCAAACGAAAATGCTCAAATTGAATGAAAGTTGCGTACATATCTGAGGATCATGCTCGTAAATTGGCGTAATTTTCTGAGCTACCTACAGGGAGATAGACCCAGATTCGTGACAGCAAAGAAATCTGGAACTGCGCAGTAATCCAAATCTAGTACTTACTTTTCTATCAAAGACTTTACTTGGCACAACAAAACATAAAACTAAGATAAGGAGAGGTTGCTACAGTATTAAACAACTTCCAAGACACAAATATAAAACAAAAATACTGGAGTAAAAACATGGGTTGTCTCCCATAAGCGCTTTTCTTTAACGCCTTTCAGCTAGGCGCAGAAAGTGTATCTCAAGTAACATCGAAGGGTGGTGCACCTACAGCGGGGTTTGGAGTTTTCTCAACCATGCATAGTATATTGGATACATAAGTTTCAGCGTCTCCCTTTTCATTAGTCTTGGGCTTGCTACTCTCATCGAACAAATTTTCAGGAACAAGCCAAGCATAGTTATTTTCTAGTGCATCATTCATAGCTAGGAGTTTACATGGTATTGGTGCTTTGATCTCCCCACCATCATTAGCATTATTAGTGTACCTTATTCTATCCATGTCCATTTTTTCAAGGAGACCAACAAAATTAGTATGAGAACCAAGCATATTAAATTTAGCAAAGACTTTTCTAGCCTCTCTTGCTAGACCACCAAATTCTCTAAGAAGGGTTTCTAAAACAAAATCTTTCTTTTCCCCCTCTTCCAAATCACCAAGTGTAAGAAACATGTGTTGGATTATAGGATTGAGATTAACAAATTTAGTTTCCAACATGCGAACTAAAGCAGCAGCAGCAATTTCATAAGTAGGAGCAAGTTCTACCAAGTGTCTATCTTCAAAATCTTCAACGGTACTAACATGGGTGAAAAATTCTTCTATATTGTTCCTCCCAATTATAGACCCTTGTCCTACCGGTATGTTTTTTGTGGTAAAATTAAAAGGAAACATGATGAATCAAGTAAAGTAAATGCAAGTAACTAATTTTTTTGTGTTTTTGATATAGCAAACAAGACAGTAAATAAAGTAAAGCTAGCAACTAATTTTTTTTGTGTTTTGATATAATGCAGCAAACAAAGTAGTAAATAAAATAAAGCAAGACAAAAACAAAGTAAAGAGATTGAGAAGTGGAGACTCCCCTTGCAGCGTGTCTTGATCTCCCGGCAACGGCGCCAGAAATTTGCTTGATGCGCGTGGTTGACGTATTGTCTTTTCGTTCGACACGCGTCCGTTGGGAACCCCAAGAGGAAGGTGTGATGCGCACAGCGGCAAGTTTCCCTCAGTAAGAAACCAAGGTTTAATCGGACCAGTAGGAGTCAAGAAGCACGTTGAAGGTTGATGGCGGCGGGATGTAGTGCGGCGCAACACCGAGATTCCGGCGCCAACGTGGAACCTGCACAACACAACCAAAGTACTTTGCCCCAACGAAACAGTGAGGTTGTCAATCTCACCGGCTTGCTGTAACAAAGGATTAACCGTATTGTGTGGAAGATGATTATTTGCAGAGAAAACAGTAAAACAAGTATTGCAGCAGATTTGTATTTCAGTATTAAAGAATGGACCGGGGTCCACAGTTCACTAGAGGTGTCTCTCCCATAAGATAAAAGCATGTTGGGTGAACAAATTACAGTCGGGCAATTGACAAATAGAGAGGGCATAACAATGCACATACATGACATGATAAGTATAGTGAGATTTAATTGGGCATTACGACAAAGTACATAGACCGCCATCCAACTGCATCTATGCCTAAAAAGTCCACCTTCAGGTTATCATCCGAACCCCCTCCAGTATTAAGTTGCAAAGCAACAGACAATTGCATTAAGTATGGTGCGTAATGTAATCAATAACTACATCCTCGAACATAGCATCAATGTTTTATCCCTAGTGGCAACAGCACATCCATAACCTTAGGGGTTTCTGTCACTCCCCCAGATTCACGGAGACATGAACCCACTATCGAGCATAAATACTCCCTCTTGGAGTTAAAGCATCTACTTGGCCAGAGCATCTACTAGAAACGGAGAGCATGCAAGATCATAAACAACACATGTATAATAACTTGATAATTAACATGACATAGTATTCTCTATCCATCGGATCCCGACAAACACAACATATAGAATTACAGATAGATGATCTTGATCATGTTAGGCAGCTCACAAGATCCAACAATGAAGCACAATGAGGAGAAGACAACCATCTAGCTGCTATGGACCCATAGTCCAGGGGTGAACTACTCACTCATCACTCCGGAGGCGACCATGGCGGTGTAGAGTCCTCCAGGAGATGATTCCCCTCTCCGGCAGGGTGCCAGAGGCGATCTCCTGGATCCCCCGAGATGGGATCGGCGGCGGCGGCGTCTCGGAAGGTTTTCCGTATCGTGGCTCTCGGTACTGGGGGTTTCGTCACGGAGACTTTTTATAGGCGGAAGGGCAGGTCAAGAGGCGGCACGGGGGCCCCACACCACAGGGCCGCGCGGCCAAGGGGGCCGCGCCGCCCTATAGTGTGGCCCCTCCGTGGCCCCTCTTCGTCTCTCCTTCGGACTTCTGGAAGCTTCGTGAGAAAATAGGCCCCTGGGCTTTGATTTCGTCCAATTCCGAGAATATTTCGTTACTAGGATTTCTGAAACCAAAAACAGCAGAAAACAACTAGCACTTCGGCATCTTGTTAATAGGTTAGTTCCAGAAAATGCACGAATATGACATAAAGTGTGCATAAAACATGTAGGTATCATCAATAATATGGCATAGAACATAAGAAATTATCGATACGTCGGAGACGTATCAGAGCTTCATTTTGGAGTGACTAAGAAGGACATATGCTTAATTTTTCATATTCATGTTTTCAACTTGTTTAAATCATGGTCAAACTTAGGATTTGACCAAGATTCAAATGGGCATAAAATTAAAAAAAACAATAAAATGAAAAACCAATGCACATAGTCGATCTTCTTATGTCATATATATAGTAAGCATTCAATTAAGTTGATAACAAGGTCTAGACATATTCAAACCAGAAAAATCATGTATCTACCCCTAACCCTAAACTTTGTCTTATGAAGTCAAGCATGAAGAGAAGTGGTTTTTGGTTTCAAGCATGGAAATTTCAAAAACCTCCCCAAACTTCATTTTAGAGTGACTAAGAAGGATACAAGCTTCCCTTTTCATTTTCATGTTTTAAACTTGTTTAAATTATCTTGGTCAAATCTAGGATTTGACAAGATTCAAATGGGCAAACATATGATAAGTGATGCAAATATCATTTCTAAGTGCGGGCAAACCAGCCTTTAGCTTAACATATTTCTAAGTACAAGGTTTCAGAAAATTGAGTGGGGGCGGCTGCCCCCCTTGGCTATAGTCTGGATCCGCCCATGCTATAGTTTGAGGCCATTTGGATGACGTCGAAAAAATTCTTTGATTAGAAATGGGGTTGTTCGAACCCCGTAGTTGGATTTTTTGAACCTTGATCTGTAGTACTGGGCAAAACCCTAGTTTAACCTATTTAATTATAGATTCGTAGGTCGATTTTTCTACGTACCTTTTTATTATTACTCTACTATGCAGCACATATGTGTTTGCCCGTCGAGTGAAACTCGGAGGAAGAGGGATCACTCGGAAGGAGAGAAGAAGGAGGGAGAGCATTATGGTGTTTCCCTTTTTCGGGTGATGATGTTGACTGTTGTGCAGGGTTTGTCAGTGAGCAGGAGGTGCGAGCGAGCGAGTCAAGCGAGGCCGAGAATGAGAGAGATTTGTTTTTTTTGTGAGAGGGACAACCGAAGGATCCTGAAGGACCCAGACTTCCAATACGCATCTGATGCGTCTTCTCTTGACAAAGAAAATGGCTGGGAGTTTGCGTACCTATTGCACGTGACTTGTGCTCACTGAAGTGTGGGACCTCACGCATGGGCACCACACGTAAGTGACAGACCTGTTGGTGTAAAAACTCGGTTGATTATTATAGTGCATTAGAACAAAGTTTCCTATGGATTCAAGGGTAGGAAATCCAAGTTAACTCATTTACATGACATTATTTTTTCCATGAAGCAAAGTTAACACATCTATCAATTGGTACATTTTGGAGTGACTAAGAAGGATCCATGCTTACCTTTTCGTTTTCACGTGTTAAACTTGTTTAAATCTTGGTCAAACCTAGGATTTGACAGAGATTCAAATAAAAAAAAACAGAAAAATGAAAAACCAAAGCACATACGTAGTTTTCTTATGTCATATAGTAAGCATTCAAGTTGATAAACAAGGTCTAGACATATTCAAAACATACAAATCATGTATGTACCCCTAACCCTAAACTATGTCTTATGAAGTCAAGCATGAAGAGAAGTGGTTTGGGGTTTCAAACATGGAAATTTCAAAAACCTCCCAAAAACTTCATTTAGAGTGACTAAGAAGGATAAATGCTTCCCTTTTCATTTTCATGTTTTAAACTTGTTTAAATCTTGGTAAAACCTAGGATCTGACCAAGATTCAAATGGGCATCAAAAATAAAAAAAAATCAGAAAAATGAAAAACCAATGCACATAGTCTTCTTATGTCATATAGTAAGCATTAAAGTTGATAAACAAGGTCTAGACGTATTCAAACCAGACAAATCATGTATCTACCCCTAACCCTAAACTCTGTCTTATGAAGTCAAGCATGAAGAGAAGTTGTTTTGGGTTTCAAACATGGAAATTTCAAAAACCCTCTCAAAGAGCTTCATTTTGGAGTGACTAAGAAGGATCCATAGGAAACTATGTACTAATACAGTATAATGATCACCCGAGTTATTAGAGCAACAAGTCTGTCACTTACGTGTGGTTCCCATGCGTGAGGTCCCACACTTCAGTGAGCACAAGTCACGTAGTCTTCTTATGTCATATAGTAAGCATTCAATTAAGTTGATAAACAAGGTCTAGACATATCAAACCAGAAAAATCATGTATCTACCCCCTATATATCCCTAAACCCTGACTTATGAAGTCAAGCATGAAGAGAAGAAGTGGTTTTTGGTTTCAAACATGGAAATTTCAAAAACCCTCCCAAGAGCTTCATTTTGGAGTGACTAGTTAAGACGCATACATGCTTACTTTTTCATATTCATGTTTTAAACTTGTTCAAATCTTGGTCAACAAACCTACGATTTGACGAAGATTCAAATGGGTATAAAAAAATTAAAACCAAGGTCTGCTCATGTCATATAGTAAGCATTCAATTAAATTGATAAACAAGGTCTAGACATATTCAAACTAGTAGGAAAATCATGTATCTCTACCCCCTAACCCTAAACTATGTCTTATGAAGTCAAGCATGCATGAAGAAAAGTGGTTTTTGGTTTTCAAGCATGGAAATTTCAAAAACCCTCCCAAGAGCTACATATTGGAGTGACTAAGAAGGATAGATGCTTAATTTTTCATATTCATGTTTTAAACTTGATTAAATCATGGTCAAACCTAGAATTTGACCAAGATTCAAATGGGCATAAAAATTCAAAAAAAAAGAAAAACCAATGCACATAGTCATCTTATGTCATCTAGTAAGCATTCAATTAAGTTGATAAACAATGTCTAGACATATTTAAACCAGAAAATTCATGTATCAAGCTAACCCTAACCCCAAACTCTGTCTTATGAAGTCAAGCATGAAGAGAAGTACGTGGTTTTTTGGTTTCAAACATGGAAATTTCAAAAACCCTCTCAAGAGCTTCATTTTGGAGTGACTACGAATGATACATGCTTAATTTTTCATATTCATGTTTTAAACTTGTTTAAATCATGGTCAAACCTAGGATTTGGCCAAGATTCAAATGGGCAAAATTTAAAAAAAATCAAGGCACATAGTCTTCTTATGTCATATAGTAAGCATTCAATTAAGTTGATAAACAAGGTCTAGACATATTCAAACGAGAGAAATCATGTATCTACCCCCTAACACTAAACTCTGTCTCATGAAGTCAAGCGCATGCATGAAGATATGTGGTTTTTGGTTTCAAACATGGAAATTTCAAAAACCATCCCAAGAGCTTCATTTCGAAGTGATTAATTAAGAAGCATACATGCATGCTTACTTTTTCATATTCATGTTTTAAACTTATTCAAATCTTGGTGAAACCTAGGATTTGACCAAGATTCAAATGGGTATAAAAATTAAAAAAAAACAAAAAAGGTCTTCTTATGTTATATAGTAGGCATTCAATTAAGTTGATAAACAAGGTCTAGACATATTCAAACAAGAAAAATCAAGCATGTATCTACCCCTAACCCTAAACTCTGTTTCATGAAGTCAAGCATGAAGATATGTGGTTTTTGGTTTCGAACATGGAAATTCAAAAACCCTCCCAAGAGCTTCATTTTGAAGTGACTAAGAAGCATACATGCTTACTTTTTCATATTCATGTTTTTAACTTATTCAAATCTTGGTGGAACCAAGGATTTGACCAAGATTCAAATGGGTATAAAAGTTCAAAAAAAACAAGGTCTTCTTATATGTTATATAGTAAGCATTCAATTAATTTGATAAACAAGGTCTACACATATTCAAACCAGGAAAATCATGTATCTACCCCCTAACCCTAAACTCTGTCTTATGAAGTCAAGCATGCATGAAGAGAAGTGGTTTTTGGTTTCAAGCATGGAAATTTCAAAAACCCTCCCAAGAGCTACATATTGGAGTGACTAATAGAAGGATAGATGCTTAATTTTTCATATTCATGTTTTAAACTTGTTTAAATCATGGTCAAACCTAGGATTTGACCAAGATTCAAATGGGCATAAAAATTCAAAAGAAAAAAACAATAAAATGAAAAACCAATGCACATAGTCATCTTATGTCATCTAGTAAGCATTCAATTAAGTTGATAAACAAGGTCTAGACATATTCAAACCAGAAAATTCATGTATCAAGCTACCCCTATCCCCAAACTCTCTCTTATGAAGTCAAGCATGAAGAGAAGTACGCGGTTTTTTGGTTTCAAACATGGAAATTTCAAAAACCCTCTCAAGAGCTTCATTTTGGAGTGACTATGAAGGATACATGCTTAATTTTTCATATTCATGTTTTAAACTTGTTTAAATCATGGTCAAACCTAGGATTTGACCAAGATTCAAATGGGCAAAATTTAAAAAAATGAAAAATCAAGGCACATAGTCTTCTTATTTTTGGTTTCAAACATGGAAATTTCAAAAACCCTCCCAAAGAGCTTCATTTTGGAGTGACTAAGAAGGATCCATAGGAAACTATGTACTAATACAGTATAATGATCACCCGAGTTATTAGAGCAACAAGTCTGTCACTTACGTGTGGTTCCCATGCGTGAGGTCCCACACTTCAGTGAGCACAAGTCACGTACGCTAGGTAGGCAAACTCCCAGCCATCTTCTTTGTCAAGAGAGAGGCATCAACACTCTCTCTCTCTCTCTCTCTCTCCAATTATCCACCTCCGTTGGCTGCCGGTTTTGGCAGGTCGTTTCTAGCTCAGCTCGTAGGCCATGGTGTGCAGGCTCTGTAGCCATGGCGATTTGGTCGCGCCAAGTGGTTCGTCCCCGGCTGCGACGAGGATCAATCCGGACGGTGCCTATTAAGGACCCGATCGCATTTCTTGCTTTCAGCATGGGGTCTACCATGTAAATCTTAGGGATTTAGACGTAATTTCCTGTTTATTTTGTGTCCTGCTGTAAACTGCGCACTGACAACCCTGCACAACAGTCAACATCACCAGAAAAAGGATAGACACCATAAATAAGTGGGGCCCCGTGACTGCTCTCCCTTCGTCTCCTCCCGTGTGATCCCTCTTCCTCCGACTCCCGACCTTGCGGAAAAGAAAAATGAAATGAAAGAGTTTCACTGGACGGGCAAACACATGTGCTGCCTAGTAATAATAATAATAACGTAAAAAAATCGACCTACGAATCTATTATTAAATAAGCTAAACTAGGGTTTTGCCCAGTACTACGGATCAATTTCTGAAAATCCAACTACGGGGTTCGATTTTGGCCTGCTAATATAAAATTATATAATCCGAACTAGTATTCCTCTAAAAAATCATTTTGGTATGCATCGTTTGGTACTTTTCATAGCGAGTGCTTACTCCCTCCGTTAGCAAATAGTCTTCGTATGTCATATAGTAAGCATTCAAGTTGAAAAACAAGCTCTAGACATATTCAAACCAGAAAAATCATGTATCTACCCCCTATATATCCCTAAACCCTGACTTATGAATTCAAGCATGAAGAGAAGTGGTTTTTGGTTTCAATCATGGAAATTTCAAAAACCCTCCCAAGAGCTTCATTTTGGAGTGACTAATTAAGAAGCATACATGCTTACCTTTTCATATTAATGTTTTAAACTTGTTCAAATCTTGGTCAACAAACCTAGGATTTGACGAAGAATCAAATGGGTATAAAAAAATTAAAACCAAGGTCTGCTCATGTCATATAGTGAGCATTCAATTAAATTGATAAACAAGGTCTAGACATATTCAAACTAGCAGGAAAATCATGTATCTACCCCCTAACCCTAAACTCTACCTTATGAAGTCAAGCATGCATGAAGAGAAGTGGTTTTTGGTTTTCAAGCATGGAAATTTCAAAAACTCTTATGTCATCTAGTAAGCATTCAATTAAGTTGATAAACAATGTCTAGACATATTCAAACCAGAAAATTTATGTATCAAGCTACCCCTAACCCCAAACTCTGTCTTATGAAGTCAAGCATGAAGAGAAGTACGTGGTTTTTTGGTTTCAAACATGGAAATTTCAAAAACCCTCTCAAGATCGAGCTTCATTTTGGAGTGACTACGAAGGATACATGCTTAATTTTTCATATTCATGTTTTAAACTTGTTTAAATCATGGTCAAACATAGGATTTGACCAAGATTCAAATGGGCATAAAAATTCAAAAAAAAAACAATAAAATGAAAAACCAATGCACATAGTCATCTTATGTCATCTAGTAAGCATTCAATTAAGTTGATAAACAAGGTCTAGACATATTCAAACCAAAAAAATCATGTATCAAGCTACCCCTAACCCCAAACTCTATCTTATGAAGTCAAGCATGAAGAGAAGTACGCGGTTTTTTGGTTTCAAACATGGAAATTTCAAAAACCCTCTCAAGAGCTTCCATTTTGGAGTGACTACGAAGGATACATGCTTAATTTTTCATATTCATGTTTTAAACTTGTTTAAATCATGGTCAAACCTAGGATTTGGCCAAGATTCAAATGGGCAAAATTTTAAAAAAAATCAAGGCACATAGTCTTCTTATGTCATATAGTAAGCATTCAATTAAGTTGATAAACAAGGTCTAGACATATTCAAACGAGAGAAATCATGTATCTACCCCCTAACCCTAAACTCTGTCTCATGAAGTCAAGCGCATGCATGAAGATATGTGGTTTTTGGTTTCAAACATGGAAATTTCAAAAACCCTCCCAAGAGCTTCATTTCGAAGTGATTAATTAAGAAGCATACATGCATGGTTACTTTTTCATAGTCATGTTTTAAACTTATTCAAATCTTGGTGAAACCTAGGATTTGACCAAGATTCAAATGGGTATAAAAATTCAAAAAAAAAACAAAAAAGGTCTTCTTATGTTATATAGTAGGCATTCAATTAAGTTGATAAACAAGGTCTAGACATATTCAAACAAGAAAAATCATGCATGTATCTACCCCTAACCCTAAACTCTGTTTCATGAAGTCAAGCATGAAGATATGTGGTTTTTGGTTTCGAACATGGAAATTCAAAAACCCTCCCAAGAGCTTCATTTTGAAGTGACTAAGAAGCATACATGCTTACTTTTTCATATTCATGTTTTTAACTTATTCAAATCTTGGTGGAACCAAGGATTTGACCAAGATTCAAATGGGTATAAAAATTCAAAAAAAAAAGGTCTTCTTATGTTATATAGTAAGCATTCAATTATTTTGATAAACAAGGTCTACACATATTCAAACCAGGAAATTATGTATCTACCCCTAACCCTAAACTCTGTCTTATGAAGTCAAGCATGCATGAAGAGAAGTGGTTTTTGGTTTCAAGCATGGAAATTTCAAAAACCCTACCAAGAGCTTCATTTTGGAGTGACTAAGAAGCATACGTACGTGCTTACTTTTTCATATTCATGTTTTAAACTTGTTTAAATCTTGGTCAAACCTATGATTTGACCAAGATTCAAATGGGTATAAAAAATGAAAACCAAGGTCTTCTTATGTCATATAGCAAGCATTCAATTAAGTTGATAAATAAGGTCTAGACATATTCAAACCAGAAAAATCATGTATCAAGCTACCCCTAACCCCTAATTAACTCTGTCTTATGAAGTCAAGCATGAAGATAAGTATGTGGTTTTTTGGTTTCAAACATGGAAATTTCAAAAACCCTCTCAAGATCGAGCTTCATTTTGGAGTGACTACGAAGGATACATGCTTACTTTTTCATATTCATGTTTTAAACTTGTTTAAATCATGGTCAAACCTAGGATTTGACAAAGATTCAAATGGGCATAATTTAAAAAAAAACAAAAAATGAAAAACCAAGGCACATAGTCTTCTTATGTTATATTGTAAGCATTCAATTAAGTTGATAAACAAGGTCTAGACATATTCAAACCAGAGAAATCATGTATCTACCCCCTAACCTAAACTCTGTCTCATGAAGTCAAGCATGATGATATGTGGTTTTTGGTTTCAAACATGGAAATTTCAAAAACCCTCCCAAGAGCTTCATTTTGAAGTGATTAATTATGAAGCATACATGCATGCTTACTTTTTCATATTCATGTTTTAAACTTATTCAAATCTTGGTGAAACCTAGGATTTGACCAAGATTCAAATCCGTATAAAAATTAAAAAACAAAATAAAAAACAAGGTCTTCTTATGTTATATAGTAAGCATTCAATTAAGTTGATAAATAAGGTCTAGACATATTCAAACCAGAAAAATCATGTATCTACCCCTAACCCTAAACTTTGTCTTATGAAGTCAAGCATGAAGAGAAGTGGTTTTTGGTTTCAAACATGGAAATTTTAAAAACCTCCCCAAACTTCATTTTAGAGTGACTAAGAAGGATACAAGCTTCCCTTTTCATTTTCATGTTTTAAACTTGTTTAAATTATCTTGGTCAAATCTAGGATTTGACAAGATTCAAATGGGCAAACATATGATAAGTGATGCAAATATCATTTCTAAGTGCGGGCAAACCAGCCTTTAGCTTAACATATTTCTAAGTACAAGGTTTCAGAAAATTGAGTGGGGGCGGCTGCCCCCCTTGGCTATAGTCTGGATCCGCCCATGCTATAGTTTGAGGCCATTTGGATGACGTCGAAAAAATTCTTTGATTAGAAATGGGGTTGTTCGAACCCCGTAGTTGGATTTTTTGAACCTTGATCTGTAGTACTGGGCAAAACCCTAGTTTAACCTATTTAATTATAGATTCGTAGGTCGATTTTTCTACGTACCTTTTTATTATTACTCTACTATGCAGCACATATGTGTTTGCCCGTCGAGTGAAACTCGGAGGAAGAGGGATCACTCGGAAGGAGAGAAGAAGGAGGGAGAGCATTATGGTGTTCCCCTTTTTCGGGTGATGATGTTGACTGTTGTGCGGGGTGTCAGTGAGCGGGAGGTGCGGCGGCGAGCCGAGTCGAGCGAGGCCGAGAATGAGAGAGATTTGTTTTTTTGTGAGAGGGACAACCGAAGGATCCTGAAGGACCCAGAGACTTCCAATACGCATCTGATGCGTCTTCTCTTGACAAAGAAAATGGCTGGGAGTTTGCGTACCTATTGCACGTGACTTGTGCTCACTGAAGTGTGGGACCTCACGCATGGGCACCACACGTAAGTGACAGACCTGTTGGTGTAAAAACTCGGTTGATTATTATAGTGCATTAGAACAAAGTTTCCTATGGATTCAAGGGTAGGAAATCCAAGTTAACTCATTTACATGACATTATTTTTTCCATGAAGCAAAGTTAACACATCTATCAATTGGTACATTTTGGAGTGACTAAGAAGGATCCATGCTTACCTTTTCGTTTTCACGTGTTAAACTTGTTTAAATCTTGGTCAAACCTAGGATTTGACAGAGATTCAAATGGGCGGAAAATTAAAAAAAACAGAAAAATGAAAAACCAAAGCACATACGTAGTTTTCTTATGTCATATAGTAAGCATTCAAGTTGATAAACAAGGTCTAGACATATTCAAAACATACAAATCATGTATTTACCCCTAACCCTAAACTATGTCTTATGAAGTCAAGTATGAAGAGAAGTGGTTTTGGGTTTCAAACATGGAAATTTCAAAAACCTCCCAAAAACTTCATTTAGAGTGACTAAGAAGGATAAATGCTTCCCTTTTCATTTTCATGTTTTAAACTTGTTTAAATCTTGGTAAAACCTAGGATCTGACCAAGATTCAAATGGGCATCAAAAATAAAAAAATCAGAAAAATGAAAAACCAAAGCACATAGTCTTCTTATGTCATATAGTAAGCATTAAAGTTGATAAACAAGGTCTAGACGTATTCAAACCAGACAAATCATGTATCTACCCCTAACCCTAAACTCTGTCTTATGAAGTCAAGCATGAAGAGTTTTGGGTTTCAAACATGGAAATTTCAAAAACCCTCTCAAAGAGCTTCATTTTGGAGTGACTAAGAAGGATCCATAGGAAACTATGTACTAATACAGTATAATGATCACCCGAGTTATTAGAGCAACAAGTCTGTCACTTACGTGTGGTTCCCATGCGTGAGGTCCCACACTTCAGTGAGCACAAGTCACGTAGTCTTCTTATGTCATATAGTAAGCATTAAATTAAGTTGATAAACAAGGTCTAGACATATCAAACCAGAAAAATCATGTATCTACCCCCTATATATCCCTAAACCCTGACTTATGAAGTCAAGCATGAAGAGAAGAAGTGGTTTTTGGTTTCAAACATGGAAATTTCAAAAACCCTCCCAAGAGCTTCATTTTGGAGTGACTAGTTAAGACGCATACATGCTTACTTTTTCATATTCATGTTTTAAACTTGTTCAAATCTTGGTCAACAAACCTAGGATTTGACGAAGATTCAAATGGGTATAAAAAATTAAAACCAAGGTCTGCTCATGTCATATAGTAAGCATTCAATTAAATTGATAAACAAGGTCTAGACATATTCAAACTAGTAGGAAAATCATGTATATATCTACCCCTAACCCTAAACTATGTCTTATGAAGTCAAGCATGCATGAAGAGAAGTGGTTTTTGGTTTTCAAGCATGGAAATTTCAAAAACTCTTATGTCATCTAGTAAGCATTCAATTAAGTTGATAAACAATGTCTAGACATATTCAAACCAGAAAATTTATGTATCAAGCTACCCCTAACCCCAAACTCTGTCTTATGAAGTCAAGCATGAAGAGAAGTACGTGGTTTTTTGGTTTCAAACATGGAAATTTCAAAAACCCTCTCAAGATCGAGCTTCATTTTGGAGTGACTACGAAGGATACATGCTTAATTTTTCATATTCATGTTTTAAACTTGTTTAAATCATGGTCAAACATAGGATTTGACCAAGATTCAAATGGGCATAAAAATTCAAAAAAAACAATAAAATGAAAAACCAATGCACATAGTCATCTTATGTCATCTAGTAAGCATTCAATTAAGTTGATAAACAAGGTCTAGACATATTCAAACCAAAAAATTCATGTATCAAGCTACCCCTAACCCCAAACTCTGTCTTATGAAGTCAAGCATGAAGAGAAGTACGCGGTTTTTTGGTTTCAAACATGGAAATTTCAAAAACCCTCTCAAGAGCTTCCATTTTGGAGTGACTACGAAGGATACATGCTTAATTTTTCATATTCATGTTTTAAACTTGTTTAAATCATGGTCAAACCTAGGATTTGGCCAAGATTCAAATGGGCAAAATTTAAAAAAAAATCAAGGCACATAGTCTTCTTATGTCATATAGTAAGCATTCAATTAAGTTGATAAACAAGGTCTAGACATATTCAAACGAGAGAAATCATGTATCTACCCCTAACCCTAAACTCTGTCTTATGAAGTCAAGCATGCATGAAGAGAAGTGGTTTTTGGTTTCAAGCATGGAAATTTCAAAAACCCTCCCAAGAGCTTCATTTTGGAGTGACTAAGAAGCATACGTACGTGCTTACTTTTTCATATTCATGTTTTAAACTTGTTCAAATCTTGGTCAAACCTATGATTTGACCAAGATTCAAATGGGTATAAAAAATGAAAACCAAGGTCTTCTTATGTCATATAGTAAGCATTCAATTAAGTTGATAAATAAGGTCTAGACATATTCAAACCAGAAAAATCATGTATCAAGCTACCCCTAACCCCTAATTAACTCTGTCTTATGAAGTCAAGCATGAAGATAAGTATGTGGTTTTTGGTTTCAAACATGGAAATTTCAAAAACCCTCTCAAGATCGAGCTTCATTTTGGAGTGACTATGAAGGATACATGCTTACTTTTTCATATTCATGTTTTAAACTTGTTTAAATCATGGTCAAACCTAGGATTTGACCAAGATTCAAATGGGCATAATTAAAAAAAAAAAATGAAAAACCATACATCTTCTTATGTTATATTGTAAGCATTCAATTAAGTTGATAAACAAGGTCTAGACATATTCAAACCAGAGAAATCATGTATCTACCCCCTAACCTAAACTCTGTCTCATGAAGTCAAGCATGATGATATGTGGTTTTTGGTTTCAAACATGGAAATTTCAAAAACCCTCCCAAGAGCTTCATTTTGAAGTGATTAATTATGAAGCATACATGCATGCTTACTTTTTCATATTCATGTTTTAAACTTATTCAAATCTTGGTGAAACCTAGGATTTGACCAAGATTCAAATCCGTATAAAAATTAAAAAACAAAATAAAAAAACAAGGTCTTCTTATGTTATATAGTAAGCATTCAATTAAGTTGATAAATAAGGTCTAGACATATTCAAACCAGAAAAATCATGTATCTACCCCTAACCCTAAGCATGTATCTCGTTGTTTGCGCTATGATACAATATCTACCTATGTTACACTAATCTCCTCTCTCCTACTTAATTAGCTGCCACATCAGCAGTTTTGTGGGACCAATGTGTATGATACTAGCTATGATACTAGCACTATCATGTGGGTACCTAAATCTCGAGTCAAAGTTTGACACGAGACCGATGTGGACTTTATTAATGGTGGAAGGGAGTAACAATCATAAGCACATTATTATTATTGATTGAACAACATTTTATTTGATGTGCCATAAGAAGTTTAGAAACTCCTAGCCCCTGGAGGTGGCGTTTTGGCACACACGTGCATATGCACCGATTATTGAAAATAATAAAAAAACAATTATATAAATGTTAAAAAAATCTGACATAAATTTTTTGGTATACATTGTGACATCCTATGTTCGTTCATAAGTTTTCGTGGAAAAACAACATTTTGTGTGGTGTGTACAAAAAAGGCAAAAAATGTACGTAGTCGTGTTACAGCATCAAAATTTGTCTTTTTTACAGGAGCCACATATTTTTTTAAAAAAAATGTACCAACATAAAATGTCTAGATATACATGTAAAATTTCAGTTTAGAATTTTTGGACACTTTGAAATGTGGATTCACATAATGGATTCCTCTACCTCGACCCCCTTGGATTCCTGAACAGACTTACAGTACTACTAGTAGGGCCTACTATTTATTATTATTATTACCTACTGCAGGCAAAATTTAATCTCATCGAGCGGTAAAATTCCCCGCCAACGCCCAAATATCTCGCGCCGCAAAGTTTCAGATCTGCGAATATTTTTTCCCTCAAAAGAAGGACTGCGAAATTCCCTTTTTCTCCTCTATCGCCCAGCTTCGCCCTAGTTTCGCCCGCAAGCCCTCAGAGAAACCGCTCCTCTTACCTACCTCCCACCTTCACGGCCGCCGCACCGGAAAATCACCGCCGCACTTCGCCGTTCAAGCTGCCACGGCTTCAAACCCCGAGGCTGCCCTATCCGCTTGATGCACCTACTCCGGCGTCCACCGCACCGTATCTCGTTCGCCGACTCTATCGACCACCGCACCTGACCAGCTTCGCCGACACCGACGTCCCCGTGCACTGCACATCATCTGCTTCACCGACCTTCTACTTCGGCCGGCGCGCTGAACACTTCATCGACCGCCCAGCATGTCCTTCTCCGACCCCCCAAGATCTGCTTCCCCGGCACCCACCGCAACAGCAGTCCCCTCGCCGACCTCCACGTCACCCGTAAGAACGCGGAACACGTCTAAACGCCGCCCAGAAATAGGTAACCAGACATCCCTGCGCGTTTTGTTCTGTTAGGAGTATTGCAGCTGACTGTATTTCTGAATTCGTGCTAGTATATTTTTAACTTACAAGTGCTTTCGTTGTAACCACCTCATCCTTTAGATTTAAACACGACGCATAAGTATTTTTTTCCGTGACCTAACCCACCCATTTGCTGAAACTCTACATGGTATCAGAGCCTAGGTTTCCTTCCTGCTAGTGCTAGCCGCCCCAAACAGTACCATACAAGTTCTTCCTTTGACCACAAAAACCACCGTTGAGATGTAGAAATCCAGGCGGCGGGAGGCCGCATCAGGTGCTCTGCGTGGGTTGCGGCTATCACACACAGCGATGCGAGTTGTGTGAGATCGGCGGCTGCTCGCGCGGGGACAAAGAAGAGGGTCAAGATCGTTTTGGTTTAGAAAGGAGAGAAGAGGAAGTGAATCCGTGGCAGAGAGATCTGGATCCGTGCGAGGGGGAGATGTTGGAGGCGTGCGGAGTGGGCCGAGCCTTTGAGCGCAGGGCGGAGCCGGAGGTTGGTGCTGGACGTTGACCAGCGCGAGCCGGTCGATGTGGCCAGGTGCGGTGCCAGGTTGGCCAGGGCGCGCAGACGAGGCGCCATCCGAGTGGAAGTGAGGAGAAAATGGAGATGTGAGGCTGTGAGGATATGTTGTGATGGAGTTGATGAGGCTGCGATTGAGTCGTGATGGAGTTGATGAGGCTGCGGTTTAGTGGTGATGGTGATGGTTGTGGATATGTCCAGGGGAAAGGCATGCGTGCCTGAGGTGAGACTGGTTGAGGCCTGACCGGGGGATAGGCATGGGTGCTTGAGGAGTGGATGGTTGAGGCAGGAGTTGGCTGGGGGTTTGTGGGAGAGACGGAAGAGGTCAGTGGCCGGGCAGAGTGGAGAAGAGAGGCTGAGGACATTGAGGCGAGTGTGGATGGTTCTGCGGAACTTGTGTGGTGAGGCAGCCGGGGTTGTTGAGGATGTGTATGGTTAGGAGTTGTGCGTATCCCAGATGGTTGAAGCTGGATGTCTTCGCTGCTGATGAAGAGATGAATCGAGATGACAAGATGATGAAAAGTGCAATGCTGTCATGTATCCTAGGAGTTATGCTGAAAGTTCATTACTCGTAGTTGTCATATGTGTCATGTTGTTGCAAGATGGCCATGGTTGTTTACCCATGATCATCTTGAGGGGGTGTGTTGGACCATGAGTGAGTTTAGTAGTAGCGCTGTAGTAATATTGTATCCAGTGTGAGGCCCATAGAGGCCCATGTCCAGTGGTATTGTAACCCTAACTCAGATGATATAAATACAGAGTGTCGTGGTCTGAGTGACCTAACCCACCCATTCGCTGAAACTCTACAAAATATGAGCCACCAATCATGAGCCGTTGAATGCTCTACATGTCCACGATTGACAACAACAACAACAAAAACAAAACAAAGCTTTATTCCCAAACAAGTTGGGGTAGGCTATACAAGTCCACCATTGACACGATTACAATTTCTCACTATTTGGCCGTAGGCTACTGCTCTAGTTACATCATGTTTGATATCTTTCTGCGATCCTGTATTACATGTTTATGCACGTCATAATGTTTCTACTACTGTTTGGTGTCAATTTAATTATAGCAAATCCTTGACTCGTAACTGTTTGTTGTTATTACACGTGCAGCAGGCACATCTTACACTCAGAAACGTAGAGTAAAGCTCGCCTATAATCATGTAAGTACCTGCTGTTTTTTGTATATTGCTTAATGCAAACTTCTATATCTTGGATCCTGTTTCTGTTTACAATTGGCCTCTCCTTCATGCAGAGGAGAAACAGTGTGGCACCAGGTTCTTCTGCCCAAGTACCTGATGAGGTCCGTGTGACTCAAAAAAAAGCTCACGTAAGTTCCCTGTTTTTTTTGGAATGTTAATTTACCTCCTGTGCGTAGTTCAATTGCATCATTTTCTGTATGTTGCACTACCTAAGTTGCCTAATGGAATCTAATAAAATATAAACAATGACCATATGGAACATTGCACACTGCCTTTGACCCATCTGGCATCCGGCATGCCTGGGTATAAGTTACATGATTTGGCTATGTTAAACAAGTCCTAAAATTCTATTATGTTAATTTTTTGCCTGTTGCTTCATTGAGTTTGCCTGTTGTTCCATGGCTAGTGCATGAAGTTTGATAGAAATGATCCTAGCTGAAATGATGCACTTCGTGTTTTTTTATTGCTTTATTCCTAACCTAGCTTCCTATTCTACTTGAAACATGATTGCTTTATTCCTAACCTAGCTTCCTATTCTACTTGAAACATGATTGCTTTATTCCTAACCTAGCTTCCTATTCTACTTGAAACATTGTGAAAAAATAGTTATATTACTTGTTTAAATGTCTAGCTTTGTTTTTCTGAGTCCCATTGACATGATGTGGTATATCCATATTCAAATGATCTGGCTGTTTATATAATACGCTCCATGTTCAATTGCTTCATTCATTTTCTAGTAATCTACTAGTAAGTAGCACGTGCTTTGCACGTCACGACATATATAATTTTAAAATATATTTCCATATTTTATTTGATGTTGATAATTATTATTTTTTGCTAAAATTAGTCACAAAGCCTAAAGTTTGGCTTTTGAAAAACTAATACACCCTAAAAGAAGTAATGGAAGGAGTAATATGTGAGTTCATTACAATTAAGTTTTTTAGTCAGTATGAAATAGAAGTATACCCTAATACGAAAGTGACAAAACTTTTTCATGGACACCCCATTAGGATTATGTATATTTTTGTGATTAGAGTCGAGAATTTTTAAGGATCTATCTTACCTTTTGCGGCATGCATATTGCACGGCAAGACTATCTAATTTATATATTTCTACCATATTTTTTGAAATTTAAAATACATTATCCAATATCTATGTATAAATTTACTACCTCAATACTTTTTATGTGACCCACACATGGCCACCGTTAGATTTTATATCAAAACTGGGTTGTCATGGGGAAAAAAGTTAGACCTTAATATGAGTAAATACGAAATATTAGTACTAAATTAATATATAATATTTTATCAGCCTTGGTTGGTGGACCAATGAACTTCGTATCTTCGAGCTTGAAGATGGTTCTTGTAACATAGTAATTGCTATTTGTTTTCCTAGCACAGAATTATATATCAATATCTTCACATAACCATGTACGATGAAGATGATATTTTTCATAACACAGTGCCAATGTAGACGATGGCTTGTGCTTCTATAAACTCCCAAAATAAAAATGTTTTCTTGAGTAAAACAAAAGAACGGCTGAGATTAAATGATACATGTTTGCCGTGTATTGTATTGCATTTTAACTTGTTTTGTCTTAGTTTCAGCCTGCAAACAAAGCTGTAATGTCAGTAGGGACAACCCATTTATCAAGTGTTGCGGTCATTTCACAGAGCAACAGTGACAGTGGCACGTGCTCTCATTGGTCCACTGAGTCCAGTACACCAACCGTTCCAGAAGAAATAGATGTACGAGGCTCTATTTTGGATTGCTTGCTATGTTATATCAGCTCAATGATGCTCTTGAAATTGGAGGTCTTTTATTGCATCATATGATGTTGTAACTTGTTTTATCTAAATTTCAGGCTTCAAATAAAGCTACAAAGCCAGAAGCAAGGGCCAATGCCTCAAGTATTGATGTTTCACAAAGCAGCAGTGAGAGTGCATATTGCTCGCATAGGCCCATGGTATCTATTGCTCAACTTAATCCGGCACAAAGAGATTTGGGGGATGCACTCTGATACGTCCAAAACGTATCTACTTTCCCGAACATTTTTGCTATTGTTTGGCCTCTAATTTGTGTATTTTGGATGCAACTAACACGGACTAACGCTGTTTTCAGCAGAATTGTGTCTCGTTTTTGTGCAGAAATCCAACTTTCGGGAAAAACCTCGGAATTTATGCAGAAGGCCCTATTTTCCCAGGAAACTAACGGAGCCAGAAGGGCAATTGAAGTGGAGGCCCGAGGGCCCCACACCATAGGGCGGCGCGGCCTAGGGGGGGCCCGCGCGGCCCTGTGGTGTGGCCCCCTCGGCCGGCCTCCGACGCCCTCCTTCGGACTACTTATTCGCCTCGACCTAAAAACGCCACGAGAGAAGAAAAAGTCGCCAGAAACCCTCCAGAACGCCGCCACATCGCGAAACTCCGTCGCGGGAGCCAGAAGTCTCCGTTCTGGCACTCCGCCGGGACGGGAATTGGAGGAGATCATCACCGCCATCACCGCCAACGCCTCTCCATCAACCAGCAATGTTTCCCCCATCCATGTGTGAGTAATTCCCCCGCTGTAGGCCGAAGGGGATGGTAGGGATTGGATGAGATTGGTCATGTAATAGCATAAGATTGTTAGGGCATAGTGCCTAGTGTCCGTAGATGGTACTTTTATGATATTGTTGCAACTTGTTATGCTTAATGCTTGTCACTAGGGCCCGAGTGCCATGATCTCAGATCTGAACATGTTATTGATTCATGAAGATATTCGTTGTTTATGATCTTACCTGCAAGTTGTATACACATGTCGCTGTCCGGAACCAATGGCCCCGAAGTGACAAGAATCGGGACAACCGGAGGATGGCGGTGATGTGAGGATCACATGTGTTCACGGAGTGTTAATGCTTTGCTCCGGTACTCTATTAAGGAGTACCTTAATATCCAGTAGTTTCCCTTGAGGCCGGCTGCCACCGGCTGGTAGGACAAAAGATGTTGTGCAAGTTTCTCATTGCGAGCACGTACGACTATAATTGGAACACATGCCTATTGATTGATTAGTACTTGGATACCGTTTTATTATTATCTGCAAATGCCCTGCTATGATTGTTACATGAGTTTCTCTCATCCATGCAACGCCCGTCATCCGTCCCCGTGCCTACAGTATTTTAATCCTGCTGTTTACTAAAATCACTACTGCTGTCTTTGTTACTCTTCTTGTTATTTCACTACTTACTGCTATAAAGCTGTTACTACGATAAACTCTTGCGAGCAAGTCTGTTTCCAGGTGCAGCTGAATTGACAACTCCGCTGTTAAGGCTTTCAAGTATTCTTTGTCTCCCTTGTGTCGAATCAATAAATTGGGTAATACTTCCCTCGAAGTTGCGATCCCCTATACTTGTGGGTCATCAAGACTATTTTCTGTTGCCGGGGAGCATAGCTTTATTTGGAAGTTCACTTGGATTAATATTGTTCGCTGCAAATTCTCCATCATGGGTAAACCTCGCGATACTAAGGTCGCCATATTACCATCCACTACAAGAAAAGGTACAATTCTGAGTACCTCCGCTACACTTGATTCACCATCTGTGATTGATAAACTTGTTTCACCGCCACATGCTTCGCATGCGGGTACATCTGCTGAATCTGAACACTCTCATAATATTGATAATGTTTCTGCTGTGCTTGATGATAGTGGTTCATTGGGATCTTTTCTAGATGCTTCCATTGCTAGGTCTAGACAAATTGAAAATGCTGAAATTCCTGATGTTACTACACCTGTTAATTCACCTGAACTTGAATACTCTAGTGATGATCTTGATGAAGATTATGTGGAACTTGATGATGATTTTATTGAAAAATGCCATGCTACTACTGATGCAAGAAAAATTAAAAAGTTGCTTGCAGAACATACTGTTAGATATAAACTGTCTCCTGATCCTAAATTTGCCACATCTCCTATAAACATTAGGGATAAAGATTATGATTTTTCTCTTGATCTATCTCATATAGCTATTGTTGAGAAAACACCTTTTTGTGGTACTGAAAAAGAAAGTGCTGTTGAACACATGACTTATCTACTCTGAGTAGCTTGTTTTCTGATGATGTTAAGAAGCGTACTTACTTTGTTGCTAAAATCTTTCCATTCTCATTAAAGGATGACGCTAAAACTTGGTATAATAGTTTGCCACCTGGTTCTATTAAAAGTCCAAAATAATTACTTGCTATTTTCTTTCGGAAATACTTTCCTGCTAGTGCTCAACATGCTGCTTTGCAGAGAGTTTATAATTTTGATCAGGAAGATGAAGAGAAATTGCCTGAGGCTTGGGCAAGATTTTGCTCTCTTATTAGAGCTCAGCCTGACCATGATTTGGAAAAGCATGATTTACTTGATATATTTTATAGTGGGCTAACCATTGAGTCTAGGGCATACCTGGATAGTTGTGCTGGTTGTGTTTTCAGGAAAAGAACTCCAGACGACGCTGAAGAATTATTGGCTAAAATAAGCCGGAATTATGATGATTGGAATACGCCTGAACCAACTCCAACGCCAATAGTGAAGAAGAGGGGTTTAATTAAATTGAATGATGAAGATATGAGGGAAGCCAAGAAGTCTCTCAAGGAGAAAGGTATTAAATCTGAAGATGTGAAGAATCTACCTCCTATAGAAGATATATGTGAGATAATTCCCCCTTCATCCATGATTGAGGTAAATTCCCTTCAACGCTTTACTAGGGAAGATATTCCGTATTCAAAACCTCCTGCGCAATGCTTAGATGAGTTTGATAATTATATTGTTAAGCAAGAAAATTTTAATATGAGAGTAGAGAATCATCTAATGGAAAATTCTCAAGCTATTAGTCAATTGCATGATATTGTGGAGAGAACCTCCAATGATGTTAAGATGCTTGTTAAACATTTTCATATGATTCAAACTCAAATTGATCAACTCACTAAAGTGCAAAATGACTTGTTAGGAAATAATGCTAAAGAAAAACATGCTTATGAAGTAACAACTAGAGGTGGTGTCTCTACCCAGGATCCTCTATATCCTGAAGGGCATCCCAAAAGAATTGAACAAGATTCTCAACGCATTGAACCTAGAGCTCATTCTAAGAAAAAGAAAAAGAAACATAAAAATGTTGTAGAATCCTCTGAACCTGTTAATGATCCTAATAGTATTTCTATTTCTGATGCTGAAACTGAAAGTGGTAATGAACATGATAATAGTGAAGATAATGATAAGAATGATACTCCTGATAAAGAAGAGGTTGAAAAAGAACCTGAAAAGCATGCTAAAAATAAAAAGTATACTAAAGAAGATTTTATTACTGAGAAACATGGTAATGAAAGAGAACCTTGGGTGCAAAAGCCAATGCCTTTTCCTGCTAAGAAATTAAAATCAAAGGAAGAGGAACACTATAATAAATTCTGTGATTGGATGAAACCTTTATTCTTGCAAATTCCTTTGACTGATGCTATTAAATTGCCTCCTTATTCAAAGTATATGAAAGATATTGTTACTAACAAAAGGAAAATCCCCAATGAGGAAATTTCCACTATGCTTGCTAATTACTCTTTCAATGGCAAAGTTCCAAAGAAGTTGGGCGACCCAGGTATACCTACTATTCCTTGTTCTATTAAGAATAATTATGTTAAAACTGCTCTATGTGACTTGGGAGCCGGTGTTAGTGTTATGCCTTTTTCTCTATACAAGAGACTTTACTTAGATAAGTTGATACCTACTGATATATCTTTGCAAATGGCTGATAAATCTACTGCTATTCCTGTTGGTATATGTGAGGATGTTCCTGTTCAAGTTACTAATAACTGCTTGATATTAACTGATTTTGTTGTGTTGGAAATGCTGAAGATGATAATATGTCTATTATTCTTGGGAGACCTTTTCTTAACACCGCAGGGGCTGTTATTGATTGCAATAAAGGAAAGGTTACTTTCAATGTTGATGATAAGGAACACACCGTCTATTTCCCCAAGAGGATTGAAAAAGCGTGCGGAGTTAATACTATTTCTCATGTGAGAACTATCAAAGTGGGAACCATCGATTGTCCCATATATGAGCCTAAGGAAGAATATCAAACTCTTGTGATTGGATCCATATCAATACAATACAAGGTAACATGATTGATTTGAGGTTTATTTCTTCATATGCTATATAAAATTTATTTGGTGGCAAGACTTGATCAACCTTGTTAACAAATACCTTTTATATGCATAGAGGAGGTAAACAACATCTCTTTCTTCCTCCACTTGCTTTAGTTGCTGTAGCACTTTTAATTTGCAAAGTTTCTTAGTTGATTTGAGATTTCAAAAAATTTCCTGGCCAGTAATAATAAACTTAATACCCAGAAAATGTGCATTTTTCAAAGTTTTCAAAAATTCGCGAAAATTATACCGTTGGTCCTATTTTTCGACGAGGCACCTGGGAGCACCAGAGGATGACCTGTGGGGCACCAGAGGGCGCCAAACCACAGGCCGGCGCGGCCAAGGAGGTGGCCGCGCCACCATGTGGTGTGGGCCCCTCCTTGCCCCACTTTGCCATCTCTTCCTCCCAGCACCTTCTCTCTCCCGAAAAAACTCGAACACATTTCCTCTCACTCGCGTTTCTCAAGAACTCCAGATTTCTCGATCTCTTTGCTCAGCCCAGATTTCCTGCTGAAATTTGGCACATTTGCTCCTTGGTATGTGACTCCTCCACCCATCCAAGTAGAATTTTGTTTGGTTGAGTATATCTTGAATATTTTGCTGCTGTAGGTAACATGTTTGGTGAGCTTGCATGCTTGTTCTAATTGGTAGAAATTAGTTTTGATGCATGATTAGTACTCTAGCAAGTTCCTATGGTAGTTTCCCTCAATTATATGTCACCAAATCAAGTTTTATATTGTTTGTTAAAAATTTCAGAAAATGGAAGGAGGTAGGCACCAACTCAACCAACATGAGTTGGAGGTGCCACAGGTCATGAGAGTTCACCGGGAAGAAGGAGTATATCCCACTTACTATCCGTGTGTGGATTTCATGAGAAGTGCAGGGATTTTGCAGGACGTCCAAAATTTAATCTCTCGTGCAGGATTGGATGATTTTGTTGATGGGGAACCATGCCAATATGTGAAGCTGACTATGTCAGTAGTGCAAGATTTTAAATTCAATTGGTCACGATCTAACCCCATGGTTCAGTACAAAATTTATAATAAAACTGTCAACTTGCCATTCAGTGATTTTTGTGCAGCAATCAAAGTGCCGCAATGGGGATCATGCGAGAAGATAAAGGGATCGCCGCAAGAGCTCTTGGACCTCTTCAAGATGATTTGTCATGGAAGAAGCTTCTCAGAGGATGATGGGGGGATTGGTCAGTCACGGAAAGTGCAGTTAATGCATACATCGAGGGAGGAAGCCATCGTGCACGAGACAACGCGGATGAGGTCGAGGAACACCTCGACTCTTCATCCGATGCAGCAAGCTCTTCGCATCTACCAGCTGGGTATGAGGAGCCTCCACGCTTTTCTTCTGCATCGGTACCTTATTATGACTACTCCATGTATGATCCACCGGCGTGGAACCCAGACCCTCGATGGGATTGAACTCCACTTAGGCCAAAAGCCTAAGCTTGGGGGGAGGTATACCGGCATCACTCATTCTTTGCATATTATGATTGCTGGATACTTGTATATACTTGTTTAGTCTCTTTGAGTGGTTTTCTAATGAGAGGAAGATGATATTTGGGGAAGTGCTGCCTGAAAACAGATTCTGGGCTGTTACCGTAAAAATTCGTGCGCACAGCCAGAACGTTATTTTGAGTTGCAAATTTTTGTGCATGTTCCCCAGGTTGTTATCTAACTTTCATTAGTTGAACACTTTTTGAACTGAGCAAAGTAAGATTTTTGTAAAAATAGATTTCTGTACTGCTGTCAGGTTTTGGCAGATTTCTGCCATCTTGCTTTTCTGTGTTTCTTTTAGTTTGTTATTTCTTGTTTCCGCTTTGTTTCTTTCCCAAAACACAAAAAGACCAAAAATATTTCTGTTGTTTCTCTTCATCATTTGTTTATCTTGGTTTTTGCATTTGTTTCACTTTATTTGCTATTGCTAGTTTGCTATAAGAAAACCCAAAAAGATTTTGCTTTGTTTGCTTGTTTCCTTTTGTTCTTGTTCTCAAATTCGAAAACACCAAAAATATTTGCTGTTCTTCTTTGGTTTGTAAAGTTCATTATGAGTTCAATGGTCTTCGGTGGCTGGAGCGTGGTTTTCATTTCATATTATCCAAGCTACACAAGTGAAAAGGCAATAATGACGATCTACGACAATCTGATTGTGGTGAGAGGCTGGTATGAACTCTATTTGTTTTCATTTTTGTACATATACTCATCCATGTGAGCATGCTTAGTTGGTTCATGTGAGGTATATGTCATTTAAGAAAGTCTAGTAGTTCATGATCTCTCATGATTAGCTCCAATCTATTAATATGAGTAGCATGTCATGGATGTTTGCTTGCATTGTTTTATTCATAAGTAAGTATGGCATTGTGGTATCCTCCTCTGAATAATTCATTTATATCGACTTGGCACATGCTCACGCATGCATATGACTGAACAAGAGTCAATTAAGCCTCAATGATTTACATTGCTTCAGAGTTCTTGTATCACTTTTATGCCTCAGTTAATTTATTTTGCCGCAAGCATGATTATGACAGTTATTGCTCTCTTGATTTGTCGCTCCCTAGTCTTTTGCTAGCCTTCACTTGTACTGAGCGGGAACGCTGCTCGTGCCTCCAAACACATGAAAACCAAGTTATTCCAGAGTGTCCACCATAAATACCTATGCATGGCATTTCAAACCATTCCAAGTAAATTCTCATGCGCTACCTTTAAAATCTTCAAAATGCTTCTTAATTTGTGTTAATGTTTCATAGCTCATGAGGAAGTATGTGGTGTTTAGCTTTCAACCTTGTCATTTACTTTTGACGGACTCTCATATGGAATAGTGGCACATCCGCTTATCCAATAATTTTGCAAAAAGAGCTGGCAATGGGATTCCCAGTCCCGAATTAATTAACTTAAATAGACACTCCTCCATGGTTTGAGATTGTTGGACGGCACCCGAAGGATTCGGTTAGCCATGGCTTGTGTAAGCAAAGGTTGGGGGGAGTGTCATAATCATAATAAAACTAAAATAAAAAGGCACTCCTTCATGGTATGTGATTGTTGGCAGGCACCCGAGGATTCGGTTAGCCATGGTTTGTGTAAGAAAGGTTGGAAGGAGTGCCACATAAACATGCAAATAATTCATGGGAGCCGCTCTTGAAAGTCCGGTTGGCGAGGTAGTTGGTGTACCCATTACCATTCGTTGACAACAACAAACACCTCTCAAAATAATTTTACTCCTGATTTATAAAAATGAAAAGCTCTAGCGCATGTTAATCCCTGCTTCCCTCTGCGAAGGGTCAATCTTTTACTTTTATGTTGTGTCTCCATTATTTCTTTGAGCACTTTCTTGAGAGCACAACTGTCATTCTTAGTATAATATGCTTGTCTCAAAATATGATTGATTGTGGTATAACTTTGATGCTCTTATCTTTGACAATCACTACTTCTAGCCTTTCTATGAACTTCAAAGGTGCCCTGGCATTTATGTTTTGCCAATCAAATACAGGCAAGCGAGATACCACTTTATCATACTCTCTTATGAACATTGCAATCTTGCTTATGTACATGATTCTTGATGCTTATTATTAATTGTTGGTACCTCTCCATGATTGACATAGCTGTTAGATGATCTTATTTGCATGTGTCTCATTATGAACTGCTTAAGTATTAGCCATAACATGAGAATATATACATCATATGAGCAAATGTGTTCGTGAAAATCGCTCAGTTGTTAACTGAATTGCTTGAGGACAAGCAATAAGCTAAGCTTGGGGGAGTTGATACGTCCAAAACGTATCTACTTTCCCGAACACTTTTGCTATTGTTTGGCCTCTAATTTGTGTATTTTGGATGCAACTAACACGGACTAACGCTGTTTTCAGCAGCTCTGGTGTCTCGTTTTTGTGCAGAAATCCAACTTTCGGGAAAAACCTCGGAATTTATGCAGAAGGCCCTATTTTCCCAGGAAACTAACGGAGCCAGAAGGGCAATTGAAGTGGAGGCCCGAGGGCCCCACACCATAGGGCGGCGCGGCCCGGGGGGGGGCCGCGCGGCCCGTGGTGTGGCCCCCTCGGCCGGCCTCCGACGCCCTCCTTCGGACTACTTATTCGCCTCGACCTAAAAACGCCACGAGAGAAGAAAAGTCGAAACCCTCAGAACGCCGCCACATCGCGAAACTCCGTCGCGGGGGAAGTCTCGTTCGGCACTCCGCCGGGACGGGGAATTGGAGGAGATCATCACCGCCATCAAACGCCTCTCCATCAACCAGCAATGTTTCCCCCATCCATGTGTGAGTAATTCCCCCGCTGTAGGCCGAAGGGGATGGTAGGGATTGGATGAGATTGGTCATGTAATAGCATAAGATTGTTAGGGCATAGTGCCTAGTGTCCGTAGATGGTACTTTTATGATATTGTTGCAACTTGTTATGCTTAATGCTTGTCACTAGGGCCGAGTGCCATGATCTCAGATCTGAACATGTTATTGATTCATGAAGATATTCGTTGTTTATGATCTTACCTGCAAGTTGTATACACATGTCGCTGTCCGGAACCAATGGCCCCGAAGTGACAAGAATCGGGACAACCGGAGGGGATGGCAGTGATGTGAGGATTGATGACCCACAAGTATAGGGGGTGTATCGTAGTATCTTCGATAAGTAAGAATGTCGATCCCAACGAGGAGCAGAAGGTGTTGACAAGCAGTTTCGATGAAGGATTCACTGTAAATGCTCACAGACAAATATTCAGGGGGTTTTGATGTAACAGTTGAATAAAGTACGAGTATGTAAAGTGCGAGAGTGACAATTGCAGCAGTGGCCCAATCCTTTTTAGCACAAAGGACAAGCCGGTTTGTTTACTTATAATGACCAAACGTTCTCGAGGACACACGGGATTTTAGTCTAATGCTTTCGCTACATACGGCTAATTAATCTTCATTGTTGTGATAAGTGTTGTGTGGGTGAACCTATGCTAATGTACCGCCCTTCCTAGGACTAATACATACTTGTGATTATACCCCTTGCAAGCATCCGCAACTACAAGAAAGTAATTAAGAATAAATCTAACCACAGCCTTAAACTCTGAGATCCTGCGATCCCTCCTGCATCGATATACCAACGGGGGTTCAGGTTTCACTCCGGCAACCCCGCAATTAGCAAACGAATACAAGATGCATTCCCCTAGGCCCATAAATGGTGAAGTGTCATGTAGTCGACGTTCACATGACACCACTAGAAGAATAACACCACAACTTAAATATCACACCATTGAATATTACTCAACCATAGTTCACTACTAACATTTAGACTTCACCCATGTCCTCAAGAACTAAACGAACTACTCACGAGACATCATACGGAACATGATCAGAGGTGATATGATGATGAATAACAATCTGAACATAAACTTGGTTCAATGGTTTCACTCAATAGCATCAACAACAAGTAGAGATCGATACCGGGAGAGTTTCCCTATCAAACAATCAAGATCAAAAAATTGTCCGGCGGTGATGACGGCGGTGATGATGGTGGAGATGATGATGATGGTGATGGTGATGATGTCCAGCTCGATGACGGTGACGATGGCGTCGATTTCCCCCTCCCGGAGGAATTCCCCGGCGGATTCCTGCCCGCCGGAGAGCTCTTTTCTCTCTGGTGTTCTCCGCCCCAGAGGCGGCTGTAACTCTTCGCGAGGTACCCCTTGGCTTAGGTTTTCGGGACGAAGGATTTCGCGAAGAAAAGGAGGCGAAAGGGGTCGTGGGCCCTCCACACCACGTGGGCGGCGCGGCCAGGGCTTGGGCCGCGCCGCCTAGGGTGTGGGCCCACCTGGCTCCTCCTGGCTCCTCCTTCTGGCTTCCTTCGTCATCTTGAAAAATAGGATTTTTGGTATAATTTTCTTCCACAGGTGATCTTCCGAAATATTGCTTCTGACGGTGCTTTTTCCAGCAGAATCCTGGCTCCGGTGCTTGATCCTCCAATAATGATGAAACATGCAAAATAGATGAAATAACATAAGTATTGTGTCCCAATATGAAATATATCAATGAATAACAGCAAATTATGATATAAAATAGTGATGCAAATTGGACGTATCAACTCCCCCCAAGCTTAGACTTCGCTTGTCCCCAAGCGAAACTGAACTCGATAGACATGACCACATGTTTATGGAGTGAAGAGTCGATAAATAAAATACGGACAAGAAGCATCATATTCATTCACACAGGACATTATAGTAAACAATCTCTTATAACTCATATTGAAACAAGTATAAGGTAATCACAAGTAAAGGTGCATAAGAAATCATCATTGGTGATGGCAAACTTCGTTCTTGGTCAGAGAACAATTAACAGATTATATTTATCTCATTGAGCAGCGCTCTCATACTAAAGTTTATAAGGCACAACTTGCATACTCAATCATAATGGTCTTCTCATGATCATTGATAACTTGCAAAGCTATATTCATTCAGATAAAACTTGTACTAAACAAGGAAGAATAAAAGACATGATGAAGCAAATCACAATATAATGGTTTGATCACAACTACTCAAATGCTTGCTTGAGATGGAGGGAAATAGGTTTACTGACTCAACATAAAGTAAAAGACAGGCCCTTCGCAGAGGGAAGCAGGGATTAAATCATGTGCTAGAGCTCTTTCAGTTTTGAAATCATATAGAGATAATAAAAGTAACATTTTGAGAGGTGTTTGTTGTTGTCAACGACTGGTAGCGGGTACTCTAACCCCCTTGCCAGACAACCTCCTAAGAGCGGCTCCCATAATATTTTCATTTTGTGTGGCACTCCTTCCAACCTTTCTTTCACAAACCATGGCTAACCGAATCCTCGGGTGCCTGCCAACAATCTCATACCATGAAGGAGCGCCTTTTTATTTTAGCTTTATGATGATGATGACACTCCCCCAACCTTTGCTTACACAAGCCATAACCGAATCCTTCGGGTGCCGTCCATCAATCACATACCATGGAGGAGTGTCTATTTAGTTTAATTAATTTGGGACTGGGAATCCCATTGCCAGCTCTTTTTGCAAAATTATTGGATAAGCGGATGAAGCCACTAGTCCATTGGTGGAAGTTGCCCAACAAGATTGAAAGATAAAACACCACATACTTCCTCATGAGCTATGAAACATTGACACAAATAAGAGATACTAAGTTTTGAATTGTTCAAAGGTAGCATATGAAGTATTTACTTGGAATGGCAGAAAATACCATGTAATAGGTAGGTATGGTGGACACAAATGACATAGGTTTGGTTGAAGGTTTGGATGCACGAGAAGTATTCCTTCTCAGTACAGGTCTTTGGCTAGCAAGGTTAATTAGCAAGCATAAGAGTCGAGGGAAACAAACAAATATACATGTTATAGAAACAATCATGCATCTTCCTTGTAAGCACAAACAATCTTAACTTCAGAATAATAAGCTATGAGCTAACAAGAAAGACAATGAAACATCTACATGTATTTCTCTTTTCTATTTAAACCTCAAAGTGTTGTTGTTATTGACCAATGCTAAGTTTGCCAAAACCAAATAGATTTATTCAATGCTCCCAAAGTGATACCTATACTAACAACAAGACGAATCATATAGTAGAGAATGCAAACTAAAATAAGATGTGCAATATGTAAATGATAAGACTTCTCATTAATATTCCATATCGATAACTCACACCAAGGGATACATAGACAACTAAAGGAGAGATACTTCCAAACGCAACCCATCTCATATGATAACTTCCCTACTCATGATATGACACTACTTGACAATAAAAGTAAAAGGTAGTGATAATGTGATACCGCGGCACTCCCCCAAGCTTGGAACAAACCAAGGGGATGCCAATACCGATGATGAATTACTCCTGCGGAGATGGTGGTGATGAATTCTTCCCGAGCTTCTTAATAAGCTCCTTCGTCTTCAGTTTCTCAGCTTGATAATTCTGCACTAAGATTCGAAGAGATTCATTGTTATCCGAAGTTGGCGATGACGACCTTGTGACGCGAATCGAGTGGTATTCAATCAATCTTCGGAGACGGCAGTTCTCCTCCTGGAGTATCTCCACTTCTCTTCTCAGAGCCCGATATTGATCACAAAACTCATCGGTAACCCGTAGAACTTCTTCCATCATGGGGAAGGAGTCGAGGCTAAGAGCGGGTGGTAAAGGTCCCTGCAGGTTATGAGAAAAAGAACGTCGAGTGTCAACAGATCCCACCAAGATTTGCTTGCTCCCTCCGGCTTGCTGCTCTTGTCTTGATGGCACCTCCTTCACTTCTTCCTCCGAAAGCCCCTTGCCCTTGTTGTTGGAGGCCATGGTGCTTCTAGACTAAAAACAGATCCTGGCAGAAACAGCTCGAAACAAAACACGTCGAGAACACGATATACGGACCTCCAGGGGTCCGGGGGATTATATAGCAAAAATTTTCTCGACAAACGGAAAGTACCGATCGAACCCGAGTCGGAAAGGGGCGACGAGGCGGCCGGACCATAGGTCGGCGCGGCCCAGTCAGGCCGCGCCGGCCTATGGTGCCACGCCTCGTGCGTCCTTTCCACTCCGTTTCGAACTCGTAATTTCTCATATTTTCCAAAAACAGCAAAAATATAGTTCGGAAAATAAATTGCGTACTTTTCATTACCAGTACTGTTACCTATTCAAAGTCGAGTTCTGGCGGACTGTCAATTTGTCCTTTGATGAAAGCTTCCGGTGTTTCCACTTGAATAATATCAACATCAACATTATAAGAATCACCCGAGATATAATGCTTGAGTCTTTGTCCATTCACCACTTGCGTAGCATTGCCTTGGAGAGAGCTAATCTTGATTGCTCCTGAGCGATACACCTCCTCGACAACATATGGTCCTTCCCATTTCGAGAGTAATTTCCCTGCAAAGAATCTGAGACGAGACCGATACAATAGGACTTTATCCCCAATATTAAACTCTCTTTTGATGATCCTCCTATCATGCCATTTTTTAACTTTTTCTTTAAAGAGTTTAGCATTTTCATAAGCTTCACTTCTCCATTCATCTAGAGAACTCAATTGTAACAACCTCTTATCACCGGCAAGTTTAGGATCTTTATTTAATTCTCTAACAGCCCAATAAGCTTTGTGCTCTAGTTCTAAAGGTAAATGACAAGCTTTCCCATAAACCATTTTATAAGGTGACATTCCCATGGGATTTTTATAAGCAGTTCTATAAGCCCAAAGTGCATCCTTCAATTTACTAGCCCAATTCTTTCTGGTTTTATTAACGGTCTTTTGCAAAATAGATTTAATCTCTCTATTTGATAATTCTACTTGACCACTAGTTTGAGGATGATAAGCAGAAGCAATTCTATGATTAATACCATACTTAGCAAGAGTTTTTCTAAAACCTCCATGAATAAAGTGAGAACCTCCATCAGTCATAATATATCTAGGCACTCCAAATCTAGGAAAAATAATATCTAAAAGCATTCTTAAAGAGGTCTCACCATCAGCACTTTTTGTAGGTATAGCTTCCACCCATTTAGTAACATAATCAACAGCAACAAGTATATGAGTGTTACCTTCTGAAGACGGAAAAGGTCCCATGAAGTCAAATCCCCAACAATCAAACGGTTCAATAACAAGAGTATAATTCATTGGCATTTCATTGCGTCTGGAGATATTACCAACCCTTTGGCATTCATCACAAGATAAAATAAACTCGCATCCTTGAAGAGAGTTGGCCAATAAAAACCTGATTGCAAAACCTTTTGCGCGGTTCTTTCTCGGCGTGATGTCCTCCATAAGCACTACCATGACATTTACTCAATATCTCTTGTTGTTCATATTCGGGACACATCTTCGCATAATACCATCCACTCCTTCTTTATATAAGTGTGGGTCATCCCAGAAATAATGCCTCAAATCATAAAAGAATTTCCTCCTTTGCTGAGCTGAAAAGGTTGGAGGCAAGTACTTGGAAACAATAAAGTTAGCATAATCAGCATACCAAGGACTGTCTCGCGAGCTCACCTTTATTACAGCCAATTGTTCATTTGGAAAACTATCATTAACAGGAACAGGATCATAAGCAATATTTTCCAATCTAGACAAATTATCAACAACAGGATTATCAGCACCTTTCCTATCTACAATATGTAAATCAAATTCTTGCAGAAGTACCCATCTAATAAGCCTCGGCTTAGCATCTTTATTTGTCATAAGGTATCTAATTGCAGCATGATCAGTATGAATAGTAACTTTTGAATCAACAATATAAGATCTGAATTTATCACAAGCAAAGACTACAGCTAATAATTCTTTTTCAGTTGTAGCATAATTTCTTTGAGCAGCATCAAGGGTTTTACTAGCATAATGAATAACATTCAGTTTTTTATCTACTCGCTGTCCAAAACAGCGCCTACAACAAAATCACTAGCATCACACATAATTTCAAATGGTAAATTCCAATCAGGGGGTTCAACTATAGGAGCAGTTGTTAAGGCTTTCTTAAGAGTTTCAAAAGCTTCCTTACAATCATCATCAAAAACAAATGGTACATCTTTTTGAAGAAGATTAGTAAGAGGCTTTGAAATCTTGGAGAAATCTTTAATAAATCTCCTATAAAACCCAGCATGACCAAGAACACTACGAATACCTTTAACATCCCTCGGATAGGGCATCTTCTCAATTGCTTCAACTTTAGCTCTATCAACTTCAATACCTCTCTCAGAAATTTTATGTCCCAATACAATTCCTTCATTAACCATAAAGTGGCATTTCTCCCAATTAAGAACAAGGTTAGTCTCTTCACATCTCTGCAAAACTTTATCAAGGTTTCGCAAGCAACTATCAAAAGAATTCCCATAAACGGAAAAATCATCCATGAATACCTCTACAATACTTTCACAAAAACCATGAAAAATAGCAGACATGCATCTTTGAAAGGTAGCAGGAGCATTACATAAACCAAAAGGCATACGCCTATAAGCATAAGTTCCATAGGGACAAGTAAAGGTGGTTTTCTCTTGATCTTTAGCTTTAACAGCAATTTGTGAAAACCCAGAATATCCATCAAGAAAGCAAAAATGAGTATTTTTAGACAATCTTTCTAGCATTTGATCAATAAATGGTAAAGGGTAATGATCTTTCTTAGTAACTTTATTAACTTTTCGAAAATCAATGCACATTCTATACCCTACAACTACTCTTTGAGGAATGAGCTCATCATTATCATTAGGCACAACAGTCATACCTCCTTTCTTGGGAACGCAATGCACAGGACTAACCCATCTACTATCAGCAATAGGATATATAATACCAGCTTCAAGAAGTCGTAATACCTCATTCCTTACCACTTCCTTCATCTTCGGAATTAGACGACGCTGAGGTTCAACAATAGGCTTTGCATCATCTTCCATATTAATAGCATGTTGGCAAATAGATGGAGAAATCCCCTTCAAATCATCAAGAGTGTAGCCAATAGCTCCTCGGTGTTTCTTCAATATTCCCAATAACCTTTCTTCTTCAAACTCTGAAAGCTTAGAACTAATAATAACAGGATATATTTTCTTATCATCAATATGAGCATATTTAAGATTATCAGGTAAAGGCTTTAAATCAAAAACAGGATCTTCCTTTGGTGGCGGTGTTGTACCCAAATCTTCCACCGGTAAATCATGCTTGAGAATAGGTTGGCGAAGAAAAATTTCCTCAAGTTCATCTCTTTCTTTCCTAAAAATTTCACTCTCGCTATCCTCCAAATGTTGCTGCAAAGGATTGTTAGGAACAAGAACAATAGATGCACATTGCTCCATTTTAAAATCATTACTAGGCAAATCAGCTTTATAAGGAGTTTTAGTAAATTTAGAGAAGTTAAACTCATAAGATTCACCAGCAAATTTAGTCAAAATTTTCTCTTTCTTGCAATCTATAATAGCTCCACAAGTATTTAGAAAAGGTCTACCAAAAATAATAGGACAATAATCACTAGCAGCAGAACCAAGTACCAAAAAGTCAGCAGGATATTTAATCTTACCGCATAAGACTTCCACATCTCGAACAATACCAATTGGTGAAATAGTTTCTCTATTAGCCAGCTGAATGACCACATCAATATCTTCAAGCTCACAAGAATCAATTTCGTGCATAATCTCCGTGTAAAGCTCATACAGAATAGCACTAACACTTGCACCAATATCACATAATCCATAATAGCAATGATCACCAATTTTAACAGACATCATAGGAACACTAGCTTGTTTGGGTTTATTAGGATGTGAAACAATATTAGAAGCATCTTCACAGAAAATAATATGACCATCCTCCACATTTTCAGTCACAAGATCTTTAACTATTGCAACAGCAGGTTCAACTTTTATTTGTTCTTCAGGTTCTACAGGTTTCTTTTCACTTTTATGAACCGCACTATTTATAACAGAGTACTCCTTCATTTTAGCAGGGAAAGGAGTTTTTTCAATATAAACTTCAGGAATAACATGCAGCAGTTTCAACTACAGCACATTTATTAATAGATGAATCAATTTTATCTTTATACGGTTCATGATACTTATCAAAATTCTTCTTTGGCAATTCATAATGAGAGGCAAAAGCTTTATAAAGATTTACAGCGACTTGAGAATCAAGACCATATGTAGCACTCATATTACGAAATAAATCAGTATCCATAAAAGCTTCAATGCATTTATAATCATAAATTATACCTGATTCTCTATCCTTGTCGTTCTCCCATCCTTCAGTATTTTCTTGGATTCGATCAAGAAGGTCCCTTTTAAACTCTTCTTTGTTGCGTGTAAATGATCCAGAACAAGAAGTATCCAGCAAGGTCTTGTCTTGAAAAGAAAGTCTTGCATAGAAATTATCAATAATAACATTACCAGGAAGCTCATGAATGGGGCATTTGAGCATCAAAGACTTCAATCTCCCCCACGCTTGGGCAATACTCTCTCCATCATGAGGCCAAAAATTATATATGCGATTCCGATCCTTATGAATTTCACTTGGAGGATAGAACTTAGAATAAAACCGGGGCACAATATCATTCCATTCAAGAGAATCCCCATTATCCAGTAATTTATACCAATGCGCCGCCTTACCGGACAGCGATAAGGAGAATAATTTCTTCCTCACTTCATCCATAGAAATACCTGCACATTTGAATAACCCGCATAATTCATGCAAAAACAGTAAATGATCACCGGGGTGGACAGTTCCATCCCCTTCATAGCGGTTATCCATAACACGTTCAATAATTTTCATAGGTATTTTATATGGTATTACTTCCTCACCTGGCGCCTCATCTACTACCGTTGCAGTAGTAGTAGATTTCCCAAATAGAAAATGAAGAGAAGATCTCTCCATAATGACTTATAGCAGCAGGCAGAAATCAGCACAACAGTAAAGGTTTTCCTTACCAATCCCACTTACCAATAGCGCCTCCCCCAGCGGCGAGAAAATAGTCTTGATGACCCACAAGTATAGGGGTGTGTATCGTAGTATCTTCTATAAGTAAGAATATCGATCCCAACGAGGAGCAGAAGGTGTTGACAAGCGGTTTCGATGAAGGATTCACTGTAAATGCTCACAGACAAATATTCGGGGGTTTTGATGTAACAGTTGAATAAAGTACGAGTATGTAAAGTGCGAGAGTGACAATTGCAGCGAGTGGCCCAATCCTTTTTAGCACAAAGGACAAGCCGGTTTGTTTACTTATAATGACCAAACGTTCTCGAGTACACACGGGATTTTAGTCTAATGCTTTCGCTACATACGGCTAATTAATCTTCATTGTTGTGATAAGTGTTGTGTGGGTGAACCTATGCTAATGTACCGCCCTTCCTAGGACTAATACATACTTGTGATTATACCCCTTGCAAGCATCCGCAACTACAAGAAAGTAATTAAGAATAAATCTAACCACAGCCTTAAACTCTGAGATCCTGCGATCCCTCCTGCATCGATATACCAACGGGGTTCAGGTTCTTCACTCCGGCAACCCCGCAATTAGCAAACGAATACAAGATGCATTCCCCTAGGCCCATAAATGGTGAAGTGTCATGTAGTCGACGTTCACATGACACCACTAGAAGAATAACACCACAACTTAAATATCACACCATTGAATATTACTCAACCATAGTTCACTACTAACATTTAGACTTCACCCATGTCCTCAAGAACTAAACGAACTACTCACGAGACATCATACGGAACATGATCAGAGGTGATATGATGATGAATAACAATCTGAACATAAACTTGGTTCAATGGTTTCACTCAATAGCATCAACAACAAGTAGAGATCGATACCGGGAGAGTTTCCCCTATCAAACAATCAAGATCAAACCCAAATTGCTACGGCGGTGACGGTGTCCAGCGGTGATGACGGCGGTGATGATGGTGGAGATGATGATGATGGTGATGGTGATGATGTCCAGCTCGATGACGGTGACGATGGCGTCGATTTCCCCTCCCGGAGGGAATTTCCCGGCGGATTCCTGCCGCCGGAGAGCTCTTTCTCTCTGGTGTTCTCCGCCGGTAACTCCGCGAGGTACCCCTTCTGGCTTAGGTTTCGGGACGAAGGATTTCGCGAAGAAAAGGAGAAAGGGTCGTGCTGTCAACACCCGGATTTTTAAGTCCGGATGCCTATTATGCCATTCCTCGCAATCCCAGGAATATTGTTTTTGCGAGACATAATAGATTGATATCACAACACATCATTCATTACAACACATAATCGTCTTACAACAAAAGGATCACATGATCCAGTCTTAATACATCATAGTGGATCTAGAGATCCTATTACAAAACACATAGCGGAAGCGAAGTAGTAGCGGTCATGGTCCATCTGTTCCACAGGCAACTGTTGACGTCGGGAGTAGTCCTAGTTGTCGTAGACGTCCTGCTGTCCATCCTCTTCATACTGCTGCTCCTCTTCATAGTCTGGCCATTTGAATAGCCAGGGACAAAGCCATGAGTACTTTAAAGTACTCGCAAACTAATACTAATGTAAGTACGAACATTTCTGGTAAGGGGTGCTAAGCTCTAGTTTCTTTTGCATGAAGCCAATTTTAGTTCACAAGTATTTGAAATCAAAACCTTTCATGTGCTAACTAACTCAAGTGGGAACATTAGTGTCATTCCCACAACATTTGTTGTAATTCAAGTCAAATTCAACATTCACCTTTAAAAGCAAAATCACAAGTCATATGTCACATTTTTGAAAATGGTCTGATGACGGAACAGTATGGCCTTTCCAACCGTCCTTAACCGTGGACGCGGCTATTCGAATAGGTTTACACTCTGCAGAGGTTGTACGCTTGTGCCACAACTTTTGATTACATCCGTCAGGGGTAACCCTGAATAATCGTAACTCAGTACGCGGATCATCAACCATAACCTTTTACTTACATATCCTAGTATAGGTACCTCTCCCCATGAGCTTGGCCTCCCAGTGAAGACCAACTGTCAACCTGGGAACTGCACGGGCTTGGGCCGGACATTCACCTCATCTTTAACGTCGTTTCTTTTGTTTGTGGAGGCAGCTTTCGGCATAACCCCAATGACGCTTGTTTAGAGGGAACCCATACTAAGACACATAAACTTCCAGTTAAGCCCTACCCATAATCAGGTATTGTGGGGGTACTTGTAAATTGGAATGGTATCGCATCCGAACCCAACCATCAGTTTTCGTAAAATTCACCAAGTCCTTCTCAAGTCATATTCACCTTCAAAATCTTTCAATAGAATGAATCATCATTCCAAGGTTTTCAAAGTCATTTCATTGCACATATTCCCATCTAGAGTAGTCAATTTTATTTGTTAGCACTAGCACTAGTCATGAGGGGTGCTATCTAGCTTTGTTTGCTTTAGGCTAAATTTGATGCTCTTGTTCTATTCTAGCCTAAGTGAATCATAAATCAAAAGTAAGCTTTGAAAAACAATAAGCAAAATAATTGCAAGGTAAAAACATGGGATAGGTTTATTGGACATAAAAATAAATGGTGATGGTGCCTTGCTCTTGTAGAGCTTTGCACTTGGGACTTTGCAAGAGTGTTAGCTTGCCTTGGTTGGTGTATTGATCAAAATGTTCCTCCTTCTTCTCCGTAGATGTTCTCGTCGTCCCCTTCGTAGCCTTCGGCACTAGCGTCTATAAATACGAATACGGGGTATACAATCACCACACAAGTTCAAGAGCTATAAAAAGCACACACATAAATCACACCAACTATTCTAGCATTATCACATTGTCATCATGTGGGTTGATATGGTTTTATTCTTAAGAAAAATAATTTCCTCTCATTATATATGTAAATGATAGTTTCCTTTTAATTCTTGAGGAATAATTTCCTCTCATTGAATCTTCTTAAGATTTAATTTCTCAAACCATCACACATGAATTTATGTTGACCTAAGTCAACCATTCATCATCATCATTTGAGAAAATGATTTAAATGAGGTAGAGATACCTCATACCATTTAATAATGCCTATTATGATTTAAAATCTCCAAGTATTTCATGTGAGAGTATTTGACCAGGGGTTCAAACTTCATCTGAAAATACTTGGGACAAGATTTAAATGAAGTGAAACACCTCTTATAATTTACACAAGTTAAACTAGCATCACACATTACTATTAAGTGGGTAAATGTGTTGTTTTCTTATTTAGGAAAAATAATTTCCTCTCATACTAAATAAGGTATTACTTTTAATTACTTAGAGAAATAATTTCCTCTCATTATCTTATTAAGATTTAATTTCTCTCATGAACAATATGTGACCTAGGTTGACCAAAGTCAACCTCTTCACACTTATCATTTAAGAAAATAATTTAAATGAGGTAAACACCTCATACCTTTTAATCCTAACATGGTAAAGATTTAATATCATCAAATAATTCCATATGAGAATTGATAGCCCATGGTCTCTACCTCATGTAGAATTACTTGATACAAAGATTTAAATGAGAGGGATACTTCCCATATGATTTCCTAATAGTTTTGAACAATATCTTTGACTAGAAATAGACATAAAGTCCTTTAATTAAACTAGGCCATGATCATTCAAAGTAAGCATGGCATCTTTTTGTAGAAACAATTAGTATAAGTGAAATGTGAATTATAGGAGTTGGAATTTACTAAATATCCATTTTGGTTGATTTTTAAGAATTATTTGAATGTGCAAAAGTCCCTGACTTGTTCTTTTTGTCAGATTAATTCTACAATTAATTTTGAGGTGGGACCAGTGGCATATTGTAGATCTTTTTCATAGCTTTCTACCAATATAAAATTTGTTAAAGTTGGACAATCCAAACAGAATGTATTGAAAATCAAAGTGGGGTTCAGTATTGAAGTTGTTTGAATTGAATTTAAATCAAATGGACTAGGCGGGCTGGCGGGAAAGAAAACGGGCCGAAACTGTTTGAAACGTGGCAAAGTAGAGATGGGCCGGCCCAGCTACGCTGCGGGCCAGCTGACAGCAGGCCCCACTCGTCAGCGGGGAGACTTACCGAATCGGTACGGGGCGCTGAGGACCGTCGGATCAGAACGCGATCGGACGACTGGGCGTCGTCGTCGTCGACGGCGAGAAGCAGCGGCGGGCTCGGCGGCAGTAGGGGGTCGGAGGGCGCCTCTGGGCTCCGGCGAGCGTCTGCAGGGTGCGCCGCGACGTTGTCGGTGATGGTGAAGCCGATGGAAGCAGTTGCGTCGTCGGGGGAGGTCTCCTTCTCCGGCGAGCTTTGGCTACGGGCGGCGGTGAGCTAGCGATTGGGGCGAGACGGTGGCTAATCGATGAATTGGAGGGACGAGGAGAGCTGTGGTGAGGAGAGGAAGCGAATGGTGTGCTCAGTTCACTGGGAGAGGCTCCCCTTTTATAGGAGCGAGAGGTGGCTGTGGCGCCCGGCTAGGGTCGTCGTCGTCGCCGTCGTTCCAGGGCGACGAAGAGGCAAGGGATGGGCGCACTGGGTTGCTGCTGCTCTGGTGATGACGATGAGCGTGATCGTGGCGCGGCAGAGGGTCTGTGGCGATGGGGAGCTTGATGGGAACGCTCAGCACCGTGGCGGGTCGCGTCGATGATGACGTTGGCCATGGCGTTCCCGCGGACCATCGGACATGTCCTGGCGGCTCCTGGTGGCCTGGCGCGTCTACTGGCGAGCGGTGGTGGCGAGTGGGGGCGTGGGGCGTCGGGGCGTCGTCATGCCTGCGCGCGCTCTGGCGCTGGCCGACGCACGCTCTGGCTGGCGCGCGTGTCACTGGGCACGTTTGGGCGCGTCGCGTTCTGGCGAGTCCAGTGCACCGTTGGGTCCAGTCTCGTGTCCAGGCTGCTCAGGAGAGTGTGGGTGAGCTAGAGGACATGATGGTGCATGATCAGGGTGAGAGGTGAGAGGGATGGCATGGTGTGGCCATGCCATGCCATGGCATGGTCATGCCCACTGTGAGCCAGGGGAGGTGATGGCAGGGCTGGGCACTGAAGCTGAGAGGTGAGTGGAGGTGCCAGGGTGCAGAGAGGGTCAGGTTGGACCAAGTCCAAGTTAAAAATAGAGTATGGGCACAATTTTTCACCCTGCCTGCAAGCTGTTTGATCAAATGCCCGAAAGAAAAAGATTTTTGAATTTTGAAATTCTTTTTGGTGGGTTGTAATCATATATTAAGTGGAGCATTTTGGTGGTGGTGGTGGTCAAAATGGAGTTGAGATGCAAAATCACATTTTGCATATGATCTTATATTTGTTTCAAAGTCCTGACTTTGCTTGCTTGTCATTTGAAATTGGTGATGAATTTGGGGTGGTGGATTTGGGCAAAGTTGAAGTGCTTGATGTTGTCTTGGATGAGGTGTGAAGAGTTGACAAAGTTTAGAAGTGGAAAGAAGAAAACCAGGGGCTCAAAGTGTCCAAAGTGACCATAATTTTATGTGAGCTCAAATTTCATTAAAATTTGATTTGAATGAGGTTTGATTGTTTCCAAAGTTGTTAATATGTGTTTAGTATCCATTTACACCCAATGGTGCAAACCAAAAAGGTCTAGGTTAAAGATTTGCAAAATTGGCCATAGCCACATATGTGTATTTGGAAAATCTTCTTATTTCCAATTTGATTTGGTTTTTCTTGATCTCATTGATGTAGTTGAGGTTTAATATGATATAAGAAAACAATCCAAGCAATGGAAACAAGTTTGATGGTCTTTTGCTCAAATTTGTATTTTTGGCCATATGCACATAGGTGCATTTCATATTTTTATTTCCTTTTCTTTATCTATGATCAAAGGTCATGGTTTAGGGTTTATTTAATGTTAGCTTGGGTTGGTAAAGTTTTCAAACCATTTGGGCAAGGTAGAGGTGCTTAGGTCAAGTTTTGGAAAAAATGGCTATGTGTCACATATGCCTCTATGCATATGTTTAATTTTCTTTTATTTCTTTTTGTTTCACCTTGGTTTTGATTGGGGAAGTACTAGATGAAGTTTGTTGATGTTTTCAAAACATCTAAAAAAGGTAGAAAGGTCTAATTAGAAGTTTCACAAAAATAGTCATAGGCACATAGGCCTTTTTCTTAATTAATTTCATTTCTTTTTATTTTGTGTATCAAGGATGGTGAGAAGGGAGTGAGGTTTAAGGTTTAGTGGAGTGTATCAATGGTTCACCACTATTTTGAAGAGTAAGAATGGTATTAGTCAATATTTGCATGCTAGGGCTATATGCCCACCTATTTTATTTTATTTTAGTTCCTTCTTATTTGATATTATTTTGTTTTGAGAAGATTAGGGTTTAGGGTTTTGGAATTAGGTTTAATGCAATAAATAAACCATCAGGGCAATATCACAACATATAAGCATGCTCACTAGGTACCAAACTTAATTTAATAAAAGTTTTTGTTGGTTCCAAAATTTGGAACTAGGGAAATTCATTTTGTTTGTTTTGAAATTTTTGGGATGTTACAAACCCTTCCCCCTTAAACAAATCTCGTCCCGAGATTTTAAGAAAAGTTAGGTTCCTAAGAAAGATTGAGCAGTGAGATTAACAGGGGAACATACTTGGCATGGCCTGGGGTGCTTCCTGTGCTTCGGTGGTATTCAAGCGGTAGTAACGACCGTTGCGGTTGTTTGGGTAGTTTGGGGCAAACTTTCTTCCAGTTGCGACACAGCGCTGCTGCTGGGCAGGTGCAGTGGTATTGGCGGCAATCTTGGCAAGCTTCTCGGGGCATTCATTGGAGTAATGACCCACAATTCCACATTCATAGCAGGTTACCGTTGACTTGTCCTTTTGGGCAATGGGTACAGCATTGCTTCCAGTCCTCGGGGCGTTGTTGGCGGCTTTCATCGGGCACTTATTAGAGTAATGACCAGTAACACCACATTCATAGCAAGTCACAGTGGACTTGTCTCTGGGGGCATGGTTGGGTATTGGGATGAGCTGCTCCAGGGTTGCTATCCTCACGCGGAGACGAGCAATGAGGTGGTCCTTCTTGGCGTGCTGATGACGAAGTGCCTTGCGTTCCATTGCGAGGATGTTGATGGTGTCAATCATCTTGGTGTGCTTAATGTGCATCTGGTTGGCTTGGGCACGGGGGTTGTTGCGGGTAGGAGGGGCCATCTGAACAATGAGGTAGATCATAAGATAAAGGGGGAAATTTCTATGGTTTGGTTGAGATAAAATTTGAAAAGTTCCAAACTTGAGTAGTGTTGAGGGGGTACAACCAACAACACTTTTTCATTCATACCAAGCATCAAATATTACAAATCTAACACACCGTTGGTTTGAAGAACCATTCATCGCTCTACGATACAAGGGGATCCTGATACAAACTCTTGCGTAGGTGTGAGTTCTACTAAAGTGATCAAGTGTGCAAAATTTTAGGTAGAATTTCAAGGAAAAGTAGAGCATGGACTTCTCCTTTTGAAAAGATTTCAAGGATAAGAGTGAGAATAAGTTTTCATAAATATTCACTTCATTGGTTTTGAAACTAAGTTTTTCAGACGTCCATTCTAACTAGGGTCTCCTAAGGTCAAACAATGGCTCTGATACCAACTTGTCAACACCCGGATTTTTAAGTCCAGATGCCTATTATGCCATTCCTCGCAATCCCAGGAATATTGTTTTTGCGAGACATAATAGATTGATATCACAACACATCATTCATTACAACACATAATCGTCTTACAACAAAAGGATCACATGATCCAGTCTTAATACATCATAGTGGATCTAGAGATCCTATTACAAAACACATAGCGGAAGCGAAGTAGTAGCGGTCATGGTCCATCTGTTCCACAGGCAACTGTTGACGTCAGGAGTAGTCCTAGTTGTCGTAGACGTCCTGCTGTCCATCCTCTTCATACTGCTGCTCCTCTTCATAGTCTGGCCATTTGAATAGCCAGGGACAAAGCCATGAGTACTTTAAAGTACTCGCAAACTAATACTAATGTAAGTACTAACATTTCTGGTAAGGGGTGCTAAGCTCTAGTTTCTTTTGCATGAAGCCAATTTTAGTTCACAAGTATTTGAAATCAAAACCTTTCATGTGCTAACTAACTCAAGTGGGAACATTAGTGTCATTCCCACAACATTTGTTGTAATTCAAGTCAAATTCAACATTCACCTTTTAAAAGCAAAATCACAAGTCATATGTCACATTTTTGAAAATGGTCTGATGACGGAACAGTATGGCCTTTCCAACCGTCCTTAACCGTGGACGCGGCTATTCGAATAGGTTTACACTCTGCAGAGGTTGTACGCTTGTGCCACAACTTTTGATTACATCCGTCAGGGTAACCCTGAATAATCGTAACTCAGTACGCGGATCATCAACCATAACCTTTTACTTACATATCCTAGTATAGGTACCTCTCCCCATGAGCTTGGCCTCCCAGTGAAGACCAACTGTCAACCTGGGAACTGCACAGGGCTTGGGCCGGACATTCACCTCATCTTTAACGTCGTTTCTTTTGTTTGTGGAGGCAGCTTTCGGCATAACCCCAATGACGCTTGTTTAGAGGGAACCCATACTAAGACACATAAACTTCCAGTTAAGCCCTACCCATAATCAGGTATTGTGGGGGTACTTGTAAATTGGAATGGTATCGCATCCGAACCCAACCATCAGTTTTCGTAAAATTCACCAAGTCCTTCTCAAGTCATATTCACCTTCAAAATCTTTCAATAGAATGAATCATCATTCCAAGGTTTTCAAAGTCATTTCATTGCACATATTCCCATCTAGAGTAGTCAATTTTATTTGTTAGCACTAGCACTAGTCATGAGGGGTGCTATCTAGCTTTGTTTGCTTTAGGCTAAATTTGATGCTCTTGTTCTATTCTAGCCTAAGTGAATCATAAATCAAAAGTAAGCTTTGAAAAACAATAAGCAAAATAATTGCAAGGTAAAAACATGGGATAGGTTTATTGGACATAAAAATAAATGGTGATGGTGCCTTGCTCTTGTAGAGCTTTGCACTTGGGACTTTGCAAGAGTGTTAGCTTGCCTTGGTTGGTGTATTGATCAAAATGTTCCTCCTTCTTCTCCGTAGATGTTCTCGTCGTCCCCTTCGTAGCCTTCGGCACTAGCGTCTATAAATACGAATACGGGGTATACAATCACCACACAAGTTCAAGAGCTATAAAAAGCACACACATAAATCACACCAACTATTCTAGCATTATCACATTGTCATCATGTGGGTTGATATGGTTTTATTCTTAAGAAAAATAATTTCCTCTCATTATATATGTAAATGATAGTTTCCTTTTAATTCTTGAGGAATAATTTCCTCTCATTGAATCTTCTTAAGATTTAATTTCTCAAACCATCACACATGAATTTATGTTGACCTAAGTCAACCATTCATCATCATCATTTGAGAAAATGATTTAAATGAGGTAGAGATACCTCATACCATTTAATAATGCCTATTATGATTTAAAATCTCCAAGTATTTCATGTGAGAGTATTTGACCAGGGGTTCAAACTTCATATGAAAATACTTGGGACAAGATTTAAATGAAGTGAAACACCTCTTATAATTTACACAAGTTAAACTAGCATCACACATTACTATTAAGTGGGTAAATGTGTTGTTTTCTTATTTAGGAAAAATAATTTCCTCTCATACTAAATAAGGTATTACTTTTAATTACTTAGAGAAATAATTTCCTCTCATTATCTTATTAAGATTTAATTTCTCTCATGAACAATATGTGACCTAGGTTGACCAAAGTCAACCTCTTCACACTTATCATTTAAGAAAATAATTTAAATGAGGTAAACACCTCATACCTTTTAATCCTAACATGGTAAAGATTTAATATCATCAAATAATTCCATATGAGAATTGATAGCCCATGGTCTCTACCTCATGTAGAATTACTTGATACAAAGATTTAAATGAGAGGGATACTTCCCATATGATTTCCTAATAGTTTTGAACAATATCTTTGACTAGAAATAGACATAAAGTCCTTTAATTAAACTAGGCCATGATCATTCAAAGTAAGCATGGCATCTTTTTGTAGAAACAATTAGTATAAGTGAAATGTGAATTATAGGAGTTGGAATTTACTAAATATCCATTTTGGTTGATTTTTAAGAATTATTTGAATGTGCAAAAGTCCCTGACTTGTTCTTTTTGTCAGATTAATTCTACAATTAATTTTGAGGTGGGACCAGTGGCATATTGTAGATCTTTTTCATAGCTTTCTACCAATATAAAATTTGTTAAAGTTGGACAATCCAAACAGAATGTATTGAAAATCAAAGTGGGGTTCAGTATTGAAGTTGTTTGAATTGAATTTAAATCAAATGGACTAGGCGGGCTGGCGGGAAAGAAAACGGGCCGAAACTGTTTGAAACGTGGCAAAGTAGAGATGGGCCGGCCCAGCTACGCTGCGGGCCAGCTGACAGCAGGCCCCACTCGTCAGCGGGGAGACTTACCGAATCGGTACGGGGCGCTGAGGACCGTCGGATCAACGCGATCGGACGACTGGCGTCGTCGTCGTCGACGCGAGAAGAGCTGGCGGCCGGAGGGGGTCGGAGGGCGCCTGGGCTCCGGCGAGCGTCTGCAGGGTGCGCCGCGACGTTGTCGGTGATGGTGAAGCCGATGGAAGCAGTTGCGTCGTCGGGGGAGGTCTCCTTCTCCGGCGAGCTTTGGCTACGGGCGGCGGCGGTGAGCTAGCGATTGGGGCGAGACGGTGGCTAATCGATGAAATTGGAGGGACGAGGAGATCTGTGGTGAGGAGAGGAAGCGAATGGTGTGCTCAGTTCACTGGGAGAGGCTCCCCTTTTATAGGAGCGAGAGGTGGCTGTGGCGCCCGGCTAGGGTCGTCGTCGTCGCCGCCGTTCCAGGGCGACGAAGAGGCAAGGGATGGGCGCAGGTTTGCTGCTGGTGATGACGATGAGCGTGATCGTGGCGCGGGGGTCGTGGCGATGGGGAGCTTGATGGGAACGCTCAGCACCGTGGCGGGTCGCGTCGATGATGACGTTGGCCATGGCGTTCCCGCGGACCATCGGACATGTCCTGGCGGCTCCTGGTGGCCTGGCGCGTCTACTGGCGAGCGGTGGTGGCGAGTGGGGGCGTGGGGCGTCGGGGCGTCGTCATGCCTGCGCGCGCTCTGGCGCTGGCCGACGCACGCTCTGGCGCGCGTGTCACTGGGCACGTTTGGGCGTGTCGCGTTCTGGCGGGTCCAGTGCACCGTTGGGTCCAGTCTCGTGTCCAGGCTGCTCAGGAGAGTGTGGGTGAGCTAGAGGACATGATGGTGCATGATCAGGGTGAGAGGTGAGAGGGATGGCATGGTGTGGCCATGCCATGCCATGGCATGGTCATGCCATGGTCACTGTGAGCCAGGGGAGGTGATGGCAGGGCTGGGCACTGAAGCTGAGAGGTGAGTGGAGGTACCAGGGTGCAGAGAGGGTCAGGTTGGACCAAGTCCAAGTTAAAAATAGAGTATGGGCACAATTTTTCACCCTGCCTGCAAGCTGTTTGATCAAATGCCCGAAAGAAAAAGATTTTTGAATTTTGAAATTCTTTTTGGTGGGTTGTAATCATATATTAAGTGGAGCATTTTGGTGGTGGTGGTGGTCAAAATGGAGTTGAGATGCAAAATCACATTTTGCATATGATCTTATATTTGTTTCAAAGTCCTGACTTTGCTTGCTTGTCATTTGAAATTGGTGATGAATTTGGGGTGGTGGATTTGGGCAAAGTTGAAGTGCTTGATGTTGTCTTGGATGAGGTGTGAAGAGTTGACAAAGTTTAGAAGAGAAATCTGGAAATAACAGGGCTCAAAGTAGGCCTCAGGTTATAATTGTCCAAAGTGACCATAATTTTATGTGAGCTCAAATTTCATTAAAATTTGATTTGAATGAGGTTTGATTGTTTCCAAAGTTGTTAATATGTGTTTAGTATCCATTTACACCCAATGGTGCAAACCAAAAAGGTCTAGGTTAAAGATTTGCAAAATTGGCCATAGCCACATATGTGTATTTGGAAAATCTTCTTATTTCCAAATTTGATTTGGTTTTTCTTGATCTCATTGATGTAGTTGAGGTTTAATATGATATAAGAAAACAATCCAAGCAATGGAAACAAGTTTGATGGTCTTTTGCTCAAATTTGTATTTTTGGCCATATGCACATAGGTGCATTTCATATTTTTGTTTCCTTTTCTTTATCTATGATCAAAGGTCATGGTTTAGGGTTTATTTAATGTTAGCTAGGGTTGAGTAAAGTTTTCAAACCATTTGGGCAAGGTAGAGGTGCTTAGGTCAAGTTTTGGAAAAAATGGCTATGTGCCACATATGCCTCTATGCATATGTTTAATTTTCTTTTATTTCTTTTTGTTTCACCTTGGTTTTGATTGGGGAGGTACTAGATGAAGTTTGTTGATGTTTTCAAAACATCTAAAAAAGGTAGAAAGGTCTAATTAGAAGTTTCACAAAAATAGTCATAGGCACATAGGCCTTTTTCTTAATTAATTTCATTTCTTTTTATTTTGTGTATCAAGGATGGTGAGAAGGGAGTGAGGTTTAAGGTTTAGTGGAGTGTATCAATGGTTCACCACTATTTTGAAGAGTAAGAATGGTATTAGTCAATATTTGCATGCTAGGGCTATATGCCCACCTATTTTATTTTATTTTAGTTCCTTCTTATTTGATATTATTTTGTTTTGAGAAGATTAGGGTTTAGGGTTTTGGAATTAGGTTTAATGCAATAAATAAACCATCAGGGCAATATCACAACATATAAGCATGCTCACTAGGTACCAAACTTAATTTAATAAAAGTTTTTGTTGGTTCCAAAATTTGGAACTAGGGAAATTCATTTTGTTTGTTTTGAAATTTTTGGGATGTTACATGGGCCCTCCACACCACGTGGCGGCGCGGCCAGGGCTTGGGCCGCGCCGCCCTAGGGTGTGGGCCCACCCTGGCTCCTCCTGGCTCCTCTGGCTTCCTTCGTCATCTTGAAAAATAGGATTTTTGGTATAATTTTCTTCCACAGGTGATCTTCCGAAATATTGCTTTCTGACGGTGCTTTTTTTTTTTTTTTCTTGGCTCCGGTGCTTGATCCTCCAATAATGATGAAACATGCAAAATAGATGAAATAACATAAGTATTGTGTCCCAATATGAAATATATCAATGAATAACAGCAAATTATGATATAAAATAGTGATGCAAATTGGACGTATCAAGGATCACATGTGTTCACGGAGTGTTAATGCTTTGCTCCGGTACTCTATTAAAAGGAGTACCTTAATATCCAGTAGTTTCCCTTGAGGCCCGGCTGCCACCGGCTGGTAGGACAAAAGATGTTGTGCAAGTTTCTCATTGCGAGCACGTACGACTATAATTGGAACACATGCCTATTGATTGATTAGTACTTGGATACCGTTTTATTATTATCTGCAAATGCCCTGCTATGATTGTTACATGAGTTTCTCTCATCCATGCAACGCCGTCATCCGTCCCCGTGCCTACGTATTTTAATCCTGTGTTTACTAAAATCACTACTGCTGTCTTTGTTACTCGCTGCTGTTATTTCACTACTCACGTATAAAACTGTTACTACTAATAAACTCTTGCGAGCAAGTCTGTTCCAGTGCCTGAATTGACAACTCCGCTGTTAAGGCTTTCAAGTATTCTTTGTCTCCCCTTGTGTCGAATCAATAAATTGGGTAATACTTCCCTCGAAGACTGTTGCGATCCCCTATACTTGTGGGTCATCACACTCCAAGAGGCAGTTGATATATTTGGGCGGGAAAACAAAGATGCTGATGAAATAATTGCCAACACACGCCAAGAGATACATGAATTGAAAAATAGGAAAACTTTGACAGAAAATGTTCTAAAGAATCTCCTATGCACTTGTCATGGTAAGCCAGTTGTGATGTGTCTGGAAATTGAAGGTGTCTAAATAAACTTTGATTCTGTTGTTCAGTCAAGTGGACTGCTGATGCCAATGCTGTAATTAATTACTGCTCAAAATTTCGTTCAAAATTTCCTGGTCTGTAATAATTGCAAATTTTGTTGTTGTACTAAAATTAGATATGTTCCATGTGGCTGCTGTGTTTTGTGTGAAATAATATAATGATGTGTACTTCAATTAAACCATAAATCGGCTGCATGCTGAAAATTTGAATCTGAGCGCACGTGTGAACTGTTTTCTGCTCGTAATGCAATAAAGGCTGTTTCTTCGAAGACTATGAACATGGTAGCCCATTAATAATACCTTAATAATTATGCCTGCTAGCAAGATAGACGGTCCTTATTATAGTCAGGCATGCCAACTTGTATGATTAAAAGTAGTTCGTACACATTAAATCTACCATCTGCATTTTTCTCTGTAATAACTTTTCTTTTTACACAACTCAAAACTTGTCATGCTAATATGAAATTCGAGATGGCAAAACATGGGAAAGATAAAGATATCTCTTTCCTGCGAAATGCTGGGTTTTGAAGTCCAAGTCCAAGTCTTTCTCTGGTCAAGTTTTGGAAGAACAACTCCAAGTAGAACGAGTTGCAACAGCTATGCTAAGAACAAAAGTTAACATGTTGAGATCGAGATTAGAAGCATGTGATGCCCTATTGCACGAGGCCAATCAAGTTCGTTATAATCTCCCAAAGACTTAGAAAATGCCATAGATAATTGGAGATGAACACTACATAGTGAGTACATTGGTCTTGTGAAATGTTTCCTTAGAATAAGGCACCGTTCCTACTTTTGTTGGTGGATGCATTTATCTGCGGTTGGGATCAACTTGGTAGTTGTTCCTGTGGATGTTATATAAATTAATTGCATAGCCTTTTTCAATCAGTTCGAACTTAAATGGTATCATAGCCTTGGTCTCAAGTTTGAATTGTCGAACGCGTGGTTTAATTTAATCTCAGTCGGGCGGCAAAATCTCCCACCAATCCTGAAATATTTCAAACGCATTTTTGATTGGGATTAAGAAGATAGGGACATAGATCCAGTGCCCCCACGTTCACAGGGCACATCAAACTTGAGATTAAATTATGCGTTCTAGTTCTATACAAAACCCAGTAGGAGGTTGAGCGGCAGCGGCTAGGGTTTAGTGTGGGAGGAGATGATATGCGTACGCTCCTGTTTATATAGGTCGGAGGCACGCGACGGCCGCTGCACGCGTGGCATCGCCATTCGCAGAGGTAGGTGACGACGCGTGCCACCCGAGGCATCGCCATTTTACACGACCGCAGACTGCCGAAGCGGCGCCGCTGAGAAGACGCATCGACGCTGGGTCACTGCCAAGCGGGCCCGACGAAACGTTCGCCGACGCGAGCGGACACTTTACGCGTCCACGCAGCGTCCGCGCGACGGATCCGAGACACATATTTGGGCATGTTTGCGTCGCTGCGAACGGCCCGTCACTATGCGTCGTCCCTGGAGTTTGTACCAGATACATTTTTGGCCCGGACAGATGCGCTCGGAACCGAAATCATCTTTGTTCCCTTCTCTATTTCTTCAGGTTCGAGAGAACACAGCAGCTCTTCAGCTCAGCAGAAATTAATCGGGTCACGCTGTTGCTTTCCTTGCCGTTGGATTGAAACGAATGGTGGATGGGAAGCCTCAGGTCACGTTGTGCCCTGTGAACGTGGGGGCACTGGATCTCTGTCCAGAAGATAGATCATGATCATGGTAGTGACCTATATTCAACGTGATGATGATTTGATTTTGCACTCGGCCTTGAACAGAGGTACTAGTACGGTGTCACAATTTTTTATCATTATACTTGGACGGTGGCAAAAATTCAAAATCTCATAGTGGCAAAACTTGCCGCCCACAAAATACAAAAATTTCACACGCTTCCAAATTCCTATTCTACCCCTGTGGAGATGGCAGCAAAGTCGGTTGGTGGGGGGGTCTGCCCGTCATTTTTGGATCACCACCTCCCTAGCCCGGAAACCCTCCCAAAAAAAATACATTTCCTTCAGACCCACCGGAACTTCCCAAGTCCCTCTCTCCCACCTCCACGACCACCGCACGGAACATCCCGCCGGACTTCCCTGGCCTACCCGAGCCCTCGCGATCCTCGTCATCCGGCTGCCTGCCGGAGCCGCTTCATCGACGCCGTCATCAACCGGACCGGATCATCCCCGCCGAACCTCGAAACCATATGCTCATCCAGCGGTCTACCGCAGTCGCTTCAGCTGCGGTATCGTCCACCACCGGAGCCGCCCGCGGATCGTCGTCCACCGCATCGTATCTTGCTCACCGACACCGCTGTGCATGAACCGGATCTGCTTCACCGGCGCCGTGCATGATCTAAACTCTTCTACTGTCGCTTTCTATTGCTTGCAAGTTCTTGTTTAATCTTGGGGAACCTGTTTGTGCTAACGACGCGCCGTTACTTTTTTGCAGATGAGATGAGTAACCATGAAGTGTAATGGCGTCTCTCCAACCCCAAGTAGCACATGTAGCGTACTTCATCACCGGATCTATCAACCCCAGGAAGATCTTGTGACTCCCACAGAGTGCTTCTCCTAATGTAAGTCCCTTGTTTTAGTGCCATGTTCTGGGTTCAGATGCTTGTTTGTCTGAAGCTCTTTTAGTTCATTCCTAGCTATGACCGTAACACGTTGCTATTTTCTACTTCATTGCTAACTTTAAGCGATTGAACATTTTGGTTTGCATTCCTGCTCTGTAGATGTAGCCATCATAACTTCTATCTTGCGCAATCGTTGTTACAAAAATTATAGGTATTATAGTAACATCCTGCTATTATTTAGTTCATGGCCAATTTTAAGTAATTGCACATGTTGGTTCGCATTCCTGCTCTATAGCTTTTGGCATCGTAACTTCTATATTTGGTTTACATTCCCTGCTCTGTAGATCTAGCCATCATAACTTTATCTTGCTCAGTCGTTGTTACAAAAATTATGGCCTGCTACTATGTTGTTTGTGCCAATTTTTTACTCCATGAACATGTTGGCTTGCATTCCCTGTACTACAGGTGATGCCATTGTTTTGTATCTAGTTCATTGTAAGCTAACAAAGTAAGGACTTAGTTTGGCATGCTATCACTCTGCTATCTAGCCTGTAGTACAAATAAACTTGTCATACTACTAGATAATAATTTTGCGTGCCATCTTGTTCTTCAAAAGCTGCATTATTGACTTGTTTCTCTGACTTGGCATGATGCTCACATATGGAAAGCTGAACATATTGGTTTGCATTCCCTCTTATACAAGTTCACAGGTGATCCCACTATATTCTGTATCTGGTCCATCCTAAGCTCCAGCATTAACTATCCTCTATGTGTTGCTCATTACAAGTTTATATCCCGAAACATCTTGATTTGCATCCCCTTCACTATAAGTTCAGAGTATTATTTAGTTCACGGCCAAAATGAAGTAATTGCACTTGGCACATGTTGGTTCACATTCCCTCCTCTTTAGCTTTTGCCATCGTAACTTCTATTTTTGGTTTACATTCCCTGCTCTCTAGATGTAGCCATCATAACTTCATCTTGCTCGGTCGTTGTTACAAAATTTATAGCCTGCTACTATGTTGTTCATGCCAATTTTGTACTCCGAACATGTTGGTTTGCATGGGACTCAGTAGTAAGTCTGTTGTTTCATTCTAACATGCTCTGTTATATTGGTTGTTGGTATGCGGCATGCACTCTTTGTTTGCTTATTGTGCGCATTACAATGATCTTGTTATAACGACGAAATGATGAGTTCCAAATTCTTTGGCAAACAATATTGTAGTGTCTTTGCCTTTCCATTGTTGTTGTCTTAACTTGTAATGTCTTTGTTTCGGATATAGGTGCTGCATGGACAACTTAAAAGATTGCCGGATCCCTTCATTGTATTGCTAGGTTTAATTACCATTCAATTTCTCTGGGTTCTGTAATATTTTTTCAATGCCTTGCAGCTGATGTAATATTTAGTTAGTTTTTATAGTTCTTTCGCGCATTTTTCTTTGGTGCTTGTGGTAAGTGAGGCTATCCGACAAATCAATCTGCGTAAATATTCTCGTATCTAAATCACGAATTCCCATCCCTTAAACGGCCCATTAAGCGAAATCACACATGTGCACCGCAAAATCCTAAAGCGCCTATTACGCCGCATATAAACAACAACTAAAGGCTGGCCCACTTACTTATTGGGCCACCCACACTGTGGACATTGGGTCGGCCCACTTGCTTTAAGGTGGACCCCCCCCTCTGGGCCGGCACACTAACTAGTTGGGCCCCAATTGCTTTTTGGTGGACCCCACATACTAAATGGGCCGGCCCTTTAAGATGAAAGTGGGACCCACACGTGTTTTTGGCCCGCTCGTGTTGGGCCGGCCCACTTGCTATATGGTGGACCCCACATACTAAATGGGCCCCTTTAACAGAAAGTGGGACCCACATGTTTTTGGCCGACCCACTAGCATGTTGGGCCGACCCACTTGCTATATGGTGGACCCCATACTAAATGGGGCCCTTTAACAGTGGGACCACAGGTTTTGGCCGACCACTATCTTGTTGGGCCCACTTGCTATATGGTGGACCCACATACTAAATGGGCGCCCTTTAATGGAAAGTGGGACCCACCTTTGTTTTTGGCCCGCCCACTATCTTGTTGGGCCGGCCCACTTGCTATATGGTGGACCCCACATACTAAATGGGTGGCCCTTTAACAGAAAGTGGGACCTGCTTTGGTCGACCCATCGGCTTGTTGGGCCGCCCATTTGATCTAATGTGGACCCCACGTACTAAATGGCGCCGATAGCAGAAAGTGGGACCCACATGGGGCCCACTAACTTCTTGGGCCGCCGGTTAATGTGGACCCCACTTTGTAAATGGGCGGCCCGATACCAGGAAAGTGGGTCCCACATGTCTTCTGGGTCGGCCCTTTTGCCGTTGACCGGTCAAACAGTGTCGGCCGGCCCACATGCAGAGGCGGCCATTAAAGTTTTGACCGTCAACCTTAGAGGTTAGGCCGGCCCAACTAATGGACCAGCCCAGCTATATAGTTGACCGGTCAAACTAAGTCAGCCCGCCCGCAAACTTAATGGGCCCGCTTAAGACGTGGCAGCCTCGTGTGGGCCTACCATCTACCACGGGGTTCCACGGTTAACGCCGTTAACTGCGATTAACGGCGTCGCCACGTGTTGCATGACGTCGCATCAACGGGCTCCGAAACACTTGGGCAACGGTCCGATTTTCCGTGGCGGAAGGGCGCCCAAGCGCGACGGACCGAAAAAATCGTCGTAGGACTTTGCCTGACGCAGTTTCCACAATAGAACCCATATCGTCGGGTTAGGCCCATAGGCGACGAAAAATACCCCTTAGCGGACGATTTTGAGACGTTGTCTATCAGAACTTTTCTTGTAGTGCAAAGAAACGAAGCAGCGCACCAGCAATTGGTCTCTATGTGTGTCGAGTGATGGGCCGAACGTGTGGGCCAACAGGTGATGGGCCACGCGGGCCAACAGGTTGATGGGCCAGATTCCACGCAAGCCAGCGAGTCGCGGTCGCTGGCCCAGCAGCGGACGCGGAACCGAGTGACTGATCGTTTTCCCTCGATCGGTCGCTGGATGAGAAGCGTTTTTCTTTCCGAAAGGAGCTAGACCTTTTCTCTTCTGATGAAAGTGCTCCGGAGAAAGAAGCAACTTTGGATTTCACTGCGCTTAGTGCAAAACACAATGTTGCTACCTCTTATATATAGCGAGTGATCTTGTAGTAGGGAACTCAACTGATTGGACACTATTTTGAAGATATTTAGACCCTTCACGATTGTCGCGCATAGAACAATATAGGATAAAAAGGGACTAGAAACCACTATTAAATATTTGGTATATCGTGCACTTCAGGGATCCTTACCGTAAGTACATGTACATACTATGAAATTTATATAATAATTGATAAAAGTAAATCTACAAAAAACTACGGTTATAAAATACAATTTTTAATTCAGCAGAAGGCAAAATTACTTTAAGATATACACATTAACATGGCTCTGGGGTTATCTCTAGAGAGTAAGTAATATAACATTAATTTGGTATATAGGATGATTTTTTGTAAAGGGTATAAAAGCTCAGTATAAATTGCTATTATATCTAAGTTCACCTCCCGCTAACTTGGACCGGTCCTGGATTGACAATCGACCAAATCATTTTTCCTTTAGACTGAAGTAGTTGCAATTACCTAAACTTATTAATATTCTAACTTACATAGTACATAATGTTTACCACGATAAATCATGCCACGAGTTAACCCATCACACCTGGAAATAGCATGTCTAAGAGAAGCCCGATCATTACGAAGTATACAATCATCATGAAAAATAGGGGTGCTTTGATGAGGGATTAACTCATCAAATCCCTAAAAGTTGTAGACTTAAGGTTTTGTAGAAAGTAGATGGCAAGTAGATCTCGAAGGTTGTCAGACGAACAAAGGCGTCCAACTCAACAAAATACGGTGGCTAAGATTTACAATGATTCGATCCTTATTTCGACCTCAGCTTCCCCTTATGGGCCTTCGGTCGCTCCCAACCAATTATACTGCACCTCCGTGTTTTGGCATTAATAAAGTTAAGTTTCCCAATATTTTTGTCATTTCTATTACTTTGCACCCGATACTCGGGGGTTTCGATTCAATGCTTCACTAACAAACCGTACCCGAACGACTCGGAGGCTGGAAACACATTTTAAAAGCGTCCTGACCTGGGTAGTAAACACCGATTTAAATAAAAAGACATCGATATAAACAACAAAAATGCCTCACGCATCGACAAAAAGATATATACAACAAATTTGGTTTATAATATTATAAGATACACCATTGTGGGATTGTATTATTTATAAAACGGTTATTTAGCAACAGTTCTCTACAACATTGTCAATAATAAATGATGGCATGCTTGGTGAAGAAAATTATCAAAGAAGCTTCTTTGATCCTATGCTCGAGTACTTATACTCGACCATAGACTCGGGGCTACTTCCATCGGGAGCGCTGAACGCGCACCCGATAGAATTGGCAGCATCTAAGAGGACAAGTAAGTTTTTCATTTGTATCATAGTTACCTTTGTGTGCAGGACTCATTGAGCCTATGATCGAGTACTCATACTCTACCATAGCCTCGGGGGCTACTCCCATCGGGAGCGCTGAATGCGGACCCAATTAAGAAGGTAAAAAGCATGAAGTGGAAGAAGTTACTTCGAGCCTATAGTCGACTACAACCACTCGAGTATAGCATCGGGGCTACTCCCATCGGGAGCGCTGAATGCGCACCCGGTAGAAATAAAAAAAGATGGAGAAAAATTCAAAAATACATGTTCAAGTGGTAAACACTTAATAAACATTACTTCATCTTTCACTCCTATCAAATGGGAGTTGACGTAAAGCTTCGAATACATGTTCAAGTGGTAAACACTTAACGAACATTACTTCGTCCTTTACTCCCATCGGTAGTGTGTGCTTAAAAGAAGTTCAACCTGATAAATTTGGGTAATCCAATGGCCAAACTTGGCATCCGATAAATAATTACAAAAGCCTGGGCCACGTCGTCGTGAGCCTCTAGATGCCATGCTAGAGCATGAAGGTAAGACCATCGGGATTAGTTCTATGAGGCCTAACACCATCACAGACTACGCGCTGCTAGAAATATCCACACCAATCGTCCATGTGATGAAAAATCCTAACGGACGCGTCAGGTAAAACTCTTATGCTGGAACTCGGAACTCGATAAGTCCTTCGCGGCCCGAGCTGAGTTACGCCAGGTTTCCGAATTCGTGTCCTGGGACACGAGTTTTAAGTAGGTTCCCTGCATTTGCTCGGGCAATTAACTGATTCTCAATCCGTTCGGATGCATTAGGCTGGTTTACCGATATCCCTACGATTAAAATATTTATTTATATAGAAAATAATGAAATATTGCTTCATAATCAAAGAAATAAGAAGTTGGAGAAAGAAGAAGTCGAAAGTTTTGAGACTCGACCCGAATATGCGACTCGAGTAGAGTCTCGGGGGTTACTGACATGGGTATGCCATATCGGGTCCTAAGTATTGCTATCCCTGGTAAAAATCCCAGGAGGGAATAGAAGAAAGCCCACGAAGAAATCCAGAAGGATCCAAAGACATCACGTTAAAAAAGAAAAGCCCATATCGGGTGAACCGACTTATACTATAACTCGGCCTCGAGGTATACTCTGAGACCCAACCCGCTATATAAGGGTTGGGAGGAGCCACCGAGAGGAGGGAGAAAAAATTAGAGCAGACACCCTATAACCCTAGTTCTACATTATACTTTTTTGGTGATTCACCCTTGATAAGAGTATACGTCGGCTGCCTAGTTTTGCTGACCGGTTTGTTGATTTGCCAGTGTCCTCCTTCCTAAAAACCCAAGTCCATCATCATGGATATTGACGAGGTTAACCCTTCATCAGGCGATGTCCCGGCGACCAGGCTTAGGCGAGCCTTGCAGGGGCAGCGCTAGCCACACAGGGCGTCGCGGGCCTCGCAGGGATGGTGCGAACCTCACAGGGGATGGCGTGGGCGAGATTTGGTGGTGGCAGTGAGTAAGAGCATCCCAACGTCGTCTTTCAAACATTTTGGGATGGTGGGACGGGTTGCCATTTTTGGGAACTTCAACCGGATTTTAAAAAAAAGTAAATTGAAATAAAGTTCACCGGAAATAGCCAATTTCATTCAAATTTTGTTAAATTTACAAGTTTAAATGAAGTATGCTGAAATTGGATGCCGACGCATAGAATGAAACGTTGGCATTCATGAACACCAGGCGGTGCGACTAGAGAAGGAGCGCAGGCGTCGGGCGGCGCGGCCAGAGCAGAAGCCCCAGAGTCAGAGGACGCGTGTGCTGTCCGCGCTGACGCATTGGTTCCCCAAATTTGATGCGCGATGGGTCGAGGCTGACAGATCGGTCCATTTGGATCATCCCTCTGGAAAGTACGCGGCCGATCCATCTGTCCCCACGGACCGATTCAGAAGCGGCAGACTAGATGTGTCAGCCCGCTGGAGATGCCTCAGCCTGCAACATGATGCACGCCCGAGTAGAAACACAGACGCTCACATACACGCGCATACATTCACCCCCTATGAACGCGCACATACACCCTATCCCTATGAGCACCTCTGAAAGACTGAGCCGGCGGATTGAATCTTGAAATTGACGAAGTCACCACATGCGCCTTTCTGTCGACGGCAACGTCGCCTCCCACTGAATGAATATTCTGTCTTTATGAGACACCCGTGGTTTGAACTTTGGTAGGCTGGAGGTACAACCACCCTCCTAACCACCCAACCTCAGGTTGATTCTCTCTACTAACCATATGTTTTAGATCTAACCAACTAAACAATTTAGATGACCTTGTGGATCAACCGAATGGCTCAATTAAACATCTGTATATTGATTTTGATATATAATAAAAATGGATAATAATAATCCATAAACATGAAGAAAACTGCACATAGGGAGGGAGAAAACGACACGTCTAGCTCCACCACTCGCCTGTGGCGCGCCATGAGCAAGTTCAATACATCAGTTGCACCTTTGAATCATGTCCGAGTCGGGAAATTGTTAAGTAAGTTAAGTCACACCTTACAAGCTTTGGCGGTCAGGACATCATCTTCCTAGAGACATTGATTTAGAAGATCAATACAATGACTTGATTCGTGGAGTGTGTATTTTTTTGGTGTGGCCGCCACTAGACCGATGGTCGCTGTTGGATAGTGTCATTTGTGTTTGATATCACTTTCTTTCTCATAATACATACTTTGGATAAAAGGCATTGTGGTTGTGGGCACATCTAGATGCAGAGACCAATGTATAGTAGTATTATTTTCTTTAAACCATCCATGTGATTTCCCTTTGTACTTTTTTTTGCGAATATGACACTAGTATTAAAAGAAACATCGAACAGTACAAAGCAACTCAAGAAAAACAAAAATTACAACGAGATACTTGAGAAGCCCTTCATCTTCACCCCCTAGACCGTGTCGACGGCGCGCCTCCGCTACCCCTCCTTCCTGAGTCGGCCTGACGTTGTTGGTTGCAGACGGGAAGCCGTCGAACGGGTCGAAAAGACCACATCCGTCCCGGAGACGAAGAAGTATGATGAACTGCCGATGAAGCTCCTTGACGACCCGAAGATCCCCAGAGCCAGACCAAATTTTTGAAGACCACACCACACCCACAAGTCGTCGTCATCGAGATGGGGTTGAAGTAAGGGAAACATTATTGCATGATGCGCCGCCACCATCACCTGAGCGCCGCCACTAGAAACAAAAATCCTAAAGACGGGGAACGAAGCTCCCAAAACTGGGAAACGAAGCCCTCCCGCTAACGAGAGCCGCGATCCATCGCACCTCTATGGCTCGAAGGCCACGGAGGCAGCCAGATTGGAGGCGGCTGTCGATGGGGATAAACCCTAATTGGCTGAGGATGCCCTCAGGAGCGAAGGAGTACGAACGTGTGTCTAAACAATTTTCTATGATTTCCCTTTGTACTTGTGATTCTTGGAATCAACGCCTTATTTTGGAACATTATAACTTTACCTTTAAATCATAAGCTACAAGAATGCAACACAATTCTAGCTATGCTACGAATACAGCATCTTGCAAAGATGCTTGTGCAAATTACATCTAACCTATAATAGATGCCCCCCATAGGGGGTCTCGCAGCGCATCCACGATAGCCGCGCGTCGCAGAAGGGCTGGCCGGTTGCCTCCTTTCGTTTCCAACCAGCGGTTGGTCCACGTTTCAGGTTGGTATTGGCTTGAGAAGAAAAAGAGAAAAGGGATCGAGTAGGAAAAAAGCCAGCGACCAGCCAAACCCTATCCTCTCAGCCGTCGTCCCTGTCCGTGCTCTCTCCGTGCGTCGCCTCCCCCACCCAGCCGTCCGGCCGTCGAGCTCCGCCTCCTCCCAGTCGAGCTGCACCTCATCCCCGTCGCCGCCTCGTGCCGCTTCTCACGCTCCTCCATGGATGGTGGAAAGGAGGAATACGTGCAGGAAACGGCGCGCCGCCGTGTGTGTCGCTGAGAACGACGCCGCCCTCTTCATCGCGCGACGGTCTCCGCACGAGGGCCTCTTCATCGCGCGACGGTCTCCGCACGAGGGCGCAGAGAGCCACCGCCGACGGTGACAAGGAGCACATGGGGGGAAATGGCAGGTATCCCACATCTCCTCTCTTCTCTCTCTAGATCTCCCTCTCTCGCGTACACAATGCCAATTTCTTCCCTTTTGCAGCTGGACTTCGCCTCCTCCAGCCCCACACCGCCACTCATCGTGAGAGAGGAGAGGGGTGGAGAAATATGGAGTGGAGCAAGAGGAGAAGATGAGGGAGAGCTGTGATTCCTCAATCTCTGGTCCCCTTTGTGTCCTTGCAGGTACTCACTCCTCTTGTTGTCCTGGTCTCTCTTTCACTGTGTTTGATCCCCAAATTTCTTTAATTTTTTTTGTTATGCAGATTCTTTTGATTTATGCCTACAAGGTGCTCGACGAAAATCTAGGCAGATTGCCATTGATGAAATATACAAGAAAAATCCAGGAAAACGTGGTTGGTGATATGTTCATATCAAAGAAAGAGAAGGTAAGAGTCAAGAGAGAGAAGAAATAATTTTAGTTCAGCCACCATGAGTTGTTTGATATAATTTTGTTGGTGTGTAGTATACAAAGAAATGCATATTTGATTTTTACCTCTCGTATTTGCGGGAGGTGGATGCTTCATCCTGCTCTCTGATCATAGCGTTTTAGGTTGTTGTTCTGACACTATTCATGTGCAGGGATCTGCTTGGCTTTGATGTGAAAGTCAATTGAGTTATTCTGCTTGCATGCTACCTTCTTTTCCCATTAACTTTGCTTAAATTTGTTTCTTTACTATGTCGAAAATCAGGGATATCAGCGGGCAGTGTTGAAGATGAGGCTTGGCATCATGAACTAAGCAACTACAATGACTATATACTCCATCTCTTCCAATATAAGTCTCCGAAAGTAAGTAGGCAATATGCTCTTTCTTGTGTGCTTGCATGAATTTATATAGCAGAAGACACATAATGACTTCAGTAAAATCAAAATTTGATGGTGACAGTTCAACAAATTGTTTGAGCATGGTGAATGACAAAAAGGATTGGTAGTATAAATTAATCAGCCTCCTCTCAGTGCCTCCTCTTAATTTGTATATGTCATGTGTTTAGTTAATCACATAATGAAACTGTTAACTTATACCTCTGTCTGAATTTGTGGAAATCTTATAGAAAAACTTATTGCATGGTTTTTCTCCTTTACTTCTCTTGATTTGTTCCTTTTCTTACATATTTGATTTTTACCTCTCGTATTTGAGGGAGGTGGATGCTTCATCCTGCTCTCTGATCATAGCGTTTTAGGTTGTTGTTCTGACACTATTCATGTGCAGGGATCTGCTTGGCTTTGATGTGAAAGTCAATTGAGTTATTCTGCTTGCATGCTACCTTCTTTTCCCATTAACTTTGCTTAAATTTGTTTCTTTACTATGTCGAAAATCAGGGATATCAGCGGGCAGTGTTGAAGATGAGGCTTGGCATCATGAACTAAGCAACTACAATGACTTATATACTCCATCTCTTCCAATATAAGTCTCCGTAAGTAAGTAGGCAATATGCTCTTTCTTGTGTGCTTGCATGAATTTATATAGCAGAAGACACATAATGACTTCAGTGAAATCAAAATTTGATGGTGACAGTTCAACAAATTGTTTGAGCATGGTGAATGACAAAAAGGATTGGTAGTATAAATTAATCAGCCTCCTCTCAGTGCCTCCTCTTAATTTGTATATGTCATGTGTTTAGTTAATCACATAATGAAACTGTTAACTTATACCTCTGTCTGAATTTGTGGAAATCTTATAGAAAAACTTATTGCATGGTTTTTCTCCTTTACTTCTCTTGATTTGTTCCTTTTCTTACAATCTGCTCTGCGTAGGTTTGTCCCCAAAGACAAAATACGGGGCCTCGCTCAATGTTTAAACAGGTTAGAGCACCGACAATCTCTCTAGAGCTGCCCAATTGGGCCTGAACCCAATGATGACGGACATGTAAGGTACCAAACTGCTGGCACAACTTGTGTTACCACCTTCTTCTCTGTTCCTTTCACTCACTGCTATACAGGTATATTGTTCATCCAATGGATTTCTGTTACAACTAGGGTAGGTGCCTAATAACTCACTAGGCAGAAAAATTCGTACAGAACTGCAAGACAATTATTAAGTACACACTTCCACTATCAATGTAAGCAAGAGAAAATCTTGGCATGTTTTTTTTTTCCTTTAAATTCCACTGAAGTAGTCGTGTATTAGAACTTACCTGAGTATATTACTCTCGACTGATTAACATTCAGTGTTCTTTATTTTTTAGTTGAACTGTAGTAGAACATATCTACATACCAGTAGCCCGATTTAGTGATTTCCACGTGCATGTGAAGTTAGCTTTTGTAGATAGAAAATCCATTTAGTTTCCAACTGTTGCTTTTTAATTTTCCTAGCATCCCTGGTTCACGTAGGGGCTACTACTTATGAAAATTATTCGGCCATGCATGTTAGAAACTATGGTTACCCGTCCGGACATGTGGTTTAAATTTTCTCCAAAGTTCCCCTGCTTGGAGAATCGTTGTCTACGTTACTCTTGCTATTTAGTTTCTGATTGTGCATGCTTTATTTTTAACTGAATTTATGTCCCTTCATGCATCTACATTGTATTATGAATAGATTTCTCCTGCAGTTTCTGATTGTGTCTGTTTTGCGTAGTGATCTCTGGTCATGGAGTCATTGTGCTTTGGTATTTCGTCCTAGACTCTTATGTATTAAGTTTAAATAGCTCTGCTTTGAACCCGAATGGTACCTCTCCATGTGTTTAGCTATCGTAATCTCTGAACAATGTGTTCATGTATCTATTGTAATATATTTCCCTATTTTCTGCACTTGTGTGTGGCACATTTCTCTGTTTCACTGTCTGTAACAGCCTCTCTAATGGTCAATGGAATATTAATCGCTCATGTTTTCTCTACATTATGGTGGTTCTGAGTCTTCGTAGAAATGCAATGCTTTGAATATTTTTTATTGTTTACAGTCCCTCTGTATGTTCATTCAGATTCTCCTAAAGTGTTGACGTACCATTTAAGATTATTCCAGTCATTCTATATATCATATACATTTTCCCCATATCTTCTTTGGTCATTTTTATTTCAGTCATTCCACATGCAACTTTTGAAGTCGTATTTTCCCCATATTCTTTGGTCATAGCAGTCTTGCTTATTATTGATGGACAACATACGGATGTCAAATAGAGGAATATCCAGATTTAGTACTAATCACAAAAAATACCTTTAAGATTATAGAGTTCTGCAAATGACTACCTACGTTGTCTGTCTATCAAATGCTGATATCCTCCATTGGCTATAATGAATTTCATAGAAAAAAAAATAACCGGTACCAACAAAGGTGAAATGCCAACTGGTGGACTGTCCAGATCATCCCACGGTCTTCACTATTACACTATTTTACTTGATCTTTTATGATTTTTTTACTATTGCACGGTATAAAACGACATCCAATGAAGCAATCCATGCCATTTGGATTCAATGGATGTACCTATTTATAAAAGCATGAAATATTGATCATTTGAGTTCATGTTGAGTCGTATCAACGCACAAAAAAATTTCCTAGTGTGTTGTTGAACTATAGTGAAAAGGAAGTTTCATATAAATTTCATTGTTGCTATCTCGAATCTCTTGCACTTTTGTCCAGATTTAGTAGGGCTTGCACAACATTTTGTCTTTGGTAGCGGTTGCCTGGTAAGTGTTTATTTGTTAAAAGTTCAGAAAATGGTCTTTTTTATCATACGAGGCATGTTGAAAGATTGTCTTGGGTGGTTTCATATTTTTAATTTCACGTAGCGCCACCTTATCACACGAAGCTTCTGGAATTTAATTCTTCTTGGTTATGCTTGGTGATCTTTCTCTGGTCATGGACCAAGGATTTTTTGTTTCAGCTCCTGAAAATTAAAAGGATGGTAGAAAATGAAGCCATTTTATATTGGGATTTATATAGTGCAATATTTTTAGATTGTTTATGAAGCTCTGGATATTTGTTGTACTTACGCAGTTCCTAATATGCTATTGATGTTTGATATCGTGCAATTTTAGGTACATCATCTTGGACGCAATCAACGAGCAATATCTGTTATCATGGACACACATTTGCTAATGTTGAAGAAGGTATGAGCTAAATTTGCTTCCTTAAACGTCTTAACTCATGTACATCATGTGTGCGTGCGATTTATAAATATCTTTGCTAACAAGGGCGGCGATGAGACGCGAAATCAATTATCTCTAGAAGTTTTGTGTACTGACCTATTGTTGTAATTATCTTCTTTCTTTAATTGCAATATCTTTCTGTGACGTGCAGTTTCAGCTTGCTAGAGATTTTGCCACTTCAGCTGTTGTGTAGACCTTTCCAGCCAAGCGAATATTTTGAATATATGTGCATTTAAGGAACCCATTCTCTTTTTATATTCTCCGCATCTCTGCAATTTTTGAGACCTTTCAGATCATAATGTGGTGCAGACTCATAATAGGATTTTGTTTTAGATCTTCAATAATGGTTATAGCCCGGAGAATATTTAAGGATTGATATTTATGTCCAATTTGATGGGAAGGTGCTACCACGGACATCTTATCTTAGGTAATGTTGAAAAACTAAACATTTTCTTCCCATTTGATGTTTGGTTAGAAATGCTGGAGCTATAATTGATGTTTGAGATATATCATTAGTAAAATATTACTCATTGGTAGTGTTACCTTATTCTTGCACCTTTACTGCTTCTTTACTATATTTGGTGAGGGTCTTTGTCTGAAGGACTCGGGTTTCAGTTCTGATCTGGTTTTATGCATGATGACGCTGCAGGATTGATAGGAGTGACTATAAAACTGCATGGTTGATACTTGATAGGGGTGACACCGTGTTTGTAAGGCAACAACTTGCAACTAGCTTAAATCGTTTATGAAGCTATCATTGACTACCAATTTGTCAGGTGAGGAAATCGTTTACTTTCACCAACACATCTTTCCGAATGAGTGAAGGTTGGTTTGTTCTGAACTAACTGATTTCCTTTGAAGCTTCACTTTGGAGTTCTCCTTGAAATTTTACAGTAGCCGGTTCTATTTGTATTTCATCAGACTTGGGAATTTGGCAGGTGTTAGGTGTTTCTGCAGCTGGTAGTATCCATACTATGTATGAACAAACTTTGCCGGAAGATATCTCATTAATTACTTCAAAATTGCTAGGTCGTGTGAAACCAATGGATAGAAATAATTATAGGTAATGGGCCATAGTAAATGAATATGCATTTTTTTCTTGGTTGTCAAAGTGATACTGAGTTTTAAGTTCTTCTCCTAAAATTATGTTTATTGTTTCCTTGATGTGTATTTGCAGTTATGACTTTCATTTCATGATGCAAATACGCACATGCTTAATGTCCACCCATTCTCCTGTCAGTAGTCACTCATAAATTTGTAGTCAGTGGGTGTGCCATGTAGCTTAAAAGATAACCTTTCCCCATCCTTACTTTTGAGTGGTTCCTAATTAATCCTGGATTGTAACTATTGTTTTCTCTAGGATCTCTGATCATGGTCTCCATAAATTGTCCATTAATTAATTAACTCTCAGAGCCTCATTTAATGATTTACTGTAACCAATCTCCAACACATGTTGTTCCTTCACTGGTATGGCTTCAGTATTTAATTTGTACTCTATTTACCATTTAATTTGTTGCTCCCTAATGTGTTTTTTACAGGATCTTTGATTCACTGCAAACTAACATTGGGTTGTCAAGTGCCAGTAAACCAATTTGATCTTCTCTTTTCCACTAATTCAGACGCTCTTGACCTAGCGGTCAGTTTGTTATTGGTATTATATGTATCCCATGCTAATAAAAGGTAAAACAACAATGTTTATAACTCTCTAATTACTACAACGGTTTCCTATTTCTTTTTTTATCCGCTCACATGTTACTGCTTCTACAAGGGTATATAACTCTATTTATTTGTATGTACATGGTGCTTATGTGTGGTTCTAACCGTCATGTTGAAATTGATTTGTTCATGTGCACATATTTTTTTCTCTTTTCAAGTTTGCATTCGAATGTAATAATATGTCATGCTCGCATTTCAAATAGCTATTTTGGAGAGATTGCCTGTGAGTGATGTTTGTGTTGTGTTTCTGCGCACTTTCAGATTGTCATGTGACCATACCTATGAACCTACATTTTCTTGTATAATCTGTGTGGCTTCATTATCTTAGTTATAATTGCATGGCCTTTTGGTTTTCCCGTTTTGACAAATACTTCCATCTTTCATGTTGTTCAACTGATATTAGTGAATAAATGGCTGGTCTACCCTCTTGGAATATTTGTATGTTCAGTCATCCTTTTAGAGAATATTTCATGTTATTGTGTTGTCTTCACTAGGATTTATCGAAAGTACTATCTTCGCTTCTTCTCCCCCTACATTTCAAGGATACCTGAGCCCGTGAATGTTGAGAAAGTCACCAGGGAAACTGTTGCAGATCACATATAGGCAAGCCACTTAAATTTACATTTTGGTATTTACCAGTACCGTGCTAACCTTGCACTACTGAGCTTAAGTCTGTACTGCACAGTTATCCTGGGACAAAACACTGCCACCACCATCACAGACCTGGGTCTAAAAAACAAAGGAGTAATACTAAAGCTGGATTTTAAGAACACAAGTTTGTATCTTCACTAAAATACTCTGTAGTTATAGGAACATATCAGGAGACAAGTCAATCAGTAGTCTGCTTGAAAATGTTTTCCTGCAGTAGTCTCAACACCATTTAAGAAGATTCAGTAAGTGTGCCATGCTAAATATAAGGTTGTTGCATCGAGGTCAAGTAAAAATAGAAGTGGCAGTTGCATAATAAGTCATTTGATGCTGGTATTTTTTCCATTTGATATCACCATATCAGTAAAAGCAGGTAATCAAATCATTTTCTCTACTTATGCTTCGATGTGCATCTGATTTTCAAATTTGACCAGTTTGTGATGCAGATCAAGTAACATTAGTTAAGACTATCCTGTCAACATTAATTATGTAAATCATAGATTGTCTATGCCTATATTATGTTTTATTTCTTTGCAAAACCGTTTAGTATTTCAGTCCGCGTGAATTTTGAGATTTGTACAGGTTGTGCCTTCGTTGGACCTGACCAATATTGGCACATGCCTCTTTTTTCTCTCTCTTTTTTTAGGTGTTGTTTCTTCTACAGTGTACATGCCATTTTGAGGAAAGTATGTTAGAAGTGTGGCTCTATGCATTGATTTAGTAGCCTTGGTGATTAATTTACTCATATACTTACTTTAAATATTAAAATGAACATACATTTCAGTTTCAAAACTATACTCAGATATGTGACCTGCATGTATAATATATTTCCTCTCTCAATTTCAGCTACGTGAATTGTTTCAGATTCACGCATCAGATAATAATTCGCATATTTAAGTCCATTTTACAGTCAAATTTCTACTGATTCAGCCTTTGTATACTAATAGGTCAGGTTCTGACAATATCGTTTCTCAAGTAATTTTTAGAATTGAAAATCAATGTTTTGAATTCTATACAGATTTGTCAGAAAGATGCACAAAGTCACGGAGCCGAGGAGAGGCATTGCTGATCACTGTGGGCTTTCTGCTGGAGAAAGGTGTGTGGGTTGTGGTGTCTAGCTTGTTGCAGCCATGGGTATTAGGCTCATTTCATTTGGCTCTAAGTAGCCTAACTTAGTTTCTTCTGCAACTAGCTAAAACTCAATATACTTTCATTAAAATCCTCTTGGTTCTGAGTGTGTGTACTAGATTGCTCTTTTCCAACGATAGATAACCCACCTTTGTGTGCACCAAAATTATGAACCGCAAATCTATAGGTGTTTGTGACTTATTGCATCAATGTTATAATTTTTACTCAAAGTATGTATTCTTGTGCAGTGCCAGATATTTCGTGAAATAAAAATGTTCATAGGGTTGTGTGCCAATAATATGGAGCTTAGATTAATATTGATCAGGTGTTTATCATCTCATAAAGAACATTCATAGTCTCTTTGCCTTTTTTTGCTTCTGAACTAAAACTTGCTAAAACTACCTAAGTGTCGAGGAGCTTGCCTTCCATCTGACATGAAGGTAGCAGCTTTTATCCATGCCAGTCAAACCACTGTTATGACTAAATATGTTAATCGCCGGCTCGTCCCTTGCAGGCGTGGACTAAGATATCTAAAAATTGCAGACTGCACACTGGCCAGTAGTAAAAATCTTAGACTATGAGCTTGGTTTGTGGCCCTTGCATAATTGTCTGTTATGCTTAATTACTGCTTATTTATGTTCACAGAGATTCATCACTCATTGACTAGGCCTGTTGTGTCTTGGATATACATATTATCCAAATGTGCCTCCTCTTATGTCGAAAAAATATATTTGTTTGTTGTGTGGTATAGCATGATGGAAACTGATAATTGGCCTCTTCCCGGTGCAATCGACCAATTCGAGTCCATCATGGCTTCTCCGCTGCCTACCATTATCCCTTTCCGTCTCCAAGCAGACAATTACCCAACAAAATCTGTTATTGAGCTAAGCAATTTCTCAAGCTAATGTCTACTGCATATATTTAACTATTATAGTCTAATGGTTGAAGTGTTAGTTTCTCTTTTTTCTCTCTTTGATTATTTTGATGAATTTTTTGTCCATGATCTTTGCTATGATATTATTGCTTCTTAATAGTGTATATAGCAAAACTTTAATTACCTCTTTAAGGTTTGAATTCTACGGGATCATGCGCCAAGGCGCACAACTAAATTTTTCTATCTTAACATATATATGTCAAAGCTTGTGTATTTTTATGTCATGACCTATTTGCAGTTTTTTAATTGTTTGTTCTTTTCATGATCACCAAATTAATATTCGTATTTCCTTACATCAAGATTGACATGATTTCCTTTTCCTTTTGTAGATTTTGGCACACAAGATGTTGTGAATGACAAGCGTGTTTATGGTTGAGAACATCAAGATTATTCCCTAGAAGAGAAAGTACTTTATAGGTTGTTGATTATACAACCAGCACCATGTAGTAAGACATGTGGTATTAATGCACCATGTAGTACGACATGTAGTATTAATGCTGATTTACATAGTGTTTCACCTATCAAGATAGTTTGTTTTTTCATTTGATGTTTTATTACCCCAAAATATTCATCTATTTTCCTGATTATATAGAAGTGTTTGATACTTCATTCGTGATTGCTTGTGTCTTATCCTAATTTCAAACTATTGGTTTTGTTTTGTAAAACCTAAATAGTGTTATCATTTTTCCAGCCGATTTTTATCTGTCAGTACATAAATTGTAGATCGGTGCGGGGATCCTGCTCCAAGGGCACCCCGAAACTGAGTATTGCATGTGTAAAGCTGCATGTGGGCACTGTGCATAAGCTTTTTCGACTCCGTTCATGATTTCGTCTGATTTTTTACTAATGTCATCCTCAACTTTTTTTTGTGAAACCTAAAGAACATATTATCATTTTTGCCTATGTTTTATCGTTGATATATAAAGTTTAAATCAGGGCAAATTTTACGGGGTCGTGCGCCAAGGCGCACATCTAAATCTAGTTCATTAAAGGTAGTAGGGTCTCAGCCTCATGTGGTGCCACGGGAGGAACGCACATGATTCCATGGTAGCATTACAGATTCTATCTATCTAACGTTTTTGGAAGGAAGACGACCGCTATCAAAACTATAAGTGTAGGATTCTTGATGCACATTTTTTTCTGCTTCCCCACATGCATTGGTGATGTTTCTTTGTGCTAAAAAACCCATCACATTGGTGATATTGATAGCCGGCTAGCCATGGCGGCCCAGCCTGCCATCATTACCAATCCATGAAGACAAAAGAACAGCGAGCATGTGCCACTGACCCACTGGTCTCAACTTTGATGCTCATGTACATTGTGCCACCGCCACCAAACGAATAAAGCAAATAAATATATTAATTAAAACCTTGTTTGTGGAATCTCTTGATTGAAGCACACGGACCATGGAGCAGTAGATTGATTGAAGCAGAGGAGAATTTTTTTTTTTTCTTTCGAAACACAGTAAAATCAAAAAGTTGCTTATACATACGCGCACATATTCAACCCTATGAACATACACGCACACCCTACCCCTATGAGCACCTCCAAGATACTGCATCAAAGAACTGATCCGGCACGTCTTGAGATTGACAAAGTCACCACAACGCTGTCGACGGGAACGTCACCTCCCACTGAAGAATATTCCGTTTTTTTATGAGACATCAAAGTGTCAAATCTGGGATTTGAACTCTGGTGGGCTGGGGGTGCCACTGCTCTCCTAACCATCCAATCCAACCACAGGTTGGTTCTCGAAATCTCAAGTACTTTATTACATAGAGAAAATGCATAAACTTTCTCAAAGGACAAAGTGTTGCTTTGCTTTAAAACATTCCGGGATTAGCTTTCCAAGTGGTATTAAGCACGTGCTCTTATCTTGGTAATTTATCAGGAAATGGAACATTCTGCCAATTTTGTTAAGACAGAACAAGGAAAAAAAAAAGACAAGTCCCTTACTTATTTATTTCAATACAGTGTGATTTATTACTTAAAAAATTTAACCGTTATATCTCGTTTCTGCATAACTAAGATGCACACAGCTGCATAAATTCAAACATATCGAAACATAAAAAAGTTTAAAGACCCCATACAAGTAAACATCTTAACAACTTAAGAGCATCTCCAGTCGCGTCCCCCAAAGCGATTTGGGCGCGCGGGGTGCCCATTTTTTTCTCGGCCGATCGGTGTCGCCGAACGCCCCACACCGGGGGACGCGCACGCCAAAGCGCGCCGGCGGCCCGACCCGTCAGCGGCTCGGAAGCTTAAAACCCCGTCGCCTACCTTTGGTCAAGCGCCGTTAATGGCGTCCCAGTTTTGCCAGGCGACAAAGGGACGCGTCTCGTCGTGCATGGCCGCGTGGCCGTCCGCGCCGACGTCATTGCGTGCAACCACCCGCTGCCGCCGCTGTACATTAAGAGACCATGCGGTTCGTCCCAATCTCTCACCGCTCCCAAACCTTATCCTCGCCGCCCCCAGATCTTCTCCTTGTCGCTCCAAGCAATGTCGTCCTCGTCCTCCCGCAAGATCGCCGTGGCGAACAGCTTCGGCCGCGGCAGTCTAACCGTGAAGGAGGCGTGTGCGCTGTACCATGCGGGATATCCTGTCCCGCTGGACATGCACCAACCAAGCAGCGGCGGTTGGAAGATGGCCATGAACAGCATTGGCATCCCACCGACGTCGGGCACGGAGCGCTGGAAGGACACCATCAGGGCTCGGCGGGCTGAACTCACCGCCCAGGAGCGGGCGAATCCGACCTGGGCGGCCAAGAACAACGATGACTGGTGGGCCACGTATTTCAAGGCCAAGTACGGCGTGGAGATGCGCAGCACCACCGGCCTCATCGGCGTGCCGAACAGCTGGAACAGGGACGGGCACACCCTGTTCTAGGGTGTTCCGGGGCGCACCCTCGAGAACGACATCCACGGCATCCGCAATGGTGCTCCAAGGTTGGAGGCACCTCCCTCACCACCACCGTCTCCCGCATCGTAATGGCAGCCGAGGAGGACCACGTGCTCGTCCTCCTCGAACTCTTCTTCCTCAGGACCGGCCCGATCGACGCCGTCCTCGTCCTACCGATCGGCGCCCTACACCGCCCCCAATCGCGTGAAGGAGGAGCCGGCGACGCCCGTCAATCCGAGGCGTGGCGACAGCGGCAGCCGGCGGCAGCAAGAGAGGCGCGGCGGCGCTCTCCTCATCCCGAAGCCGGAGGTGAAGGAGGAGGGGAGGCCGCAGGCGCTCTCCGCGGCGGCCGCCCTCATCGCGCCCGCGATGACCCCCGGCCTGCGGCGCCTCGGTCGCTCAACGACAAGGATGGCGTCGGCGTTCGGCGCCTGCGACTCCGGCGGCCGCCTCTGTCCGACCGCCGGCCAGCGCCGGGTGAAGGATGAGCGCGTCGACGAGCCCGACGAGCGCGTCAAGCAGGAGGTCGTCACCGATGACATGTACAACTTCCATCAGTACTACGATGCCTCCGGCCGCCGCAAGTACTACTAGGTTTAGGTTTAGTTTAAATTTAGTTCGAATCTATGTAATATATGCCAAGTTTGGATGAATTTAATCGAATCTCGCACAAGTTTAAAATTTTCGAAATTTTGGGAGCGACGTCCCCAAACGCTCGATCCGACGCGGTTTGGGGACGCGACTGGAGATGCTCTAATATGCAACTATGGTGATTGAGGACCAATCTTTTGTCATTCATGTTGGATAAAATATTTCTCGTCATATCTTCTAATTATGTAGACACTTTCATAAACAGGTCGTGGTTCTCCACACGTTATAGCTAGAGACGACCATGACACATATTTGCACATTTGTAGATAATCTGCACGAGAGAAGATTTTTTATCATTAAAAACATACATTGCCATAATGGCCAAATAAGGGTGAACGCTCCCATTCTACTCCCGACATCCATAAAAAGATATCTTAGAATTTTCTAAAGTTGGATGTATGTAAACAATATTTCATTCTTTTATGGATGTGAGGAGTAAAAAAATCTATTTAACCAGCTGCTAAATATATTAGCAAAGTTACGTGATGAATATGGTAGAACTTATTTATATGACTAACCATATAGATCTAACAACTTCACACTCTAAGAATAAGTGTTTGATAGTCTCGTCATAGTGATAGATGACACACTTTGTATTTGCAAGTTAATTACATTTTGCAAGGTTATCTTTAATGAGGATTACACCTCTGCGAATATACCGCGCAATTTCTTTTAGTTTTAGCAGAACCTTTATTTTCTAGTTTCTTTTATTATCAACCAACATGTGTGGCTAATATTTCTAAATCGACCAACATAGTTATTCGTAAGTCTGATTAAGTTGCACACACTTTCAAAATGTGCAATACTCAATATTCCTTGGACAAAAAGGAAATATTCTTAATCATCAACTTAGAAAATTAATTTCTTAGTATAGTTACGAGTTGTCGCTCATCTTTTTTCTGAAACAATATTTTTATGATCACAAACTATATAATGATTGAAAAATAAAAATTACTAGAGCCTTAGAAAGTTCAAGACGCACTAGTGTAGCCAAACGAATAAGGATAAAAGAAAAATATGAGAAGAATAGTCAAAGTTATTCTTCAATCGCCATCATTTTTTACTCAAAAACACAAGGCAAGAAAGAAACAAGATGGCAAAGCGGCACAAATATTCGCTCGCGTGAAAAAGAAATCAAGAGGAGAAGACCGGAGACCACCAAACGTGTGCGGCCTCCTTTTTAACAGTAGAGTAGTCCTCCTCCCCTCTCTTCCGCTGACAGGCAGCAACTGTGGTGGCGGAAGAACCTCTCCTCCGGGCCGGGGATTGAGACCAGCGGTAGAAAAATTCCAGAGGCGTCCAGCTTGTTCCAAGATTCCCCACCAGCGAGTCCCGTCTTGATTCCCCAATAGCTTTCTCGCTGGTGCGTGGAGAAAGATGGGATTTTCCGAGCTCCGGGGTCACTTGCTCCGCTGATTGGTGAGCTGCGTAGGTCCCCTGCCTTTTTTTCTCGCCGCCGGCCCTTGGCTCCGCCCGCAGGCGCAGATTGTTTCATTTCTTGCGGTAAGGAACTCCCTCTCACGATTCTTGTTTTGGTTGAAGCTTTTTTTTTTTTGCTGGTTTAATAATTTGTCGATGTTTCGTTAGGATCACCGCTGTATCCTGTAAAGATAAGCTCAAATCTTGCCTATTCATCGCAACCTGAAGACTTCCTATTTTCCGTCAATTCAAGTTTGGCTCGCCAACCTGAAGAGGGGTTCACTAGATTCTGCAAGAACAAGATCTTGCAATTCTTGGAATTTCTCACAGAACCGCCAAACCGAATAAGTTCTTGGATTCGGAGATGGAGAGGCAATCCAGCACCCGTCTCGGCGCTCTGGAGAAACTGAAGAGCTTCCGGGGAATAGAGAAGCAGAGGAGCTTCAAGTTCCTGTCCATGGAGAGGCAGCAGAGCTTCAAGGAGAGGAGGAGCAGGGACAGCCCCGGGAAGAGGGGCGACTCTGCGCTCCACCTCGCCGCGAGGGCCGGCAATGCTGCCCATGCTCAGAGGATCATTGAGGACTGCGATCCGGAGCTGGTGGGGGAATTGGCCGCCCACCAGAACCAGGACGGGGAGACGGCGCTGTATGTGGCCGCGGAGAAGGGCCACGTCGACGTTGTGTGTGCGATACTGAAGGTTTGTGATGTGCAGTCGGCAGGGCTCAAGGCAACCAATAGCTTCGATGCGTTCCATATTGCGGCCAAACAGGGCCATCTGGGTTAGTTATTTGCTTCTCTTAGTTCATTGCTAACGATAGTATATTATTTTGCTTGATCAAAATGAGATGTGCTTGTAAAGTCAATGGTATGAGTTTACATTTCTCTGAATGAGAATTCTTTAATACGTGAGTTTCTGAGGAATGCGTATTCATTCATGTTGGATTCTTTATATAATTGCAGTTGTCTAGGTTTATAAAGAATGACTTGTATTTGATTGACTTTGGCAAAATACCTAATTCGTTGTGATTGCAATGGAATGTTTTCTTCTCATTTATGTCATGGGGTACTAAAGCATTTAGAGACTAACCACCTCTGCATTAAATGTTTGAGAAACTTATGTGGTGGATTTGGTCTAGAACATTAAGCTTCCAGCCTACCTTGTCTTCTTGGTTTGGCAGGGAAAGTTGAGCATGAATTCGCACATTCGATATATTATTTTTGCATATGTGCAATATGCTAGCTCAAAAATATTGGTTTCTCGAAAACGAAGCAACGTTAATGTTTCTCATCAGATATAATTCATATACCCTTACATTTGACTATTGCGTTAACAAAATTTTGCTTCTTATGTGTTTTCTTATCTGCCTTAATTATTAAACCCATGTAAGTTTCAGTAGTATGCAGTGGAGAAGAGCAAATCAGTGTGCAACTCCTGGTCCCTGAATATGATGATTCTTGTATGTTAGTGTAGTTTTTTCTTAACCTTATCTGTCAAGTTATTTTTGGCTCATGTAGCTATTCCATCCCTTGGTTTTGCAGATGTTTTGCAGGAGCTACTGCAGGCATTTCCTGCGTTAGCTATGACAACCAGTTCTGTAAATGCCACAGCTTTAGACACTGCTGCGACTCAGGGCCACATTGGTATTGTCAATCTTCTACTGGAGACAGATGCAAGTCTTGCTAGGATTGGAAGAAACAACGGAAAGACAGTTTTGCATTCAGCAGCAAGAATGGGCCATGTGGAGGTGGTAGCATCGCTGTTGAATAAAGATCCAGAGATTGGTTTCAGAACAGACAAGAAGGGACAAACAGCACTACACATGGCTTCAAAAGGCCAGAATGCTGAAATTTTGCTCGAGTTACTAAAGCCCAATGTCTCGGTAATCCATGTGGAAGATAACAAGGGGAACAGGCCACTACATGTTGCAACCCGGAAGGGCAACACCATTGTAGGTTTACCATACCACAGAATATTTTTTATTTTCTTTGATGCTTTCATTCTTCATGTGCTAATAATTTTTTCTTGCAAATTATTTCTGGTTCAACTATGATCATTTGCAAAGAAGATATTTCTTGCTTAAACTAGGAACCCTAGATGTTTATGAACTAAATTCTTAAGCAATTTACATTCGACCAACAGTGGAAAGACTTTCTTCCGTAGATTAAGAAAACCATGAAGTTCAGACTCTCGTGGGTTTAGGTATATGCAATGTGTACCCTTTGCTGATATTTGTGTGTTTCTTTACAGATGGTTCAGACTCTAATATCCATTCAAGAGATTGATATTAATGCAGTCAATAGAGCTGGTGAGACTGCTTTTGCGATTGCAGAGAAACAAGGCAACGAAGAGCTTGTTAACATTCTGCGAGAGGTTGGCGGAGCGACTGCAAAAGAGCAAGTAAATCCTCCAAAATCAGCCAAGCAGCTTAAGCAAACAGTCAGCGATATCAAGCATGACGTCCAATCACAGATCAAGCAAACACGTCAGACTAAGATGCACGTCCACAAGATCAAGAAGAGGATCCAAAAGCTCCACATTGGTGGGCTAAACAATGCGATCAACTCCAACACCGTTGTTGCAGTACTTATTGCCACCGTTGCCTTTGCGTCCATATTCACCGTTCCTGGTAACTTTCTGGAGGAAATGAGCAAAGCGCCTGAACCTGACATGACCTTAGGGCAAGCACTGGTAGCAAGCAGGCCAGCCTTTATAATCTTCTTGGTCTTTGATTCCCTGGCCCTCTTCATTTCTCTCGCGGTAGTCGTTGTCCAGACATCACTGATAGTCGTGGAGCAGAAAGCAAAGCAGAAGATGGTCTTTGTGATGAACAAGCTGATGTGGCTCGCATGCCTCTGCATATCAGCAGCCTTCATAGCACTGACCTACGTTGTCGTGGGCCGAAAGGACGAGTGGCTGGCCTGGTGCACGATGGCGATCGGCACCGTGATCATGCTAGCCACTATCGGTTCCATGTGCTACTGCATCATCACCCACAGGATGGAGGAGAAGAGCCTGAGGAGGATCAGGAAGTCCTCCATGAGCCAGTCATGGTCCATATCAGTTGACTCGGACACAGAGCTAGAACTGGCCAGCGGAAACAAGAGGATGTATGCTCTGTAGGAATGATGAGTTGATGACGAGAATCATGGTCGAGTCATGTATATATCGGAAGCCCGTTTGCCTGAGGCCACGTACTCCATGGCAATCAGCGGATTTGACTCGGAATATATCTAGGCCTAGGAACATGGCAGCTGTATGTATGTATACAGTTGAGCCTCCTTGCAGAAACAGAGATATCTGAATGAAGGTTCTGTGTAGAACTGTAGATTGGTTCTAGGCAGCCACTTTTTATAGGCACTACAGGAATATCTGTGAAGCAAGATGTTTGCTCTTGTAGTCTTACGTCTACCACTGTTGATGATGATGATGACAATACTTACAATTATTATATACAATAGTAAAATAGAATAAATTGCCATTTTGTCAGAGTTCTGTGGTCATGGTTGCTCATCTTGTGCAACACGAGTCAAGAGAAGAAAGTGATGCCCTAGATACAAATATTTCCACAGTTGTTGTGGTTGTGGTCTATTGGTCAATCAGACTGCAGAACCAGAATATGTTAGGACCAAAAACTAGTTTGTGACAAGTCACTGTCTGTAGTCTAGACTTTGACGGGAGAATATCAGAACAGCCTAATGCTGCCGCATTTGCATGATGTGGTTACAACTTTTTGCAGTTTTGTTGACCATTTGAATATTTGCTTATTCTAGAGACGACGGGGAGATCGTCGTCAGCGGTGAAGTGTGGTGAGCTGTTGAGGTGAGGTCAGACCCAATCTGGTGTTGCCAAATCACTGAAATCAGATGCCAAGGAGGACACGGACGTGCAAACTTTGTGGAAGTTTTGCTCCAAGTCGACGTCGTCCCCGGTGCTGACAAAAACTGAACGTTCAGAAATCAGGACTTCAGTTCCAGGTGAAGATGTGAATGTCTCCATGACTCCATCGTCCATTGGTTGAGTGAACAGTTTTACAGGTTCCTTCGCTTCTCTATCTAAGTCATCGGAGATTTTTACTCTACTTCTAAATCGACAACGATTTCTAAACGGTTTTGCCAATTCTCGGTCGACCAAGAATTTCATGATCCATGCTAGTATGAGAAATGCCTTAACTCTCAGTGGATTAAGAATTAGTCCCATCCATTTCTAAAATATACCATACACCTGGATAAAAATACAGACCTTCGGGATCAGCGACTTACAAATGTATTCTCTTGTTTCATTTTTGCTAAAAAAAATATGTGTTTTTTTGTTTTTGTTTCTGAAGTTGTTTTGGATTTGGTATATCTAATTTTCTTTCTAGATCTTTGGATAAAAGCCCAACCATCCACCTGACACAGTACATAATGCACAAACTAAAAATTGCAGTTAAGTTTCATGATTGGGATTTTAAGTAGTTTATAAAGGTGGAAAGCGGTGGAACTAGAGCAACGACTTTCTATTTAAGAACAGTTCTCCCAACAAGTCAATAATGCAGGTAAAAGAACAAGTCGATAATACGATTTACTCCCAACAGTCAATAAATAAAATTGGAGTATCATGTTGCAGGTTGGAAAACATTCTACTCCTATTTTTTTTTCTGAACCACACCAGAGGAGGACATGGACACGGAGCCGGAGCCGGGATCCGAATCATCATTGACTCGTCTGACCAGTGCTACAAATTCAGCAAGCCTCCTGTGGCGACCGCAACCTACTCGTACGTACGTGTGCTCTGCGCGCCTTAGATCGTCGTCATCGTCGGCGAACACGTAGGGAAGCCAGCGCGCGGCTACGACGGCACCACCTAGCTCCTTCCGGCCGATGGCGCGCGAGGAAGACTTGACCGACCAGCAGTCCGACGAGCTCTGTCAGCACTACGCGCCGTCCACGTATCTTCATCGCCGGACCGAGCGCGCCACGCCGGCCGTCCAGGGCAGGACGATCCTCACGATCACTTACGAGAACGGCTTCCCAGAGTTCTCCGACGACAACGACGCCGAGGAGGAGACGGGCTGGGACAGCGGCACGGATACGGCGGCTCAGGAGGCGGATGCAGAGGCAGACGAAGACGACTCGGATGATGAGACGACCCAGGCGGAGGAGACGGACGCCGGGAGTGATGCGCCGACGGCGGAGACGGACACTGACACTGACACTGACTGAGACTCATACAGGGGGAGTGATTGGTGACGCAGCTTAGAGACGGAGGCGGAGGAAGAAGCGATCGAGCCTCGTACTGTACTTTTTTTTTTTCTTTTTCGTTCTTTTTCTCTTTGTGCGCATAAATTGGCAGCTAGTGTTTTTACAGCCTTGAGGAAATTGAGATTCGATCAATGAGATCCATCATGTGGTATTTTTATGCCTTAGCCCTAACCTCTATTTTCTTCAACGGAGCAAAAAGATTTCTCATCTTACATTAGTATTAAAATACCTTGAGAAATCATTATAAATGCACCAATGTCGACATGGAACACAATTATATTGGACACCACCTGCCCATGTGGGCCACTATCGATGTTGTCATCGAGCTTCATCGTCACCACTCCTCGAGCCAACGACTCCGACTTCACTTTTGATGACCAATTTATACTTAGAATTATTTTGAAAATTTTAATTTCACATTTTCGTTGAATTTGGGAGAAATAAAAACGAACACAATAGAGCTAGTGAAAGAGTGATCCAGAAAACCATTCTCACCTTGGTCACTGCCATTGAACAAAATCTTGCGGAACAAAAAGTACCGAAAAACTTCATTTTACAAGACGCATTCTCATTTGTGTAAGGCTTTGATTGCCGTATATATTCAAGCATGCAAACGCTTGCTGATGCAACACGTCGTGGCTAATTGGCGGCCAAATTGGCAGGGACTACACCTGATTATCGTGCGGGCCATGCATACCTGGTTAGATAAGAAAATGAAGCAGATGTACTTATGCTACATATGACTAGCAACATCTGAAGTTCGATAAAACTATTTGAGCATAACACATAATATGAGATTGCATCCATGAACAGGGGAATAAAAAAGGAGAAAATAAACAAATATAATAACTGTTGATTCTGCCTACAGGCTAGGTCAAAATATCACAATAACACGAGTAATGACAACTTGAAATTTGCTTTTGTTGAAATAGTGCTTCTTTGGTGCTAACATCAAATTTACATCTTGATTGAATCATTGTTGGCCCGTCATTCATTTTTTTTCCAAGCTCTGCATGCATGGTGCAAATCTCCATTACAAAATATGAACAAGCTTCCGAATTAACAGTATTCTGCATATATTCACGCAACTGAAAACTGAAGCCCGAATGCTGAATGCCGGCAGCTAAGCTGCCAGTTTCTTTGCATGGCTTCCAAGCTTTTGTTGCCTCGGCTGCTCTTTCTCCCCGCCAGCTCTCCTCCTCCCCTTCCCCGCCGCCGCTTCCTCGGCGACACGGACAGTGTTACCGGTGGCCGGCTCACCTCCAGCTCTGCTCCTTCCTCTTGCCGCCGCTGGAATCAACGGATCCTTGCCGGTGCCCGTTGCTGCAGCAGGTTGACGTGACACTCTTCTAGTGGCGCTGCCGTTGCCGGCATCCACCTTCAGATCCTTTGCACCAGTCGAAGGGTCCTTGGTCCGAGCTCTCGGCGTAGCCGCTCCGGCGTTCTTCGTCAGCGGCTTGTTAGCGATGTTCTTGGCTGCATTCGTGCTGCCTGGGACAGCGGGCTTCTTGCCTGAAGAGGTTTTCTTAGCTGCTTTGGTGTCTGTAGTAGGAACAGCCACTGCATTGTGAGGCCTGCTTCCCAGAGGTGTGTAGCTTGATCTCTTATCTATCTTGTAAGCTGAGGTATCCTCTTTGGAGAAGGCAGGGGAAGCTCTGGTGGTGAGGGATTTCTTTGATGATGAAGAGTTTGGTCTCGCCGTTGGAGTGGCAGACTTTGAGGAGCTGGATGTCGTAGGAGATTCAGACTGCGTTGATGTATTACTAGTGGGTGCCTCCAGCTTTCCTGAGAGCTGCCAAAGTTTCACAATGTCAAACAGTAAGATCAACGGAAAAGATGAATAAATTGCAAAAGGATAGCTTCTCTCTCCTTTTGGCTTGGCACAACTTCCTTGGTCGCCTGTGTGGTATTAGAACATGTTCTGAAATCGTGATGGTGGTATTTCAACTTGGTGAGTGGTGAATGGTAGGTAAATCACTTTGATAATGTGTAGTGATTGTTTTTCTTTGTACAACGGGCGCAAGAGCTGCATGTCATCTATACTAAGCATGTACAGTGAAAGTTTTGTTACTATTGTGAAGAGTCAATAGTCATCATACCCTTGAAGTTTTAAGTACTTGAAGGATAGGCAACTCCCTCTGAAAAACCATTTGGCAGGAATCAGCTTCCATCTCAAGGGATGCGAACAGCGGGGTGGCTGGAGGAGTCTTGAGCCTGAAATGAACTGTTCTGTTTCAAAATATGCAGCACGTAGAAAGAATATGTGAACTGTAAGCAACTTCATCTTTACCAGTCGTAATCGTTCTTCTCGCCATCTGTTAGGAGGTAATTTCTCTTCCCTGACGCGAGTTTGTACATACGGCGGTCTCCTATATTCAGTCAACCAAAACATGCCAATCAGATTATCCATCTTCCAAGCAAAGATGTGTATTAGTTTCCCTAGATCTTGCTCATCATCTACTGAAATCAGCTACTCGAGACCTCATGTTAGCTCCAGATGGCAATAGTAGAAGAAAAAAATACTTGCATCTCATGACAAATGGACAGGTGAAGAAACAAAAAATCTGACCTTGGATAGCTTCAAACTCCATAGAGAACATTGGTTCAAGGAGATTCATGTCCTTTACTTGATCATGCTTGTACAGTTCCCCGAAGAGAACCAAGCTCTCGTCTTCACCTTTCCGCGCCGGAGCCGCAGATGCACCCCTCGCCATGCCAGCTGCCCTCTTCATGAGGTCCATTCTACACAAGGAGTGAACAGCTAAGGAAGGTGCTGAGGCGCAGGAGAGCAGATTTACATATAATGCAAATACAGTGGCAGAAGCTTACCTGAATAGTTAAGGGGTCCATTCGAAGAAAAAAAAATTAAGGGCCAAAAAATGGGCCGGCAATCCTGAAACTTTCCCTGGAGCACCACACAATCTGTACAAATGTAACAAATCTGGTGGTGAAAGGGACAGAGATGCAGCCGAATGGAAAGCATCATTAGAATAGATGATTCATTTATCAAGTGTTCCTTTCTCCTTGGCCTCCACATGGCACAAATCTATTCAGTTTCAATCTTTCATAAGGAAAGCAGGCTTTTCTGAAGAAACATGTCGCATCCATTTGTATCCTGATGATGTAATTCAGAAACAAGAACACAACAGATACAAAGAGAACCAAGTCAACCGACATCGACAGGTTGCATGGTCCATGCAGAGCAGCAGTAAATCATGTCATCATATCCATTGCAGTGAGGTGTCTACAGGCCACTCGCATTCACATGGAAATCAACAACATACAACAAAAGGAGGTTAAACTTAATTGAACTGATCCACAGTTGAGCTTTATTTCTGTTTTTTCCTGGATTATTTGTGTACATCTCTGCCTGCAAAGTTTCAAAGTACTCTACGATTCTAGGTGACAAGCCGTCGCTTCTAGACGGCGAGTCAACTCAACACAAAGGAGTAGTGTTCCCCACCAAATGGTGTGGATGTCGTCGCCGATATTGTATATGATTTTCATCGAGGCTTTTGGCTAAGTTTGTCCCTTCCCTTTCTTCGACTCGTATGACTGCCTGATTGCATCCCAGAATGCGGGCATCGCCTCAGAGTCAGGAACTTCTTTGAAGGATGGAAGATAGTTTAGGTCCACTATAACATGGTCTCCTGTACCCTCTTGAACCTGCAATATCCAAATGTTGGATTTTACAATTCCGAAGTAGAATGTGCCACATGAAGACATGGTGGCGACTGGAGGTGAAGAACCTACTCTTTGTAGCTTTCCTAGATTCTAAAAGCACCAAGTCATACAAAGAGCAGAAAAAGAAATACTTACGACAACATCAAACCCAAAAATCGTTAGTCCAAGTGATTCCTTAAGACATTTTGCAGCCTTTTCCACTACATCGATGTCCAGAGATCTGTTATCTTGTACCCTGTTCTGCAGTAGCTGCTCCTTGGTAGCCACTGGGAGAGTCTTCAGACTGAAGGCAAATTCAACTATAATTTGGCATCAAAGCGTAAAATTCAACATAAAACTGTTCCTAGTGTACCTGTTAAACGTAAGAGGTTCATCTCCTGATGATGATTTTAGCAAACTTGCATTGGGCATGGAGTTCTTGACGGCATGGAAAACCTTGTCTCCAATTACATAAAATTTAAATATCTTGGATCCATGATCAATGTATTCCTACATCACACAAAAAAAATCTACACATTTCAGTTCGCAAACTGTAGTTAATAGGCACAGAGCTGCAGAGTGAAGTGAGAAGTTGAAGCACAGAGCTCAACAGGACAGGAAGTCAACATGAGATGTCTAAAAGTATCAAGGTTGCAGTACATAGTGATGTGAAAAGTTAGTAACATAGTACTGTAGGGTGAAGATGCGAAATGATTAATTGTCAGAACATATAATGCATGCATCAAGAGTCTATCAGAGATGCCTATTTCCCTGCAAGACATCATCAGAGGGAGAAAAGGCAGAAAGTTCTACCTGTAGAATAGCTGGAAGAGGCACACTAAGGTTGCTAAATTCTTCGACTTGAAAAACTAATGCCTGCAGACAACAATTGTCAGTCAGATGCATAAGAAAAACAAATTCAACCCTGGATAAAAGGGATTAAGTAGCGCAATGAGTGCCCTAACCATCTTCATGTGAATGGTGATGAGAGGATATGACTGGAAATTCATGCATACCACAACATTCAACTGATACATGAATATAAATACAAAGAGAACAAGCTACCATATTGTGTGCATCCGCAACTCCGCATGCTACTTGTGGCTTCACGATGAGTGGAAATGATAAATTAGTTTCCGCCAGTTGCTTCTGTAATTCACTGCCATGGAAGTTTTTTACCTGAGTTGCAAAATAGCAAGGAAACTCAATACGCAATACAAAGTTAATCATAGGTAAGCTTAAGAAAAATGCAAGAAAAATAAATGCTCTTCAGAAGGCAATAAAACAGGATCGTCTAAAGATGGGAGATGTCAAAACAAACATAAAAGCACTGAAGTCAGACTTCTGCATAAGTGTATTTCAGATAAAAGGACCTTCAAAGAATGGGGTGCTCTGAGTTTGGGCCTTCCTTCAGTGCCAAGTTCTTGCAATCTAACTAGAATTTCTTGAATCTGAAGACGATCCAACAATGGGGAAATGTTTTTGAATGGATCAATGATACAAAAATCAGGGTACTCTTCCATAAACCTGCTTAACAAAGAGGGTTTAGTGAAAACATAACAAGTTTAACTGCTCAAAAATAGTAAACTAAGATTATCAATTATTATACAGAAAATTATCATATACATATGCTCATGCATCAAAAAGGGACATTATTACACTTGTTGGCTATTTGTTGATTTGGTAATGATATCCCATGTACATATCTTCATATCAAACTACCATCACATATGCTCCTTCAAAAAGAACCTCAAGTGGCAATCTATCTTTTCCCTTGCATTGTTTGTTCCTTATTTAGTGAAACACAAGTAAATGGTAGCAATTTCAAAACCTGACCTGATAAAAAACAAACAATTGCACCAATAGAGTACAAGCTAAGAACTGTGCATTAGGTTTTACACTGTATTTGTAGGCACTTTTTAATAACTGGGTTGCTCCAATGCAAATCTTTTTAATACAGAAAAATTAGTACTACCGAGACTCCACAAAGAATGGTTCAGTTAAAATATATGCTAATATGCATAGAAAATATTAACATGTAAATCCATTGGAGTTACCTCCTGCGAATCTTACTACCTTATAATTTCAGACATTCCTGCAGAAAATGAGATCCCCTTAGGAAAACTGATGGAGCAGTTTGGGTCAATGCTGACGATCTCATCAGTCATTTTGTGGAGGATCATGTCAACTTCATTAAGTTGAGAAGCTAAAGGAAGCTCAAATGAGAGTGGGACAAAGATAAGCCCATTTTTACTAGGATAAAGTGGGAACGATCCTCTCTGCAACAATACAGGAATAATTATGCACCAGGAAAGATCAAATACTATGTAGTCAGTAACATTTTTTAAAAAAACTTGCCTTCGCAAAGTCTTGTTCACGGGATTGTTTCATTGCATAGCCAACCATCAAAACAGATGAGCTAGCTATTTCCTGAACAAAAGCACTTGTAAATTCAAAGTTACTGCACAACACGGATATAAGGGAAATGCCTAAGTAGAGACCAATAGCAATTTCACCTTTTTTATTAAAGTAGCCAAAGTGAGAAGCAGCTCTTCAAGCTTGCTAATATTTACAACTCCAGAATCCTCTGTTCCGCGTTCATTATCTGGATCAAAAAGAAGAATATGTAAAACAGCGTGAGTTACACAGAAGTATATCATGAATGAAGTACTGATGCAAAATGACTCGCTGGAAATAACATGTGAAGGACAATTATTATCTCATCCTGATGTATGCTTACCTACAGCAATAACCCTCCACTTATGACTCTGAAGGGCAGAAAACAAATCTTCATCCACTCTGGAAGTAGCATAAAAACAGGAACTTGATCTGCTCCATTCTAACATCGACTCATCCAATAAAACATGCCCACTTGGAGCCGGCAGTAATGTATATCCAAAGGAGTGCACATTCGCTGTCTTTTCCAGAAAATCTGACTAATAAAAGCAACAGAAAAGCCCTGTGTAAGCGTATTACTTAAAACGATGTAATACATTTACAGCGTAATGCCTTCTAGAAAAAGGGGAATATAGTGTTGCAAACTTGCGATGGCAGGGATTTATTTCATTGGGGATAATATAAAAATATTAGCACAGTAGACTGAGAGTTAGGAAAGGATTTGGCCAGAAATGTTGCAAGTTTTAACTGCACAACGGGTACCAAGAGAATACCTTTACAGATATCGAGAATGATAAGTGCAAGTGCAGCATTTGGAAATCAATCTAGCCGGATATTTTGCAACAACAGGCCTCATGTCTACGTTTTGAGTTTGTTGGGATATATGGTGTAATATTGGACATTTGAGTGGCTTATAGAATGATTGTAAATATGTTGGTTACCAAAGCTCTAAATGAAAAAGTACCAAAAGATCTGAAGTGATCATGCGGCTTAACCTGTGACCACTTCCATTTCAAGTATACTATATACAGACTTCATCATAAGCAGTATCACTGAGATGATCAGAAACAATAATTATGAAAAAAAAGTTCAAGAGGGGATTAAACAGAGACCACATTCATTGGCATTTCCTTCGGACCGCAAATTGCCTGAAAAAAGTAGCAAGAGGAGCAGTCAGTTGCCTGTACATTTAACACATGTTCAAGCTTCATGACTTAATGACATCTATGTCAACGAACAATTACATCACGAGGATACAATTCACCTACACTAACGCGCATATCAATGGGGACATGTTACCGGGTTAACAACTTAACATCTCAACTAGCTGTGCTCAAAGAAATGAACGAATTCCCAAAATCGGTATATGCAATAGGCCATGGATACTAACCCGCTCACAACCCAATAACACCAAGCAACGACCTCCGGTAAACACACAATCATAGCACTTAACCGCAGATCGCACGAAGGGGTCAAGAGCAGAGCCCATACCACGCCGAGATTGGAGTAGCGCAGCCGCCGGAGCAGCGCCTCCGCCCCGGGCCGCAGAGCCGGCGCCACCTCCCCTGTACCGCCGCCCTCGACGGGATCGAGCAGGAGGGACGCGTCCAGCACCAGCCGCACGGGTCGCTCGACGGCCATGGCTGCGGTGAGGTACGGGTTCGGGTTTCTGTTCCGTTCGGCGTTGGGGACCGGGGCCGGACACGAGGAAGGAGAAGTTCTTGAGCGATGGGGCCACGTGTCAGCGGGTCATGTGGGACCCACGGGCGCATGGCAGCCAGGTGGCGGGGCAGTGGCGAAATGCGGATAGCACATTTTTTTCTCTTTTTATTTTTTTATTTTTGTTCTTTAGGGTGTTCCAGGGAATCTGATGCATTGTCTTGAGGTTATTTTGTTTTTGTTCCTGAAGATTGAGCATGGCTAGTGTTTTAGGGAATCTAATCCAATAGGAAAACATGTTTTTTTACCATATATATTCACAATAGCATTCACAATACCAAATAGTACATGGTATATAGCGGGTCTCCATCAATCACAAACTATAATTTTTAAAAATAAGAAAATCTTCGAGATCTCCAAACTATTTCTTCTTCTGTGGTAAGAGGTTTTTCTGAAGACGGCCGCACCTAGATGCCTAGCCACAGAACTATAAATATCAATGGAGGTTCTCTTAAAAATTTAAATTGAACCGCAATATCAAGGCTATGTGCACACACGCAACAATTAGAGTAGTTAATCAACATCAACAACAAGAGTATCGACACTAACATGCTAGGGAAAAGCAACCGAACAGCTTGGTCGAGGTCACTAGCGAGCCAACAACACGAATCACCATTGTTGATGATGTAGCAGCCGAGCTAAATATTGCGAGGACAATCCTCGTCGCGACAACTATGAGAAAAGATCCAAAATCGATCTGACGAAGCAAGATTTGGAATCCCATACCTAGAAATTTGGAATCTTTCAACACCACCATCAACGTCGACAAGGAGATCTCGTCGTCGAACGAAGAGTCGAATATCACTTATTATAGACGGTGTCATCTCCGCTGACGTGGATGACAAAAAAAAAAGATGGCTACCAACTCCCTAAAAAATCACTACGTTTATTCAAATTCCACACAGAGATCGGGTTTCCCACCCCTCCCGATGCCAGTGAGGCTAGCCGGAGGAGGTGGAACCAACCTATTGAGGAGGCGGACGTGAAGGCGACGCTAGGGTTAGGAGAGGTCTTCTTGTTTCGTTTTTTTCCTTCTTGTTTTGATTTTGGACGAAGTGGGTGATATTTTATTTGAAGGAATATTAAACTTTTTTCGCTAAGCACATGTTTATAAATGAGTTTTTTTCTATATTTGATGTTGATTCAACTAAATAATTTTTGGGTTCAAAAAAATGCTACGTTTTTTTGTCGAGTATAGTTGAGAGCAATGCAATTGGCAAGAGTGAATATCATAAAAGTATCATATTGTCGCTTGAAATTACGAAATCATTTGGTATGTTTGGTTTATGCCTTGGTCAGATCCACCAAATCGTTAGCACGGCCATACTTTTGGTGAGCTATTCTTGCGCTCGCGATTGGCGAGAAATTACATCGCAACTGGTGCACTAGGGTTGGGCTAGTTAATATTTAGGGGGCGAACCAAACGGCGGCCCAGTACAATGTGGGTAACAAATATTTTTGTAACCAGCGTCGGCCTTGAACTAAACGTACCCATAGCACTTTTTTGAAACCGAAATCTACCATCCTTTTGCACTAAATTCACAAATCGTTCAAATGACGGATTGGAAACCAGCTGACAACCAAACTGGTGGAACCCAGTTGCTAGCGCAGAGGTGCTAAAAACAGTAGCAATTTTCTAAGGTGGACTTGATCCCACATGTCATCCCAAATAAAAGAACCTAAATATCTAAAGAAAAGTTAGAAACATCCTAGGAAAAATCAAACAAATTAGTATTGCATTTATTAGTATTACTCAAATATATGAACAATCAATCTAAACTTCATTAAGCAATGCCGTCCAATAGAGAGAGCCAGAGTATCTGTGTTTTTATTGACTAAATAGATAGATTGTAGTTAAATCTGGAACAAAAAATTGCCCTAAAATATAGATTAAAATATACAAAATCGTAATATATCTTCATAAGATATTTATATAAAACTATAATAATTCATAGTTTTTTTCTAAAGCTTTAGTCAAACTTGACCTAACTTGGTTTAAAAAGAGAACTTATTTCATTGGAACGGATGAAGTATACAGTGCTCCATTTTCATTTATGAGTTCGTACAATGTTGCACCGATATTCTCCATACCACGCTGATACTTCATACAGTGCTTTAGTTAACCTCGTTTTGGCTGATTTTTCTTTCGAAGGGACGAGCGAAATACCATGCTAGCCAGCCACGTGCGTTACCTCGTCAGCGCGTAGCGTTTTCGTAGTGGGATTCGTCCGTTGGTGTAGAATTACCGTTCTCCACATATATAGAAGAAAAACAAGTGAAGCGCAAAACTCGGTCTTATCTGGGTAGCCATCACAAAACGAACTCAAATAACTTCATCCACAAAAGGATGTCTCAACTTAGACACTTATTTAAACGTATTTTAGCATGTAAATACGCAAATCTAGTTAAAGTTGAAACATCTTTTTATGGGATGAAGGGAGTACAAAACTACTCCAAAATGCTGCTCAACATGATTTTTCTTCTAGCTACATGCAAAACTACGGAGCGTCAGACAGCAGCAAATCAGCAACGGTGCGTTCTTACGGGCCACCGATGCACGCGAGCACGCGCATGCTGCTGAACCTCCGGGACCTGGACACCCCGCGCCCGCTAGACGGCGGAGAAAGCTCGCCGGAGAGGTCCTCCGGCCGCGGCCGGTCATCGTCGTGCGAGAAACCGAGCCCGTCGGCGGAAGGACGTCGGACGGGGAACCGGCAGCTCTGAGACTGGTAGGCGCCGCCGACGTCGAAGCGCGCGTGCTCCCGCCCATACGCCGCACCACCAGCAGGGACGTCCAGGCGCTCGTAGCTGTCCGGCGCCCTCGTCCTCCGCTTCCTGAAGGCTGCGAAGACGAAAGGGAAGATCCCCTCCATTGCTGGCGCGCGCCAAGCTATCTGAGTTGAGATTGAGAGGCAATGAACTGGCGACGACAGCGCGCCGGTTTCTTATATACCTGAAGAAGAGGAGACAGACTAGAGTTTTGACTTGCGCATTTGTTAAATTTGTGGCGTGATTGATGGCAGGTGATGTCGATGGTTGCAGCGAGCGGTAGGAGGACCATGATCGATCGAGCATGCTGATGCATGTGGCCACACGATCGAGACCCGGGCAGGAACTTCCACATGTGCAGCAGTGGCAGAGCACGATCTCTATCTGAATCTTTAATAGCCAGCATGGGCTAGCTGCTTACTAACCGAAATCAGTTGCGGATTGTCAGGTGGAGCGTGGTGGTACGTCACTGCATGCGACAGTTCTTCATTCTTCTCCTTGGATCAACTTTTGTTTTAGAGCCATAAACATTTTTTTCTTGGAGAATGCTGATTTTTAGACGGTAGGCTTTAAGACCCCAGCTTTGAATTAATGAACAACCGATGTTACAACCTACAAGAGTGTAGAGAACAGCTTACGAAAGATCAGAAACAGGCTAAGAAGATTACATGCCGCGCTGGGAATGAAGAACACAACACAACCAGAACAACGGCTCGAGCAGCAACCAGCACCAGTAGAACGCAAGAAGAGCCCCTACCCCTACTCCGGGCACTCCAGAAGCCTCGGCTTCTTCTCGAGGAGCCATTCCCAGTTTAAGCTTCGTATTTGTGTAGCTTTTGTGGGTAGCCAGAGTGGCTGGGTGTGCCCCATGTGGGTGTGGGCTTTGTCCCGGGCTTAATTAATGGATGAGGCCAAATTTTTGCCTCCGTTTCAAAAAAAAGCCTCGGCACCATAAGTCCAGGATTGAGAGCCGCTCAAGAGCACGACCAAAACGAAGAAAGCCGTCTGCTTCCAACGGAGGGACGAATTGGAGTTATGAAAGAGGAAGAACACCGACAGCCTCAGAGACGGAGAAACAACCAGTTTCGCTAGGAAAATCCGGGCCTTGACGCCACCCTTGCAACCACTACCGCCGAAGGGACCCCTATCCCTCACCCAGGCTCGAGCGCACCGAACCCCCCGCAAGCAGTGCGGTGATACGTCCATTTTGCATCACTATTTTATCATAATTTGCTGTTATTCATTGATATATTTCATATTTAGAGATGATACTTATGTTATTTCACCTATTTTGCATGTTTCATGATCATTGGAGAATTATTCACCGGAGTGGATTCTGCTGGAAAAAGCACCGTCAGGACACCATATTTCGGAAGATCAACAATTGACGGAAGTTATACGAAAAATCCTATTTTTCCAGAAGACGAAGGGAGCCAAAGGAGGGGCCGAGAGGGGCCGCCATGGCCCCATAGGCGGCGCGGGCCTGGCCTGGCCGCGCCGCCATCCAGCCCCTCGGCCTCCTCTCCTTCGCGTACTTCTTCACCCCGAAAACCTAAGCCACGGGAGTTACGGAGAATAGAGAGCCGCCTCTGCGGGGCGGAGAGACACCAGAGAGAAAGAGCTCTCCGGCGGGCAGGAATCCGCCGGGAAATCCCTCCCGGAGGGAAATCGACGCCATCGCCATCGTCATCGAGCTGGACATCATCTCCATCATCATCACCATCGTCTTCATCATCATCACCGCCATCTCCACCGCTGCACCTCGTCACCGCTGTAACGATTTGGGTTGGATCTTGATTGTTTGATAGGGGAAACTCTCCCGGTGTTGATTACTACTTGTTATTGATGCTATTGAGTGAAACCATTGAACCAAGGTTTATGTTCAGATTGTTATTCATCATCATATCACCTCTGATCATGTTCCATATGATGTCACGTGAGTAGTTCGTTTAGTTCTCGAGGACATGGGTGAAGTCTAAATGTTAGTAGTAAATTATGGTTGAGTGATATTCAATGTTATGATATTTAAGTTGTGGTGTTACTCTTCTAGTGGTGTCATGTGAACGTCGACTACATGATACTTCACCTTTATGGGCCTAGGGGAGTACATCTTGTATTCGTTTGCTAATTGTGGGGTTGCCGGAGTGACAGCAACCTAAACCCCCGTTAGTATATCGGTGCAGGAGGGATAGCAGGATCTCAGAGTTTAAGGCTGTGGTTAGATTTATCTTAATTACTTTCTTGTATTTGCGGATGCTTGCAAGGGGTATAATCACAAGTATGTATTAGTCCTAGGAAGGGCGGTGCATTAGCATAGGTTCACCCACACAACACTTATCAAAACAATGAAGATTAATCAACTATAGGAAGCGAAAGCACTAGACTAAAATCCCCGTGTGTCCTCGAGAACGTTTGGTCATTATAAGTAAACAAACCAGCTTGTCCTTTGTGCTAAAAAGGATTGGGCCACTCGCTGCAATTATTTCTCTCGCATTTTACTTACTCGTACTTTATTTATCTGCTATATCAAAACCCCGAATACTTGTCTGTGAGCATTTACAGTGAATCATTCATCAAACTTGTCAACACCTTCTGCTCCTCGTTGGGTTCGACACTCTTATTTATCGAAAGTACTACGATACACCCTATACTTGTGGGTCATCAAGACTATTTTCTAGCGCCGTTGCCGGGGAGTGAAGCGCTATTGGTAAGTGGAATTGGTAAGGAAACTTTTACTGTACGTGCTGATTTTGTTTCTGCTTGCTGCTTTAAGTCATTATGGAGAGATCCTCCCTTGAATTTCTATTTGGGAAATCTACTACTACTGCAACGGTAGTGGATGAGGCGCCAGGTGAGGAAGTAATACCATATAAAACACCTATGAAAATTATTGAACGTGTTGTAGATAACCGCTATGAAGGGGATGGAACTGTTCATCCTGGAGATCATTTACTGTTTTTACATGAATTATGCGGGTTATTCAAATGTGCAGGTATTTCAATGGATGAAGTTAGGAAGAAATTATTTGTTATGTCGCTATCTGGTAAAGCGGCGCATTGGTATAAACTGCTGAAGGATGGGCGTTCTCTTGATTGGAAGGATATTGTGCCTCTATTTTACTCTAAATTCTATCCTCCAAGTGAAATTCACAAAGACCGCAACCGTATATATAATTTCTAGCCTCATGATGGAGGAGTATTGCCCAAGCGTGGGGGAGATTGAAGTCTTTAATGCTCAAATGCCCCATTCATGAGCTTCCTGGTAATATTATCATTGATAATTTCTATGCAAGACTTTGTTTTCAAGATAAAACCTTGCTGGATACTGCTTGTTCTGGATCATTCACGCGCAATAAAGAAGAGTTTAAATGGGACCTTCTTGATCGAATCCAAGAAAATACTGAAGGATGGGAGAACGACAAAGGTAGAGTGTCAGGTATAAATTATAATTATGAATGCATTGAAACTTTTATGGATACTGATGAATATCGTAATATAAGTGCTACATATGGTCTTGACTCTCAAGTTGTTGCAAATATTTATAAAGCCTTTGCTTCTCATTTTGAATTGCCTAGGAAGAATTTTGATAAGTATCATGAACCATATAAAGATAAGACTTATTCACCTAAAGGTAAATGTATTGAAATTAAAACTGTTGATCATGTTCTTCATGAAGCTTATATTGAAAAAACTCCTTGCCCTGCTAAGATGAAAGAGTATTCTGTTATAACTAGTGTATTTAATAAAAGTGCAAAGAAACCCATAGAACCTGAAGAACAAATAAAGGTTGAACCTGCTGTTGCAATAGTTAAAGATCTTGTTACTGAAAATGTGGAAGATGGTCATATTATTTTTTGTGAAGATGCTTCTAATATTGTTTCGCATCCTAATAAGTCTAGGAAAGCCAGTGTTCCTGTGCTCTCTGTTCGAATTGGTGATCATTGCTATTATGGTTTATGCGACATTGGTGCAAGTATTAGTGCCATTCCTTATGAGCTCTACACGGAAATTATGCATGAAATTGGCTCTTGTGAACTTGAAGATATTGATGTGGTTATTCGGCTAGCTAATAGAGAAACTATCTCTCCCATTGGTATTGTTCGAGATGTTGAAGTTCTATTTGGTAAGATTAAATATCCTGCTGACTTTTTGGTACTTGGTTCTGCTGCTAGTAAGTCTTGTCCTATTATTTTTGGTAGACCTTTTCTAAATACTTGTGGAGCTATTATAGATTGCAAGAAAGAGAAAATTGTTACTAAATTTGCTGGTGAATCTTATGAGTTTAACTTCTCTAAATATGCCAAAACTCCTTATAAAGCTGATTTGCCTAATGATGATTTTAGAGTTGAACAGTGTGCATCTATTGCTCTTGCTCCTAATAATCCTTTGCAGCAACATTTGGAGAATAGTGAGAGTGAGGTTTTTAGGGAAGAAAGGGATGAGCTTGATGAAATTTTCCTTCGTCAACCTATTCTTAAACATGACTTGCCGGTTGAAGATTTAGGTGTAACACCACCACCAAAGGAAGATCCTGTATTTGATTTGAAACCATTACCTGATAATCTTAAGTATGCTTATATTGATGATAAGAAAACATATCATGTTATTATTAGTGCTAAGCTTTCAGATATTGAGGAAGAAAGGTTATTGGAAATATTGAAGAAACACCGAGGAGCTATTGGCTACACTCTTGATGATTTGAAGGGGATTTCTCCCGCTATTTGCCAACATGCTATTAATATAGAAGATGGTGCAAAACCCGTTGTTGAACATCAGCGTCGTCTAATTCCCAAGATGAAGGATGTGGTAAGAAATGAGTTTTGCAGAGATGTGAAGAAACTAACCTCGTTCTTAATTGGGAGAAATGCCACTTTATGGTTAATGAAGGAATTGTATTGGGACATAAAATTTCCGAGAAAGGTATTGAAGTTGATAGAGATAAAGTTGAAGCAATTGAGAAGATGCCCTATCCTAGGGATGTTAAAGGTATTCGTAGTATTCTTGGTCATGCTGGTTTTTATAGGAGGTTTTTTAAAGATTTCTCTAAAATTTCAAAGCCTCTTACTAATCTTCTTCAAAAAGATGTACCTTTCGTTTTTGATGATGATTGTAAGGAAGCTTTGAAACTTTAAAGAAAGCCTTAACAACTCCTGTAGTTGAACCTCCGATTGGAATTTGCCTTTTGAAATTATGTGTGATGCTAGTGATTTTGCTGTAGGTGCTGTCCTTGGACAGCGAGTAGATAAAAAATTAAATGTTATTCATTATGCTAGTAAAACTCTAGATGCTGCTCAAAGAAATTATGCTACAACTGAGAAAGAATTATTAGCCGTAGTTTTTGCATGTGATAAGTTTATACCCTATATTGTTGATTCAAAAGTTACAGTTCATACTGATCATGCTGCGATTAGGTACCTTATGGAAAAGAAAGATGCTAAGCCAAGGCTTATTAGATGGGTGCTTCTTTTGCAAGAATTTGATTTACATATTGTAGATAGGAAAGGTGCTGATAATCCTGTTGCTGATAATTTGTCTACATTGGAAAATATTGCTTATGATCCTATTCCTGTTAATGATAGTTTTCCAAATGAACAATTGGCTGTAATAAAGGTGAGCTCGCGAGATGGTCCTTGGTGTGCTGATTATGCTAACTTTATTTTTGAAGTACTTGCCTCCAACCTTTTCAGCTCAGCAAAGGAGGAAATTCTTTTATGATTTGAGGCATTATTTTTGGGATGACCCACACTTATATAAAGAAGGAGTGGATGGTATTATGCGAAGATGTGTCCCAGAATATGAACAACAAGAAATATTGAGTAAATGCCATGGTAGTGTCTATGGAGGACATCACGCCGGAGATAGAACCGCACAAAAGGTTCTACAATCAGGTTTTTATTGGCCAACACTTTTCAAAGATGCAAGGAAGTTTATCTTATCTTGTGATGAATGTCAAAGAGTTGGTAATATCTCTAGACGCAATGAAATGCCTATTAATTATACTCTTGTTATTGAACCATTTGATTGTTGGGGATTCGACTTCATGGGTCCTTTCCCTTCTTCAGAAGGTAACACTCATATACTTGTCGTTGTTGATTATGTTACTAAATGGGTAGAAGTTATACCTACAAAAAGTGCTGATGGTGAGACCTCTATAAAAATGCTTGTAGATGTTATATTTCCTAGATTTGGAGTACCTAGATATATTATGACTGATGGAGGTTCTCATTTTATTCATGGTGGTTTTAGAAAAACTCTTGCCAAATATGGTATTAATCATAGAATTGCTTCAGCTTATCATCCTCAAACTAGTGGGCAAGTAGAATTATCAAATAGAGAAATTAAAGCTATCTTGGGAAAGACTGTTAATAAATCTAGAAAGAATTGGGCTAGTAAGTTAAAGGAAGCATTGTGGGCTTATAGAACTGCTTATAAAAATCCTATGGGAATGTCTCCTTATAAAATGGTTTATGGAAAAGCTTGTCATTTACCTTTAGAACTAGAGCACAAAGCTTATTGGGCTGTAAGAGAACTTAATAAAGATTTTAAACTTGCCGGTAAGAAGAGGTTGCTACAATTGAGTTCTTTAGATGAATGGAGAAGTGAAGCTTATGAAAATGCTAAACTTTTTAAGGAGAAAGTTAAGAAGTGGCATGATAGAAGAATTATTAAAAGAGAATTTAATGTTGGAGATAAAGTCCTATTGTATCGGTCTCGTCTCAGATTTTTTGCAGGGAAATTACTCTCAAAATGGGAAGGACCATATGTTATTGAGGAGGTATATCGTTCAGGAGCAATAAAAATTAGCTCTTTGGAAGGTAACGCCACACAAGTAGTGAATGGACAGAGACTCAAGCATTATATTTCTGGAGATTCTTATAATGAAGATATTGATGTTATTCAAGTGATAACTCCGGAAGCTTTCATCAAAGATCAAATTGACAGTTCTGCAGAGTCCGACTTTGAATAGGTAACAGTTTTAGTAATAAAAAGTCCGCGTTTAACTTTCCGAACAATATTTCTGCTGTTTATGGAAAATATGAAAAGTTACGGGATTGAAACGGAGCGGAGGAGACGCGCGAGGGCCCGTCACCATAGGCCGGCGCGGGCCTGATGACCCACAAGTATAGGGGGTGTATCGTAGTACTTTCGATAAATAAGAGTGTCGAACCCAACGAGGAGCAGAAGGTGTTGACAAGCAGTTTCGATGAAGGACTCACTGTAAATGCTCACAGACAAGTATTTAGGGGGTTTTGATATAGCAGATAAATAAAGTACTAGTAAATAAAATGCGAGAGAAATAATTGCATCGAGTGGCCCAATCCTTTTTAGCACAAAGGACAAGCCGGTTTGTTTACTTATAATGACCAAACGTTCTTGAGGACACACGGGGATTTTAGTCTAGTGCTTTCGCTTCATACGGCTGATTAATCTTCATTGTTTTGATAAGTGTTGTGTGGGTGAACCTATGCTAATGCACCGCCCTTCCTAGGACTAATACATACTTGTGATTATACCCCTTGCAAGCATCCGCAAATACAAGAAAGTAATTAAGATAAATCTAACCACAGCCTTAAACTCGAGATCCTGCTATCCCTCCTGCACCGATATACTAACGGGGGTTTAGGTTTCTGTCACTCCGGCAACCCCACTATTAGCAAACGAATACAAGATGCACTCCCCTAGGCCCATAAAGGTGAAGTATCATGTAGTCGACGTTCACATGACACCACTAGAAGAGTAACACCACAACTTAAATATCATAACATTGAATACTACTCAACAATAATTCACTACTAACATCCAGACTTCACCCATGTCCTCAAGAACTAAACGAACTACTCACGAGACATCATATGGAACATGATCAGAGATGATATGATGATGAATAACAATCTGAACATAAACCTTGGTTCAATGGTTTCACTCAATAGCATCAATAACAAGTAGTAATCAACACCGGGAGAGTTTCCCCTATCAAACAATCAAGATCCAACCCAAATCGTTACAGCGGTGACGAGATGCAGCGGTGGAGATGGCGGTGTAGATGATGGAGATGATGGTGATGGCGATGGAGATGATGTCCAGCTCGATGACGATGGCGATGGCGTCGATTCCCCCTCCGGGAGGGAATTTCCCGGCATTCCTGCCCGCCGGAGAGCTCTTTTCTCTCTGGTGTTTTCCGCCCCGCGAGGCGGCTCGTCAATTCTCCGTAACTCCCGGGGCTTAGGTTTTCGGGACGAAGAAGTACGCGAAGGAGAGGCGGCGAGGGGGTTGTAGGCCCCTCCCCACAAGGCGGCGCGGCCAGGCCAGGGCCCGCGCCTATGGGGGCCCATGGTGGCTCCTCCCGGCTCCCCCTTTTGGCTCCCTTCGTCTTCTGGAAAAATAGGAATTTTCGTGTAATTTTCGTCAATTGTTGATCTTCAGAAATATGGCGTCCTGACGGTGCTTTTTCCAGCAGAATCCTGACTCCGGTGAATAATTCTCCAATGATCACGAAACATGCAAAATAGATGAAATAACATAAGTACCATCTCTAAATATGAAATATATTAATGAATAACAGCAAATTATGATATAAAATAATGATGCAAAATGGACGTATCAACTCCCCCCAAGCTTAGACCTCGCTTGTCCCCAAGCGAAACTGAACTCAATAAAAAAGACCACATGTTTATGGAGTGAGGAGTCGATAAATAAAATACGGACAAGAAGCATCATATTGATTCACACAAGACATTCTAGTAAACATTCTCTTCATATAACTCAACTTGAAATAAGTAAAGAGAAATCACAAGTAAAGGTGCATAGGAAATCACAAATGGTTATGGCAAACTTTGTTCTTGGTCAGAGAACTACTAACGGATTGCTCTTATTTTCTAAGCAAAGCTTTCATATTAGAATTTATATAGCAGGGCTTTCATTCTCAATCATAACAATCTCCTCATAATCATTGATACTTTCAAAGTCATATTCATTCAGATAAAATTTGTACTAAACAAGAAAACATAAAAGACATGATTAACTAAATCATAGCATAAATGGTTGGTTCACAACAACTCAATTGCTTGCTTAAGACAGAGGGAAATAGGTTTACTGACTCAACATAAAAGTAAAAGATGGCCCTTCGCAGAGGGAAGCAGGGATTAAATCATGTGCCAGAGCTTTTCAAGTTTTGAAATCATGTAAAGAGCATAAAAGTAAGATTTTGAGTGGTGTTTGTTGTTGTCAACGAATGGTAGCGGGCACTCTAACCCCCTTGCCAAACAGACCTTCCAAGAGCGGCTCCCATGGAGGACGGCATCTCTACCAGCAAGGTAGATCATCCCCCTTCTCTTTTGTTTACACATGTACTTTAGTTTTATTATGGATGACACTCCCCCAACCTTTGCTTTCACAAGCCATGGCTAACCGAATCCTCGGGTGCCTTCCAACATTCACATACCATGGAGGAGTGTCTATTGCAAAATTAAGTTGCTTACTGATAAATCAGGGCAAAACATGTGAAGAGAATTATTAGTGAAAGTTATTAATTGGGGCTGGGAACCCCGTTGCCAGCTCTTATTGCAAAGTTATTGGATAAACGGATGTGCCACTAGTCCATAGGTGAAAGTCCGCCCAACAAGATTGAAAGATAAAACACCACATACTTCCTCATGAGCTATAAAACATTGACACAAATAAAGAGTAATATAGTTTGAATTATTTAAAGGTAGCACATGAAGTATTTACTTGGAGTGGCGCAAAATACCACATAGTAGGTAGTTATGGTGGACACAAATGGCATGGGTTTGGTCTAAGGTTTTGGATGTATGAGAAGCATTCCCTCTCAATACAGGTCTTTGGCTAGCAAGGTTTGATAGCAAGCGTAAAGGTTGAAGGAAACAAACAAATATATATGTGATAGAGACAATCATGCATCTTTCTCATAAGCACAAGCAATTTTAACTTCAGAATATTAAACTCATTAACATAGAGTAATATATCTAAATGTATTTCCCTTTTTTTTTATTTAAACATCATGGTGTTGTTGCTATTGACCAATGCTAAGTTTGCCAAAACCAAATAGATTTACTTGATGCTCCCAAAGTGATTTCAATACTAATGTCAAGAGTAATCATATAAAGGAAATTGCAAACTAAAATAAGGTGTGCAAAAAGTAAATGATAAAACTTCTCATTAATATTCCATAACGATAACTCACACCAACGGATACATAGATAACCGACTAAGAGAGATACTTCCACATTGCAACCTATTCCATATGATGACTTCCCTACTCATGATATGACTCTACTTGATAGTAAAAAATAAAGATAAAGATGATGTGATACCGCGGCACTCCCCCAAGCTTGGAACAAACCAAGGGGATGCCAATACCGATGATGAATTACTCCTTCGGTGGCGATGATGGTGGATTCTTCTCGTCCTCAGTCTTCCAGGGAAGAGGCTCTCCATCAACAAACGATGTCTTGGTCTCGGGAATCCTGAAACTAGCAGCATCGCTAATGCGTTAAAACCTGTTTTCATACTCACAATTTTGATTCCAAGCATCATAAAGTTGCGCCTGAAGTTGGTTGGTAGTGTTGTGAAGTGAGAGGATATCGCTCCACAGCTTTGCAGTCTCCTTCTCATGTTAACCAATGAGCTCGGACACAATTCTGTGGAAGATGTCCACTTCACGCTCAGCCATCTTCTTGTAGGTGAAGACCTCTTGTTCTAGTTTCTCCATCCTGTCCTCCAAGCTTCCTTCTCCCTTAGGTCCACGAACGTCTTCTATCTGCAACTCTCCATCTACGAGCAGCAATTCCTTGGGATGCATCTTCAACTCGCTTATGTATGGGTTGACGACGTTCTCAAAGAAGTTGTCCTTCGGAGGCTCCGACGAAGACATGGTGGCTCTAGATCTGAAAACAATATCTGGCAGAAAACAGCTCGAAAAACAACACGACGAGAAAACGATATACGGACCTCCGGGGTCCGGGGGATTATATAGCAAATATTTTTACAACAAAAGGAAGGTTCCAGGTGAGGGTGGAAACGGACGCCGAGGGGCGGTCACCATAGGGCGGCGCGGCCAGGGTGGGGCCCGCACCGGCCTATGGTGACGGGCCCTCGCGCGTCTCCTCCACTCCGTTTCGATCTCTAATTTTTCATATTTTCCAAAAACAGCAGAAATATTGTTCGGAAAGCTAAACGCGGACTTTTCATTACTAAAACTGTTACCTATTCAAAGTCGGACTCTGCAGAACTGTCAATTTGATCTTTGATGAAAGCTTCCGGAGTTATCACTTGAATAATATCAATATCTTCATTATAAGAATCTCCAGAAATATAATGCTTGAGTCTTTGTCCATTCACTACTTGTGTGGCGTTACCTTCCAAAGAGCTAATTTTTATTGCTCCTGAACGATATACCTCCTCAATAACATATGGTCCTTCCCATTTTGAAAGTAATTTTCCTGCAAAAAATCTGAGACGAGACCGATACAATAGAACTTTATCTCCAACATTAAATTCTCTTTTAATAATTCTTCTATCATGCCACTTCTTAACTTTCTCCTTAAAAAGTTTAGCATTTTCATAAGCTTCACTTCTCCATTCATCTAAAGAACTCAATTGTAGCAACCTTTTCTTACCGGCAAGTTTAAAATCTTTATTAAGTTCTCTTACAGCCCAATAAGCTTTGTGCTCTAATTCTAAGGGTAAATGACAAGCTTTTCCATAAACCATTTTATAAGGAGACATGCCCATAGGATTTTTATAAGCAGTTCTATAAGCCCATAATGCTTCCTTTAACTTACTAGCCCAATTCTTTCTAGATTTATTAACAGTCTTTCCCAAGATAGCTTTAATTTCTCTATTTGATAATTCTACTTGCCCACTAGTTTGAGGATGATAAGCTGAAGCAATTCTATGATTAATACCATATTTGGCAAGAGTTTTTCTAAAATCACCATGAATAAAATGAGAACCTCCATCAGTCATAATATATCTAGGTACTCCAAATCTAGGAAATATAACATCTACAAGCATTTTTATAGAGGTCTCACCATCAGCACTTTTTGTAGGTATAGCTTCTACCCATTTAGTAACATAATCAACAGCGACAAGTATATGAGTATTACCTTCTGAAGAAGGGAAAGGACCCATGAAGTCAAATCCCCAACAATCAAATGGTTCAATAACAAGAGTATAATTCATAGGCATTTCATTGCGTCTAGAGATATTACCAACTCTTTGACATTCATCACAAGATAAGATAAACTTCCTTGCATCCTTGAAAAGTGTTGGCCAATAAAAACCTGATTGTAGAACCTTTTGTGCGGTTCTATCTCCGGCGTGATGTCCTCCATAAACACTCCCATGGCATTTACTCAATATCTCTTGTTGTTCATATTCTGGGACACATCTTCGCATAATACCATCCACTCCTTCTTTATATAAGTGTGGGTCATCCCAAAAATAATGCCTCAAATCATAAAAGAATTTCCTCCTTTGCTGAGCTGAAAAGGTTGGAGGCAAATACTTTGAAACAATAAAGTTAGCATAATCAGCATACCAAGGGCTCTCTCGCGAGCTCACCTTTATTATAGCCAATTGTTCATTTGGAAAACTATCATTAACAGGAACAGGATCATAAGTAATATTTTCCAATCTAGACAAATTATCAGCAACAGGATTATCAGCACCTTTCCTATCTACAATATGTAAATCAAATTCTTGCAAAAGAAGAACCCATCTAATAAGCCTCGGCTTAGCATCTTTCTTTTCCATTAGGTACCTAATTGCAGCATGATCAGTATGAATTGTGACTTTCGAATCAACAATATATGGTCTAAACTTGTCGCAAGCAAAGACTACGGCTAATAACTCTTTTTCAGTTGTAGCATAATTTCTTTGAGCAGCATCTAGAGTTTTACTAGCATAATGAATAACATTTAATTTTTTATCTACTCGCTGTCCAAGGACAGCACCTACAGCAAAATCACTAGCATCACACATAATTTCAAAAGGTAAATTCCAATAGGAGGTTCAACTATAGGAGCAGCTGTTAAGGCTTTCTTTAGAGTTTCAAAGGCTTCCTTACAAATCATCAAAAACGAAAGGTACATCTTTTTGAAGAAGATTAGTAAGAGGCTTTGAAATTTTAGAGAAATCTTTAATAAACCTCCTATAAAAACCAGCATGACCAAGAATACTACGAATACCTTTAACATCCCTAGGATAGGGCATCTTCTCAATTGCTTCAACTTTAGCTCTATCAACTTCGATACCTCTCTCGGAAATTTTATGTCCCAATACAATTCCTTCATTAACCATAAAGTGGCATTTCTCCCAATTAAGAACAAGGTTAGTTTCTTCACATCTCTGCAAAACTTTATCAAGGTTTCGCAAGCAATTATCAAAAGAATTCCCATAGACAGAAAAATTATCCATGAATACCTCAACAATCTTTTCACAAAAGCCATGAAAAATAGCAGACATGCATCTTTGAAAAGTAGCAGGAGCATTACACAAACCAAAAGGCATACGCCTATAAGCATAAGTTCCATAGGGACAAGTGAAAGTGGTTTTCTCTTGATCTTTAGCTCTAACAGCAATTTGTGAAAACCCAAATATCAAGCAGAAATGAGTATTTTTAGACAACCTTTCTAACATTTGATCAATAAAAGGTAAAGGGTAATGATCTTTCTTAGTAACTTTATTCACTTTCCTAAATCAATGCACATTCTATACCCTACAACTACTCTTTGAGGAATAAGCTCATCATTATCATTAGGCACAACAGTTATACCTCCTTTCTTAGGAACACAATGCACAGGACTAACCCATCTACTATCAGATAGGATATATAATACATGCTTCAAGAAGTTTTAATACCTCATTTCTTACCACATCCTTCATCTTGGGAATTAGACGACGATGTTCAACAACAGGTTTTGCACCATCTTCTATATTAATAGCATGTTGGCAAATAGCGGGAGAAATCCCCTTCAAATCATCAAGAGTATAGCCAATAGCTCCTCGGTGCTTCTTCAATATTTCCAATAACCTTTCTTCCTCGATATCTGAAAGCTTAGCACTAATAATAACAGGATATGTTTTCTTCTCATCAATATAAGCATACTTAAGATTATCAGGTAATGGTTTCAAATCAAATACAGGATCTTCCTTTGGTGGTGGTGTTACACCTAAATCTTCAACGGTAAGTCATGTTTAAGAATAGGTTGACGAAGGAAAATTTCATCAAGCTCATCCCTTTCTTCCCTAAAAACTTCACTCTCACTATTCTCCAAATGTTGCTGCAAAGGATTACTAGGAGCAAGAGCAATAGATGCACACTGTTCAACTCTAAAATCTTCATTAGGCAAATCAGCTTTATAAGGAGTTTTGGCAAATTTAGAGAAGTTAAACTCATAAGATTCACCAGCAAATTTAGTAACAATTTTCTCTTTCTTGCAATCTATAATAGCTCCACAAGTATTTAGAAAAGGTCTACCAAAAATAATAGGACAAAACTTACTAGCAGCAGAACCAAGTACCAAAAAGTCAGCAGGATATTTAATCTTACCACATAGAACTTCAACATCTCGAACAATACCAATGGGAGAGATAGTTTCTCTATTAGCTAGCCGAATAACCACATCAATATCTTCGAGTTCACAAGAACCAATTTCATGCATAATTTCCGTGTAGAGCTCATAAGGAATGACACTAATACTTGCACCAATATCGCATAAACCATAATAGCAATGATCACCAATTCGAACGGAGAGCACAACACTGGCTTTCATAGACTTATGAGGATGCGAAACAATATTAGAAGCATCTTCACAAAAAATAATATGACCATCTTCCACATTTTCAGTAACAAGATCTTTAACTATTGCAACAACAGGTTCAACTTTTATTTGTTCTTCAGGTTCTATGGGTTTTTTTGTACTTTTATTAACTGCACTAGTTATAACGGAATACTCCTTCATTTTAGGAGGGAAAGGAGTTTTTTCAATATAAGCTTCAGGAAGAACATGATCAACAGTTTTAATTTCAATACATTTGCCTTTAGGCGAATCAACTTTATCTTTATATGGTTCATGATACTTATCAAAATTCTTCCTAGGCAATTCAAAATGAGAGGCAAAGGCTTTATAAATATTTGCAACAACTTGAGAGTCAAGACCATATGTAGCACTCATATTACGATATTCATCGGTATCCATAAAAGTTTCAATGCATTCATAATTATAATTTATACATGACACTCTACCTTTGTGGTTTTCCCATCCTTCAGTATTTTCTTGGATTCGATCAAGAAGGTCCCATTTAAACTCTTCTTTATTGCGCGTGAATGATCCAGAACAAGAAGTATCCAGCAAGGTTTTATCTTGAAAAGACAGTCTTGCATAGAAATTATCAATAATAATATTACCAGGAAGCTCATGAATGGGGCATTTGAGCCATTAAAGACTTCAATCTCCCACGCTTGGGCAATACTCTCTCCATCATGAGGCCAAAAATTATATATACGGTTGCGGTCTTTGTGAATTTCACTTGGAGGATAGAATTTAGAGTAAAACACAGGCACGATATCCTTCCAATCAAGAGAACGCCCGTCCTTCAGCAGTTTATACCAATGCGCCGCTTTACCAGATAGCGACATAACAAATAATTTCTTCCTAACTTCATCCATTGAAATACCTGCACATTTGAATAACCCGCATAATTCATGTAAAAACAATAAATGATCTCCAGGATGCACAGTTGCATCCCCTTCATAGCGGTTATCCACAACACGTTCAATAATTTTCATAGGTATTTTATATGGTATTACTTCCTCACCTGGCGCCTCATCCACTACCGTTGCAGTAGTAGTAGATTTCCCAAATAGATATTCAAGGGAGGATCTCTCCATAATGACTTATAGTATCAAGCAGAAACAAAATCAGCACGTACAGTAAAAGTTTCCTTACCAATTCCACTTACCAATAGCGCTTCACTCCCCGGCAACGGCGCCAGAAAATAGTCTTGATGACCCACAAGTATAGGGGGTGTATCGTAGTACTTTCGATAAATAAGAGTGTCGAACCCAACGAGGAGCAGAAGGTGTTGACAAGCAGTTTCGATGAAGGACTCACTGTAAATGCTCACAGACAAGTATTCATGGGGTTTTGATATAGCAGATAAATAAAGTACTAGTAAATAAAATGCGAGAGAAATAATTGCAGCGAGTGGCCCAATACTTTTTAGCACAAAGGACAAGCCGGTTTGTTTACTTATAATGACCAAACGTTCTTGAGGACACACGGGGATTTTAGTCTAGTGCTTTCGCTTCATACGGCTGATTAATCTTCATTGTTTTGATAAGTGTTGTGTGGGTGAACCTATGCTAATGCACCGCCCTTCCTAGGACTAATACATACTTGTGATTATACCCCTTGCAAGCATCCGCAAATACAAGAAAGTAATTAAGATAAATCTAACCCAGCCTTAAACTCTGAGATCCTGCTATCCCTCCTGCACCGATATACTAACGGGGGTTTAGGTTCTGTCACTCCGGCAACCCCACAATTAGCAAACGAATACAAGATGCACTCCCCTAGGCCCATAAAGGTGAAGTATCATGTAGTCGACGTTCACATGACACCACTAGAAGAGTAACACCACAACTTAAATATCATAACATTGAATACTACTCAACAATAATTCACTACTAACATCTAGACTTCACCCATGTCCTCAAGAACTAAACGAACTACTCACGAGACATCATATGGAACATGATCAGAGATGATATGATGATGAATAACAATCTGAACATAAACCTTGGTTCAATGGTTTCACTCAATAGCATCAATAACAAGTAGTAATCAACACCGGGAGAGTTTCCCCTATCAAACAATCAAGATCCAACCCAAATCGTTACAGCGGTGACGAGATGCAGCGGTGGAGATGGCGGTGTAGATGATGGAGATGATGGTGATGGCGATGGAGATGATGTCCAGCTCGATGACGATGGCGATGGCGTCGATTTCCCCCTCCGGGAGGGGATTCCTGCCCGCCGGAGAGCTCTTTTCTCTCTGGTGTTTTCCGCCCCGAGGCGGCCACGTCAATTCTCCGTAACTCCCGGGGCTTAGGTTTCGGGACGAAGCGCGAGAGGCGGCGAGAGGGCTGTGGGCCCCCTCCCCACAAGGCGGCGCGGCCAGGCCGGGCCCGCGCCGGCCTATGGGGGGCCCATGGTGGCTCCTCCGGCTCCCCTTTTGGCTCCCTTCGTCTTCTGGAAAAATAGGAATTTTCGTGTAATTTCCGTCAATTGTTGATCTTCAGAAACATGGCGTCCTGACGGTGCTTTTTCCAGCAGAATCCTGACTCCGGTGAATAATTCTCCAATGATCACGAAACATGCAAAATAGATGAAATAACATAAGTATCATCTCTAAATATGAAATATATCAATGAATAACAGCAAATTATGATATAAAATAATGATGCAAAATGGACGTATCAGGCCCCACCCTGGCCGCGCCGCCCTATGGGGACAGCCCCTCGGCGTCCCGTTTCCACTCGTTTTCGGCCTGGAACCTTCCTTTTGTCGTAAAAATATTTGCTATATAATCCCCGGATCTCCAGAGGTCCGTATATCGTTTTCTCGTCGTGTTTTGTTTTGAGCTGTTTTCTGCCAGGATCTGTTTTGATCTAGAAGCACCATGGTCTCCAACAACAAAGACAAGGGGCCTTTGGAGGAAGATATTCAAGACCCTGAATTGAAGGAAGAAGTTGAGAGCGAGGATGAGGAAGAAGTGGAGGAAATTCCGCAAGTACACCCGCGTGCCACCATTGCAAGCATTGGCGTGATATCAAATCCGTCCAACACCAAGAGAAGTGCACGGATCGCCACCGGAGGAGGAGTTCCACGTCGCTTCTTAGCTCCAAGGACATCTTCTCCGGGCAATTACCACCCTTTCCGCAATCTAATCTGCAATCGTCAAACTGAAAGGACTCCCAAGGTAGTATTGCCTAGTGGTTGGGATATAGATCGTTCTAACATTGCAGGAGAGATGAAACCTGAAGCTGAAGGGTGGGGAAACAACTCTAAGAGTTGGGACTCGCCGTCTGATATGCTTATGAGCCGCGTTGAGCACAACTCGGAGCTGATTCGCAACCTCACTTATGAGATTGAGGACTTAAAGGAACTTTTTAAGAAGCTTATCGAGAAGAATCCACCACCATCATCACCGAAGGAGTAATTCATCATCGGTATTGGCATCCCCTTGGTTTGTTCCAAGCTTGGGGGAGTGCCGCGGTATCACATCATCACTATCTTTATCTTTTACTATCAAGTAGAGTCATATCATGAGTAGGGAAGTTATCATATAGAATAGTTTGCAGTGTGGAAGTATCTCTCTTAGTTGGTTATCTATGTATCCGTTGGTGTGAGTTATCGTTATGGAATATTAATGAGAAGTCTTATCATTTACTTTTTGCACATCTTATTTTAGTTTGCAATTTCTGTTATATGATTACTCTTGACATTAGTATTGGTATCACTTTGGGAGCATCAAGTAAATCTATTTGGTTTTGGCAAACTTAGCATTGGTCAATAGCAACAACACCTTGATGTTTAAATAGAAAAGGGAAATACATGTAGATATATTATTTTATTATCTTTCTGCTAATGAGTTTAGTATTCTGAAGTTAAAATTGCTTGTGCTTATGAGAAAGATGCATGATTGTTTCTATCACATGTATATTTGTTTGTTTCTCTCAACCTTTATCCTTGCTACCCAACCTTGCTAGCCAAAGACCTGTATTGAGAGGGAATGCTTCTCATACATCCATAACCTTAGACCAAACCCATGCCATTTGTGTCCACCATAACTACCTACTATGTGGTATTTTGCGCCACTCCAAGTAAATACTTCATGTGCTACCTTTAAATAATTCAAACTATATTATTCCTTATTTGTGTCAATGTTTTATAGCTCATGAGGAAGTATGTGGTGTTTTATCTTTCAATCTTGTTGGGCGGATTTTCACCAATGGACTAGTGGCACATCCGCTTATCCAATAATTTTGCAAAAAGAGCTGGCAACGGGGTTCCCAGCCCCAACTAATAACTTTCATTAATAATTCTCTTCACATGTTTTGCCCTGATTTATCAGTAAGCAACTTAATTTTGCAATAGACACTCCTCAATGGTATGTGAATGTTGGAAGGCACCCGAGGATTCGGTTAGCCATGGCTTGTGAAAGCAAAGGTTGGGGGAGTGTCATCCATAATAAAACTAGAATACATGTGTAAACAAAAGAGAAGGGGGATGATCTACCTTGCTGGTAGAGATGACGTCCTTCATGGGAGCCGCTCTTGGAAGGTCTGTTTGGCAAGGGGTTAGAGTGCCCATTACCATTTGTTGACAACAACAAACACCGCTCAAAATCTTACTTTTATGCTCTTTATATGATTTCAAAACTTGAAAAGCTCTAGCACATGATTTAATCCTGCTTCCCTCTGCGAAGGGCCTATCTTTTACTTTTATGTTGATTCAGTAAACCTATGTCCTTCTATCTTAAGCAAGCAATTGAGTTGTTGTGAACCAACCATTTATGCTATGATCTAGTTAATCATGTCTTTTATACTTTCTTGTTTAGTACAAAATTTATCTTAATGAATATGACTTTGAAAGTTATCAATGATTATGAGGAGATTGTTATGATTGAGGATGAAAGCCCTGCTATATAAATTCTAATATGAAAGATTTGCTTAGAAGATAAGTACAATCCGTTAGTAGTTCTCTGACCAAGAACAAAGTTTGCCATAACCGTTTATGATTTCCTATGCACCTTTACTTGTGATTTCTCTTTACTTATTTCGAGTTGAGTTATATGAAGAGAATGTTTACTAGAATGTCTTGTGTGAATTAATATGATGCTTCTTGTCCGTATTTTATTTATCGACTCTTCACTCCATAAACATGTGGTCTTGTTTATTGAGCTCAGTTTTGCTTGGGGACAAGCGAGGTCTAAGCTTGGGGGGAATTGATACGTCCATTTTGCATCGCTATTTTATATCATAATTTGCTGTTATTCGTTGATATATTTCATATTTAGAGATGATACTTATGTTATTTCACCTATTTTGCATGTTTCATGATCATTGGAGAATTATTCACCGGAGTCAGGATTCTGCTGGAAAAAGCACCGTCAGGACACCATATTTCGGAAGATCAACAATTGACGGAAGTTATACGAAAAATCCTATTTTTCCAGAAGACGAAGGAGCCAAAAGGAGGGGACGAGAGGGGCCGCCATGGCCCCTCCATAGGCCGGCGCGGGCCCTGGCCTGGCCGCGCCGCCATGTGGGGAGGGGGCCCACAGCCCCCTCTGGCCTCCTTGATGCGCGTAGATGTACACGTCCGTTGGGAACCCCAAGAGGAAGGTATGATGCGCACAGTGGCAAGTTTTCCCTCAGTATGAAACCAAGGTTTAATCGAACCAGTAGGAGCCAAGAAGCACGTTGAAGGTTGATGGTCGCGAAATGTGATGCGGCGCAACACCAGGGATTCCGGCGCCAACGCGGAACCTGCACAACACAACCCAAGTACTTTGCCCCAACGAAACAGTGAGGTTGTCAATCTCACCGGCTTGCTGTAACAAAGGATTAAACGTATCGAGTGGAAGATATTTGCAAAGAAAACAGTAAACACAATTGCAGTAGATTGAATGCTATGTAAAGAATAGGACCGGGGTCCACAGTTCACTAGAGGTGTCTCTCCCATAAGATAAAAGCATGTTGGGTGAACAAATTACAGTCGGGAAATTGACAAATAGAGAAAGGCATAACAATGCATATACATGATATGATAAATATAGTGAGATTTAATCAGGGCATTACGACAAAGTACATAGACCGCCATCCAACTGCATCTATGCCTAAAAAGTCCACCTTCAGGTTATCATCCGAACCCCCTCCAGTATTAAGTTGCAAAGCAACAGACAATTGCATTAAGTATGGTGCGTAATGTAATCAACAACTACATCCTTAGACATAGCATCAATGTTTTATCCCTAGTGGCAACGCACATCCACAACCTTAGAACTTTATGTCACTGTCCCAGATTCAATGGAGGCATGAACCCACTATCGAGCATAAATACTCCCTCTTGGAGTTAAGAGTAAAAACTTGGCCAGAGCCTCTACTAGTAACGGAGAGCATGCAAGATCATAAACAACACATGAACAATAGATTGATAATCACCATAATCATAGTACTCTCTATCCATCGGATCCCGACAAACACAACATATAGTATTACAGATAGATGATCTTGATCATGTTAGGCAGCTCACAAGATCCAACAATGAAGCACAACAAGGAGAAGACGACCATCTAGCTACTGCTATGGACCCATGGTCCAGGGGTGAACTACTCACTCATCACTCCGAGGCGACCATGGCGGTGTAGAGTCCTCGGGAGATGAATCCCTCCTCGGCGGTGCCGAGGCGATCTCAGAATCCCCTGAGATGGGATTGCGGCGGCGGCGTCTCAAGGTTTTCCGTATCGTGGCTCTCGGTCGGGGTTTCGCGACGGAGGCTTTAAGTAGGCGGAGGGTCAACGCGGGGGCCACACGAGGGCCCAGGGGGTAGGTCGGCGCGGCCAAGGCCTGGGCCGCGCCGCCCTGCCTGGCCGCCTCGTGGCCCCACTTCGTTAGCTCTTCGGTCTTGGAAGCTTCGTGCAAAAATAGGACCCTGGGCGAAAGTTTCGTCCAATTCGAGAATATTTCTTTACTAGGATTTCTGAAACCAAAAACAGCAGAAAACAGCAACGGCTCTTCGGCATCTTGTTAATAGGTTAGTTCCAGAAAATGCATAAATATGACATATAATGTGCATAAAACATGTAGGTATCATCAATAAAGTAGCATGGAACATAAGAAATTATCGATACGTTGGAGACGTATCAGCATCCCCAAGCTTAGTTCTGCTCGTCCCGAGCAGGTAAAACGATAACAAAGATAATTTCTGAAGTGACATGCCATCATAATCTTGATCATACTATTTGTAAACATATGTAATGAATGCAGCGATCAAAACAAAGGTAATGACATGAGTAAACAAGTGGATCATAAAGCAAAGACTTTTCATGAATAGTACTTCAAGACAAGCATCAATAAGTCTTGCATAAGAGTTAACTCATAAAGCAATAAATCAAAGTAAAGGTATTGAAGCAACACATAGGAAGATTAAGTTTCAGCGGTTGCTTTCAACTTATAACATGTATATCTCATGGATATTGTCAACATAAAGTAATATAATAAGTGCAATATGCAAGTATGTAGGAATCAATGCACAGTTCACACAAGTGTTTGCTTCTTAAGGTGGAAGGAGATAGGTAAACTGACTCAACAATAAAAGTAAAAGAATGGTCCTTCAAAGAGGAAAGCATCGATTGTTGTATTTGTGCTAGAGCTTTTATTTTGAAAACATGAAACAATTTTGTCAACGATAGTAATAAAGCATATGAGTTATGAAAATTATATCTTACAAGTTGCAAGCCTCATGCATAGTATACTAATAGTGCCGCACCTCGTCCTACTTAGCTTGGACTACCGGATCTTTGCATGCCATGTTTCAACCAAGTGTCACAAAGGGGTACCTCCATGCCGCCTGTACAAAGGTCTAAGGAGAAAGCTCGCATTTTGGATTTCTCGCTTTTGATTATTCTCAACTTAGACATCCATACCGGGACAACATGGACAACAGATAATGGACTCCTCTTAAATGCATAAGCATGTAGCAAAGTTATTATTCTCATATGAGATTGAGGATATATGTCCAAACTGAAACTTCCACCATGATTCATGGCTTTAGTTAGCGGCCCAATGTTCTTCTCTAACAATTTTATATGCTCCAACCACTAAAATGATAGATCCTTCAGACAAGACGGACATGCATAGCAACTCACATGATATTCAACAGTAGTTGATGGCGTTCCCCAGAAGCATGGTTATCGCACAACAAGCAACTTAATAAAATATAAAGTGCATAAGTACATATTCAATACTACGATAGTTTTTAAGGCTATTTTATCCCATGAGCTATATATTGCAAAGGTGAATGATGGAATTTTAAAGGTAGCACTCAAGCAATTTACTTTGGAATGGCGGAGAAATACCATGTAGTAGGTAGGTATGGTGGACACAAATGGCATAGTAGTTGGCTCAAGGATTTTGGATGCATGAGAAGTATTCCCTCTCGATACAAGGTTTAGGCTAGCAAGGTTTATTTGAAGCAAACTCAAGGATGAACAAGTGCAGCAAAACTCACATAAAAGACATATTGTAAACATTATAAGACTCTACACTGTCTTCCTTGTTGTTCAAAACTCAATACTAGATATTATCTAGACCTTAGAGAGACCAAATATGCAAATCAAATTTTAGCAAGCTCTATGTATTTCTTCATTAATGGGTGCAAAGCATATGATGCAAGAGCTTAAACATGAGCACAACATTGCCAAGTATCACATTATCCAAGACATTTTTGGAATTACTACATGTAGCATTTTCTAATTCCAACCATATAACAATTTAACGAAGAAGAAACTTCGCCTTGACATTATGAGTAAAGCCTAAGGACACATGTGTCCATATGCAACAGCGGAGCGTGTCTCTCTCCCACAAAGTGAATGCTAGGATCCATTTTATTCAAACAAAAACAAAAACGAAAACAAACCGACGCTCCAAGTAAAGAACACAAGATGTGACTGAATAAAAATATAGTTTCAGGGAAGAACCTGATGATGTTGTCGATGAAGAAGGGGATGCCTTGGGCATCCCCAAGCTTAGACGCTTGAGTCTTCTTAAAATATGCAGGGGTGAACCACGGGGCATCCCCAAGCTTAGAACTTTCACTCCTCTTGATCATAGTATATCATTCTCCTCTCTTGACCCTTGAAAACTTCCTTCACACCAAACTTCAAGCAAACTCATTAGAGGGTTAGTGCATCATTAATAATTCACACATTCAGAGGTGACACAATCATTATTTTCACTTCTGGACATTGCATAATGCTACTTGACATTAGTGGATCAAAGAAATAAATCCAACATAGCAAAAGAGGCAATGCGAAATAAAAGGCAGAATCTGTCAAAAACAGAACAGTCCGTAAAGACGAATTTAAAGCTGGCACCAGACTTGCTCAAATGGAAAAACTCAAAACTAATTAAAGTTGCGTACATATCTGAGGATCACGCTCGTAAATTGGCAGATTTTTCGAATTTTCTACAGGGAACTGTTCCCAGATTCGTGACAGACAGCAATGCTGTTTCTGCGCAGCGATCCCAAATATAACATCAACTTTGGCATAGAAACTTTACTTGGCACAAAAACATGATAAGGAGAGGTTGCTACAGTAGTAAACAACTTCCAAGACTCAACAAAACAAAAAATTGCTGTAGGTAAAAACATGGGTTGTCTCCCATAAGCGCTTTTCTTTAACGCCTTTCAGCTAGGCGCAGAAAGTGCAAATCAAGTAACATCGAGAGTAGAAGCATCAACATCATAGCTTGTTCTAATAATAGAATCAAAAGGCAACTTCATTCTCTTTCTAGGGAAGTGTTCCATACCTTTCTTGAGAGGAAATTGATATTTAATATTACCTTCCCTCATATCAATAACAGCACCAACGGTTCGAAGAAAAGGTCTTCCCAACACAATAGGACAAGATGCATTGCATTCGATATCCAAGACAACAAAATCAACGGGGACAAGGTTATTGTTAACCGTAATGTGCACATTATCAATCCTCCCCAAAGGTTTCTTTTTAACATTATCGGCAAGATTAACATCCAAATAACAATTCTTCAATGGTGGCAAGTCAAGCATATCATAAATCTTTTTAGGCATAACAGAAATACTTGCACCAAGATCACATAAAGCATTACATTCAAAGTCATTGAATTTCACTTTAATGATGGGCTCCCAACCATCTTCTAACTTTCTAGGAATAGAAGTTTCAAGTTTTAGTTTCTCTTCTCTAGCTTTTATGAGAGCATTTGTAATATGTTTTGTAAAGGCTAAATTTATAGCACTAGCATTAGGACTTTTAGCAAGTTTTTGTAAGAACTTTATAACTTCAGAGATGTGGCAATCATCAAAATCTAAATCATTATGAGCTACAGCAATGGGATCATTGTTCCCAAGGTTGGAAAAAATTTCAGCAGTTTTATCACAAGCAGTTTCAGCAGTTTTAGCAATTTCAGGCAGTTTTGTACGCTTTGCACTAGGAGTAGAAACATTGCCAACACCAATTATTTTACCATTGATAGTAGGAGGTGCAGCAACATGTGAAGAATTAACATTACTAGTGGTGGTAATAGTCCAAACTTTAGCTACATTATTCTTTTTAGCTAGTTTTTCATTTTCTTCTCTATCCCACCTAGCACGCAGTTCAGCCATTAATCTTATATTCTCATTAATTCTAACTTGGATGGAATTTGCTGTAGTAGTAATCTTATTATCAATATCATTATTAGGCATAACTTTCAATTTTAAAAGATTTACATCAGAGGCAAGTCTATCAACTCTAGAAGCGATAGTATCAATTTTATCAAGCTTTTCCTCAACAGATTTGTTAAAAGCAGTTTGTGTACTAATAAATTCTTTAAGCATGGCTTCAAGACCAGAGGGTACATTCCTATTATTATTGTAAGAATTCCCATAAGAATTACCATAACCATTACCATTAGCAGAAGGATATGGCCTATAGTTATTACAGAGTTGTTCCTATAAGCATTGTTGTTGAAATTATTATTTTTAATGAAATTCACATCAACATTTTCTTCTTGAGCAACCAATGAAGCTAAAGGAACATTATTTGGATCTACATTAGATCTACCATTCACAAGCATAGACATAATCACATCAATCTTATCACTCAAGGAAGAGGTTTCTTCAACAGAATTTACCTTCTTACCTTGTGGAGCTCTTTCCGTGTGCCATTCAGAGTAATTTATCATCATATCATCAAGAAGTTTTGTAGCCGCCCCCAATGTGATGGACATAAAGGTACCTCCAGCAGCTGAATCCAATAAATTCCGCGAAGAAAAATTTAGTCCTGCATAGAAGGTTTGGATGATCATCCAAGTAGTCAGTCCATGGGTTGGGCAATTCTTTACTAAAGTTTTCATTCTCTCCCATGCTTGAGCAACATGTTCAGTATCTAATTGTTTAAAATTCATTATGCTACTTCTCAAAGATATAATTTTAGCGGGAGGATAATATCTACCAATAAAAGCATCCTTGCATTTAGTCCATGAATCAATACTATTCTTAGGCAAAGATAGCAACCAATCTTTAGCTCTTCCTCTTAATGAGAAAGGAAACACTTTCAATTTAATAATATCACCATCTACATCTTTATACTTTTGCATTTCACAAAGTTCAACAAAATTATTGAGATGGGCAGCAGCATCATCAGAACTAGCACCAGAAAATTGATCTCTCATCACAAGATTTAGTAAAGCAGGTTTAATTTCAAAGAATTCTGCTGTAGTAGCAGGTGGAGCAATAGGTGTGCATAGGAAATCATTATTATTTGCATTTGTGAAGTCACACAACTTAGTATTTTCAGGAGTATTCATTTTAGCAACGGTAAACAAAACAAACTAGATAAAGTAAATGCAAGTAACTAATTTTTTTGTGTTTTGATTTAGTGCAGCAAACAAAGTAGTAAATAAAATAAAGCAAGACAAAAACAAAGTAAAGAGATTGAGAAGTGGAGACTCCCCTTGCAGCGTGTCTTGATCTCCCGCAACGGCGCGGAAAAAGTGCTTGATGCGCGTAGATGTACACGTCCGTTGGGAACCCCAAGAGGAAGGTATGATGCGCACGGTGGCAAGTTTTCCCTCAGTATGAAACCAAGGTTTAATCGAACCGGTAGGAAGAAGCACGTTGAAGGTTGATGGTCGCGAAATGTGATGCGGCGCAACACCGGGGATTCCGGCGCCAACGCGGAACCTGCACAACACAACCCAATTGCCCCAACGAAACAGTGAGGTTGTCAATCTCACCGGCTTGCTGTAACAAAGGATTAAACGTATCGAGTGGAAGATATTTGCAAAGAAAACAGTAAACACAATTGAATGCTATGTAAAGAATAGGACCGGGGTCCACAGTTCACTAGAGGTGTCTCTCCCATAAGATAAAAGCATGTTGGGTGAACAAATTACGGTCGGGCAATTGACAAATAGAAAAGGCATAACAATGCATATACATGATATGATAAATATAGTGAGATTTAATCGGGCATTACGACAAAGTACATAGACCGCCATCCAACTGCATCTATGCCTAAAAAGTCCACCTTCAGGTTATCATCCGAACCCCTCGGTATTAAGTTGCAAAGCAACAGACAATTGCATTAAGTATGGTGCGTAATGTAATCAACAACTACATCCTTAGACATAGCATCAATGTTTTATCCCTAGTGGCAACACATCCACAACCTTAGAACTTTCTGTCACTGTCCCCGATTCAATGGAGGCATGAACCCACTATCGAGCATAAATACTCCCTCTTGGAGTTAAGAGTAAAAACTTGGCAGAGCCTCTACTAGTAACGGAGAGCATGCAAGATCATAAACAACACATGAACAATAGATTGATAATCACCATAATCATAGTACTCTCTATCCATCGGATCCCGACAAACACAACATATAGTATTACAGATAGATGATCTTGATCATGTTAGGCAGCTCACAAGATCCAACAATGAAGCACAACAAGGAGAAGACGACCATCTAGCTGCTATGGACCCATGGTCCAGGGTGAACTACTCACTCATCACTCCGAAGGCGACCATGGCGGTGTAGAGTCCTCCGGGAGATGAATCCCCTCTCCGCAGGGTGCGGAGGCGATCTCCAATCCCCCGAGATGGGATTCGCGGCGGCGTCTCTGTGGGTTTTCGTATCGTGGCTCTCGTCTGGGGGTTTCGCGGAGGCTTTAAGTAGGCGGGTCAACGCGGGGGCCACACGAGGGGCCCAGGGGGTAGGTCGGCGCGGCCAAGGCTGGGCCGGCGCCTCGGCCGCCTCGTGGCCCCACTTCGTTAGCTCTTCGGTCTTGGAAGCTTCGTGCAAAAATAGGACCCGGGCGAAAGTTTCGTCCAATTCCGAGAATATTTCTTTACTAGGATTTCTGAAACCAAAAACAGCAGAAAACAGCAATGGCTCTTCGGCATCTTGTTAATAGGTTAGTTCCAGAAAATGCATAAATATGACATATAATGTGCATAAAACATGTAGGTATCATCAATAAAGTAGCATGGAACATAAGAAATTATCGATACGTTGGAGACGTATCACTCCTCTTCTTCGCGTACTTCTTCACCCCGAAAACCTAAGCCACGGGGAGTTACGGAGAATAGACAGAGCCGCCTCTGCGGGGCGGAGAGACACCAGAGAGAAAAGAGCTCTCCGGCGGGCGGAATCCGGGGAAATTCCCTCCGGAGGGGGAATCGACGCCATCGCCATCGTCATCGAGCTGGACATCATCTCCATCATCATCACCATCGTCTTCATCATCATCACCGCCATCTCCACCGCTGCACCTCGTCACCGCTGTAACGATTTGGGTTGGATCTTGATTGTTTGATAGGGGAAACTCTCCCGGTGTTGATTACTACTTGTTATTGATGCTATTGAGTGAAACCATTGAACCAAGGTTTATGTTCAGATTGTTATTCATCATCATATCACCTCTGATCATGTTCCATATGATGTCTCGTGAGTAGTTCGTTTAGTTCTCGAGGACATGGGTGAAGTCTAAATGTTAGTAGTGAATTATGGTTGAGTGATATTCAATGTTATGATATTTAAGTTGTGGTGTTACTCTTCTAGTGGTGTCATGTGAACGTCGACTACATGATACTTCACCTTTATGGGCCTAGGGGAGTACATCTTGTATTCGTTTGCTAATTGTGGGGTTGCCGGAGTGACGACAACCTAAACCCCCGTTAGTATATCGGTGCGGGAGGGATAGGGATCTCGAGTTTAAGGTGTGGTTAGATTTATCTTAATTACTTTCTTGTATTTGCGGATGCTTGCAAGGGGTATAATCACAAGTATGTATTAGTCCTAGGAAGGGCGGTGCATTAGCATAGGTTCACCCACACAACACTTATCAAAACAATGAAGATTAATCAACTATAGGAAGCGAAAGCACTAGACTAAAATCCCCGTGTGTCCTCGAGAACGTTTGGTCATTATAAGTAAACAAACCGGCTTGTCCTTTGTGCTAAAAAGGATTGGGCAACTCGCTGCAATTATTTCCCTCGCATTTTACTTACTCGTACTTTATTTATCTTGTGGCAAAGGGCCAAACATCGCAGCCGCCAGAAAAAAACCTGCAAACACCTCAGTTGAAGAACTTCACCTAGAGCCATGGCAGGGGCTCACCTTGCGTCGTTGCACAACCGAAGACCAACTCTCCATACGTTGGGGATCCTTGTCCCAAGGCAGTGTCTTCAAGAAACCAGCCATGCTAAGGCGTTGCCAATGCCCGATCCAAAGGACCTAGCTAGGGTTTTCACCCGGGACCGAGGAGAGGGGGAGGAAATGGAGACCACCACGACACCTCCAAGAACGACTATGCCACCCATAGGCGCAACCGTCGTGGAGCTGGCCACCGCCAGCCCGAGCTTTCGCTCGGTCTCCCATGGCCCACTGCCCCGACTGTAACACCTTTCCTTCGACCCAGATCCGGCAGCCATCCGATGACATATCCGAAACTGGCAAGAAGGACGCGCACACGAGCGGAGAAGGACCACAACCTTCATATTTGATGGCACAACCTTCAGATCTGACGACTTGCCGACAGACCATCCCGGGTGCCACCCGTTGTTCCTCTTGCCGCCCAAGCGGTAGAGAAGAGCGGACGACACCCGCGCATGTCTCCCTCCGCCGAGCCGACACCTCTTCCACCTCCCAGGGCTACCACCCCAACATCCAAACTTCCTAACGACCTGCTGGCCCCACCTAGCAGCCATCCTCCTGTCTATTGCGTGAGGGACCAAGAGACACCAATCCCCAGGAAGGCGCGGTTTCCCGCCTCCCAGCTTAGCGAAGGGAAGGGAGGGGAGGGAGTGGTGGAAAGACGTCGTGGTTCTAGCAGCCGTAGCCGTGGAAAACATGAGTTCAGGCCACTGAACTCGTGTTTACGGGTTGAAAAAGTGCCGCGCTAAAATAAAACTGTAAAAAAGCATATTCTAAAATATGCCACTAGATCCACTTTTTTTTGCTTTTTTCTATAACTTCTTCTTCTTCCTTAAGCTTTCCTGCGTGCAAACATTGACCTGCCAGCCTCGGCCGCTCCACCCAGGCCCCGCCCGGCCGCGCCGCCACGCCCATGCCGCGCGCGCCGTCGCGCCGGCCCGCGCCCGCCAGGTGCCCAGCCCCAGGCCCCCTCCTTGCTGCCCGCGCAGCGCCGCCGGCCGGTCCGCGTCCGGCGCCGCTCCGCTCGCCGCGCACGGGGCCTCCCGCCCGGCCGCGCCCGGCGAACTCGTGGCCGGCCGGCTGTCCGCTCTCCCTTCCCCGAGCTCGCAACGCATGGCTCAGCCAGAATTTGGTTGACCTTCGGCCGGATTTTGTCGAATTTGGTCCTATACCGGCAGTACTCCGGCGGAAGTGCACTGTTTGGAGCTGAAGTTTCAGCCCGCCAAAACACCACTAGGAGTACAATTCGCGTTTAGTTCGACCTTCCGACCCCTACAAATACGAGCCAGAGTTTGGTTTTCAGTCTCGGCTCGTAATTTTTTTCGGTTTCGTCCCGTTTACAGTAACTGATTTGCGCCAATTTCCGAACTAAACCCGTATACTGGGCCTGTTTACGGGCTCTGCTAGAGATGCTCTAAGGCCTATTTATGGGCTCTGCTAGAGATGCACTCCTATGTCACCTAGAGGTGGCTACACGAGGGGAGCGCCTACTCTCCGCCTTAAGCGGAGCGACGGTTCGCTCCGCCTGAAGAGCTTCCGCCTGGGCCGCTCGGCCCAACAAGGTACTGCTTCTCTCTCCTTTTCTCCTTTCAGTTTAGATTTATAAAATGTTCAAATCTAAAAAAGTTTAAATTTGAAAAAAGTTTGGATTAAAAAATGTTCAGATTTAAGAATATTCGAATCTAAAAAAGTTCAGAATAAAAAAAAGTTCACATTAAAAAATGTTCTAATATGAAAAGGTTCCAAATTAAAAAAATTTCAAATTAAAATGTATGCAAATTTCAGAAAAAGATCAAATCTGAAAATTGTTCAAACTTGAAAAATGTTCATATCTAAAAATGTTCAAAAATTTTTTGTTTAAATTTAAAAATTGTTCAAATTTTAAAAAGTTCAAATCTAAAAATGTTCAAACTTAATAAACGTTCAAATTTGAAAAAAATTAAATTTTGCAAAGTTCAGAAAAAACCAATTGGCAAAAAACAAAAAACTGGAAGGAAAAAACCAGTAGAAAAATGAGAAAAACTGAAGAAAAAAAGAAGAAAATCCAGTTCCGTTGCTAAATGGGCCGGCCCAACTCCATCTCGCTTGAGCGGAGCGACCATTGGCTCCCGCGCTGAGCGGAGAATAGGGATTGCGGAAATCCTATACACCGACCAGGTCGGTGCCTACCAGGCACCGCACACCCTGATCGGGTACTGGGCCTGGCCCATTTTCATCATCTTCTTTTTTCGTTTTTGTTTTCTGTTTCTGTTTCTGTTTTTTCTTTTTTTTTTCTGGTTTCTGTTTTCTTTTTTAGTTTTCTTTCTTTTCTGTTTATTTTTATTTTTGTTCAAAATCGAAAAAATTCAAATTTGGAAATTGTTCAAATTCGAAAAAGTTCAAATTTTGAATAGTGTTCAAAACGAAAATTGTTCATATCCAAAAAATGTTCATACTCGAAAAATGTTCAAATTTAAAATATGTTCATTTTCAAAAAATGTTCAAATTTTGAGAAAAATCGAATTTTTGAAAAAATTGTTCATTCTAAAAAATGTTCAAATTTTGTTCCAATTTAAAATTTGTTACAATTTGAAAATTGTTCCAATCTGAAAAATGTTCAATTTTTGAAAATATTTAAATTACAGAAAAAACTAAAATAATCTTTAAAAATCGGGTCTAAAAAGAATCAGCCAAAAAAAGAAAAAAAAAACGAAAAAATAAAAACTCTATTACCTGATGTTGTTGGGCCGTGGCCCATCTAGCCACTTTGGGCATGCGCGGGGTGTGCGGTACCGTCGAAGTACCGACCCTAGGGATTGCGCTACACGAGGTATATCCATCTTACCGTGCAGAATGCTGATTCAAATGAAGGTCTGGTAATATCAAAAAACAAGGCCCGCTACCTTTAGGTACGTCTCGGTGGATTAGGCCGATCGAAGTGGGCCTCCTTGTTCTCCCGTGCATCCCCAAATCCATCGCCGAGAACGCCGGACGGCGTCGGAACTTGGTACATGACGCATAATTACACCATCTCCAACTGGCGCATTAAAAGTCGGCGTGTTTAAAAATTGTTTCGGCCGCACTGTAAACTCATAGCGCGTGCTGCGCTGAAAGTTGCCCCGCCAGATGCAGCATTTTACGGCGCGTGCTCGGGCGGAAAAAGCGGTCCTCCGTCGGATGCGCCATTATGCAGCGCGCGACGCGAACGGCTAGTTTGATCGTTTTTGGTTCGAAACAAATCAAATAAAACACGAAAAATTAACTGAAAATTACGAAATATATTAGCGACATTCTATTTAAACTATCATAAAATCTACTCCGAGTCCCAGTCGAAGTCCCACGAGTGGCTGGTCGGAGTAGTGTCGGACACCGGAGTAGTTGTCTACTCGAAGGAGGAGGAGGAGGGGATGATCGTCGACGGCCCAGCGCCATTTTTATTCTCCTCCGTCCTCTTCGCCCTCCTCGTCGCCTTCTTCGCGCTCTCTGCCTTCCTCGTCGCCGACTCCGCCCAGCGCTTCTCCCGGTCCGCCTTCTTCTTCACGGCCGCCGCCTTCTACTCCTCCTTCTGCGCGTAGAACGCCTCCATCGCGGCGACGTCCTCCGGGAACTGCCGCGCCCACTCGAGGCAGAGGCGCTCGTCCTGCTCCGCGATGCGGAGCCGCTGCTGGAGCTCGCGATTGCACCGTTGCTGCTCGCGCGTGACGGTCGGCGATGGCGGCGCGAGCATCTCCGCCTGCTCCCGTGTCCACACGTCGTGGAAGTTCATCTGGCAGCAGGAGCGGCCGAGGCGCCAGGCGACGGCGTCGTAGGCGCGCACCGCCTTGTGCGCCGTGTCGAAGGTGCCGAGGCGGATGCGCTCCTCGCCGGAGCGGATCTCGGCGTCGAAGCGGCCGCTCGGCCATGCGCTAACGCCGCGGTAGACGGAGGCGGAGCGGCGGCACAGAGGCATGGTGTCGTCGGAGATGGAGCGGCGGCGCCGCGTTGGAGGCAGAGCGGCGAGAGGAGGGAGGCGGAGGCGGAGCGACACGCGGAGCAACTGAAGTTTCCGGACGGTTGGATGCGCGCCCGCGTGGCGTTTTATAGCGTGCGCCAACCGAAGCGCGAAGTTTCCCGCGCGAGATAGCGCAAAAGCGCGGGCGCCCGCGCGCGCCAAATTTGCGGTTTTTTTTTTGCGTGCGCATCTTTTGCCGCGCGCCTGTTGGAGATGCTCTTAGGGCATGTGAAAAATAAAACTACCATCTTCGAACATTTTCAAACATACATTACAAATTTCACTGACATATTTTTCACTAACACATTCACTGACATATTTTTCACTAACACATTCGCTGACATTTGGTTTTGGCAGAATCTTAAGCCACTTTAACCCACCCAAAGTACTACCGTACCAACCACGACCTCACCGTGACAAGCACTGCTCGACGGAGCGTTGCACTACATTGTTAGGCGCCTCTGGCCCATGCGAACACGCGCATGCTACTGAACCTCAGGGACTTGGACAGCCTGCGCTCCCTCTGGCCGTCCGCCATGAGTAGCTTGCCCGAGAGGTCCTCCGGTGACGTGCTCGCGGCGCTGTATTCTTCATCATGCGAGCGACCGAGCTCGTAGGCAGCCGAATGGCGCACGGCGAAGCGGCAGCTCTGGGACTGGTAATCACTGCCATTAGAGCGCGTGTGCTCCTGTCCCCGCGTTTCGCCTGCTGCGAGGCCGTTATGTCGGCTGGCCGGCAGAAGCAGCTGGCACGAGAGATCATCCGGTTGCACCGACGGTCGGCGGGAGGCACCGTCATCGCGCGACGCGAAAAGCGAAGGGCGCACGGCGAACCGGCAGCTCTGAGACTGGTATTGGCTGCCGTCGAAGCGCGCGTCCTCCCGCCCGCCGGTGGCTAGCAGGCGCTCGTAGCGATCCGCGGAGAACAGCTCCCGCGAGAGGCCCTTCGCCCTGGGTGGCGGACAAAGAGCGGCGCCGTAGTCGTCGTACTCGCGCATGAAACCGAGCTCGTCCGCCGGCGAAGGTGGACGCACGGCGAAATGGCAGCTCCGAGACAGGTAGTCGCCCTCGAAGCGGGCGTGCTGGTGCCCCAGCGCCGCGCCGGCGGCGATCTGCGCGTACCGCTCCGCCCTCGCCGTCGACCTCCGCTTCTTCTTGATCGCCGCGTACACAAACGGGATGAGCCCCACCATGGGCATCTCTCTCCCCCTCTCACTTTGCACTTAATTCTGCAGCACCGGATCGAGCTAGCAGGGAGTTCAGTATAGCTTCTCGCCTCGCTTAGCACGTATGTCGAGGTTCTTGATGGTACGAGAATGAACTGGCATCTCCGTGTATCTTATACTACTACATACGAGTACACGGGATGAGTTCAACTGGTCAGCATGGACTAATCTATGGCAGATTTGGTATTCGCAGCAGCTAGGACCATGTGCTGACGGCTGCGGGTTTGCACTTTACAACAGTTGAGGCCTCAGCATCGTCCCCGTGTACATGCATGCGAACAATTCTTGCAACTCATATCGATGCTTTCATGGGATCGACGAACTCATCAGCAGTTGTTGGGGGCGAAGCTAGCCGCCATGCTGAATAAACAAGATCAGGTGCTCAACCATACACCAATAATATATAGGCTAATATAGCTGAGTTTATCTGGAATAGATGCATCACGTACGATCTTGCGTATGCATGGACAAATAACCATACACTTCTCTCCATCGCCCGCCAGCAATAAAGAATTAGAATTCGTCTATTTCGCAGCTCTCTTAGCCAGCACAGCGCTAAGGAACTAGATTTTGTTTGCCGGCGAGAAGAAGCCATAAATGAACCAAAGTGTACACGAAGACACAAGATTTATCCGGGTCGTGGTCAATAACACCACTCGTTACCGGAGCATACCCACAATCTTGGAAGCTTCAATTCCACGCGAGCCTAGTCATCCAGGGCATTAATTCAAACAAAACCAATAGTGTAAAAAAGCAACACAACAAGCAAAAATTCCCGCTTGAGTTTGGACCCTCATCTTGATGTCCAGGCTGCCGAAACTGTATGGATGGATGCCTAGATATTCAGCCGTTGAAACATTCGGGCTGGGCCACTACAGTAATCCAGAGATCTACTGAACTCATCTGGACCCTCATCTTGATGTCCAGGCTAGGTCCGGGTGAGGATAGAAGGCAAATCTAGGTATGTACACGTGAGACTTTGGAGTTTATCTTTGAGGTGGGATTTTTATGTGGATATATAATGTTAAACAAAATTTGATCCCCACATATTTTCAAAGCATTAGCCCCTCTTAATAGAGACATTGTACTATGACTCAGTGGAAGTAAAAGATGCATTGTAGAACTGCATGCACCGGACCAGTTCACACAAAAAATACTCATGGGTAAAATTAGGCAATACATTTATACTTCAACACTCTTGTAGATGCTTTCACACCGCTAGGACAAAACCATGTTGATAATCCTTACAAACATAATTACCCCCTAATTGTGTGTTATCGATATTAAAACCCACTTAGGGAGGAATATGTCCTTTCAACTAGTGAAAGGACATGTAGCTCCCAAGTGTGGTTTTGCTAACTAATGACAATTTCTATGGAATAATGTTTGCATTAAGTTACACTTTAAGGGTTTGTTCATAGTCAATGAAGTGATGATGAAGGTGATGTTCAAGGTGTGATCCAAAGAATGATCATATGAGAGTTGAGCCTATTAAAGCATGTCTTGAAGGATGTGGTTGTATGAGCATTCATGGTTAACTTCAAGACATCATTACTATGAACAAATGTGAAATGATTCAAGTTTTATCAAGTTGAAGAGGAAGTTTAAGACGAGCATCTAGCTAGAAGAGATCATATGCTTGAAGCTTGGTGTCTATTTGTGTGATCATGGATATGTGAAGATATGCCTAAATAGAGGCCCTCCCATAATGGAGTATGGGGAGAAATTCGCAAGACTTTACCAAGCAAGCGCAATCAAGAAAGACATTCCATGTTGACGTGGACAAAATCACCATCATCAAGCTCAAGTGAAATGCACAAGCTACGCAAAGGTTTTACCTTGATATCTTTTCTATTTTACTAGTCTCATGTTCATAGTTGGGAGGCAGGGTTATAGGATTGATAGTCGTACTATCAAGGAGGGGGAAGCTCTTGAGTGACCAACTTGATCGTATCGTTCGGAGGGAGATCAAAAGTTTGCATCCTTAGAATCACATTTCTTGATTTTTATTTAGTTTTTATCCTTGTGATCATTTAGAGCTTGTGTTTGTTTTCATGACAAGCTCTAGTTCATCAAAAATGGATTTTCGTATGAACAACTTGTTACATTTTAGATGTTGGGCTTCTCACCAATTCTTCGTGTAGAGAGGTTCCGCACCTGCATATTTTTGGTGAATTCTCCCTCATTGATTGATTTTTTTTGGAAACTACATGTGGCTATCTTTCAAACAAAATTGGTTTCTTCTTATTCGGAGTTTGGATGCTCAAAAAAATTAAGTTGTTGTTTTAGATGTTTCTGGAGTTTCAGACTAGAGACTTTCATGTCCTTACACCGGAGAGTCTGGTGTGCAAATACCGGAGACTCCTGACTAAGTCTCTGACCTTGCAATAATTACTTGGGCACCAAGTTGTGTTTCATTATGTTGCTGATCCGGCCAAACACTATACGGAGATAGACTGGTCCAGAGTCTTCGTCCTTGCGTAGTCTTGGGTTGTCTAGGCCGAAGACTCTAACTTCCACGCCTGAGACTCTATGCAGGCCGGAGGCTGCAGCCTTCCCAGGCTAGAGACTACATGGTAATTTTCCTGTACTACTTTTTTTTGTAGAGACCTATAAAATCTCCTTCTCCTCCAAGTGGATTGAGCTGATATGATTTCTCTCTCCTCCATTGTTGAACTTGAATAGCTTGACCTATAACTTACTATTCCTCCTATGCTTCTTGAAACTTTTTGACGGGAAATAGAGAGAAGATCTAGATCTACATGTCCACCAATCAATATCATCCCTCAGTGAGAGGAACATAATGGATCAAGATCATAGAGTCTTTTATGTATTACCTCATTTGTTCTTCTTCTCATATTCCTCTGTAACATTAGATTTTTTGGTGAGATTTGAGAGATAAGGATATGGTCACCTCGTGTATTCTAGCCATTGCATTTCGTTCATAGGTTTCAGTTCTTCACGTAGATTCATGGAAGTGAAAGTGAGAAGTTTATTACTCTTGTGTGCATGTACCTGGAGCTTGTTCCTCTTGGGTTATTGGAAGCCTATATAGCTTTGTGGCTTAGTGGTGCTGAGAATCTCAATCATTGTGGTGTAAAGGTTGTGGTGGATTACTTGGAGCCTACAATTAGGGCTCGTTTGGTTAGACACGTTCTAGAGGGATTCCCCTACTTTTCCTGGGCCGAACAAACCCCCAGCCGAATTGACGCGGGTGAGCCCACCTAGCCGTTTGGACGCCTGAAGCTCGCCATTCTGCTTCGATTCTGTGTGCGACCTGGGGAGCCTGTTCCGCCATTCATGAGGCGAGGAAGAGAATCCCCTACTTTTTCTTTCTTTTCCTTTTTCTTTTCTTTTTCCACTCTCTCTTTTTTCACTAACTCTTTTAATTTTAATTTTTTCACTCTTCCTATTGAGGATGCTCTTTGTTGAAACTTTCACCATGATTAAGCATGGATTCGGTTAGCGGCTCATTGCTCTTCTCTAACACACATGCATACTTACTCTTGATAACCTCCACTTATTCCGCAAAAGATAAGCATAAAAAATGATGATCAGCACATGGTGTAATACCCCGATGGTGACGAGGGATCACCTCGCCTATGCCTATAGATTGTAGACTTGAGTTTCGAGCGACGATAGAGATTCCGGGAGCGAGATTGGGCACATGATATACCCAGCTTCGGGTCCCCTCGGTGGAGGATCCCTACGTGTTGCTAGCAATCTAGTATATGATCACAAGTATCTTTACAGGGGGCCGTCGTAGGCGGAACTATGTTGCATATCTTGTCTATATTGCTATGTTGTCTATCTGTCCCCCCTATATTGGGTGCCCTGGATGGCTTTATATATGCAATCAACCTAGGGTTTTACAAGAGTTCTAGTCGACTTACTTGTTCGGGTTGACTTCTAGGGCCTTCTTCATATTGGGCCGAGCCGGGTATGGTAGTAATGGGTACTGAAAGGTATGCCCATGACAGATGGTGCAATGTTGAAAGACGTCCCTAGTAAGTGTGGTTATGGTCTAGCTCATTACTCATAATCAGTCAAATCCACAACATGAATAACATATTTTCCTTCCAAATCTTACTTTCTTGTGAGCTTTAAATTACACAAAAAGGATATTCTGAAAAGGTTGGAGGCATAACACACACACATTATACTTGGAATAGCAAGTGATATATAGGTTGGTATGATATATATTGGATTTGAGTTGATCTTGGAAACATGTCTATGCATGTGTAAGAATTCAATTTTTTTGGCTAGCAAGAGGTCTAAAATCATGCAATAGTATCCATAAATCTATTCATTCATCATCAAACAATGATACTTAAAATTAATCATTTATGTATAATATCAAGAACTATCACTGAATAAGGCACCTAGAAAATCATCACTCAATAGAGCATGTGAAACTAGAAATACTATACACAAAATAAATTTCAGCTTTTAGGCATTCCTCCTTTTTTTATAATCATGCAACTTAATTTACTTTAACCATTCCGAGATAAGATAGTTTGGTATAGTAGCTCATTATTATGCATTATGAACACTCAATATTATGGTCCTTTCATTTTAAAAAACAAAATTAGAGACAAATAAAACAAGGACGCTTCAAGTTTTTGCGAAAATTCTATGTTGCTAAAAAACTAAAGTTTAGATGTGCTCAAACCAGGAGTTTTAGAATGATTCTAGTGGTGTGTCATGGGAATACCCAAGCTTATGATATTCATCATACCTAAATTCATCTTAGTGCGATATTCCTCCATTTCATGTGAAAAAACTTCAACACAAATTTTGCTTCCCATTCTTTTCTATGGGGTGACATTAGAGGTACAAAATAAATCATGTTTGCTTCTGTTTTAATCATAAATAAAATTATATCTTCATGAACCATAGAGCATGTAATGTTATACTTATTATAGCATATCAAAAGTATCAAGCAAAAATTATTTTGATACTCAAAAGAATGGATCTAACATTGAAAGGCAGAATCTGTCCAGAATTTTTTCTAGAGCAAAACTGATTTTTTAGCACGACTTAGACATGTCAGGAATTTTATCCAATTTACGTGCATATATAGGATGAAAATTTACAGCTACTGTGAATTTAGCAAGATTTTAATTTTAGGAGTTACCAAAAAATCATAAAAATCATGCACTAAAAAGTGTAGCGCAGAAAACAGCTCTCCATATTATGTTTGCAACTTTAAACATCCAAATGGGTTAAAACTTGAAATTTTATTTAAAAACCAGAGAGTAAACTAAAAGAAAAATAACATGCTACAACAATCATGCAAAATAAAAACATCCCGGGTTGCCTTCCGTAAAGCGCTTTCTTTATATCCATATAGCTAGGCTTACTTACTTATTTCAAGTTTAATGGAAATTATGTGGTAGTTTGAATGCCACCTCCTTCTTCCTCGGCAAGTGCTCCATACAATTATTGTGTGGGAATTGGAACTTGACATTCCCTTCTTTAGAATCAATGATACCTCATGTTGTTCTCAGAAAAGGTCTTCCAATGATTATAGGACTAGAGGTATTGCTACCCATGTCCATAATAATAAAATCAACATGCACATATGTCATATGCAATTCAATCATTACATCATATACTCTTCCTAAATCCTTTTTGGTTGAATAATTAGCAAGTAATAAATCAATAGAGCATTTTCCATATTTTTGAGATTAAGTAATTCATATAGCTCTTTCGATATGATAGAAACACTAGATCCTAAATCTAAAATGGCATGATGTGTTTATTTATCAGTAAAAATTAAGATCTTGGGGATCCACACATCCCCAAGATTAGGTGGTATCATAGCCTCATTATTGTATCTTTGTATGTTTTCTTTAATGTCATAGTTAGCAATATAGGAACCAAAATCAGTTTGATTGACATTGATAGTTGGATCTTCAAAAAAACTTCTCAAGTATAGAAATCAATTCATGCAATCTACATTTATCAAGATCCAAGAGAGTGGTTACCTTGCTTCACTAAGCATTTTAAAATCTTCAATTGTTTTATCATTAGAAAGCATAAGTGTTTGTTTTTCATCTATAGCATTTAAAACAATGTTTTTCTCTTTGTCTTCTTCTATTTCATAATCTTCCTTGACATACATATTTCTAACTCCAGCATTTTTTTATGATCTTGTATATATTAGGGATTTCTATTTTCGTGCCCCTGGTTCGTTAGTTGTACTCAGTTTTCCCCAGTCCCTTAGTTTTTCCTCAGTTTTCCCCTCCTCTAGTTTGAAAAAGCACAAGTCTGGAACGGCCGTGGCCGTCGGGTCGAGGCCTTGACCGTTAGTCCGACCGGGTGGGGCCGCAGAGGGCAGCTCCTCACGACCGTCTCGTGCTGACGGGTAGGGTCGGAGACACGTCGGAGCAACCATCATCTATCGGACGTGTGGGCCGTTTTATTTCATGATTTTATACGCGGTGCTGCCAATGACAAATGGGGCCGCTCTATAGGGCTGCGCAGCCAATGACCAGTGGGGTCGTATATTTTTCAGGAAAAGACATATATTGCCGCTCTGTGGGGCTCGCAGCCAATGACCGGTGGGGTCGTCTATTTATTTAGAGAAAATCATATATTGCCGCTCGGTGGGGCCTCCGACCAATGACCAAGGTCGTCTATTTTTTAGAAAAAGACATATATTGCCGCTCTGTGGGGCTGCCGCAGCCAATGACCAGTGGGGTCGTCTATTTATTTAGAGAATATCATAGAGAGAAGCAACAAGTTCGCTAATTAATTATTCTTATAAGCTAGACCCATCATTAGTCACCGGAGAACCGCTGGCAGCTCGTTCCCCACCGCCGGACGGAGCAACCATCGCCGGAGCTCATTCCCCACCGTCAGACAGAGCAGCCATCGCCGGCCTCGTCGCGCCGCCAGCTCTGTCCCCCGGCGGCGTCGGACGGACTGCGACACCGCAAGTCAACCACGGCTCCAGCACTTGTTTCGTTCGCACGCATTGTACCCACCGCAGGAAAGTCCACCGCAAGCAGATCCGCTTGGTAGTATAGCTTGGTAAGACCTCCGCTTCTGCCTCCCCCGCCCCCTAATCGATTCGGTTCCCGTAATTTATTGGAGTTTGCAGGTGCGAAATAGTCCTCAATGTGTGGTCGTAGCGGGTACACCGGCGAGGGTGGGGATTCGATCATGTCGTGGCCACGTTCTACTTCTCCTACCTCGGAAGTGCAGGTATCTAGCTTCAGCTATCTGTACTAACATTGAATTTGAAGTGCCGCCATGGCCTGTTGGAGTGATTTCAGTTGTTCTTTTTTCCATTATTGTTACAGTTAGCCAGGCAAGCCGATGATCCATGGTACATTGCATACCAAGATGAATCAACCCAGTGTGTAGCCAGAGGATGGATTTGGAGGAGAAGGTGGCCAATTTAGGTGATGAATTGGCCCGTAAAAATGATATTCGAGCTGAAGCGTACTTTGGAGGAAGAAAAGAAGAATTAGCTTATTCGCAAGGAGAAGTTGAGAGTTGAGACAGATCTTGCCGTATTTGATCAAGTGGTAGAAAATCTAGAACATGAACTTCAAGTGATGGGAGAGGAGAAAAGTAGATTCATCTGGCAGTTGTATTAGGTGTCATCTGTCCTAGCAGTTATGTGGTTCTGGTAGACGATTTAGTATAGAATTGTTATTAGATGGCTCTAACCACTGTATTTTGTTGTGGCTCTAATCACTGTATTTTGGCGTACAATTTCCTAGTTGTGCTAAGTAATGCGCACGATAATTTTAGCATGCATGCCCTTTTATAAAAGTGAAGGGATCCCAAAAGTGAAAGCATGTACCAGCCTCTCGAATCAAATACATATCAAAATCTTCCCAATCAAGTTGGGATAGAATTCAAATCATACATACTAATGTACATGGACACATCAAGAACGTGGGAAGCTCTTTTTGAGACGGACGTAGTAGTTCGAACAATTTTATCCCAATGGAAAATGAAAAATGCAAATTTATCATAATTTATCCCAATTTGGCGTCGAACACGGCCGCGCACCGATGGGCAAGAAAGGCCGGGACGACGGGCGGCTGAGGGTGGTCATCTGCGCCATCCGCCGTTGAAGCGATGTTGTTGGCGATGGCTTCAATGTTTGTGGCATCGATGACCACTCGGAACCGCCGCTGTCTTGGTGTACTTCATCGACGGATCTGCGGAGGGCTGGATCGGCGGCTTTGCAGCGCGGTTGTAGACGATGGCTTCAATCGTCTTGGCATCGATTGCACTCTCGGAACCGTCGTGGTGTCCTTCATCAACAACGGATCTGAGGAGGGCAACGGAAGTGAGACATCAACAGCTCCGACATTGAATGCGGATCTGTGGCAAGCGATGTTGTAGGCGATGGCTTCAATGTTCGTGGCATCGATGACCACTGTCGGCACCGCAGCCGTCTTGGTGTCCTTCATCAGCAACGGATCTGAGGAGGGCAATAGAAGTGAGACATGAACATGCTCCGACATTAAATGCTGGATCTGCGCCGTCGAAGCGATGTTGTAGGAGATGGCTTCAATGATCTGCCGCCGTCTTGGTGCTCTTCATCATTCAACAGATCTGAGAAGATAAACGAAAGTGAGACAGAGAGACATTTCAACTATTTCTGGGTTAGATCCTCACCGGCACTCTTAGATCCACGCCGCCGCACGGTTAGATCCGCGCGCCGCCGCGCTGCGCACGGTTAGATCGCGCCGCGCGACCGCCGGAGTAAGAGAGGAAATAGAGAGAGGAAGATGCGTGATGGAATATGCGACTGCCAGGGTTGGTAGGTATGTGCTCGCTCTTCTCTCCGTATGCGTCCATCGTGGTAGAGAGAGATATACAGGCCGTCCGATCATAAATGATCGAACGGTGCAAGCGTTCTTTGAGCTTTCAACCAACCAAGATCCGTGTGACATACATCTCGACCAATCAGAGATCAGCCAGTGAGTACAAGTGAGGAAAACTGAGTAGAACTAAGAGGGGGAAAAGTGAGGAAATGTTTATCGAAAGGGCAAAACTGAGTAGGACTGAGTAAAACAAGTGGGCCCGGAGGGGGAAAACTGAGTAACACTAAGTAAAACAGGGGCACCCAAATAATAAAGGGACTAAGGGAAATTGAAGCTTTTGGCATAAAAATTGTAAAATTGTGTTATTTGAACAATATATTACATTTTGGCCGACGTGATATTGTTTGCAATTCAAAGATACACAAGTGTGACGAATTTGGACCCATTTGGACAAAGTTTGTAAGCATAGTGGGTATTTGGGAGGTGTATTGAGAAGAAAGCCCTGCGTCTTCATAGCTAGTAGCTCATGGACTAGGAAGTGGTTTTGAAGCTTTTGGCATAAAAACTTCATATCTCTATATTTCCTTTTCCATTATTATTTCTCTAGGTTGTAGGTAACATAACAAGACTCCATGGGAAGGTTCCACCATGTTTTGAATTATTTTGAATAAAACCCTAAACCCTAAAACCCTAAAACCCTAAACCCTAGAGAAAATGATAAATGTGGCTTAAATGTGGCATACAAATTGTTCATACAAATTCAAATTGTTGAACACAAAGGGATCCCTAATACAAAGGGAACCCTTATTCAAATTCAAATTGTTCATACAAATTCAAATTTTTCAACACAAAGGCATCCCCAATACAAAGGGAACCCCAATACAAATTGTTCAACACAGGGGTCCCCAATACAAAGGGAACCCCAATACAAATTGTTCATACAAATTCAAATTAGTTGTTCAAAATAAAATCTTTCTCTTGCTCCTGGTGTGACTCGCTGGGGCCACCACCTTACTCCGGGTAACCCTACCAGGGATATTACCGGTGTCTACCTTCCTTTTGCCCTCTTTCTTGTTCTTCTTCTTCTTCGAAGCTTGTCCTTTTTCTTCTTCAATCAGCTCTTTGAAGTTAGCAGTAATCTGGGTCATGGTACTGTCGTAGCAATCTCGATTATACTGTTCCTTCTCCTCTGGACTCATCGGTTGAAGCCATTCTACATCCATCTGTTCCCTCTTCTCTCGATCCATCGGTTCAATCTCCTCATGTTTAATTGCTGCTTCAATCTCCTCTGCATTTGCTGCTTCAATCTCCTCATGTTGAACTACTGCTTCAATCTCCTCATGTTGAACTGCTGCTTCAATATCCTCAAGTTGAATTGTTGCTTCATTCTCCTCTGTATTTGCTGCTCCCGCCTGATCTTCCATTCCAAAAGCTGGGTCAACATCATTTTTACAAAGCCTAGCAATGTGTCCAGGGATTTCACACCGTTTGCACTTACGTTTTCGAATCGGTGCACCACCCTCTGCACTAGCTCTGATCCTATTCTTCCTTGGCCTACCTGCCAGTCTAGTCAATACCGGAGAGTACATTTTGAAGCCTGGATCGACTTTCATCGATTGGTCTTTTCCCAACAAGGTAGGAACATTCATAGCATATGCAACCCTAAATTTGGCAACAGAGAAATACTCTGACACATACTGATCAACTTCACCATCTTCACCCGCTATAACACTCATGAAAAACAATGCGTGTATGCGGGGTATCCCACGGATCTGCCATCCCCTACAATGGCATTTCCTATCAACCAAACTCACTGGATACCTCCACTGCCTGTTTTTACTATCAGTGTAGGTTACCTCAGCCTCCATTCCTTTTCTGACGCATTGCATCCTCAATTGTTTTGCCCTTGTCATGCAAAGACTTAATCAAAGATGGGAGCATGAGATGGCCAACATATTTTGTGGATGCAATTCTTTGACGCAGATCGATCTTTATCATGATCATCTGCCTAATCTTATCAAATATTTGCCACAACATAAGCCCTTTCAATGACTTGACCTTTGAGCTGAAACTCTCCGCAACGTTACTTGTTACATAGTCTACGTTGCAAATTTCATTGAATTGGCTTCTTGACCACACCCTACCATGATGTTCATCCAAGTACTCCTTCACCCCAGGTTTTTGTTTATACAACACATTCAAATGAAACATATGCTTCCTAGAGCTGCATGTGTATGAAGCTGGCCATAGGTTGTCAGTAAAAACTTTACCCTTGAATTTCTTTGTAAAATTCTACCAAGTGTCGCATACATTCCCTATGCTCCACTCCAGGGAATACTGCTTCTACCGCACTCTCCAAACCATTGCAAGCGTCGTGTGGATAACAAGTCCTGGTGGATGATCTAGGTCGCGCAAATTCTGCAGAAACCAAGTCCAACTTTCCTCTGACTCAACCTCCAAAACTCCATAAGCAACAGGGAACATCCAATTATATCCATCAACTGCAGTAGCAGCAACTAGCTGTCCTTTAAACCTGCCATGAAGAGCTTATGCATCCACGGCCAAATAAGGCCTGCAACCGTCCAAAAAGCCTTTCCAGCAAGCTTTGAAACAAACAAAAGCCCTTCTAAAACATTCCTTGTGCATTACCTTCCCGCTTTTCAATTTGTAGAGAACTGTATGCTTGTCTATCGCTACAACACTGCGTGGACTAGCCATCTCCACTTCAGCTTTGAAAGTGTAAAGCAACTGAAAGCTTTCATTCCATGGACCATTGATCTTGTCAAGAGCCATTTCCTTTGCATAGAACATCCTCATGTAAGGTACTTCCATTTTATACTTCTCAGCCACCTTTTTCTGGAGTGCTGTTGGATCAAGTGAAGGAGTTTCTCTCAGCCAATCTGCCAACCACCTAGTCTTCGCTAGCTTTGTTTTCAGCTCTGGCTCTCCCCCTAGAGGTGGACACCTATGGTTCTTCTTATTCTTCTTTATCTCAAACATAATGATAAGGGATGTCAGTAATAGATAAAAAAATTTACACCGTGATCTAAATACACAACTGGCTGGCGTACTACCTGAACCAAGCTGCTTCTGCGCATTGTGGATGCATGCAGCCTAAACCTACACCTTGGGTATGGGCATTTAATTGTGAACCTACCTGGCTCACTTTTAATAACCTCATAATTATTCTTAGTGAGAATGTGATATGTAGTAATTGCATTACGGCAGTCCATCATCGTTTGAAACACGGTGCTCTGCAAGCTGAGGATCCTCCCTGTTCCACTCAATTGTTGACAAGTCTTCACCTTCGTAATCGGCTAAAACGAGGTTGTCATCGTTCTCATTCTTCTCTTCATCATCAGTCTCATCAAATCTGGCACCAAAAGCAATATCTACCATGTATTGATCCTCCATTGCCTGCTACTGCATCGATCTACCAATTCAGAAACATCAACTCATCCTCATCATCTTGAGAATCCCCAATCTCTGCATCGTCCTCCACATCGACCACAGGAACGATCTGGCTACCACTCGCACTGGGGACACATGGTGCTGCTGTGGACCTACAAGGAGCGCCGCAGCGCACACTATTAGCAGAGGCAGCTGATACGTCTCAAATGTATCTATAATTTCTTATGTTCCATTCTACTTTTATGACAATACTTGAATGTTTTATATATATTTTACAGCATTATTATACATTTTCCGGCACTAACCTATTAACAAGATGCCGAAGCGCCAGTTCTGTTTTGCTTTTTTGGTTTCAGAAATCCTAGTAAGGAAATATTCTAATTGGACGAAATCAACGCCTAGGGTCCTATTTTTCCACGAAGCTTCCAGAAGACCGGAGGGATAACGTGGGGCCAGGCGGCAAGACAACAGGGCGGCGCGGCCCAGGCCCTGGCCACGCGGCCCTGTGGTCTGGGCCCCTCGCGTCGCCCACGACCTACCATTCGCTACATATAGCCTTCGTCGCGAATACCCTGTGCGAGAGCCACGATACGGAAAACCTTCTAGAGACGCCGCCACCGCGAATCCCATCTCGGGGATTCGGAGATCGCCTCCGGCACCAGGAGGGGAATCATCACCGGAGGGCTCTACATCATCATGCCCGCCTCCAGGATTGATGCGTGAGTAGTTCATCCTTGGACTATGGGTCCATAGCAGTAGCTAGATGATTGTCTTCTCCGCTTGTATCATTGTGATCTTGTGAGCTGCCTAACATGATCAAGATCATCTATTTGTAATGCTACATGTTGTGTTTGGTGGGATCCGATGAATCTAGAATACTATGTTAAGTTGATTATCAATCTATCATATATGTGTTGTTTATGTTCTTGCATGCTCTCCGTTGCTAGTAGAGGCTCTGGCCAAGTTGATACTTGTAACTCCAAGAGGGGTAATTATGCTCGATAGTGGGTTCATGCCTCCATTGAATCTGGGACAGTGACAAAGTTCTAAGGTTGTGGATGTGCTGTTGCTACTAGGGATAAAACATTGATGCTTTGTCTAAGGATATTTGTGTTGATTACATTACGCACCATACTTAATGCAATTATCTGTTGTTTACAACTTAATACTGGAGGGGTTCGGATGATAACCGAAGGTGGATTATTTAGGCATAGATGCATCTTGGATAGCGGTCTATGTACTTTGTCGTAATTGATTAAATCACATAGTAATCATCGTTGATATGTATTGAATCTTGATTTGTCATTTGCCCACCTGTAATTTGTTCACCCTGCATGTTAGTTATCTTATTGGAGAGATACCACTAGTGAACTGTGGACCCCGGTCCATTCTTTTACATCTGAATACATTCTACTGCAATTATTGTTCTTTTTGTTCTTTGCAAACAAACACCATCTTCCTCGATACGCTTAATCCTTTGTTTTCAGCAAGACGGTGAGATTGACAACCTCACGTTACGTTGGGGCAAAGTACTTTGATTGTGTTGTGCAGGTTCCACGTTGGCGTTTCTTGGTGTTGCGCCGCACTACATTCCTCCACCAACAACCTTCACGTGCTTCTTGGCTCCTACTGGTTCGATAACCTTGGTTTTTTACTCAGGGAAAACTTGCTGCTGCGCATCACACCTTCCTCTTGGGGTTCCCAACGGACGTGTCGACTACACTGACAAGACTTTTTAGGCGCCGTTGCTGGGAGATCAAGACACTGCAAGAGTCTCCACTTCAATCTCTTTACTTTGTTTTTGTCTTGCTTTATTTTATTTACTGTCTTGTTTGCTACATATTAAAAACACAAAAAAATTAGTTACTTTACTTACTGTCTTATTTACTAGCTCTATATCAAAAATACAAAAAAATAGTTACTTGTCTTTATTCTATTTGCTTAGTTTTATTTTATTACTGTTATAATGGGTACTCCTGAAAATACTAAGTTGTGTGATTTCACTAGCACAAATAATAATGATTTTATATGTACTCCTATTGCTCCACCTGCTACTACATCAGAATTCTATGAAATTAAACCTGCTTTACTGAATCTTGTTATGAGAGAGCAATTTTCTGGTGTTAGTAGTGATGATGCTGCTGCCCATCTTAATAATTTTGTTGAACTTTGTGAAATGCAAAAGTATAAGGATATAGATGGTGATATTATAAAACTGAAATTGTTTCCTTTCTCACTAAGAGGAAGAGCTAAAGATTGGTTGCTTTCTTTGCCTAAGAATAGTATTGATTCATGGACTAAATGTAAAGATGCTTTTATTAGTAAATATTATCCTCCTGCTAAGATTATATCTTTGAGAAGTAGCATAATGAATTTAAAACAATTTGATAATGAACATGTTGCTCAAGCATGGGAGAGAATGAAATCTTTGGTAAAGAATTGCCCAACCCATGGACTGACTACTTGGATGATCATCCAAACCTTTTATGCAGGATTGAATTTTTCCTCGAGGAACCTATTGGTTCAGCTGCTGGAGGTACTTTTATGTCCATCACCCTGGGTGCCGCAACTAAGCTACTTGATGATATGATGATCAATTACTCTGAATGGCACACTGAAAGAACTCCTCAAGGTAAGAAGGTAAATTGTTGAAGAAACCTCTTCTTTGGGTGATAAGATTGATGCTATTATGTCTATGCTTGCAAATGGTAGATCTCTTATTGATCCTAATAATGTTCCTTTAGCTTCATTAGTTGCTCAAGAAGAAAATGTTGATGTGAATTTCATAAAGAGTAACAATTTCAACAACAATGCTTATAGGAATAATTATGGTAACAACAACTATAGGCCATATCCTTCTAATAGTGGTAATGGTTATGGTAATTCTTACAACAATAATAAGAGTGTACCCTCTGGTCTTGAAGTGATGCTTAAAGAATTTATTAGTACACAAACTTCTTTCAATAAAACTGTTGAAGAAAAGCTTGGTAAAATTGATGTTCTTGCTTCTAAGGTTGATAGTCTTGCTCTTGATGTTGATCTTTTAAAATTGAAAGTTATGCCTGAGGAAGTTAAAGATGCTAGGTTTGCTGTAATGATAATATTAGAATGTTGGCTGAATTGCATGCTAGGTGGGATAGAGAAGAAAAAGAAAAACTTGCTAAAGAAAATAATGTAGCTAAAGTATGGACTATTACCACCACTAGTAATGTTGATTCTACACATGTTGCTAAACCTCCTACTATTAATGGTAAAATAATTGGTGTTGGCAATGTTTCTACTCCTAGTACAAAGCAAAATTATTGCTGAAACTGCTTGTGATAAAACTGCTGAATTTTTTCAAAATATTGGTGATAATGATTACATTGCTGTAGAACATAATGGTTTAGATTTTGATGATTGTCATATTACTGAAGTTATAAAGTTCTTACAAAAACTTGCTAGAAGTCCTAATGCTAGTGCTATAAATTTAACCTTTACGAAACATATTACAAATGCTCTCATTAAAGCTAGGGAAGAGAAATGAAAACTTGAAGCTTCTATTCCTAGGAAGTTAGAAGATGGTTGGGAGCCCATCATTAAAATGAAATTCAATGATTTTGAGTGTAATGTTTTATGTGATCTTGGTGCAAGTATTTCTGTTATGCCTAAGAAAATTTATGATATGCTTGACTTGCCACCATTGAAGAATTGTTATTTGGATGTTAATCTTGCTGATAATGTTAAAAAGAAACCTTTGGGGAGGATTGATAATGTTCGAATTACGGTTAACAATAACCTTGTCCCCGTTGATTTTGTTGTCTTGGATATTGAATGCAATGCATCTTGTCCTATTGTGTTGGAAGACCTTTTCTTGTTGGTGCTGTTATTGATATGAGGGAAGGTAATATTAAATATCAATTTCCTCTCAAGAAAGGTATGGAACACTTCCCTAGAAAGAGAATGAAGTTGCCTTTTGATTCTATTATTAGAACAAGTTATGATGTTGATGCTTCTTCTCTTGATGTTACTTGATTTGCACTTTCGCGCCTAGCTGAAAGGCGTTAAAGAAAAGCACATTTTATTTACTGTATTGTTGAGTCTTGGAAGTTGTTTACTACTGTAGCAACCTCTCCTTATCATGTTTTTGTGCCAAGTAAAGTTTCTATGCTAAAGTTGATGCTAGATTTGGATCGCTGCGCAGAAACAGCATTGCTGTCTGTCATGAATTCGTACAGATTTATCAAAAAAATCTGCAAATTTACGAGCGTGGTCCTCATATATGTACGCAACTTTCATTAGTTTTGATTTTTTCCATTTGAGCAAGTTAAGTGCCCCTGCCAGATTCGTCTTTACGGACTGTTCTGTTTTGACAGATTCTGCCTTTTATTTCGCATTGCCGCTTTTGCTATGTTGAATGAGTTTCTTTGTTCCATTAACTTTCAGAAGCTTTGTGTCCATGAAGTGTTAAGAATGATTGTGTCACCTCTGAATATGTGAATTTTTGATTATGCACTAACCCTATAATGAGTTTGCTTGAAGTTTGGTGTGGAGGAAGTTTTCAAGGGTCAAGAGAAGAGGATGATATACTATGATCAAGAAGAGTGAAAGGTCTAAGCTTGGGGATGCCCCGGTGGTTCATCCCTGCATATTTTAAGAAGACTCAAGCATCTAAGCTTGGGGATGCCCAAGGCATCCCCATCTTCATCGACAACATTATCAGGTCACTTCTAGTGAAACTATATTTTTATTCCATCACATCTTATGTTCTTTACTTGGAGCGTCGGTTTGCTTTTATTTTTGGTTTGAATAAAGTTGGATCCCATCATTCTTATATTGTACATATTACGCTCCGCTTTTTCATATGGAACACTTGTGTTCTTAATTGTGCTAATGTTCATGGCGAAGGCTGAAATTGCTTCGTTAAATTTCTATTTGGTTGGAATTAGAAAATGCTGCATATGGTTTGGAATAACTTGGCAATTGTTTGAGCTCTCATAGATCATGTTTAAGCTCTTGCATCATGTAGTTTAATCTATTAATGAAGAACTAGTAGATCTTGTTTAATTTGGTTTGCATGATTGGTCTCTCTAAGTCTAGATATTTTTGGGTAAAGTGTTTGAACAACAAGGAAGACAGTGTAGAGCCTTATAATGCTTGCAATATGTTCTTGTGTAAGTTTTGTTGTACTGTTCATACTTGTGTTTGCTTCAAACAACCTTGCTATCCCAAACCTTGTACTGAGAGGAAATGCTTCTCGTGCATCCAAACACCTTGAGCCAAAACCCATGCCATTTGTGTCCACCATATCTACCTACTATGTGGTATTTTTCTGCCATTCCAAAGTAAATTACTTGAGTGCTACCTTTAAAATTTCATTCCTTTATCTCTACAATATATAGCTCATGGGACAAATAGCTTAAAAACTATTGTGGTGATGAATATGTACTTATGTGTCTTAATTCTTATAAGTTGCTTGTTGAGCGGTAACCATGTTTCTGGGGACGCCATCAACTTTACCTTTGTTGGATATCATGTGAGATGCTATGCATGTTCGTCTTGTCTGAAGTAAGTGCGATTTCATGATCAAATGGTTTGAGTATGCATATGTTAGAGAAGAACATTGGGCCAACTAAAGCCATGTATCATGGTGGAAGTTTCATTTTGGACATACAACCTCAATCTCTTATGAGAATATTATTTGTTGTTGAATGCTTAAGCATTAAAAGAGGAGTCCATTATCTGTTCTATGTTGTCGGTATGGATGTCTAAGTTGAGAATAATCAAAAGCGAGAAATCCAATGTGTGCTTTCTCCTTAGACCTTTGTACAGCGGCATAGAGGTTTGTGACACTTGGTTGAAACATATGTTATGCGATGATAATCCGTGTTTTCGAGCTGATTAGGACAAGGTGCGAGCACTATTAGTACTCTATGCATGAGACTTGCAACTTGTAGGAAGTATTATGCATAGCACATATGAATTATTACTACCGTTGACAAAATTGTTTCTATGTTTTCAAAATAAAAGCTCTAGCACAAAAATAGTAATCCATGCTTCCCTCTGCGAACCATTCTTTTACTTTATGTTGAGTCAGTTTACCCACTTCTTTCTATCTTAGAAGCAAACACTTGTGTTAACTGTGTGCATTGATTCTTACATGTTTACTTATTGCACTTGTTATATTACTCTATGTTGACAAATATCCATGAGATATATATGTTACAAGTTGAAAGCAATTGCTGAAACTTAATCATCCTTTGTGTTGCTTCAATGCATTCTACTTTGAATTTATTGCTTATGAGTTAGCTCTTATGCAAGTCTTGTTGATACTTGTCTTGAAAGTACTATTCATGAAAAGTTTTGCTATATGATTCATTTGTTTAGTCATTATCTTTGTTAGCAATCTTTTGTTCAGATCACTCCATTCATCTCATATGCTTTACAATAATGTTGATCAAGATTATGTTGGTAGCATGTCACTTCAGAAATTATTTGTGTTATCGTTTACCTACGAGGGCAGTAGGAACTAAGCTTGGGATGCTTGATACGTCTCAAACGTATCTATAATTTCTTATGTTCCATGCTATGACAATACTTGAATGATTTATACATATTTTACAGCATTATTATTATTTCCGGCACTAACCTATTAACAAGATGCCGAAGCCGATTCTTTTTCTGTTGTTTTTGGTTTCAGAAATCCTAGTAAGGAAATATTCTCGGAATTGGATGAAATCAACGCCCGGGGTCCTATATTTTTCCACGAAGCTTGGAAGACCGGAGGGATAACGAAGTGGGGCCACGAGCGGCCAGACAACGAGGCGGCGCGCCCAGCCTGGCGCACGGCCACAGCAGGCCCTCGCGTCCCTGACCTACCCTTCGCCCATATAGCCTTCGTCGCGAATACCACTGCGAGAGCCACGATACGGAAAACCTTCTAGAGACGCCGCCACCGCGAATCCCATCTCGGGGGATTCGGAGATCGCCTCCGGCACCCCGGAGAGGGGAATCATCACGGAGGGGCTCTACATCATCATGCCCGCCTCCGGATTGATGCGTGAGTAGTTCATCCTTGGACTATGGGTCCATAGCAGTAGCTAGATGGTTGTCTTCCCGCTTGTGCTATCATTGTATAGATCTTGTGAGCTGCCTAACATGATCAAGATCATCTATTTGTAATGCTACATGTTGTGTTTGGTGGGATCCGATGAATCTAGAATACTATGTTAAGTTGATTATCAATCTATCATATATGTGTTGTTTATGTTCTTGCATGCTCTCCGTTGCTAGTAGAGGCTCTGGCCAAGTTGATACTTGTAACTCCAAGAGGGGGTAATTATGCTCGATAGTGGGTTCATGCCTCCATTGAATGTGGGACAGTGACAGAAAGTTCTAAGGTTGTGGATGTGTTGTTGCTACTAGGGATAAAACATTGATGCTTTGTCTAAGGACATTTGTGTTGATTACATTATGCACCATACTTAATGCAATTATCTGTTGTTTACAACTTAATACTGAAGGGGGTTCGGATGATAACCCAAAGGTGGATTATTTAGGCATAGATGCATTTTGGATAGCGGTCTATGTACTATTCGTAATGCCCTGATTAAATCACATAGTAATCATCGTTGATATGTATTGAATCTTGATTTGTCAATTGCCCACCTGTAATTTGTTCACCAGCATGTTAGTTATCTTATTGGAGAGACACCACTAGTGAACTGTGGACCCCGGTCCATTCTTTTACATCTGAATACATTCTACTGCAATTATTGTTCTTTACTGTTCTTTGCAAACAAACACCATCTTCCACTCGATACACTTAATCCTTTGTTTTCACAAGCCGGTGAGATTGACAACCTCACTGTTACGTTGGAGCAAAGTACTTTGATTGTGTTGTGCGTTTCCACGTTGGCGCTGGTTTCCGGTGTTGCGCCGCACTACATTCCTCCACCAACAACCTTCACGTGCTTCTTGGCTCCTACGGTTCGATAACCTTGGTTTCTTACTGAGGAAATCTTCTTTGTGCGCATCACACCTTCCTCTTGGGGTTCCCAATGGACGTGTCGACTGCACGCCAGCAGCAGCAGCAGTAGAGAGACATGATGCCTGACCACCTGATGATGCCCCAACACTAGATGATGCTTGGCCCCTATCCACATGGATACGAATTTTACCGAAACGGCAAGAAGCATTCAAAGCAAAAAGAACAGATCATCGTCGGAAATTAGTGGAACAAATCTTCGCTCCGTGCTGTTGAAATATTCGGAATGAACTGCATCGCGAGGGCTCCCGGCGTACTTATCGCAGATGTTAGCTTTCAAATCCCTCAACGAGATGGTGGTTGCAACCACCAGGGAAGTCAAACCCATTCTTATGGCGTTTAGAATCACGCGTAAAGCTAGAATCCAGCCTAACCACCAGCCGAAAAGCGTTGGATCAATCCTATTCGAAAAGCAACGCGATTGGTTGAGCAACAACGATTGGCGCTCAAAAACTTGCTATTGTTAATTCACATAGGCAGACGATGCTTACCCAGATGGATCCATGCGTTAGATCCCTCTGATTCCCAATCTTCTCCGGGCGACGGGATGGGCGGCACACCAGACGGATATACAAACTCTACCGCGACGGGGGTAGATCTAGATCGGTGGAGGCGGATCCCTCTCCGCCTCCGGGGTGGTGGTGGGGAGGCGGCTCGGCGACGGACGACGCCATAAGTTAGGTGGGCGGGGACGGCGTGGCGGCGGAGGGGCGGTGTGTGAGCTCCTGGGGAGGGGCGGTGTGTGAGCTTCTCCAGTCAACGGTCAACATAGTTAAACAGCAGTAATTCGCGGCTCCTATCCGTCGTGTGATCAAGGCCTCGACCGAGACGGCAACCCTCCCGTCCGAGCGCGGGTTTCAAACTAGAGGGAGGGGAAAACTGAGGAAAAGTTAAGCGGCTGGGGAAAACTGAGTACAACTAACGAACCAGGGGCACGAAAATAGAAATCCCTATATATTATCTTCTACCAGCATTCCATCCAATATCATAAAGGCATCATAAGTCTTATGAAATACGAAATGTATGTCGGTTTTTTTTTGTCTAAAAGACGCCTACTATGTCGATTTAAGCCAAGGTAAAAACTATTCAAAAGCATATAATCCCTTAACCTATGTTCTAGATTGCAAGTGAATTTTTAAAATCTTTTCCAAGCTTGAACGGTACACTCTCCTTTTCTAATTGCTTAAAGGAAAGCATAAGTTTTTGATGCTTAGTGGTGCACTACCCAAATTTTTCTAAAAATGAAGCTCTTAGATTGAACCATAATCTTTTCTCTTTTTCGGTTACACCTTCACACCAAGTTCTAGCCACTCCTATCAGGTACTGTGGGAATAACTTGAATTACACCCCATGATCCATATTAGCAGGTTTTATTTTATCACAAATTTCATCAAAAAAATTTAACATGCAACTCAGCGGCTGTGGTATTCGCATTAGCAAACCTAATATTATAGATTGTAATCATTATCATGGGATTTATGCTTCTATTTAGTTTCTTATTATGGATAGCATGACTGCAAACCAGCATTTCCATTCTTGTGCTGCCTAATCATACATGCTTAATAGGAAACTATTTTTTGTGTGTTTTTTAATTTTTAAGAAAAAGAACTAACAAGCAAAGACTAAAAACAAGACAAATAAAATACGATACAAAATCTAAAAGAGATAAGAGAGCTCACAGTGGTGTTACCTCCCCAAGATTAGGTGAGACGAAGTTGTAAGAGGATTCTTCACGACAACACCAGAAAATACCTCTTACGCAACAACCACTATGATGTAGCTCTTTTCAGCTCCCCGGCAACAGCGCCAAAAAATTTCTTGATGACGTTGGGACTCCAAGTGCAGAGTGTTGTGTCAGCAGAGTATTTTCCCCACAAGGGTGACTCGAGGGTTCATATCGAACTCTCGGGGAATTGAGAAAAGATCGTTCTCTTCCTCTCTTCTTCTAGCAATCATGCAAAGTAAATAAAATCCTTGTGTCCCCAACTCCACCGTGTGGTTGTCAAGCACAAGGTTTCATGTAAGTAAATAAAACACAAATAATAATAAAACTATAAAACTACATAAAATACGGAAATTCAATTTGGCTCCCGGGTGCGTATGCTCCCTCTACCAAGAAAACATATTTTGAAGTGTGGAAAAATTTTGACAAAAATTTTTACATGTACATCTCCATAATATATGTGTGTGCGTCAAGTTTCACGAAAAAATAATATTTTCTGTGGCCTATGTAAAAAAGAGAAAACTTATCCTGTGAAAAGCATTATTTTTAGCACTGAATTTTGTCTTTTTTACACACGTCACATGATAAGTTTATTTTTTATGAAACGACTTTGGGAGCGCTTAGCAAGTGAAGATGTACGTGCGAATTTTTTGTTTCAATTTTTATAAAATTTAAAATATGTGTAAGATGCATTTCAAAATATAGGGAGCATATGCTCCCATGTTCCAAAACACCACTCCCCATAAAATAAAGCAAATAAGTAAAAAAACAGTAAAAGGGTTGATTGTTTTGGGTGTTCAGGATGCAAATAAGAAAAGTAAATATTTTTGTATTTTCGGATTAAAATAGTGCAACAAATAGAAAGCAAGATAAAAGCAATATAAATGTGTTTCTTATGATAAAAACTAGACCGGTGTTCATGGGTTCACTTGACTGTTCTCTCTTTTAAGTTGTAGTGGATAATAGAAATTCAACAATGAGATATGAAGATGCAAAATAATAACATGTGAAAGATACTCATTTATATGGGCATCACGGTCCTAACATAGATATGATGCAAAACATCTCTCTTATGCTCCACAAGAAAGGTAAAACTCCATGCAATCTTGTATTAATTAAGAATTAATAGAGCATAGCCATAAGTACTTTGACATGACGTTTGAATATCAATATGCTACCTTGAACAAACAAGATCATCACTTTTGTCACGTGACGAACATAGCACATGCATTCACTTTATCCCTAGTGAGGTAGCAAAAGAAAAGACAAAACCTTAATAGATCATGAATTTGTTGTCACTATCCAATCACTAAAATCATGCTACTCAGTCCAATAAAAACATCATCACCCCACACATGCTCTTGCATAGATATTGGATCAGAACAAATACTTAAGAATAGCGTACATAATCTGCATCTACCAATACATATTGCACATAATATGATCAGATCTCATACCACAATATCATAGAATAAGGATCCACCACATAGGTATTACAAATATGGCCATAATCATGTAGGGCATCTCATATGGCAACTATGAAGAACATGAGAGAAATAGATCAAGCTACTACCACAAACCCGTACTCCAGAGGTGGACTACTCCCCCTTGATCATGGTGATGATGATAAAGACGTTCGAGAAGGTGGAGATCCCTCTGGCGGTGATACCGACAGAGTTTCCCCCTTCGATCTTCGTAGTTGCAGCCTCTGTTTTCATGTTTTTGTCTTCTGTGGCGCTCTCCTCCTGAGAACTCTTCTGGCCATATATATAGTGATTTTTATGTCAAAATACATCGGTAGGCGAAGTGGCTTGGATGATCGACGGCCGAAAGAGGGTGGGTGTCGCATCCTACATGTTTGGGCGCGCCACCTAACCTCTTTTGGGCATCATGCCCATCCAGGTCTGCTTCCAGGTGCTAGGGTGCTTCTCCCGATGAAAAAAGTGACGCTCCAAAAATCCCAGATCAATTTGACTCCATATAGGTTTCTGAAAGTGAAAAATACGCGAAACAAGGATTTTCTGCTATGCAGAGTTATAAACCAAATAAAGGGGATCATTGGTAAACCCCCATAAATCAATGTAAAACATGGTATTATCATCATATATGTTGCAAATATGTTGGAATTCAATATGATAAAGGACAAAGTTCATGTATGCATTTTACATGCATCACATAGTCATTTTTGGCTCTTACCTGGTGTCTGTGCATGTCCCTGGCCGGAAACGCGGCTTTTCTACACGTAGTCGGTTCCCTGTGAAGCAACATCTTCTCCCGTGTTGCCAAACTACCACAGGTAAAGGGGAAAATCTACCCACGGGAGGAGGGGATTCTAGATGCCCATAATTCCCCCTAGGGACATGGTTCCCTGATTCCCCCCCCTTACAACCAACCAAATCCTTAAGTTATGGAGATTACTTTGGAGTATCTAATTAAGTTGTGAAGATTGCCGCAATCTTGTACGGGTTTGGTGACCGTCCTCAAGAATCCCGTATTGGATCAGGGACTTCCCTTTAGGTGGAACGACTCGAGGAGAATATGGTGAATCATTGTGGTGTTTGTGGAGGCTTGTGCCTCCAAACCTCTCCAACTGAGATTAGCATCTACAAGGGTGTGATTGTGTCGTCGTGGTGAACGAGCAGATGCCATGGGATGGCTTATGTTGGGGCCGAATGGACGCTAGAGGATTCGGGGGAGGGTTTGTGACTAGAAGGACGAACTTCCGGATGCTTTCCTCAAGAACCCGGCCAAGACCAGAGGTAGAAGAAGAAAGACACAAGACGAACTCGCTCTAGATCACCATGTTCATTGATCTCAAGACAGGTTACAGGTTGTTCTCTTCTGTGGATCGCGTATGGCTGCTGCCTCTCCTTATATAGGGGAGAGGGTGGCTTACAGAACAAGAAACCCTAATGGGATCTTTGACTAGACAAACTACTTTACAAAGATACTTTATAAAGCTACTTTAATCACATGACGCTGGGGTCTTCTTTAAACATGAAGGATGACGTCCTCCGGCTTCTTTGACCGTCATCCTCCTCCTTGTCTTCTAGTCTTCGTTTAAAGCTACTTTGCTTAGCTCATCCTTGTCTTTTAGCTCCGACGGATTCTTTGACCTCCCGGCATGTTCCTCTTCCGGCGGGTGTCTTTCCTTCCTGGTTCCGGTATACCCCTCTTGGGGATACCGGCTAGCTTCACTTAGCCAAACTCTATTTTCTTATTCGGCATGAACATTAACGGTATCCTGAAGGGTGAGACCATCGGTATGACATATCTTTGGCATACCGGGGTCATCCCAACATTAGTCCCCGAAGCTGGTATAGTCTGACGGATTCTATCCAACAGACCATGCCAGGTTCCCACGTTCTTTTATACCGGTTTAATTTATCCGGCGTTCAACTTGGCTCCGGCATCTTAGCCCGAACTCATGCCCTCTTTCTTCGCAAGGCATTCTCCGGCAGCTTATTGTCCGGCATCTTGGTCATTAAACACTTCCTCGGCGAAGTCGAGAATATATCGGGCCCCGCGCCTGACAGAGACATGCGCACTGTGACTGTCGTGACAGTGTCAGTAGTCACTTCCGTTCGGCTTCCGCGCGCGCATTTATTGGGCCGCACCGGATCCCAATCACCATTCCGGATCCTGTGTGCCTCCGTGTGGCTCCTTTTCTTCCGCGCGTGTATCTTTGCGCCACGTGGCCACACGCGAGGCGAACCGTCTCGGCCCACGGCCGAACCGCTACGGTTCGGCGGTTTTCGGCCCACTTCTTTTTCTTTATAAGGGCAAAACCGCCCCTTCTCCTTCTTCTTCTTCGCATTCTCCACTTCCTTGCGCTCCGCCGTTCTTCGCTCGCACGCCTCCGCCGCTCCTTCGCTCGAGTTTCGCCGCCCGGCCAACTCTTCCGAACGCGCCGCCGGACGCCGCCGGACTTCTCCGCGGGAAAAACTTCCGCGGCGCTTCCTTCTCCGCCGCGGCATTGGAGCTTCTCCGAGTTCGTCCTCACCTCGCCGTCGCCGGACCTCTCCATCTGCAGCGAGCTCGTTCCGACGCCGGCGGTTACTCCCCTGAGCGACTCTGCCGCCCCTGGTTAGTCCTTTTTTCCATCTTCTGCTCTTTTACTCGCAGTTCGGATCTTAAGTGGTAAGCTTATTTATTCTTTCCTTTTCTTTGCCTTTTCTGTTCTTCGTAGATCTTCTCGCGTGGGTAGTTTTTTGGGAATCTGTTTCTTCCGAGTAGATACCAAAGACCCTCTTGAGTCCGGATGTCTTCCGAACAATACGCTTCCTCCTCTTCCTCCGGTAACCCGGAAGATCCCGCATCTGACGGGGTCAGCGCAGAACTCGCGCGGACGGAAACCGAGAACCCCCAAGAACAAGATGCCGGAAGCTCCAGCCAAGCCTCCGGCACCGATCTTTCCGAGGTCACCCGCGGAGCCTGGATGGGCTCTAGCGTGAGTGAGTACGAAATCGACTGGTTATACGGTCCCGGAGGATTCAGGAGTTTCCTGCCGGATTCCTGGTGACGAGATTGAGCCGAAGCTTGAACCCGGCGAACGAGTTGTCTTTCTCGCTCACTTCGAGCGCGGCTTCGGCCTCCCCGTCTCTTCTTTTTTCCGGAATTTCCTCGACTTCTACAAACTCCAACCTCACCATCTTCCTGGCAATGCCATTTTCTATCTTTCTTGCTATGCCACCTTCATGGAGGCTTACATCGGCATTCGTCCCACTCGCGAGACGTTTGCTCGATTCTTTGCCCTTCGGATTAATTCCGTTCAGGGCGTAGATATTCCTCCTCCTAAACCTCCCGTACAATGCGGGTCCTGCATCATCGGCTCCGCCAAGGGAGCCCTTTTTTAAGTTTTCCGGTCTCGAGTCATGCCGGTTATGGCAAGGGACCTTCTTCTATGTTAGGAACACCGGCGCCGCGGATCTCATAGATCTGCCTCCTTTTGATCCGCGCACCAAACTAACTGGAGCTATAATCCGAAGGAGTCTCACAACGAGACAAACCGGATCATACGCTTCATGAAACAGCAGATGAAGGACACCGGCCTCTGCTCCGACGACATCGTCCGCACCTTCATCTCGCGCCGGGTGCTTCCTCTCCAGCGCCGCTCCCACAAGATGTGCGAGATGTATGGCCCTGGTGATCCTACCAAGATCACCGGGCATCCTCTCAGCAAGAAGGACGTTGTCCTTAAGGCCAGGCAGATCTGCCAAACCTCCATGCCGGAAGAGTGGGAATGGGGCCTCCGGCCTTAGCTCTACTAACCCTCCGACCCAAGAAGTAAGCAATTACGCAACTCGGGTCGGTTTATCGGTTTATCGCGACTAACCTCCTTCTCTCTCTTTTATTTTTCAGGCCAAGGACCGTTCCCCGGCATCGAATCCGACAGGCGCGGCCGTTGCCGGAAGCGCGGTCTCGACAAGTTCGATCCCGACCCCGTCATATTTTGGAAGGACTTGAAGATGGGCCGGACTCCAGCCGCGCGTCTTGGCAAGACTCCGCCGGAACCTTCCGGTTCGTCCGATGAACTGACCATGCTTGAGGTAGCTTTTCTTTCATTCCTCTCATATTCTTTTGCTATTGTCCTTCTGTAGATGCGCCCTCAGCCAACCTCGGCCCACAGGTCCACGAGCGCGTGACGCCGCTGCAGGCCGAGGCCGGCAAAGAGTTTGTGGACAAACTCATGGCCCAGGAACTCAAGGCCCAGGGCAAGAAGAATGAGACCCCGGCCTCCGATGCCGGCTCAAGCCAAGGACCCTCCGCCAAACGCTTCAGGACCGAGCCCGTTGCGGGCAAGGTCGTTGCCATGAAGCGGCGCAAGCAGATGCCGACGGCCACCGGGTAAGCTTCTCCTCGTGCTTGTTCCATTTCCACCAAGTTCTTTTTCGGTTGCTTTTTCTCAATTTTTCTTTCTTTTTTCTCTTTCAGCCCCGCGCTTAAGCTTGGCGCCAGGCCTGAGGGTCCTGCCGGCTCGGCCAGGACCTCGACTCCTCCTCACTCTAGTCGGCACCATCGGTGCCGGCCACCTCTGCCTCCTCTGGGGGGCACAAAGTGGGGCGCGCGGCCCCCGCCAGATCCCCGCGCGGAGGAGGACTTCGCCTCCCTCCGAGACCCAAGACACCGGCGCCGCAACACGGGGCCGGCAAAGAACCTGCCGGGCGGGCGGAAACTTCTGTTCCTCCCGTCCCTGAGAAGAAAAAGGAGAAGACCTCTTCCCGGACCGGGCCGGAAGCTTCCGCGCCTGAGACTTCTGCACCGCCGCCGCCACCGGAAACCTCCGCTCCTGAGGCAACCGGGCCTATGCCAACGCCTCCATCGACTCAAGGAGCTCCCGCGACCGCGCCCAAGCCGCCGCCAGCGTCCCTCAAGATCACCGACTATCTGAAGCCGGGGGCGTCGCGTGGAAAGGCTACGGACGGCAGCGCCTCAAGTGGCCCGCAGCCCTTAGTGCTGCATACCGGGCCTGCCGCCATGGTAGTTCAAGACAAACCGACCGGCCTCTTGGGCCGGATCGTTGAGCTCCAACGCGGAGGCCAGGACTTGGGGCCTCTCCTTCCTTACGCCCAGCGCCGAGCCGCGGACATCTCCGCAGCCTACCCGCATAGGGAAGGACCGCCTCCCCAGCCGGATCCCTGCCCCGCTCTGAAGAACACTTCGCGCGCCTCAAACGTGCCGTGAAGGAGTTCGACAGCGCGTGGTACGACGCCACCGCCAACGTAGTGGTAAGTTCTATCAACTTTCCTTGTAAATTTTGTTGATGCCGGTTTTCTTCTTTCCGAATCTTGTCTATTCTCCCAGTCCCCGAGTTTTGGGCTTAGAGTGCAACTCTGAGCGCAAAACTTTCTTCTTAAAGAACTTCTGAAACCGGCATCTATCTCTTAGCGCAAAACTCTTTCTTTAAAGATGCCGCAAACTCCCAGTCCCTGAGTTTTGTGTTGAGAGCCCGCTCTTAGCGCAAAACTTTTTAGCAATGTCTGAAACCGGCATTACCAGTCCCCGAGTTTCGGGTTAAAAACCTTTGTGCTTCACTAACCTCACTTCCTTAAACAGAGCACGGCCGACGCCCGGAAAGCCCTCTTTGAGGAGCTTCTATGGGAGAGCCTTGCTGAGGCACACAGCAAGTGCCTAGGTAAGTTCTCATACCTCCGACATCTTTTTATCGGAAGGTTTTTCTTTTCTTTATGACTGACAAGTTTTTTGGCATAACAGCTATCCCGGAAGCCTCCATTGAGGCGCTCAAGGAGCAGGTTGCCAAGCTCCAAGGTACAACTTCTATCCGGCTGACTCGCTTCTCATGTGCCTTTGTGTTTTGCTAATATCTTCTCTCCCGGTTCTTAGCTGAAAAGGAGCAGCTCATCCGGGATCATCAGGAGGCCTTGAGCGCCCAACAGGATATCTCCGGAAAGCTTAAGGACCAGGCTATAGGCCGCGGTCCGGCACGCGGAGGAGCTGAAGGCCGGGCTGCCGAGGCGAGCGAATGAGGTCTGGAGGATGCCGCAATACCAATGCGGTGTTGAGCGAGAGCTGGAAGAGCGCCAAGGCGATAAAAAGCCGAGGGCAAAGCCGCCAAAGCGCATAAAGCTGCCGCGGAGGAGGCCAAGAAGGCTCGAAAGCAGCCGAGAGCGAGGTTGCGCGGTGAGCGAACAGGAGTATGACCTTGGTCGCGCGGATCGCGCTTGCTCTCGTGGTTTCTTTACTTCTTTTCGGTTTCGCAAAAGCTTGCCTGTTCCGGTATCATATACTTAGCTGTTTTGTGTCTCGCAGGGCTCTTTCCGGACTCTCAGGCCCATGCGCTGAAGAAGGTTACGGAGCACCGGGCAAAACAGGCCGGCGCCAACTTGGATGCACCTTGGGATTCCTACGATCACTTGGTTGCCCTAAGTGCGCGGATTTCCCACATGCGCTCAGTGGATCGGAATCTTTCCGACATCCCTGAAGTTGCCTCCCAACTTTTCAAGACTCTATGGCCTGGTGAAGTGGTGCCGGATACCTTCTCCCTAATCAGCGACCGGCTAAAGGGTGCTTGCAAAAGGTTCCGGGAGTGGCAATGCTCCGCTGCACGGCGGAGCGGACCTGTCCTCGCGTCGCTTGTTCCGGTACCCGAGCTTGATCGGACGCCCTCACCGGAGCGCGAAGGCGCGGAAACCGATCTGGACCCGATCCTCACCGCCAAGCGGCAGGATCGCGCGTACCGCATCGCGGAGTACGCCGAAATGCGCTCTTTCATCCCTCCCCCTCACGGCGTCCAAGATTATCTTGACGAGGAGGAAGATGAAGCCGATGAGGAGCTTCTCAAAGATGCCGGTGCCGGCGACGCTCCTCCGGAAGCTCCTGCTGCCTGATCCTCTTCCTTAAACTTTATCTGTTATGCTTCATGGCCCTGTGTGGCTTAAAACAATGCTCTGGTTAAATTCTGCCCCGGTATGCCGGGGCTTATGATGTAAAACTTAAGTCCTTTGATGGTTGTCCTACAACATTTTGTGCTGGTAAGTTATACCGGTAACTAATTATCTTAAGTTCGCCTTAGCGTTTTTGCATTTGGTTCTGCTTTTATCCTGCACTTGCAAAGATTCCCAAATTGTTTCTGCATCCAATTCGATGCACACTTGGTTCTTTTGCCTTGGCTCTGCCTGCCTTCTCTGGGCGTTCTTTGGCGTATGAGCACAAGGTTCTTTCACCAAATAAGCATTTTCTTGAACTTAGAAATAATTCGAAATTTTGCAAAAACCGGAATAACCGGGGTTAGTCAAATTTTCCGGATTGTTCTTTTCCGGTTTCCCTCTCCACAGTTCGTGTGCTTATCCCCTACCGTTTATCTTGCTTGCCATGAAGCCAAGTTATGGACACGAGTCGAAGACTCCGGTAGGGTTTAGCACACTACTAATCCGGAAAGAAAAACGTTCAATAAGCAACCGGTAACGGAAAAAATAGACATGTTCCATGCAATTTAAACAAGACAAGTCCCCGAGATTCATTCAAGGTTCCGACATCTTTTATTCATAGCATAGAAGGTACAAAAAAGGAACTTCTTACGGTACAACTTCAAGAGTAGAAAGGACGCAACAAGGCTACGTTCCATGGGCGTTTGGTCTCGTCCCCGGACTTGTCCGCCTTTCCTTCATTCCTCGCATCGATTAGGTAATAGGCATCATTGTGGAGAGCCTTGCTCACAATGAAAGGTCCTTCCACAGGGGAAAGCTTATGCCGGCCTTCAGTGCGCTGCACCAGGCGTAGCACCAGGTCCCCTTCTTGGAACACTCTTGGATTGACCTTCCGGCTGTGATAGCGTCGGAGGTTTTGCTGGTAAATGGCTGTTCTTGCCAAAGCTAGCTCTCTTGCTTCTTCTAGCAAGTCTACATCATTTTCTGCCTCTTTTACCTCTTCTTCGGTATAGAGCTGCACCCTAGGGGAATCATGGAGAATGTCGGTTGGTATGACCGCTTCTGCTCCATAAACCATGAAGAATGGCGTGTATCCGGTAGACCGGTTCGGAGTTGTCCTTAGACTCCACAATACCGACGGTAGCTCATCGATCCAACATCCCGGCGATTTTTCCATGGCATCAATGAGTCTTGGTTTGATACCGGAAAGTACCAAAGCATTCGTTCTCTCAACTTGACCGTTGCCTTGCGGGTGCGCCAGAGCACAAATCCAGCCGGATGCTTTTGCTTTCACAAAACCGCTTGAACTCTCCTTGAGCAAAGTTTGAACCATTGTCAGTTATGATGCTATGCGGGTATCCATATCGTAGGATTACATCTTTTAGGAATTTTACTGCTGTGTGGCCATCACATTTTGCGATAGGCTTCACCTCCAACCACTTGGTGAATTTATCCACCATCACCAAGATGTGGGTCATGTTTCCCCTTGCGGTTCTGAACGGTCCAACCATGTCCAGGCACCAAACAGCGAAAGGCCAAGTTAGCGGTATGGTTTTTAAGCCGGATGCTGGGGTATGGTTTTGCTTAGCATACCTCTGGCAGCCATTGCATTTTCTTACCAAATCCTCAGCATTGTCCAAGGCTGTGGGCCAGTAGAACCCATGGAACACCTTTGCTACCAAAGCCCTCGAAGAGGCGTGGTGCCCGCACTCTCCTCGATGAATTTCCTCCAGCATTTCTCTTCCCTCTTCCGGCTCCACACACCTTTGGAGGACGCCGGTAACACTTCTCTTGTACGCCTCGCCATTGATGATGGTATAAGCTTTGGACCTTCTCTGTATCCTTCTTGATTCATTTTCGTCAACCGGCAAGGTGCCGTTGATCAGGAATTCCTTAATAGGTTTAACCCAAGATGGTGTCTCTGTGACCGTAAACACCGGCATGTCTATGTCCATGCTATCCACAAGCATTGCCTCTTCCGGCATGGGCGCCGCAGTCCCCGAGTTTACCGGTACAGCTCCCGAGTCTGCCGGAACAGTCCCCGAGTTTCCTTCGTCAATCTCCATTGGCACCACATGTGATTCCGGTACAAAAATTGATTCTGACTCCGGACTTGGTTTGATTGATGGAACCCTCAAGTGCGCCAGCTATTGGGAGGAATTTCTTGCCTGGACGAACCTAGTTTGGATAAGGTATCCGCGGCCTGTTCTGCGCGCGGCACATGGTGAAATTCACATCCCTCGAAGAAGCCGGCAATCTTTTGTACATGGAAACGGTATGAAGCCATGTTGGCATCTTTTGCGTCCCAATCTCCGAACACTGTTGCACCACAAGATCTGAATCACCATAGCAAATGATCCGAGTGCACCGATTTCTTTGCGACCTTGAGCCCATGTACCAGAGCTTCGTATTCAGCGACATTGTTCGATGCCCTGAAGTGCACTTGCAGAACATACCGGAGGTGGTCTCCTCTTGGTGAGGTGAGTACTACACCGGCACCTAGGCCCTCCTTGAGCTTGGACCCGTCAAAATGCATCTTCCAGTACTCTATTTTGTGTTAGCGGCTTGTATTGTATTCCGCCCAATCGACCAAGAAATCAGCTAAAGCCTGCGATTTTATGGCGTCTCTTCTTTCATATACCGGTACATACGGTGACAGCTGAATTGCCCATTTTGCAATCCTGCCGCTGGCATCCTTGTTACCCATGATATCGGAGATGGGTGCCTCGCTCACCACCTTCATGGGATGCTCCTCGAAGTAATGCTTGAGCTTTGTGGCGGCCATAAACACGCCATAGGTCATTTTTTGGAAGTGTGGGTAGTTTTGTTTTGATGAGGAGAGCACCTCGCTCAGGTAGTATACCGGCCTCTGGACGGTTTTACCTTCCTCTTCTCTTTCCACCACAACCACAACACTAACCACCCGGTTGGTTGCCGCTATATAAAGCAACATAGGTTCTCTTTCCAAGGGTGAGGCCAGAATTGGGGCCGTTACGAGCATGTTTTTCAATTCTTTAAATGCTGCGTCTGCTGGTGGTCCAGACGAAAGTATCCGATTTTCTCATCAAAGCATATAGCGGCAAGGCCTTTTCTCATTTGCTTATACCGGCTTAGCGATGCCAAGCTTAGTAAACTTGCACATCTTTCATTCTCGTGGAATAGTCATTCTTTCTATTGCCGGATTTTTACCGGATTAACCTCAATGCCCGGCTTGACACAAGGAAACCAAGCAGCTTGCCGGCAGGTACACCAAAGGTGCACTTTGCCGGATTGAGTTTCATCCGGAACCGCCTTAGGTTATCAAATGTTTCTGGGATGTCGTCGATTAGGGTATCTTTTACCTTAGTTTTTATCACGATGTCATCCACATAAACTTGCACATTCTTTCCAATTTGATCAAACAGGCATTTTTGCATACAGCGCTGGTACGTTGCAGCGTGCAAAACCAAAAGGCATAGTAACATAGCAATAAGCCCCGTGCGGGGTAATGAATGCAGTTTTTATTTGATCTTCTTTTTTCAGGGGATTTGGTGGAAGCCGGAATAAGCATCCAGGAAAGATAACAGCTCACACCCAGCAGTGGAATCAATCACTTGATCGATTCGGGGCAAAGGAAAGGGTCTCTTGGGCAAGCTTTGTTGAGGTTGGTGTAGTCGATGCACATGCGCCATATTTTTGCAAGTTTTGCCTCCAAGTTCTCCTCTTTTTTCTTTTCGACCAGCACCGGATTGGCCAGCCACTCTGTGTGCGTGACCTCTATGATGAAACCGGCAACCAGCAGCTTTGTTACTTCTTCTCCAATGATTTTCTCCTATCTTCAGCGAAACAGCGCAAAGGTTGCCGCACCGGCTTAGCATCCTTCCGGACATTTAGAGAGTGCTCAGCCAGCTCCTCGAACACCTACCAAATCATAGACCAGGCAAAGATATTCCGATTCTCACGGAGGAAGGCGAGCGCGCTTTCCTATGCTTGGCGAGGCCGGCACCGATACGGACGGTGCGCTAGGGTAAGCCGGATCCAACACAATGTCCTTTGTCTCATTTGTCGGCTTGAATGCCGGTGAGTCCAAGCTTCCACTCATTGCCGCTAAACTCAACTTTGAGGATTGAGCCAGCGCAACAGCAGTTTGCATTCTCTTTTTCTCCTCCGCGATCACCAGCGATTCCGCTAGGTTCGATCCGCAGAGTTTCCATTGAGACTTTGTAGTTTCCCACCACAGTTAGTGGTCCACGAGGCGCCGGCATCTTCATCTTAAGATAGGCCGTATGGGTTGACGCCATGAACGCTGCCAAAGCCGGTCTCCCCAATAAGGCATGGTAGGGACTATCTAAGTCCACCACCTCAAACTCAAGGTTCTCAACACGACAATTGTCACGTCCCCCAAATGACACGTCCACCCGAACCTTTCCTATCGGGGCGCAAGACAACCCGGGAACAATCCCATGGAAAGTTGTATGAGTTGGTTGCAGCATATTCTCTGTTATGCCCAGCGTACGCATAGTGTGCTTGTACATGATGTTTATGCGCTGCCATTGTCTATCAGCACCTTGCTGAAGTTTCCGGCCCCTTCATGATTGGGTCCACAACGAGGCGTATCCACCCGGATTCGGCATGACCTTAGGGTGATCCTTGAACGACCTGGTGATTTCCCTGATCAGACCACAGCATGTACTTTGGGACTGCCGGCATCACGGCGTTCACTTCCATGGAACGGCGATGCACGCTTTGCCTATCCATTGGCTCAGTGACAAAAACAACCATGCACAAGTGTGGGTCTTCATAAACATTCCGGCCTAAAGGTGCCGGTGGAGGTGGTTGGTCATTGTTTTGCTCCACCCGGTTGACCTGATACGCTGCTGTTTGGCTGCACCTGTAAGGCGTTTGCTCCAGTGAGCGGTGGTGGAGGTGGTAATTGTTGTTGTTGCTGCATGGGGCCTCCTGGCGCCTGCGCATCTTTTACCGCTCCCCTTTGCATCAAGAACTTGGTCCAAGAACAATCCTTCGTCAAATGGTTTGACGGGTGATCCGGATTCGGCGTGTGCCACCGGCAAGGTTGATCCATGGCGGCTTCCATGGTGTATTTCACGGGTTCCTGCTTCTTTTTCTGGCCCAGGGTTTCTTTTCTACCCATTGTTTCTTAGGACCCGCCCATGGCTGCGATCCGGTTTTTGCTCGACCCGTGGCGTCAATTTCCTCGCACGGCAAAGAACTTGCTGTGATGCATATCTTCGATGGGAAATCTTCCTCCTTTTGTTGTTCGGTTATCCTGCGCACTGATGCGGATTCGACTGCTCCGGCTCAGCTTGCAGGCCGGTTGCATTGGGTCTCCCAATGCATAGCTGTCCGCCACGCGTATCATCTCTGCTAGGGTTGTGGGCATGCTTCTCTGCAGCCTTTGCCACAAAGGTGATCCTCTCCGGCATCCTTGACTGAACCAAGCAATGGCTTGTGCCTCAATCACTCCTTCACATGTGTTTCTCATTGAGTTCCACCGGGTGAGATAATCCCGGTCTGGTTCTCCTGCACGCTTGACACAGGCAAGCTGTTGGGGCCGGTTTGGCCTCTTGTAGGTGCTGCTGAAGTTGTTCACAAATGCTTCCTCAAAGTCCAACCATCCGTTAATACTTCCTCCCGGCAAGTTGTTCAGCAGATCCTCGCAGGACCCACGAGGTAGGACGGTATGATTCTTACCGCCCAACGCCGGTTTACTCCACCACCAGCCACATAAACACTGTGACATCACCGGCCAGTCTTCCGGCTTGGTCGTACCATCGTATGTTCTTGTGTCTCGGGGCAACGGAAATTGCGTACCGGTGGTTCTTCTCTCATGATCCGAGGGCCAAAGCACCTTGGACCAGGAGGTCCTTCACATTCAACTATCGCCAGACGTACTCTGTCCAGCCTGTGCCTCGCATCCCGGTCTGGTAAACATCTTTCCCCTAGGCGTTCTCCCAAGGGGTTCCGGTGGACTCTTGTTCGTTCCGCCTCGGAATCTGATTCATCATATTCTTCCAGTTCCGCGGCCCTTGCCTCGGTACCCTGGTGGTGGCATCTCTTCATCCACGCACGCCACCCTTGCGGCTTGATAATTTTGCCCGGCTTCATATCTACCGGCATGATTGTTTCCGGCATAGCCTCCCTTGGCATAGCCTCGATCTGCCCCTTGGCTTTTTCTACCGGCATCATGTTGTCCGGCTTTTTGTTTTCCGGCTAGAACTGGGTCATACACAGTCATCTGCCGTGCGTTCTTCTCTTTCCTTTTGTCCGGGTGAGGGGATGATGCCTGCCCCGAGACTTGCTTCCGGCATTCTTTGTTGAACGCGGGGACTTTGAGGCCACCGCCTCGTTAGCAGCTTGCTCTGCATTTTGCTGCTCAATGGTTTTCAACAGCTCCTTTACACGCTCTTGCTGCTTTGCCAACTCATCACCGGAAAGAGATTCACACAACTCTACTGCAGCTTTAGCGGCTTTTATAGTTTTATCGGACTGCTGTACTTAGGCTTTTCTACGATGCTCACAGATACAGATGCACTTTTGCCGCAAAAACTTCTTTGCGCAAATCCCGATCTAGATTGCGAGCTTAAGCCGGTTTTCGGTATCCTAGCAGCATGAGCACTACTGAAGCAAAGCCATGCAGCATTATACTCACGTAGGGTTAGGTTCAGCTCGCGCTGGATGATGCCGGCGCGCCGTAAGGGGGCCTTGCGCGTGGCCTCCAGCTCCTCTGAGCCTTTGCCGGGTCGATGTTCGCGCGATGGGCGTGGCGGCGTGTTCATCGCCGCTGGAGAGGTGTTGCCGGTGGTGACGATGTCCCGCGACGCCGCGTCACGCTCCGGCGGTGGTTTGCCGGGCGAGTCGACGCCGCACGTTCATCTCCTTGCTCTGTAGCTCCTTTGCCGGTGTTGACCGCACCAGCCATCATGACCTCCACGCTGCCGGCGGCGCGACCAGCGCACAGCCATCTTGGCGGATCCGGCGCCACCAGCACCGGCGAGAGGTGTGGCGCACAGGACGTGCCGAAGTAGACGCGGATGTGCCGAACTCGATGGTGCGGCCGTTCTGGAACTTGCCGCCGTTGGCGAAGCACCAGCGTTATCGTTGATGAAGTCCATGTTGTAGATGCGTTCCACGAGCGCGGACACCGTGCGCTCGCCGTTGATGTCGAGGAGGCCCGCCGAATATGAACTCCAAGCGCCACTTCTTGCCCCACGGTGGCGCCAGCCGTCGTCGTGGTGAACGAGAGATGCATGGGATGGCTTATGTTGGGGCCGAATGGACGCTAGAGGATTCGGGGAGGGTTTGTGACTAGAAGGACGAACCGGATGCTTTCCTCAAGAACCGGCCAAGACCGGTAGAAGAAGAAAGACACAGACGAACTCGCTCTAGATCACCATGTTCATTGATCTCAAGACAGGTTACAGGTTGTTCTCTCTTGTGGATCGCGTATGAAAGAGGCTGCCCCTCTCCTATAGGGGAGAGGGTGGCTTACAAGAAACCCTAATGGGATCTTTGACTAGACAAACTACTTTACAAAGATACTTTATAAAGCTACTTTAATCACAGATGACGCCGGGGTCTTCTTTAAACATGAAGGATGACGTCCTCGGCTTCTTTGACCGTCATCCTCCTCCTTGTCTTCTAGTCTTCGTTTAAAGCTACTTTGCTTAGCTCATCCTTGTCTTTTAGCTCCTGACGGTTCTTTGACCACCAGCATGTTCCTCCTTCCGGAGCCGGTGTCTTTCCTTTGGTTCGGTATACCCCTCTTGGGGATACCGGCCTAGCTTCACTTAGCCAAACTCTATTTTCTTATTCCGGCATGAACATTAAACCGGTATCCTGAAGGGTGAGACCATCCGGTATGACATATCTTTGGCATACCGGGGGTCATCCCCCCAACAGATTGTGAACTTTTCCTTTACTTATGAACTTTACTTTGTGATAGCCTTTGTGCTTGAAGTTATATATATAGCGTATATGAGTGTGGATTTGGTGACCGGGTGTATAGCTGTGCACGCACTCATCATCGTCCGATTTGCTTTTAGATGTGTGCAGATCTGAGAGATGCTCACGGTGAGCACACGGCGTGAAATCAGCTTTTCTATCTTGGAATCTACTTTTCTGCCAGTTGCCAGTTGTCTAATCGTGGTCCACGTGACCATGGAGCTGCCGCGAAGCTCGTGTGGCTGGGCTGCTCTGGATCCACGGGCGACACCAAGAAGAGAAGAGGAAGTGGAGCCAAGAAGATAAAAAAATTCCATATAAATCAGCTGTCAAAAAGACCCAAATACTAGAGGCAAATCAGCATGAAGAAACTCTCCCCTCGATCGTTCTCTCGGCCGGCCGTTCTTGCCGCGCTACTCCTCGCTAACTCCTTGCGTGCGCAACAGTGCAGGTGGAGCGCGGCTGCTGCTGACCCGGAGGGCGCAAGTCTTCTCCCTCCTCACGGGCGGCGCGGTGGCTGTGGTGTCGCCGGCGGGTCACGCCAAGGCGGCGGAGGAGGTCGAAGGCGCCGGCGGTGAGGGGGTCGTCGGGGCCCCAAGGCAGGGAAGGTGCTCCCCAAGGCGTACCTGAAGGCGGCGAGGGAGGTGGTGCGGACGCTCCGGGAGTTGCTGGAGGAGAAGGACGCCGCGGGCGACTCGGCCAAGTTCCAGCAGGGCGCCGACTCCGCCAAGGTGTCCATCAGGGAGTTCCTGGGCGGCTGGAGAGGCCAGCAGTCCGTCGCCAAAAAGGTACGTAAGACAGTACTGAATCTTGCAGCTCAGCTACAAGTTTGCCAGAAAAAATGCAGTTCATTCGTTTCTGAGTAGAGAACTGCAAAGTAAGCTCTAAATCTATCAAAAACAAGCCTTTAATTTTGAATGCAACTTATGCAGGAATAGTATGTTGCGCTGGAGAAGGCCATCAGGTTGCTGGCGGAGTTCTACTCAAGGCCAGGACCCTTCGCCTCGCTTCCGGGAGATGTCAAAAATAAGATCCTCGACGACCTCAACACCGCAGAGGCCTACCTCTAGATCTTCTTGCTTAGCTTAACTGCATTGTATCTGCACCTTTGAACGCAACATGAACAAATATTGTATCCCAGCCAAATTTCCTTGGTGCCGTAGCATCGTCACAAACTTGGTATTTTCCAAGTTATACCTGTACCAACAAATTTGGCCTCTACCTCTCAAATACTACTACTGTATCAACATTGTAGGGACATTGCAAAAGGAACTCCATTGAGTTACACTTGAGGGCCTGACGCTTGGCAGCAAGCCCCATTCTTCCACAGCTGCACATGAATTAAAACCCTCCCAAATTTTCAGTTTGGAAGCTAAATTCAGCTTTACTTGCGGCAACAGCTGTTCTCAGAATCTTACAGACATGAGGTTCTGGTTGCAAAATGGACTGGAAAATGCAACGCTATTAACAGAATAACAACTAACATCCAATAAGATATGAGGCACCACTGGCCTCCGACTTTAACTTCAAAGCCAAAAAAAGAAGGGGACACATAATAAAACTATCATCCCCGCTCTACATACTGACTTCTGAGGATACCACATCTAGGCCAACAAGGGCATCGCCGTGGCGATTGATTGAATCGAATCCCCGCGATTCCCATCGCCTCTGCTCGAGCTGCACGTGCCCGTCGCTCTTCGCCGAGTCCGTCAGGAACTCCGGCGCGTGCACGCTGGGGGATGGCTCCGGGCTTGCGTCTCCATACTCTGGGCTCGAGATCCCCTCCGATAGCTTCCTCCTGCTCCGGCATCACCTGGACCGGTACCACCGTGTCCGGCTCCGCTCGTTAGTTGGATAGCAGCAACGGTAGGAGCTCATCGCCAAGGAGGACCACTTCGACACCTCCGGCCGCCATGGTAATCTGGATGTATGGCAGAGCGGAGTAGCTGCAGAATATGTAGGGGAGGCCTGGGCCGGCGTCAGGCCACCCGTCCGGCCTCGCCCGGCTCCGCCCGCCAATGTGCGAGCAAACATGATGGGAGCTCATCATCTAGCAGCACGACTTCGATGCCGCCGACCACCATGGTCATCTCGATGGAGGGCAAAGCTGAGCAGCTGCGAAAGAGGTAGGTGAGGCCGATGTAGGCGATGTAGTGTCGGCGACGAGGTATTCCTTCGTGTGGCTTTGGGGGGGGCGATGGCAGCCGGCGGCGGACGGTCGATCTGAGAGCCGGATGGTTGTTGCGGTAGGGAGAGTAGTATGTGGAGTTGGGGACCTGGTCAAAATGAGTTGGTGTAATCGGTTTTAATATTCCTCATGCTTTTTAATCTTCTACAGTTCCACCCCTATGCGTCATCGAAGAGCCATTTTCGTGACTTGTCTATGCAATCAATCAGTGCATAGAACAAAAGCTACCCGTCAAAAGAACAACACGCCAGCGTTTTCACGTGCCAATCTCACAGAAAACAAACATCCGTTAGACACGTGGCAGTCAGTTAGCGCGTGCTCACGTATACACCTGATCACCGGGCTTCATCCGTATATATATATTGCTATCACTTTGTTGCATATCTTGTTTAGCATAAGTTGTTGGTGCACATAGTTGAGCCTAGTATTACAAGGTTTTGTGCTTGCCAAATCAATGCTAGTTTTATTTCATATTTGTTCAAGCCAATATCATAAAAGGGATTAAGATCTAATGACAAGGTATGTGTAACCCCATTCAGATTTTAAATACGCTAAGCAACTCATGCACTAGTGTGCACCAGGGATGAAGCTCTACCAATGCTAACTTTCGTATGAATAACTATTAGCACCTAAGGGTAGGCTCAAGTCTAATATGTCAAGTAAATTCAAGCCAAGAAAAGTCATCAAAATTCCACTGGCAAGGCATGACCGGCAAGTCAAAGATTGATCATGCAAAAGATTTGAAAACAAAGTCAAAAGATGAAGCCATAAAGCAAGAAGCCCACTAGATAGAGGCCTAGTTCGACTAGTCAACCTTGGGCCAAGACTCATCTCCTCTTTCATGGGCTACTGGACCAATATTTACCATTATAACCCTCCCACCTAGGTCATGGGCTAGCAAGAAGCTCACTAGATAAAGTCGTTGATGGCTCAGGGTCTCCATGCTCAACACCCTCGATGTTATCCATAGGTATGATTAATCCACGCTCGAATGACATTTTGTCAACACTCACTTAGTGCATGGATACCTTCGCTATAAAAGTTGGCTTACACATCCCTATTAACTACTAAACAGCTGCTACATATAAAATTACTCGAGACACCCCTGCTAAGCATCCATTAACCGAATCCGGCAACACTAATGATATAATTTAAAATTCTTATATTACTTATTAGATAAGTTGTGGCATATTCTACACCACAACTTCACATTAAGATAACAGTGCATATATTTCCACATGATTTCTTAAAATATCTAGGTTTTTAAGCATTGTATCTAAACAACGTATCCCATGTCTCTAGCATATACATGTACATTCTAGGGGGATAATAATAGGTAGAATTCATATCAAGATCACTGGTAGATGATCGGAATAAACCATAAAAGACATGTCCACTTAAGGTATATATAATCATTAACGAACACTAAAATATAGATGAATCAAATGTAAACACAAGACAACCCAAATAAAACTCACAAGAAGCAACATAACACCAACAAAACATTGTTGATAAATGTTTGTCAGTCAAGTTATAAAAATAAAATAAAAATTCATATATTGTAAATGTAAATCACACAAACACACAATTCATGTTAATCTGAAATAACTTAACAATACATAATGTGTTAATCGTATGCTCTATGTAACCAAGGAGAATATTACATGTGTTCAGTAACATGCATGATACAATTAGAAAGTATTGTTAAGGTGTTCTTATATATTTCTAATATCAAATATCTTATTTTGACTTATATTAAAAGAATTAGTATTCATATGTTCACATATTCGTGAAATGTCTCGACTACACATGTTCATGAGTAGATGAATGGTTTTAAACAAAACTCATCACACAACCTAGAAAAACATTGTCTGTAGGATGGAATGACAAATATCAATGTTAACAATTAACAAATTTTGCTGAGAACTTCCACTGACTTCAACCAACATGGTGTGCACGTGTAACCCAAGGGTGAACAGCTGATTTGATTGTGACCATCGATGAATGGAATTCTTTAGCATGGGGAGATGAATCCAACGGTCTATTTTTGCACATGAGTATCCCTTTTTGGTAGAGTTAATGTTTCTCTAAATTCATATATTTTTGGAATAAGTATATCCAAAGCCTAATATATGGTAGTTCACTTAGGATGATGAAATCTTATACTTGCTAAGTCGTTTATTAGTTAGATTTATTTTAGATGTGGCTGACTGCCGTTATTTTCTTGTAAGTAAACTGGAACCCAAATATTAGTTCATGGTGATAAATATAAACTATATATTGCAATGTTAGTATTATCCACAACTTCAAATAATGAAATAAGTAAGATCCGCATGAGCAAATGGAAACGGACCACTAGGCTAGCCAGCCATTTGTGATACTAGTTTGGGTCTGGCTTTGGGCTAGGCACTCAATGGCCCGGTTGAGACATAACTTAGCCTCGTATTAGGATGATTCGTCAAAGATTATGAAAAAATCTGAATTTCTATCCTCTTGCTAAATTACTCAGATTGCAAGTGGATGTGGACGCCCGTGGCGCCGCATACTGATACGTCTCCGTCGTATCGATAATTTCTTATGTTCCATGCCACTTTATTGATGATATCTACATGTTTTATACACATTATATGTCATTATTATGCGTTTTCCGGAACTAACCTATTGACGAGATGCCGAAAGCCAGTTGCTGTTTTCTGCTGTTTTGGTTTCAGAAATCCTAGTAACGAAATATTCTCGGAATCGGACGAAATCACCGCCCAGGTTCCTATTTTTCCTAAGCTTCCAGGAGCAGGAGGAGGATGAGAGGGGAGCCGGGGGGCCCACACCACACCGGCGCGGGCCGGCGCGCCCTAGGGTGTGGGCAGCCCGTGGCCCTCGACCTCTTCGCCTATTTAAGCCTCTCGACCTAAAAACACCGACGGAGAGCCACGATACGGAGAAAACCTTCCCGAGCCGCCGCTATCGTGAAATCAAGATTCGGGGACAGAAGTCTCGGCACCTGCCGGACGGGGAATTGCCCCGGAGTCATCTCCACCGCCGTCTCCACCGCCATCTTCACCTCCACTGTCTCCATGATGAGGAGGAGTAATTCACCCTCGGGGCTGAGGGCTCCGCGTAGCTATGTGGTTCATCTCTCTCTTTATGTGATCTAGTTGAATATCGTCTATGTGCTACTCTAGTGATGTTATTAAAGTACTCTATTCCTCCTCCATGTGTGTAAAGGTGATAGTGTGTGCACCGTGTGAGTACTTGGCGTAGGCTATGATTATGATCTCTTGTAGATTATGAAGTTAATTATTGCTATGATGGTATTGATGTGTATTATTCCTCCTACATATGCATGATGGTGATAGTGTGCATGCTATGTTAGTTCTTGGTGTAATTATGTTGATCTATCTTGCACTCTAAGGTTATTTAAATATGAACATTGCATTGTGGAGCTTGTTAACTCCGGCATTGAGGGTTCGTGTAATCCTACGCAATGCGTTCATCATCCAACAAAAGAGTGTAGAGTAGACCTATTATGTGATCATTGTTGAGAGTGTCCACTAGTGAAAGGGATCCCTAGGCCTTGCTTCCAAGCATCGAATCTCCGTTTGTTTACTTTTTGTTGCATGTTTACTCGCTGCCATATTTTATTCAGATTGCTATTACCACTCATATACATCCATATTACTTGTATTTCACTATCTTCGCCGAACTAGTACACCTATCCTGACAAGTGTATTTGGTGTGTTGGGGACACAAGAGACTTCTTGCTTTGTGATTACAGGGTTGCTTGAGAGGGATATCTTTGACCTCTTCCTCCCTGAGTTCGATAAACCTTGGGTGATCCACTTAAGGAAACTTGCTGCTGTTCTACAAACCTCTGCTCTTGGGGCCCAACACTGTCTACAAGAATAGAAGCACCCGTAGACATCAAGCACTTTTAAGGCGCCGTTCGGGAGGAAAGGTAAAGGCACTCATACTCCGGTTCCAGGTAAGTACTTTTCGCCATTGTGTGTGTACTCGAAGCTATTTCCTTTAGACTCTGCAATTACATCTTTTTGTTTCTTGTTTACACTAGTTAGGCATAATGGACAACAAAGAGCTTCTTATTCTATTTCCTGATTTAAGACATGGATGGTTTGATGCGAAAATTAAAAAACCTATGGAACCTTATTTACATGATAGTAGCAATGTTATTAGTATGAATGCAATTACTGCTAATGCTATGAAGAAGTCTAAGCTTGGGGAAGCTAGTTTACATAAAAATAATCTTTTTAGCTCCTCCGCTTTGGAAGAAATATTTTGCTCCGATAATGCTTTATCTCCCATATGCGATAACTCTAATGATGCTTCTGATATTTTAAATCCACCTGCTGAAAGTATTCCGTATAAAATACCTATGGAAATTATTGAACGTGTTATGGATAACCGCTATGAAGGGGATGGAACTGTCCATCCTAGGAATCATTTACTGTTTTTGCATGAATTATGCGGGTTATTCAAGTGTGCAGGTATTTCAATGGATGAAGTTAGAAAGAAATTATTTGTTATATCGCTATCTGGTGAAGCGGCGCATTGGTATAAACTATTGAAGGACGGGCGCTCTCTTGATTGGAAGGATATTGTGCCTCTATTTTATTCCAAGTTCTATCCTCCAAGTGAAATTCACAAAGATCGAAACCATATATATAATTTTTGGCCTCATGATGGAGAGAGTATTGCCCAAGCATGGGAGAGATTGAAGACTTTAATGCTCAAATGCCCCAATCATGAGCTTCCAGGTAATATCATCATTGATAATTTCTATGCAAGACTTTCTTTTCAAGATAAGACCTTGCTGGATACTACTTGTTCTGGATCATTCACGAGCAATAAAGAAGAGTTTAAAAGGGACCTTCTTGATCGGATTAAGGAGAACGCTGAAGATTGGGAGAACGACAAAGGTAAAGAGTCAGGTATAAACTATGACTATGAATGCATTGAAACTTTTATGAATACGATAAATTTCGAAATATGAGTGCTACTTATGGTCTTGACTCTCAAGTTGCTGCAAATCTTTATAAAGCCTTTGCTTCTCATTTAGAATTGCCTAAAAAGAATTTTGATAAGTATCATGAACCTTTTAAAGAGGCTTGCATGAAGAATGACATTGTTGTTAATGATTGCAATAAGCATGCTCAAACTCCTAAGAATGCTATTTCCTATAAGCATGTTAATTTTTGTGGAATACATAGACCTTGTGGAATTAATCAAATAGAAGATGAATATTGCATCCATCACAGAAATGAAAAAACTAGAAAGTGGTCTAGAGATCTAGATGATCTTGGAGAAAAGTGTGTGCCCTCTATCCTTTTATTTGTGAACTTTGCCATAGAGTTGGTCATTTTAATTTTCAATGTTCCTCCAATGATAATTCAAACCCCATGAGTGCTGCAAATTTGTATTGTGATGATGAAATTATTCCTAATCAGCATGATGAACTTACCTTATTTTTAAAGTGTGAAGAGTTGTCAAGAAAAATTTCTTTGTTAAATATTAACGATCTTGATATTGATGATGTCCTGCATGGTTGTCTTTCTTATTGCATTGATAATAGCCATACAAATACTTACATACAAAATATTTTAGAAGATGACACCTTGCCAAAATATGATAGGACCGCTGTGTGTTTTCAACTAATTAATGAAAAGGAGGGATCCTCCCAAGTTTCTTCTATTGTTTCTAAAAGTAAATCAGGGTATGCGGACAAGCCACCCTTCAAGCCTCTTCCTCCTAAAGAAGGGGATGAGGAGAAGGAAGAGAAGAAGAAGAAGAAGAAGAAGAAGAAGGAGAATAAAAAGAAAGAGGTAACGGCGTATCCCCGCGTGAATGAGATAACGCTAGGTAACCGTAAGTATGTTGCTCCTAATGATTATTGTGATAATGAATCTGAATACGATGATCTTCCTATGCCCTTTACATACATTAGCGATCATGATTTGAATGAGCACACTACCTTTGATATTGGAAATCTCTTTGGTACTGATTATGAAAGTAATGATGATAGCATTATTCATGTCCCCTTAAACGATGATATTGAAAGCCCTAAGCTTGGGGATGTTGTGCTTGAAGATCCTATATTTGAGACTTCTACTTTTAGTGAAAATGATGATATTACATATTCTGGTTTAGATAATTGCTATAGAGATGTATATGACACATGTTACAATTATCCTTATGAAACTTGTCATAGTTATGATAGGCTTGCTAAAAACCATTCCCTTAGTATGCAACTTGTTTACCATGTTCAAATTCTTGATAATAATCTTGCTCCAATTACTATTAATGAGAATAACTCTTCTTATGCCAAAATTAATGATACTTCTATGCATATGAACCATGATAAGAATGTTTTAAGTGACGGGTATATTGTGGATTTCATCAATGATGCTACTGAAAGTTATTATGAGAGAGGGAAATATGGTTACATGCATCTTAATAATATTAAGTTTCCCCTCTTTATGTTGAGAATCTTTAAGTTACTCGTGTTTTATCCTCTTATGCTTGTTACTTTGCTCTTCATGAATTCATATGTGTATAAGATTCTTCTGCATAGGAAGCATGTTAGGCTTAAATGTGTTTTGAATTGCCTCTTGAAGCTCTCTTTTGCTTCAAATACTATTTCTTGCGGGTGCATCACCAAAATTGCTGAGCCCATCTTAATGGCTATAAAGAAAGAACTTCTTGGGAGATAACCCATGTGTTATTTTGCTACAGTACTTTGTTTTATATTTGTGTCTTGGAAGTTGTTTACTACTGTAGCAACCTCTCCTTATCATGTTTTTGTGCCAAGTAAAGTTTCTATGTCAAAGTAGATGTTATATTTGGGATCGCTGCGCAGAAAACATTGCTGTCTGTCACGAATCTGGGCACAGTTCTCTGTAGAAAATTCGAAAAAATCTGCCAATTTACGAGCGTGATCCTCAGATATGTACGCAACTTTCATTAGTTTTGAGTTTTTCCATTGGAGCAAGTCTGGTGCCAGCTTTAAATTCGTCTTTACGGACTGTTCTGTTTTTGACAGATTCTGCCTTTTATTTCGCATTGCCCCTTTTGCTATGTTGGATTCATTTCTTTGATCCATTAATGTCCAGTAGCTTTATGCAATGTCCAGAAGTGAAAAGAATGTTTGTGTCACCTCTGAACATGTGAATTTTTGATTATGCACCCTCTAATAAGTTTGCTTGAAGTTTGGTGTGAAGGAAGTTTTCAAGGGTCAAGAGAGGAGGATGATATACTACGATCAAGAAGAACGAAAAGTCTAAGCTTGGGGATGCCCGGTGGTTCATCCCTGCATATTTCAAGAGGACTCAAGCATCTAAGCTTGGGGATGCCCAAGGCATCCCCTTCTTCATCGACAAAGTATCGGGTTCCTTCTCTTGAAACTATATTTTTATTCGGTCACATCTTATGTACTTTACTTGGAGCGTCTGTATGCTTTTGTTTTTGTTTTTGTTTGAATAAATGATTGTTTGGGAGAGAGACACGCTCCGCTGGGTCGTATGAACACATGTGTTCTTAGCTTTTAATTTTCATGGCGAAGGTTGAAACTGCTTCGTTAATTGTTATATGGTTGGAAACGGGAAATGCTACATGTAGTAATTGGTATAATGTCTTGAATAATGTGAAACTTGGCAATTGTTGTGCTCATATAGATCTTGTTTAAGCTCTTGCATCATGTACCTTGTACCCATTAATGAATAATTACATAGAGCTTGTTAAAATTTGGTTTGCATGATTGGTCTCTCTAAGTCTAGATATTTTCTGGTTGAGGTGTTTGAACAACAAGGAGACGATGTAAAGTCTTATAATGCTTACAATATGTTTATATGTGAGTCTTGCTGCACCATTTCATACTTGAGTTTGCTTCAAATAACCTTGCTAGCCTAAACCTTGTATCGAGAGGGAATACTTCTCATGCATCCAAATACTTGAGCCAATATTCATGCCATTTGTGTCCACCATACCTACCTACTACATGGTATTTCTCCGCCATTCCAAAGTAAATTGCTTGAGTGCTACCTTTAAACCATTCAAAATTTATCACCTCTGATTTGTGTCAATGTTTTATAGCTCATGAGGAAGTATGTGGTGTTTATCTTTCAATCTTGTTGGGCAACTTTCACCAATGGATTAGTGGCTTCATCCGCTTATCCAATAATTTTGCAGAAAGAGCTGGCAATGGGATTCCCAGTCCCAAATTAATTAACAAAAATAGACACTCCTCCGTGGTATGTGATTGTTGGACGGCACCCGAAGGATTCGGTTAGCCATGGCTTGAGAAAGCAAAGGTGGGGAGGAGTGTCATCATAATAAAACTAAAATAAAAGGGCACTCCTTCATGGTATGAGATTGTTGGCAGGCACCCGAGGATTAGCCATGGTTTGTGAAAGAAAGGTTGGAAGGAGTGCCACCCAAAAATAAAATAAAATGGGAGCCGCTCTTTGAAGGTTTGTTTGGCAAGGGGGTTAGAGTACCCGCTACCATTCGTTGACAACAACAAACACTCCTCAAAACTTTACTTTTATGCTCTCTATATGTTTTCAAAATCAAAGCTCTAGCACAAATATAGCAATCGATGCTTTCCTCTTTGAAGGACCATTCTTTTACTTTATTGTTGAGTCAGTTTACCTATTCTTTCTATCTTAGAAGCAAACACTTGTGTGAACTGTGTGCATTGATTCTTACATGTTTACCTATTGCACTTGTTATATTACTTTGTGTTGACAATTATCCATGAGATATACATGTTAAAGTTGAAAGCAACCGCTGAAACTTATATCTTCCTTTGTGTTGTTTCAAAGCTTTATACTAAGAATTTATTGCTTATGAGTTAACTCTTATGCAAGACTCATTGATGCTTGTCTTAAAAGTATTATTCATGAAAAGTCTTTGTTATGTGATTCATTTGTTTACTCATTATCTTCATCATTGCTTCGAATCTCTACATTTATCTCATGCGCTTTACAATAGTATGATCGAGGTTATGATGGCATGTCACTTCAGAAATTATCTTTGTTATCGTTTTACTGCTCGGGACGAGAGAACTAAGCTTGGGGATGCTGATACGTCTCCGTCGTATCGATAATTTCTTATGTTCCATGCCACTTTATTGATGATATCTACATGTTTTATACACATTATATGTCATTATTATGCGTTTTCCGGAACTAACCTATTGACGAGATGCCGAAAGGCTTCTTGTTTTTGCTGTTTTGGTTTGAAATCCTAGTAACGAAATATTCTCGGAATCGGACGAAATCACCGCCCAGGTTCCTATTTTCCCGGAAGCTCCCACCGGAGGAGGATGAGAGGGGAGCCAGGGGGGCCACCACACCACGGCGCGGGCCGGGGGGGCGCGCCCTAGGGTGTGGGCAGCCCGTGGACCCTCCGACTCCCCCTCTTCGCCTATTTAAGCCTCTCGACCTAAAAACACCGACGGAGAGCCACGATACGAGAAAACCTTCCAGTCGCCGCTATCGCGAAATCAAGATTCGGGGACAAGTCTCTCGGCACCTCCGGACGGGAATTGCCGGAGTCATCTCCCGCCGTCACCGCCATCTTCACCTCCATCGCTGTCTCCATGATGAGGAGGGAGTAATTCACCCTGGGGCTGAGGGCTCGCGTAGCTATGTGGTTCATCTCTCTCTTTATGTGATCTAGTTGAATATCGTCTATGTGCTACTCTAGTGATGTTATTAAAGTACTCTATTCCTCCTCCATGTGTGTAAAGGTGATAGTGTGTGCACCGTGTGAGTACTTGGCGTAGGCTATGATTATGATCTCTTGTAGATTATGAAGTTAATTATTGCTATGATGGTATTGATGTGTATTATTCCTCCTACATATGCATGATGGTGATAGTGTGCATGCTATGTTAGTTCTTGGTGTAATTATGTTGATCTATCTTGCACTCTAAGGTTATTTAAATATGAACATTGCATTGTGGAGCTTGTTAACTCCGGCATTGAGGGTTCGTGTAATCCTACGCAATGCGTTCATCATCCAACAAAAGAGTGTAGAGTAGACCTATTATGTGATCATTGTTGAGAGTGTCCACTAGTGAAAGCAGGATCCCTAGGCCTTGCTTCCAAGCATCGAATCTCCGTTTGTTTACTGTTTTGTTGCATGTTTACTCGCTGCCATATTTTATTCAGATTGCTATTACCACTCATATACATCCATATTACTTGTATTTCACTATCTCTTCGCCGAACTAGTACACCTATACACGACAAGTGTATTTGGTGTGTTGGGGACACAAGAGACTTCTTGCTTTGTGATTACGGGTTGCTTGAGAGGGATATCTTTGACCTCTTCCTCCCTGAGTTCGATAAACCTTGGGTGATCCACTTAAGGGAAACTTGCTGCTGTTCTACAAACCTCTGCTCTTGGGGGCCCAACACTGTCTACAAGAATAGAAGCACCCGTAGACATCACATACCGCCACACAAAAAGTTATAACCGGACTCCTGCGGGAGAGCGGAACAAGTTAGTGTGATTTTTTGGCTGCCCGCAATACCCACATAACTGGTTCCTCATTCAGCTTGCTATCCTCTGGTACCTGTCGAAATAATGGGCTAATTCTTTCGCCCATGTAGTATTTAGATTTTCCTACAAATTTTAAAGCCAACATATATAAGGTGGTGGCAGCTCACAAGGGAGTGGCAACAAGAGTGGGAGCTAAGTTTAGTCCTACATGAAAAGTTGGAAGAAAGTTAGACCATTTTATAAGGTGGACTATTCCACCACTTGTAGTAAGTGAGTGAGAAGAGGAGTGGTACACACGCTCCTCCTCCTCATTACTCGCTCGTCTCGACGCGTGCACGCCGTGCTCGTGTTGTGTGGATTGAGCCTCGAATCGAAACTTGCTTTCTTTTTGCTGTTTAGGAAAAAAATAGTCCTAGACGGACGCATCACAGTTAGCCGGTTCGGGTCGCCCCCGAATCGTGGGCTATTTGTAACCGACTTAAAACATGTGACATGGGTGTGGCCCATGTTGTCCAGGGTTTCCTGAGCCTATATCGGGCTGCCACAAATACATATCTTATACATGAGTTAATGTTTTTCCACCTTTCTCTACTTGCACCGCCACCATAGCCTACTCCTTCCCGCCTACTGGCGTGCACCGGCGAATAGGAGAGCAGGTATTTGAAACCACTCATCTTTTTGATCATGTATGTAAGAGGCGAGTTAGGTTTTTGGAAAGCCCACTTCACGACTTCTCAAGTTCTTCATCACGGGTCCTCTACCGGACAGGTGGTCGGTGTTGTGTACCGTTGCTCCGCCGCTGTCTAGTACTTCGACCCGTCTTCTCCAACGTTGTCTTCAACAACATCACCATTGCATTAACAACTGCTTCATCTACAACTGATCGGTATGTGCGCCATATCCCGATATGTTTAGCGATGGCTATTGTATCGTATGCATTGTTGTTGTTCATGTTGCTTAATACATATATTATGTTCAAGTTTCACATGTTAACATATATTGTATTCATGTTTTATATTTTGAAATTAATCATGGAAATTATCCCTAATTTGAACAATCCAAAAACCTAATTGTAGGAAATTTCCCGAGTTAAGTATGGCTGGTTTTGCTGATGCACTGAGGCCAGATAAGTTTACCGATGTGCACTTTAAGAGAGATTAAGGCCAGACTCTGGCTTACTCATCTGAAAGTGTTCGAAGTTAGTAAAGACAAGCATGATGGAACTATCTTTGACGAATATTAGAAAAATTTCGAGGAAGCCAATACTCTCTTCATTGGAAGCGTTCTAAGTGTTCTTATTGATTGGTTGTGTGATGTGTACATGCACATAACATACGGAAAAGACTCCGAGATGCCCTGGATGCTAAATTTTGTGCAACCAACACATGTAGTTAATGTACATCATGGAGAGCTTCCATGACTTCGGGATGGTGAACAACCGTTCTATACTTGAACAAGCTCATGAGATAAATTGCATTCCGAAAGAGCTCAAACTCCTTAAGTTTGTCTTACCTGAAAAGTTTGTGGTTGGATGCATTACTGAGAAGTTGCCCCCTTCATGGAGAAACTTTGCCACAACTCTCAAACACAAGAGACATGAGATATCAGTTGGAAATCTGATAGGGTCTCTTGATGTTGAGGAGAAAGCTTAGCCTAAGGATACTACTAATAGAAGAGAGGGTCAATCTAGTGCCAACATGGTGCAGAAGAAACCCTACAACAAGAACAAAGGGAATAACAAGACCGATTTTAATAAGTATGTGAAGACTACAAGCTTCACGCATAAGAAGATGAACAAAGCTGATCTAAGATGCTTTACCAGTTGACATAGGCATCCCCAATGGGCCTGCCGAAGAAGGTACCTGGGGTTTATTGAAGGCCCACGACACGAAGTTTATGAAGCCCGGGAGCCTAGTTATGGAGTAGTTTGGAAATATAGAGTTGTATTAGGAATAATGGCTTGTAACTATCACGGGTTGGACTCAAAGAGTCTCCCGGACTTTGTAACTTGTGTATCACGAAACCCTCGGCTCCGCCTCCTATATAAGGGGAGTCAAGGGACAAAGATAGGATCGAACCATTGTTCATGCAACCCTAGTTTTCATAGCAGTCGAGTACTTTTCCGGCTGAAACCTTCGAGATCTACTTGCCCTCTACTTCCAACAAAACCCTAGTCTACAACTTGTAGGCATTGACAAGTTAATCCCTTGTCACCAGTGGAGAGGTTGGCCATTTTTATAAGGACTGCCCAGAACATGCATACCACAAGAAAAAGGAAATAATGTCTATGTTGTGACTGCTAGCAATGCTGATGGGTACGGTAATATCTTTATTGTTATTTCGGTATTTCAATATCCATGTTTGTGGATCGATACGAGTGCTAATGTTCATGTGTGTTCTGATATCTCTATGTTCACTTGTTACCGGGTCGCCCGGGATTCTTCTATCTTGATGGGAAATGGGTCATATGTTTTTGTTTCACTTCGGGGAATACCGTGCAACTGAGGAACGTGCATCATGTTCCTACTATGAACAAGAATCTAGTTAGCAACTCCCTTGTATGCAGAGATGGGTTTAAGGTTGTTTTATAGCCATATAAAGTACTTATTTCAAAGTTTGGACAATTTATTCGTAAAGGCTTTGAGTGCGGAGGGTTGTTTCATTTTTCTTTTATTGGTTTCATCAATAAGTCTGAGAATCATATTTGTGAAGATGTTACTGATGATACCGGTCTTTCGCACTCTATTTTATGTCACATTAATTTTGGTTTAATGTCTCGGCTATACATTATGAGTTTAATTCCGAATTTCACTATTGCCAAAGGTTTCAAGTGCCATATTTGTGTGCAATCGAAGCAATCTCGGAAGCCTCACAAGATGGCTGAGGAGAGAAACTTGACACCTCTCGAACTCATACATTCTGATCTATGCGAGATGAATGGCGTGTTAACAAAAGGTGGAAAGATATATTTCATGATATTAATTGATGATTCGACTATATTTTGTTACGCTTATTTTTTGCAAAGTAAAGATGAAGCTTTAGACTACATTAAAATTTATAAGGCCGAAGTTGAAAATCAACTAGCGAGAAATATCAAGCATCTTAGGTCGGATTGTGACGGTGAATATTTTCCTAAAATCTTTGACTATTTTTGTGAGGAACATGGTATTATTCATGAGATGACACCTCCCTACTCTACGCAATCAAATGATGTTGCCGAGAGGAAAAAATCGCACGCTGTCTGACTTGGTGAATTCCATCTTAGCCACTGCTTGTTTATCAAAGGCATGATGAGAGGAGGCTTTGTTGACTTCCTATCATGTCCTGAATAGAATTCCCAACAAGAATAAAGAGAAAACCTCTTACAAGGAGTGGGTTGAGAGAACACCGTCATTTTCTTATTCGCGCACATGAGAATGTTTGGCGAGAGTCAATATTCCAATTATAAAGAAGCGCAAAATCAGACCGTAGACAATGGATTGTATCTTTCTTGGTTATGCTCAAAGGAGCATAGGCTATAGAATTTTAGTAGTTAAATCTGAGGTACTTGATATGCATGTTGATACTATTATGGAATCTCATGATGCAATATTTTTTTGAGAATATGTTTCCTATGAAAGATATACATAGCACTGCTGGAATTTCTACTTAAATAACTCCTAAATCTAGTACATCTAATGAGTATTTTGAACAACCACGTGAGGATGTTACTGAGAAGGATGACAATGAAGCTCCTACACGGAGCAAGAGATAGAGGGTTGCAAAATCCTTTGGTGACGATTTTATTGTGTACTTTTTGGATGATACTTCCACGACCATTGTTGAGGCATATGCATCTCCAGATGCAGATGACTGCATAGAAGTTGTCCATAATGAGATGGAATCGATTCTTTTTAATGGAACATGGGAGCTATTAAAACTACCCCATGGTTGTAATCTTGTGAGCTGTAAGTGGGAATTCAAAAATAGATAAGGCCTGATGGTACTATTGAGAAGTACAAGGCACGACTTGTAGCGAAAGACTACACACATAGAGAAGGCGGAGATTACTTCTACACTTATTCACATGTCGCTAGACATACAACCATTCGTGTACCACTGTCTATGGCTGCCTCCTATGGTCTTATCGTTCATCAAATGGACGTAAAGAAAAAATTTCTTAATGGAGAATTGGAACAGAAAATCTATATGAACTTCCCAATAGGTTTGTATTAAAATTTGAAGAAAGAAATGTGTGCAAGTTGTTGAAATCTTTATATATGTTGAACAAGCACCTAAGCAATGGCATGAGAAGTTCGACGGAACTTTAACTTCTATAGGTTTTGATATTAAAGAGGCTGATAAGTGCATTTACAATCTCCACGGTGGGGGTGAAGGTGTTATAATATGGTTGTATATGGATGATATCCTCATCTTTGGTACAAACATGAAAGTAATAAACGAGGCAAATATTTCTTGTCAAAGAGCTTTGATATTAAAGATCTCGAAGAAGCTGATGTGATTCTAAACATTAAATTGATTAAGAATGAGAGTGGAATTACTTTAACACAATTCCATTATGTTGAGAAGATCTTGAGCCGGTTCGGCTATAGTCATAGCAAGTATATTTCAACACCTTATGATCCCAGTGTGATACTACACGTGAACCGGAGAAATGGCAGAGAAGAATTGAGATATTCTCAGATCATTGGCTCACACATGTACTTAGCGAACGATCTAGACCCGACATCTCTTATGCTAAGAAGTTTGAGTAGGTTCATATCAAATGCGAGTACTTACCATTGGCATGCACTTGATAGGTTCATGCGCTAACTATGTGGTACAATGAGTTATGGGATGAGTGCGACATTTTGGAGGCTGAGGTATATGTAGCACTTTATTTTCAAACAATCAAAGTTCATATTTCAAAATTTCAAAAAAAAATCGAAACAAAATTCTAGAGGTATCCAATGATGTACGCTAAAATGGTGTAAAATCTCAATGCATACTAATTTGTAATCTAGGATACAAGAAATTAACAATATCTCACAACTTTTATAGTCTTGCAATGTGCATTATTCACTATAAAACTTGTCAGAATTTGTCATTGTTTGGTAGCCTAGAATACGAGGAGACTTTAAAACTTTGTAGTATATATTATTGGCTATCTCTATAATTTTGTTTCAGATTATTTAAACACTGAAATATGAATTCTAACTGTCGCAAATAATAGGCTGTGTGTAGCTTGGCATCTATTTTACGTTTTCCGTTATGGAAAATTCACTATGCAGGGCACCCATTGCTGGCTGTGCTTGAAGGATATGATGATTTTAACTGGATCTCTAGACCACAAGTGGTGGGTAAGTATTTACCTTTGAAGGTGGCGCAATATCATGGAGATCTTGCAAACAAACCATATAGACGAGGTCAACTATGGAAGAAAATTTTGCTATTTTAGACACGTCCACTGTTGAATCGGAATGGTTGCTTGAGCTCCTTATGAACTTTCCTATGGTTGAAAAACATGTTCCGGTAATTCTTTTGAATTGTGACGACCAAACAGTAATTAATAAAGTGAATAATTTTAAGGATAATATGAAGTAATCAAGAAACGTAAAGAGACATTTGAAGTCTCACAAAAAATTGCGAAACTTCAGAGTAATAGTTGTTACATATATTTAAACAGACAAAAATCTGACAAATACCTTTACAAAGGGACTATCATGTAATGTGGTAGAAAATGCATCGAGTGAGATGTGTTTGAGACTTGTAGATGTTATAGCATAGTAGTAACCCAATGTTTGTGAACGGAGATCCTGTGAATTAGGTTTTGGGAAAACAAGCTAGTGGTTTAACTGCGGAGAGTATTCTCTAACCCTCTTTAAGATGCACAACCTCAATGATTGTAAGGCGGGTTGGCAACATGAATTAATGTGTTTATGATGGCTATTTTAGCAAAGATGTTATTCTACGTAGCATTCTTGAAAGAACACACTTATATGTGTTCAATTGTTAAATGTCGCAATCTATGAGATTTAGGTGATTTCTAATAAACTCATCAAGAGACCAGAAAGTATGACGTATATGCTTCACCCGCAGGGTAGGCTACTGAAAGCTATGTATGGTTATGACCTTGAGTGAAACATGTTCACAAAAACTTGCAATTCAAGACGTAGTCCATTGTTCAAGTGTGAATGAATGTAGCTTAAATCTCTAGGAGGAAGTTATTTCCTCCATTTGAAATGCCTCTGTTTGAAGTTATTCTGAGACTAGAACGCCGTTTGAAATAGCTCTATTCCAGAGGAGGGGCCTGCGCGCAGCGGTCAGGGCGGAACCCTTGGTCGTGTGGTGGAGGTGCTCCCCTCAAGATCTGCCAAGATCTTGGGATGGAGGCATCTAGTTGTGGATCTTGTGATCCCGCCAAGATCCTCCATCGACGTGGCTTGGTCGTGCGGAGGCGCGTGGGGTGCTGTTGGCCTAGATGCGACGTGCTGGGCTTTTCTAGGTGCGGTGGCATGGAGGCTTCGGTGGTCTGGCCGGGCGGTGGATGGCGACTGGCGACTGAGGGAAAGCTCACCTCTGGTTTTGGCCGGAGCCGAAAGTGACGACGCTCACGGGTGTCGATTCCTTCTTGAAGGCGCTGTCGTGGTACCATGTTCATCTTCACTTTTTCCAAGCTACGGGGGAAACCCTAGATCTAGATTTTTCGGATCGGATGATGTTCGTGTCTCTTCGTCATGTCCGTGTTGTGGGCATCGTTCTTGGATCCCGACTCGACTGGAGGGACCAGTGGTGGTTTGGTGTACGTCTTAGCGTGTCGACACGGCGAGACTTGGCGTCATGGTGCTACGGGTCTCGGTAGGACGTGCCATGATTGACTCGCATAGGGAGAAGTCGCTATATAGCGCCATGGCAACGTCGATGGGAGGCCTGGCAAGGTCAATGCCTTGATCCTTACTGAAGATGGATCGGCGGAAGATGGTGGCAGCGATTTCTGAAGCGTGTGCAATGGTGTGCGTTCGAAATTTGCTAGACCGATCTGTGCTCCCGACTCGCTGTTGGGCGTTTTGGTGCGGGCTCCAGTATTCTGATGATGTGCCTAGTTGAGGTCCGGGCATTAGGCCCTAACAAGATCACTCCTTCATAAAACTTGTAGGTGTTGCGACATTTGTTATTAGCAAGGCGGCTTCAATTTAATCCTTGTATTTTTTTAAAGATTTTGTTGAATAATTTTAATAAAAGAAAGTTGGGTCGGGTGTGCAGAATTTCAAAAAAAAAATGTTAAAAAAATGTTACTTATTAGAAGCTTTACATGGACACTTGCTTCGGCCGAAGCTTAAGCCACTATGAACCCACCAAAGAGACCGTAGGAAGTCCAATACCCTCCTTGTGGAAAGACGCTGCACACTTACATAGCCAGCTCACGCCGGCGCCATGAGGCGGCGGCCCCGGCGCAGCAGGCAGCACCCGCCATCCGCCGACGCTTCCCAGAGCGAGTCGTCATCTCCGCTCCCGTTCACCACGAACCTCGCGACACACAGCCTCACCGCGCGACAAGGACTCCTCGAAAACACATCGTCCGGCCGGCACGTCAAGCTCCCTCGCCTCACTGCTGACCCGCCGGTCTCTCATTGCTCTGTCACTGCACACAATCTGCTCGACATAACGTAGCACCCCATTGTTAGGCGGCGCCACTTACCACGCGAACACGCGCATGCTGCTGAACCTCAGGGACCTGGACAGCCCACGCTCGGTCCGACCGGCCGGCAGGAGCAGCTTGCCCGAGAGATCCTCGGACGGCGGGACGCCGTCGTGCGAGACACCGCGCTCGTAGGCAGCCGAATGGTGCACGGCGAAGCGGCAGCTCTGGGACTTGTTGCCGTCGGAACGTGTGTGCTCCTGTCCCCTCAGCGAGAGACATTCCGGTTGCGCCCTCAGCGGGCCGCGGGAGGCGCCGCCCTCGCGCGACACGACGGGCTCGTTGAGCGGCGAAGGACGCACCGCGAACCGACAGCTCTGAGACTGGTAGCCGCCGCCGTCGAAGCGCACCTTCTCCCGACCGAGCGCAGGCGCCCCGACGGTGGCCAGCTTGAGCTCGCACCGAGCCGCCGAAAGCAGCTCCCGCGAGAGAACGTCCATCTTCGGTGGCGGAAGGCGAGCGGGGCCGTGGAAGTCGTACGGGAAACCGACCTCGTCGTCCGGCGAAGGGCGCACGGTGAAATGGCAGCTCTGAGACTGGTAGGCGCGACGCGCGTGCTCGTGCCCCCGCGTCACGGTGCCGCCGGTGGCGAGGTAAGCGTAGGTGTCGGCAGCCCTCGCCATCGACCTCCGCTTCCTCTTGATCGTCGCGTAGACGAATGGGATGAGGCCCACTATGGCCATTGCGCGCTCTCTGCTGATCGGCAGCACACCACCGGATCGAGGGAGCGGGAGGCTGAGGCTTGTCGCTATACTTCTTGAAGAAGAGGTAAAAGGAATTGGCATCACCAGGTTTCTTATACTACAGAAAAGGATTCGGTAGAGCGTGGCGTCCAACCTAAAGAGCTTCTTCATGCTGGATCAACATGCACTAATCTATGCCAGATTTGGTATTCCCGGCAGCTAGGACCATGTGACGACGGCTGTATAATTTTGCACTTTACAGGTGAAGCTCAACGTCTCTGCATGCATGCGAACAATTCCTTTAAGAATATTTTCATGAGATCGATATCAGCTAGCCGCCATACTGTGTATAAACAAGCTCAGGTGCTCAACCATACACTAATAGCCGAGCTGATCTGGAATAGGTGCATCACAAACATGCAGAGAGAAACGGACATATATGCTGCGGTATCTGATAACCATGTTGGTTTGTTCATCTCACCATGATTTTGCCAGCGCTGAAGCACTTGATTTTGTTTGCCGGGGAGAAAGAGCCAAGAAGAAGAAGCCACATGCTGTTGGACCGATCGTTGTTTTTCTTCATGAAACCTTGTTGCGCTGTTGCGCGCCACTGTCTTTTTTAAGATGCTCTTTTTCTCTGTCATTTTTGAGTTCAGAGTTGTCCCTCCTTTTTCGGGTCCAGAGTTGTATGGCCATGAAAGAATTTATAATTCACATGTTACAGGTTCAAATCTCGGTGAACCGACCAGGTCGGCTAGACTAAATAGCATTAAACCACTATTTTACAGTTCAAATTTACCAAACACCATGACTTTACGTTCGCCGAACAAAAACCGCCACATTTTGCCAAGTTTTTAACAAAAAAACACTAAACGTAAATTTATGGCAAATTGACAGAGTTTCTGCCGGGTTGGACCTACCTGTAAGGCCAACATGGCAGAAATCTGACCAAATAGGCAGGGACCCATATATCATCTCAATTTTAAAATCAAAATCAATAAAAAATCGAAAATCTCCCAACTAGCCCGTGCCATCGCGCTTGGCCGCCGCCGCCGTGCTTCCCTCCGCCTCTTGGCCACCGCCACCGCGCCATGGACGGGTCCGCTGCTACGCCTGGCCGCCCCTCCTCTCAGCCCCTTCCCGCTGCCGCTACACCTAGGCAAAACTTAGGCCGGGCCAGGTTTCGGGCCAGGCTCAAAAAAGCCCGAAGCTAAAAAGTCAAGCCTGACCCCGACCCGGCCGGACCGTTGGGCTTGTAAATCAGGCCCGAACCCGACCCGAACAAGCAAAATCTCGGCCCTGCACGAGAGGCCCGGCCCGATCCTTAACTAAGTAGTGAAACTACAAGCCCGAGCCCGGCCCAGCCCAACGTTGGAGCTTAAATATCATGCCCGAACCCGACCCCACATGCAAGCCAGGCCCGGCTCGTCCCGTCGCACAGCTCCACCTCCGGCCAGGCCGCCGCAGCTTGCCACATGTCACTGCCATCCGGGGTGCTGCCGCCTGGCCCTACTCCATGTCCTTGTTCCCACCGCCATGCCATGGGCGAGCCCTAGCCGCCCCTTCCTAGCCCCGTCGGGGAGCTCCGCCACGACGCCAAGAGTGCCTACTCGCCGGGAATCAGACCAAGGTCGCATTCTTCTTCTTGGAGAGACGGGAGCGCGCAGGAGGCCCATCCTTGTCGACGGTGGCCGTGCTGGGGCCGTGACCTGGGACAGCCGCGCCACGGCACGCGGAGCTTCTCTTTGCCGGCGTCCCGCTCACGAGCGAAGGGAGCAGGAGTCGTGTTGGGAGCGCCAGGGTGGCTGACTGGAGCACGCCGCCAGAGGTGCTAACACCATCACTGGGACTTACACGGGCGGCGGAAGGGCCTCCTAGGGCAGTACGGTCTGACAGCGGCACTATGGTGGCAGGACGTGGGTTGACTGGACACTGTGGCAGGTGAATGGCCGGTAGTGCGGCAGTGGAGATCCGGTCAGGAAGGAGACGACCTCCTCCTATTTTTATGTTTTTTATTTTATTTTTTAATGTAGGCTGACCAATGGGACCTAGGTCCACGTCAGCAAGTTCATTGACTGTGATCCCACCTCATCCCTAACACTAGGCTAGATCTTTTAGAATTCTTTAGATATAAAAATTGGTTCAAATCTAAAGGACGTACCCAGTGCTGAGAGCTCCCGCACTGTGCGGGGTCTGGGGAAAAAATTGGTTCAAATCTAAAAAAGATAAATTTTAAAAATAGTATAGGGCGAACCCTATATGCCGACAAGATCGGTAGTTACCGCGAAACACCCCCCCCGAACCCTATATATGACTGGTTGGGTTGTTTTCTTCTTCAGATTTAATTTGTTTAAAAACATAAAAAATGATCATTTTCTAAATTTGTTTAAATATTTAAATATAAGTTTTAAAATGTTCACATTCAAAAAAAGTTCAATCTAAAAAAATTCAAATTTAAATGAAAACAAGTTTTCAAAAAATGTTCAATTTCTCAAGTTTGAAAAAAAATCAAAATTTTAAAAAAAGTTTTCAATCTTAGAAAATGTTCAATCTCTAAAATGGTCAAATTCGAAAGTGTTTAGTTTTAAGAATTGTTCAAAATTAAAATATTAAAATCTAAAAAATCAAATTTTAGTATTGTTCGTATTTAAAAATATAATCGTTTTAAAAGAATATTCAAAATTTGAAATAGTTCAATTTTTGAAACTATTATAATTTTGAAACCGTTCAAATGTAAAAATTATTCCTAGTTTTTAAAAGTGTCAAAAGTATTTTTCTTAAAACTTATTAGATTTTTTTTAAAAAATATTAACATAAAAAGTAGAAAAAAAAATTAAGAACAAATCATAGATGAGACCACGACCTAGCTAACCCGACATGGCCTTAGCGAAATATCAAGAAGAAAAATATTAGATTTAAAAATAGGCTAAAAAGGGAAAAACATGAAAACCAAAAATACAAAAAGCAAAAAAATAAAAAAGAAAAAATAAAACCGACAGAAAAAACTAAACCAAAAAAGTACCGAAGAAAAAGTAGAAAAAATAGAAAAAAAACAGATGGACAGTGGCCCCCTAGCCCACTTCCTTTAATCTGCCCCTTAGATGGGTGGGAAATAGGTTTAGCGGGGAGCTGCTTTACACCAACCTGGTCGGTGTATAACAGCCACCGACCACCCCCCAGGTCCTTGTTGGGCCGGCCCACGATTCACTGAGACTGGTTTGCTGTGGATTTGGTATGTTGGGCCGACCCAAGTTTGTTTTTCTTTTTTCCTTTCTTATTTTTTCTCCGTTTTAAAATCTGAACAGTTTGAAATTTGAACAAATTTTGAATTGAACGATTTTCAAATTTGAATAAATTTCAAAAAATGAAATATTTTTCAAATTTGAATAAATTTTGAAATTGAACGATTTTGGAATTTGAACAAATTTCGAAATTGAACGATTTTTGAATTTGCACGATTTCGAATTTGAACAATTTTCGAATTTGAACACTTTTTTATTTTGAATATTTTTGAAATTTGAATTTTTTTTGAATAAATTTTGAAATTGAACGATTTTGGAATTTGAACAAATTTCGAAATTGAACGATTTTCGAATTTGCATAATTTCGGATTTGAACAATTTTCGAATTTGAACACTTTTTTATTTTGAACATTTTTAAAATTTGATATTTTTTCAGATTTGAACAAAAAAGAAAAACAAAATAAGAAGTAAGAAAGAAACAGAAAAGAAAAGGGAAAAAAATAAAAAAACGAAAAAAGAAAAAAGAAACAGAAAACCGGAAAAAGACAGCGAACTGGGCCTGGCCCAAAACCCGACCAGGGGTGTGCGGTGGCCGGTAGCAACCGACCTGGTCGGTGTATAGGTTTTACCGGGTACGACTAAAAAAAGACCGACCTTCTTAAAGGTCTGATTCGTTCGCGAGCATCGCTCTCCGTACGACGCAAGGCGGTCCCAGAATTTTCCACCGTGACGCGAGCGACGAGGGCGCGTGGACGTGTACCTCCACGGACAAGAGAGCGCGTACTTCCTCGTACGTATAGCGGACGCGGGCGAGCACGACCAAATCCATCCGCATCGAGGCGGCGCGTGCATGCATGTCAAAACAATCAAAGCCATCATCGATCGATCATTGCACAGCTACCTTGAGAAACGTATTATCACGGCTAGCTAGTATATGTACTATCTCCGTCCCAGTTCATAGGGCTTACGCGTATCCCTAGGTTCTCAATTTTGGCAACATAATATTAATTGTACAACACAAAAATTATATCATTAGAAAGTAGAACACGTGAGCTTTCTAATCATATATATTTTGTAATATATAACTTGTATTATCATTGTCAAATTTACGACATAGGAACACGCGCAAGCCCTATGAACTGGGACGGAGGGAGTAGGTTTTTTTTGTTGACGCATAACACAAGTACCTTACAACACACGAGTACAATTATGTACAATACACGAGTACAGTTGCGAACAACAGACGAGTACAGTTGCAGTCGCGCACAAGAGCAGGTATAGTCGCGCACAAAGCAGATACAGTCGCGCACACTAGCAGGTACAGTCACGCACAACACACGAGTACAGTTGAACACACGAGCGAGTACAAGTACAATCACGCACACGGGCAGGTACAAACGCGCATACGAGCAGGTGCAGTCGTGAACACGAGCAAGTACATGTACATACATGGCACACTCAGTGCATCGCGTATGCAGTCATCGCATGAGCGAAGTAAAGAAAAATTGCACCAAATACACTAAAAATAGAGTACTTATCTTAAAACACAAGTACATTAGCACACACGGTACAAACATAATATTATTGGAAGTACGAAAAAAGTATCTCCAAACCTATCAACATGGGATCTAGTTTTGAAGATCTCGACGCGAGGATCTCAAAAGTGAAAACGGTTCGCAATTTGACTTACGGTTCTCAAGATATTTCATTTTGAAAAACGAATCTAGAAGAAAAAGGGAAAACCGCCTCTCTCCTCCTCCCCCATCTTCCCCTTGCGCATGGCGACGAGACCACTTCCAGGGATTTTCGCACACACGCCGTGTCGCGTGCGGAGCGAGTTGTCCTCCCTTCACGAAGGTCAGACTTTTTCTAGAGTTTTCGGGTTTTACCGGTTTAGCGCGCTGGCCACAAGGGTGTCTGGGCCGGGCCTTCGAGATAAAGAACAGATGGGCTGGCGTGTATTCATGCTCCACTATAGTCGAGCCTGAGGTTACCTTACGTGGCCCGGCCCACAAAGGCCCAACTAAGATCTCTCCCCCACGACCTGCTGCGTCGGCCGCCGGAAGGAGGAGAGACACGCCGCCGTCTCGCCTCTTTCCCCTCCCGCAAGCCGCAGCCAAGCCGCCGAGCGAGCGACAGGAAGATGTCCAAGTCGTGCAAGGGGCTGGCCATGGAGCTCGTCAAGTGCCTCAGCGAGACCGACTGCGTCAAGGTCAGCCGCAGCTCCCCCCTTCCGCACTCTCCTCCCCTCTTCTCCTCCCCACGCCTCGCCGTGCCGCCACTGCCGCCCCTTGCTTCGTTTCGGGTGTGTCTGTTTAGATGTTCAAGGGCTGATACGGGGGGAAGGGATCGGGAAACGAAGGGATGGGAATGATCCGGGCAGTTGCGCCGCTGCTTGTAGTCTCCTTTGTTGTTCGAGCGACGTGGCGGTGCAGACCACCGATTTGCTCTTCTTCCCCTGATGATTGCAGTGTGGTTTTCGCGTGCAGGTGCAGAATAGGCCGTACAAGGAGTGCGCGGGGGAGAAGGTGCCCTGCATCACCAGCGAGTGCGTCGGCCTGCGGGAGACCTACTTCAACTGCAAAAGAGGCCAGGCAAGTCTCCAATTTGCTCGACTACGCCTTGTTTCCTGTCCATAAGTTTCGCGTGTGATAGTTGTTTTGTTGCTCATCACCTGTGCCAGTTTCCTTTCGATGAATTCTGTGTGCAATCATCATTCTATTGCGCTGTTAGATGTTACTACTACGTGTGCATGTGAGCGGCTAGCTGATCTGTGGGCGATGAGTTTGTCTGCAATTTAATGTCAATTCCGGCATCCAGCACTTGTTAGGTACTTGCAACGGTGCTAGGCCCGCTCCCTTGCAGTTGCAAGTTTGTTGATTGATGTATTATTATGAACTGGTACAGTACATGTAGCTGGCGGAGAGCTTGCAGTTGAACATGTCTTGGGCCTGGCACAAAGCCTGCATTCATGGTTGATGCTCTCGCAACCAACGCTCAGGGGTGCTAGTGCCATTTAATTGGTACAACAATGCCAATGGAAATATCTCTGGCATATGATAAGTTAGTTAGGCTTTGATTTCTGGCCCTGTTGGATGTCCAAGGATTTCAGAGTCGAGGTGGATTTTACACGTAGATATGATGAGTGTATCGTTGATTTAATCTGAATCAAGATAACATGAGATTCTTTTATCCACCTACAACTTGAACAGGGTCGAGTAATAAGCTAATAATACCCATGGAATTTAAATCGCTGGTAGTCCTTCCTGTGAACTTTAACATTAAGTACTCGGCCCTTTACATGTTTGTTGTACTGTTTTTTAGTATCTATGCATCTTAAAACTAATAAAACCGTAGTATTTCCATGTTGTACAACAGACCTCACCAAAGATGTGAGAAAAAAAAACTACAATTGTAAGAATGGTCAATAGCAAGAATCTTTTTTCCTTGTTTGTGCAATAAGAACAGTAGATTTTGACTGATGGTCAGAATCAGAATTTCTCTCTAACTATTCCGGTATGCTACATATCCTCAAAATATCCATTATTTTAAATTTAAGAAGCAGATTTAGCTAGAAAAAGGCTATAGTATGATAACTTGAGTACATGATGATCAATAGATGATATCATATGTATTTGTTCTCAATAAATGATAGCAGTTTGGATGCTTACCTTCAAATTCAATTGCTATATACATCTCTGGATTTGTTGGGACACCACATTATTATAATGTAAAAAGAAGTGTACCGTAATTTGTTGACTCGGTGATAAACTTGATCTTTCTCCTCCGATCAAACAACATAGCCGGGACACAGAGATCCATAAACTTCGTACACATTATTCCTTTAGATAATGCAGTTCCAAATTCTGCAGCCATCACATAAGCAACTCCTGCTTTTGTTTTTATTGAATTACTTGTATTGGTACTCTCAGTTCTTATACAGTTTATTCTCTTCATTGACTTGGATGGTTTCATATTTCAATTTGATTCTCTTCATCTTCTCTGAAGGCTTCAAAACCCTACAGATTGCCCCTTTTGGTTAATAGCGATGGAATCTGGTTCTGGAAACCGAGCCCTGTGTGACTTTACTCGAGAGCTACCTTTTCCGCAGATCTAGCATCTAAATGTTTATTTTTTTGTTCAAAAGGATAACTACTAAAATTACCCCAATTGATAAATGGCATAATATTATCTCTAGTCAAAAAAGGTACTTGTGCTCTGCTCAATTTTATGAAAATACAATTTATGCTATGCAAGATGGATTTGTATGGAAGTTTTTTTTTTTTTTTTGGAAAGAACGTTCTAGGGTACACTCCACTATTCACTGTTCCTTTGCTCATTCTGGGAGAATCCTGATTGCGATACGATTAAGTATTACGTTTTCACTCCCTTTTTTCTCTCTCTATCCTTCATCTTCAGTGGACAATTGATTTGCAGAATTCGTAAACATTTTTTGCATTTCAACATAATTTTGTCATCACTGGCGTACATAAGGAAGAGTGTTTACCATAAAGAGACATCAATACATCATAATTAGACTTCTAACACAGCACACACTAGATGCGACTATATCCACTAACATTTCACTTATCGGGTGCGAATGACTGCCCTCTTGTGCCAGTCCTACACCCCAGTGTTGGCTACATGGAACATTTGTCCTTCATTGTCTTTTTCACAGACCACTCTTTCATCACAAGATAATAAACTATGGACAGCTGCACGTCTGTCTGTTATCTTGCGTCTCTTAGCAGGTTTACATACTGATAGCCACACTACTGACTAGCATCTCACTCGTAATTAAATTAATACAAATGTGAAAGCTTATTCTGGACAATTGCACTCTGAATGGTTGATGGTGTGGAAAAAAACATTTGTTCTCGTTTCCCTGTCGATATCTGAAAAAAAAAAAAATTTCTGAGATGCTCAAGATGTTCGATATTGCTGTTTGTATCACCGTTTTCTTCACAATAAACAATATCTGAATCAAGATAACATAACACTTTTCTTTTATCCAGCAAGATAGGCTCTGGTACTCGTACTTGGCCCTTTACATGTGTATTGGCTTTTAGTTTATATGCATTGAAAACAAATAAAAGGGTAGTAATCCAATATTGTGAAACAGCCTGTGCACAAAAGATGTGAGAAAAGAACTACAATTGTAAGGACAATCAAAGGCAAAAATCCTTTTTTCCTTGCTTGTCAGATTAGAGTCTCTCTTTAGTCTTTAACTGCTATACACACATCATTTTTGTCCGATTTTGGTACGATGCTACACACCAGCCGTAGATGGATTATATGGGTGGGGCCAGAGTGAAGGATATGATGGCACCAATGCATCAGACAAAAATCGTACACAAAGGATCATACACAGAGTAATATCGTTCTACATATCCTCAAAGTATCCACTATTGTAGATTAAAGGAGTATATTTAGCTAGAAAACCCTGTTGTATGATGACTTGGGTACATGAAGATTATAGTTGTTTGGATGCTTACTTTCAAATGCAATTACTGTGTACATCTCTCATGTATAAGTACTTATAGACAGCTCATGCCATTTCTTTCTACATAGATATGATCATATATTCGTTTGCCTCACATTTATGATAACCCATTACCCTTAGGTGTACAAGTTATGAATGTGACATACGACCTACTTTAAGAACATTCGATAGGTTTGGCCTATTATTGTTGCATTAGATGCTGTTGCTCTACCCCTCCTTTTTAGATGGCTATCCATTATAATGGTCCATATATTTAACTTCCTTTGATACCATATTGGATTATGGGTTGCTATATATTTAATCATTGTTCTGCTTAGGACTTTTCGACTGTTGTTTTTTGCATGTGGAAATACTAATTTTGTCAAAATTGCAACAGGTTGACATGCGAGCTCGGATACGGGGGAACAAGGGCTATTAATGGTTGTGCATGTGAACTCCCTTATCCAGTTGAAACTTCTAGCCAAATTATTCACTACAGGACATCTTGTGTTCCGTACATAATTTTGATCTCTACACAATCATAATGTAGTTCATATTGTATTTTCTTTGTGATAGGGGAAATGAACCTACTGAGCACACGAGCAGCAGTTTCACTTGATGAGAGGGTGCATCTCTATTTTTCTGCCTAACTATTGTCTTATGGACCATCAAAAATGTTAAATCACAATTTAGTTTTCCTTCATTTTTCTGTTAAGGAAGATGAACTAACTCAATAGCACGTGAGTGGTTCCGTTTGATGAGAGGTGCATCTCTTTGTTACTGTCGAAACTTTTGTCTCCAGAATTCCTCAAGCAGAAAAAAGGCAGTAAAATTTATATCTGTTAATCTTCTTCGTTTCTTTATTTTGAGCATGTCGTATGTATCTTGAAATAAAAATTTCACCTCAGGTGAGCGTCTCGCTTCTCAAAAATAGCCTATACTCATATAATCCATACACGGCTAATTTTCACCTCAGCACGATCGGAGTTGCCCTGCTGAAATAGCCTTACATCGTATGTACGGCTAATTGCATAAGCAGTCTACTGATTCTCCATGTGCAGTACAAAATATTAGCGTCGCTGTTAATCTGGTTTTGGTACAGTCATTTTCAGATACCAAGTTTTCTTTTTTGCTAGCTCTTTATTCGTTCTAGTCGAAGTCATGTGTCACGATGATTCAACTTTTTTTGTTCTCCTTTTCTTGCTCTCTTCTAGTTGTTGAGAAATCCCTTTCTTATGCCAAAGCCAGATTCTTGAGTCCAAAGATATGAGCCTCCTTTTCCACTGCCTATCTTCTCGATGCTATCACCACCACATGTACAGTAGCACAATTGTCCATGCTATTTCTCTCTTCCCGATTGCCGTGATGGAAGCCTGTGCCCTGCCCGGGGAGAAGAGAAAAAGAAAGGAGCTAAAACTGCTGGGGATCGAGGCTAATGAGCCGGCCATGATTAGACCGTATCGGACGGCGATCCCGACGAAACCGATCGAAACCACTGACCTTTTTGGCCGATCCGTGGCGTCCCCATGCCGCAAAGCGGATCCTAAACGTTTCAAGCGCAAGCGACTCTCACTATAGCGTGCCATTTACAAGCGACTCCATAGCTCAAGTTCTCTTCATCTTTGAGATGATTTAAGGCCTGCTTAGTTATGTTGTACTAATCCCAATCTGAAAACGTAGCTAGAGTAAATATCATGGAACCTTAATACTGCATGAGGCTTCATCTTTCATTCACGGGGTTCTAGAAAGGTGGGAGTACGAAAAAAAAATTCATTATTGCAGTGCAAAATCTAGTCTAATTATGCAGGGATTGTATTTACAGTAAAGTTTGTTTGATTACTCTATACAGGAAACAAATTATTCTTTACAAGAGATTTCAGTGAATAGAAATCTTACTATTCAATACAGTGAAATATATTTGAGAGAATTATATAGGGTTCAGTTCCAGAGATTTAACTTAACCAGCACAACAAAAATCTAAGGATTATAACCCTCCAAAACTTCTATAAAGATATATCCTTTGATTCAAAGAGACCGTTAAGAAAACCACCACTTTTAGGTCTCTCTTCACATAACCACGACTTATGTGACTAGTGCCATAAAATTGCCCTTTCTCATTTGCGTTATGTTAACACATGAATGTGCAGTTACAGTTAGACGTTTCTCTCTATGCCGGATGCAAGAAGCGATGTCAAATGCATTGTTTACTTATATTAAATGTTGTGGTTTACGTGGCAAGCGCTTCACTAGGCAAAATATTCATTTTAATGTAAGCCCTTCCAAAAAAAAATATTCACAACTTGGTTGCGGAGGGGGGGCAGCGGCCCCCTGCTTACACAAGGCCCCGTCTGGAACGCAACATTTTCACTGTCGAGGAGAGATAAGAGGAGAAACAACAAAGTTAAGTTTACGCGTGATTTTCATAGGTGTTCCCGATCAGCTCCCCCACCGCCGTGTTCAGATCAACTCCGCTGTGGAGACATGGAATTTAAAAAAACATTGTAATTCCGTTTGTGTCTGTGTGTGTGGAAGAGAGGCCGGCGGAGAAGGGGCATCTGTCCAATATAAGGGATGGGGAAGGTTATGTAGGATCAAGTTTTTCATTAGCAAGTGTGTTTCTGCTTCTTGTACATATATCTATTAGGCAACGTTTGGAACGCGGGATTTTCATAGGAATTTCAAATGATAGGATCAGGTTCTTTTTTGTAAACAACGATATTTTGATAAGGTAGATTGGCTACTCGGATATCTCGAGCGCCCTCAATCTCATATATTTATATTAGGTACAATGTCGGTAGGATTACAATGTATAGGACTAGGACTTCGGACTTCCTATTTGACTCATACACAAATTCTATCTCTAACATCCTCCCTTAATCACAACTTAGACAAGTTGAGATTATGTTTGAAGAGTTCAAAAGCTGTTCAACAGGAAGTGGCTTTGTGAACCCATCTGCAACTTGATCTTTAGAAGAGATAAAATGAATCTCCAATTGTCTTCTCAAAACTCGTTCTCTGACAAAATGAAAATCAATCTCAATATGCTTTGCTCTAGCATGAAAGACTGAGTTTGCTGACAAATACGTTGCTCCCATATTATCGCACCATAAGCATGGTGTCTGTGTCAGTCGAACTCCTAGTTCAGCAAGTAATGACTGCACCCATATCACTTCAGCAGTAGCATTTGCTACAGACTTATACTCTGCTTCAGTGCTTGACCTTGAGACTGTAGCCTGCTTCTTAGCACTCCAAGAGATTAAGTTCGGTCCAACAAACACAACAAATCCCCCCGTGGACCTGACAGACTTTGTTAACTGCATAGGAGATATCTGGTCGTCTAAGAGTAAGATACTGCAGAGCACCTACCATGCTCATGTAGTTAGTGCTATCTTCAGGACCCAACAAGTCTCCCTGATGAGCAGATATCTTTTCTGAGGAGAAGAGCGGTGTAGAAACACCAGTACAATGAGCCATACCAACACGGGTCAATATATCTTGAGCATATTTTGCTTGACTGAGAACTATTCCATTAGCAACCTTCTGTACTTCAATGCCCAAGAAGAAATTCAGATCACCAAGATCCTTTAAGGCAAACTCTTGACTAAGATCCTTCAACAAAGCATCAGTTGCAGCTTGAGTGGAACTAGCAACAATTATATCATCAACATATATGAGTATGTAGATGGGACTCCCTCCGTTCCTTTCTATAATTCCTATAGATTTTTGGCATTTGTTTCAGAATATAAGGTTGTAGCTTGGCTCTTTTTCAATTACCCCCTCTACCGGTCAGCTCCCACACGACATGAGTGAAAAAATTCCATAGAAAAAGGAAACAATTAATTCAGATTTCTAATGCATGACCCCAACGATTCCTTAGATTTAGGAAGCAATGTTTTTATTTCCTTAATATAACCTGGCTGCACATATACTGAGAGTCAACCAGAGATATTTGTGGGATTTGTTATGTTAATTTAGGAAGTTACCGATTTCCCTCATTTTACTCTGATCTCAAATCGTTAATCTAGGGGGTCTTGTGTAAAGAAACACTCTTGTGCTAATTTCCGTACTATAGGCACTATAGAATGGAACGGAGGGAGTAACACGATACTTATGATAGATGAATAACAAAGTATCGGACTTAGAAGCAACAAAACCAATAGCCATAACTTCGTGCTGAGTCGAGAATACCATGCCCGAGGTGCCTGTTTCAAAGCATATAGTGCCTGTCAAGCTTACAAATGTAATGTGGTTGAGATGCATCTTCATACCCAGGTGGTTGTCGCATATAAACCTCCTCTTCAAGAACGCCATGAAGAAACGCATTCTTAACATCCAACTGTCGCAAGCTCCATCCTCGAGAAACAGCAATAGACAAGACAAGACGAACAGTGGCAATCTTAACAACAGGACTGAAAGTATCCTCATAGTCAATACCGTACCTTTGCTTGAATCCTTTGGCTACCACGCGAGCCTTATATCTATCAATAGAGCCATCTGACTTGCGCTTGACTTTATATATCCAACGACAGTCAATAATATTTTTACCCGAATGAGGTGGAACCAATCTCCATGTCTTATTTTTCATGAGAGCAGCAAACTCTTCATCCATAGCACCATTCCAATTTGGATCAGCCAATGCAGAGGACAGATTTGTCGGTTCGTCAGTACTGCATGACAAAAGCCAGCGAACAGTTCCGTCCGTGTATGCACGTGGCTTAACAATACCACGAGATGCTCGTGTTGTAGGACGAGCAGAAGGTGCCGCAGGAGGGAGCACAACATTCGGAGGGGCAGAAGATCCAGCATTGGGGTTGGAGGAGACAGCAGAGGGCCCAGCAGCTGGGTCGGCAGTGGCTGATTGGGCAGGCAGGTGCAGCGGATCCGGCGGGGTGGCTGTGGGCTCCGGTGTGCCTGAATGCGTGGCGCTGGAGAGGTGGACGGGCGACCCAGCCGTAGAAGATCCGGCGGGGGACCGCGCCACGGGAGAATTCCCGCGCGCCCGCACGCGCGCACCTGGCGCTGTCGGAGCAAAGCGCTCCCGATCCGAGGCGGGAGGCGATCCCGAGGAGTGATACGTCTCCGACGTATCGATAATTTCTTATGTTCCATGCCACATTATTGATGATATCTACACGTTTTATACACATTATATGTCGTATTTATGCATTTTCCGGCACTAACCTATTAACGAGATGCCGAAGAGCCGGTTCTTTTTTCTCTGTTTTTGGTTTCAAAAATCCTACAAAGGAAATATTCTCGGAATTGGACGAAATCAACGTCAGGGTCCTATTTTTGCACGAAGCTTCCGAAGACCGGGGAAAGGAAGTGGGGCCACGACGCGCCGACACAACAGGGCGGCGCGGCCCTTGGCTGCGCGGCCTGGCGTGTGGGGCCCTCGTGTGGCCCTGCGTTGCCCTTCCGCTACTTAAAGCCTTCGTCGCGAAACCCCAGTCGAGAGCCACGATACGAAAACCTTCGAGACGCCGCCGCCAATCCCATCTCGGGGGATTCGAGATCACCTCGGCACCCTGCCGGAGAGGGGATTCATCTCCCGGAGGACTCTTCACCGCCATGGTCGCCTCCGGAGTGATGAGTGAGTAGTTCACCCCTGGACTATGGGTCCATAGCAGTAGCTAGATGGTTGTCTTCTCCTCATGTGCTTCATTGTCGGATCTTGTGAGCTGCCTAACATGATCAAGATCATCTATCTGTAATACTATATGTTGTGTTTGTCGGGATCCGATGGATAGAGAATACTATGTTATGTTGATTATCAATCTATTACCTATGTGTTGTTTATGATCTTGCATGCTCTTCGTTATTAGTAGAGGCTCTGGCCAAGTTTTTACTCTTAACTCCAAGAGGAGTATTTATGCTCGATAGTGGGTTCATGCCTCCATTAAATCTGGGACAGTGACAAAAAGTTCTAAGGTTGTGGATGTGCTGTTGCCACTAGGGATAAAGCATTGATGCTATGTCCGAGGATGTAGTTATTGATTACATTACGCACCAATTGTCTGTTGTTTGCAACTTAATACTGGAAGGGGTTCGGATGATAACCTGAAGGTGGACTTTTAGGCATAGATGCATGCTGGATAGCGGTCTATGTACTTTGTCGTAATGCCCAATTAAATCTCACAATATTCATCATATCATGTATGTGCATTGTTATGCCCTCTTTATTTGTCAATTGCCCGACTGTAATTTGTTCACCCAACATGCTATTTATCTTATGGGAGAGACACCTCTAGTGAACTGTGGACCCCGGTCCTTTTACATCGCATACAATCTGCAATTGTTCTTTACTATTTTCGCAAACAATCATCTTCCACACAATACGGTTAATCCTTTGTTACAGCAAGCCGGTGAGATTGACAACCTCTCACTGTTTCGTTGGGGCAAAGTACTTGTGTTGTGCGGGTTCCACGTTGGCGCCGGAATCCCTGGTGTTGCGCCGCACTACATCCCGCCGCCATCAACCTTCAACGTGCTTCTTGGCTCCTCCTGGTTCGATAAACCTTGGGTTCTTTCTGAGGGAAAACTTGCTACGTGCGCATCATACCTTCCTCTTGGGGTTCCCAACGGACGTGTGCGTACACGCCATCAAGCTCTTTTGCGCGCCCGGAGATCAAGACACGCTGCAGGGGAGTCTCCACTTCCAATCTCTTTACTTTGTTTTTGTCTTGCTTTACTTTATTTACTACTTTGTTTGCTGCATTATATCAAAACACAAAAAAATTAGTTGCTAGTTTTACTTTATTTCTGTCTTGCACTCTATATCAAAAACACAAAAAATTAGTTACTTATATTTGCTTTACTTATTTCAACATGTTTCCTTTTAATTTTACCGTAAAAGACATACCGGTCGGACGTGGGTCTATAGTTGGGAGAAATAATATAGAAGAATTTTTCAATCATGTTCGTATCGTTGAAGATCTTGAAGATAGACACTTGGTAGAACTTGCTCCTACTTATGAAATTGCTGCTGCTTTAGTTCGCATGTTGGAAACTAAATTTGTTAATCTCAATCCTATAATCCAACACATGTTTCTTACACTCGATGATATGGAAGAAGGGGAAAAGAAAGATTTTGTTTTAGAAACCCTTCTTAGAGAATTTGGTAGTATAGCAAGAGAGGCTAGAAAAGTCTTTATTAAATATAAGATGCTTGGTTCTTATACCAATTTTGTTAGTATCCTTGAAAAGATGGACATGGAGAGAGTAAGGTACACTAATAATATTAATGATGGTGGGGAGATCAAAGCACCAATACCATGTAAGCTCCTAGCGATGAATGAAGCGCTAGAAAGTAACTATGCTACCAAATTTGTTTGATAAGAGTAGCAAGCCCAAGACTAATGGAAAGGGAGCCGCTGAAACTTATGTATCCAATATACTATGCATGGTTGAGAAAACTTCAAACCCGCTGAAGATGCATCATCTTTTGATAACACTTGATATACACTTTCTGCGCCTAGCTGAAAGGCGTTAAAGAAAAGCGTTTATGGGAGACAACCCATGTTTTTTTTCTACAGTATTTTTGTTTTATATTTGAGTCTTGGAAGTTGTTTACTACTGTAGTAACCTCTCCTTATCTTAGTTTTGTGTTTTGTTGTGCCAAGTAAAGTCTTTGATAGTAAGGTTCATACTAGATTTGGATTACTGCGCAGTTACAGATTTCTTTGCTGTCACGAATTTCGACCTGCCTCTCTGTAGGTAGCTCAGAAAAATATGCCAATTTACGTGTGTGATCCTCGGATAGGTACGCAACTTTCATTCAATTTGGGCATTTCCATTTGAACAAGTCTGGTGCCACTTTAAAATTCATCTTTACGAACTGTTCTGTTTTGAAAGATTCTGCATTTTATTTCGCATTGCCTCTTTTGCTATGTTGGATGAATTTCTTTGATCCATTAATGTCCAGTAGCTTTATGCAATGTCCAGAAGTGTTAAGAATGATTATGTCACCTCTAAACATATAAATTTTTATTGTGCACTAACCCTCTAATGAGTTGTTTCGAGTTTGGTGTGGAGGAAGTTTTCAAGGATCAAGAGAGGAGAATGATGCAATATGATCAAGGAGAGTGAAAGCTCTAAGCTTGGGGATGCCCCGGTGGTTCACCCCTGCATATTTTAATAAGACTCAAGCGTCTAAGCTTGGGGATGCCCAATGCATCCCCTTCTTCATCGACAACATTATCAGGTTCCTCCCCTGAAACTATATTTTTATTCCATCACATCTTATGTACTTTGCTTGGAGCGTATGTTTGTTTTTGTTTTTGTTTGAATAAAATGGATCCTAGCATTCATTGTGTGGGAGAGAGACACGCTCCGCTGTTGCATATGGACAAATATGTCCTTAGGCTTTACTCATAGTATTCATGGCGAAGGTTGAATCTTCTTCGTTAAATTGTTATATGGTTGGAATCGGGAAATGCTACATGTAGTAATTCTAAAATGTCTTGAATAATTTGATACTTGGCAATTGTTGTGCTCATGTTTAAGCTCTTGCATCATATACTTTGCACCCATTAATGAAGAAATACATAGAGCTTGCTAAAATTTGGTTTGCATAATTGGTCTCTCTAAGGTCTAGATAATTTCTAGTAAAGAGTTTGAACAACAAGGAAGATGGTGTAGAGTCTTATAATGTTTACAATATGTCTTTTATGTGAGTTTTGCTGAACCGGTTCATCCTTGTGTTTGTTTCAAATAACCTTGCTAGCCTAAACCTTGTATCGAGAGGGAATACTTCTCATGCATCTAAAATCCTTGAGCCAACCACTATGCCATTCGTGTCCACCATATCTACCTACTACATGGTATTTCTCCGCCATTCCAAAGTAAATTGCTTGAGTGCTACCTTTAAAATTTCCATCATTCGCCTTTACAATATATAGCTCATGGGACAAATAGCTTAAAAACTATTGTGGTATTGAATATGTACTTATGCACTTTATCTCTTATTAAGTTGCTTGTTGTGCGATAACCATGTCTTCTGGGGACGCCATCAACTACTCTTTGTTGAATATCATGTGAGTTGCTATGCATGTCCGTCTTGTCTGAAGTAAGGGAGATCTACCACTTTAATGGTTAGAGCATGCATATTGTTAGAGAAGAACATTGGGCCGCTAACCAAAGCCATGAATCATGGTGGAAGTTTCAGTTTTGGACATATATCCTCAATGTCATATGAGAACACTAATTGTTGCCACATGCTTATGCATTAAAGAGGAGTCCATTATCTGTTGTCCATGTTGTCCCGGTATGTATGTCTAAGTTGAGAATAATCAAAAGCGAGAAATCCAAAATGCGAGCTTTCTCCTTAGACATTTGTACAGGCGGCATGGAGGTACCCCTTTGTGACACTTGGTTAAAACATGTGTATTGCGATGATCCGGTAGTCCAAGCTAATTAGGACAAGGTGGGCACTATTAGTATACTATGCATGAGGCTTGCAACTTGTAAGATATAATTTACATGATACATATGTTTTATTACTATCGTTGACAAAATTGTTTCATGTTTTCAAAATAAAAGCTCTAGCACAAATATAGCAATCGATGCTTTCCTCTTTGAAGGACCTTTCTTTTACTTTTATGTTGAGTCAGTTCACCTATTTCTCTCCACCTCAAGAAGCAAACACTTGTGTGAACTGTGCATTGATTCCTACATACTTGCATATTGCACTTGTTATATTACTCTATGTTGACAATATCCATGAGATATACATGTTACAAGTTGAAAGCAACCGCTGAAACTTAATCTTCTTTTGTGTTGCTTCAGTACCTTAACTTTGAATCATTGCTTTATGAGTTAACTCTTATGCAAGACTTATTGATGCTTGTCTTGAAAGTGCTATTCATGAAAAGTCTTTGCTTTATGATTCAGTTGTTTACTCATGTCATTACCATTGTTTTGATCGCTGCATTCATTACATATGTTTACAATAGTATGATCAAGGTTATGATGGCATGTCACTCCAGAAATTATCTTTGTTATCGTTTACCTGCTCGGGACGAGCAGAACTAAGCTTGGGGATGCTGATACGTCTCCGACGTATCGATAATTTCTTATGTTCCATGCCACATTATTGATGATATCTACATGTTTTATACACATTATATGTCGTATTTATGCATTTCGGCACTAACCTATTAACGAGATGCCGAAGAGCTAGTTGCTGTTTTCTCTGTTTTTGGTTTCGAAATCCTACAAAGGAAATATTCTCGAATTGGACGAAATCAACGCCCAGGGTCCTATTTTTGCACGAAGCTTCGGAAGACCGAGGGGAAAGGAAGTGGGGCCACGAGGCGCCGACACAACAGGGCGGCGCGGCCTGGCCCCTGGCCGCGCGGCCCTGGCGTGTGGGGCCCTCGTGTGGCCCCCTGCGTTGCCCTTCCGCCTACTTAAAGCCTTCGTCGCGAAACCCCGAGAGCCACGATACGGAAAACCCTTCGAGACGCCGCCGCCGCCAATCCCATCTCGGGGATTCAGATCACCTCCGGCACCTGCCGGAGAGGGGATTCATCTCCCGGAGGACTCTTCACCGTCATGGTCGCCTCCGGAGTGATGAGTGAGTAGTTCACCCCTGGACTATGGGTCCATAGCGGTAGCTAGATGGTTGTCTTCTCCTCATGTGCTTCATTGTCGGATCTTGTGAGCTGCCTAACATGATCAAGATCATCTATCGTAATACTATATGTTGTGTTTGTCGGGATCCGATGGATAGAGAATACTATGTTATGTTGATTATAAATCTATTACCTATGTGTTGTTTATGATCTTGCATGCTCTTCGTTATTAGTAGAGGCTCTGACCAAGTTTTTACTCTTAACTCAAGAGGGAGTATTTATGGTCGATAGTGGGTTCATGCCTCCATTAAATCGGGACAGTGACAGAAAGTTCTAAGGTTGTGGATGTCTTTGCCACTAGGGATAAAACATTGATGCTATGTCCGAGGATGTAGTTATTGATTACATTACGCACCATACTTAATGCAATTGTCTGTTGTTTGCAACTTAATACTGGAAGGGGTTCGGATGATAACCTGAAGGTGGACTTTTTAGGCATAGATGCATCTGGATAGCGGTCTATGTACTTTGTCGTAATGCCCAATTAAATCTCACAATATTCATCATATCATGTATGTGCATTGTTATGCCCTCTTTATTTGTCAATTGCCCGACTGTAATTTGTTCACCCAACATGCTATTTATCTTATGGGAGAGACACCTCTAGTGAACTGTGGACCCGGTCCATTCTTTTATCGCATACAATCTGCAATTGTTCTTTACTATTTTCTGCAAACAATCATCTTCCACACAATACGGTTAATCCTTTGTTTGACAAGCCGGTGAGATTGACAACCTCACATTTCGTTGGGGCAAAGTACTTTGGTTGTATTGTGCAGGTTCCACGTTGGATCCCGGTGTTGCGCCGCACTACATCCCGCCGCCATCAACCTTCAACGTGCTTCTTGGCTCCTCCTGGTTCGATAAACCTTGGTTTCTTTCTGAGGGAAAACTTGCTACTGTGCGCATCATACCTTCCTCTTGGGGTTCCCAACGGACGTGTGCTGTACACGCCATCAAGGAGGATCCGCTCAGCAAATCGTCCTGGAAATACATGCTGCCGTTGTTTTCTCCTGAAAACTCAAAGGAGTCATATGAATGGTTGGGAGCAGCGTTTTGGCTCAGATTTTCACCCGCTGCAATGTTTTGGCGACCTGCATCATGCGGAACCTGAGGAACAAGACTAGTAGACGGGTTAATATCATGAGTATTTTGCATATGTAAATCACTACCAAAATCGTCCCCCTCCTCAAAATTGTGAAGTGACGGATCAAGAAGAAGAATCTGTTTGCGGAGAAGAGCCCCAGCATTAGGGTGCAAACTTTTGAATGGAAAGACAGACTCATCAAAGACAACGTCAAGAGAGATGTAGACACGACCGGTGGAAACTTCAAGACACTTGACTCCTTTGTGACGAGGGCTATAGCCGAGAAAAACACATTGTTTGGATCGAAATGCAAGTTTTCGTTTATTATATGGACGAAGATTAGGCCAACAAGCACAACCAAAGACACGAAGAGATGAATAGTTAGGTGAAGTACCTAGAAGGTGATGCACCGGTGTATCATTATTAATAACTTTGCTAGGAAGCATGTTGATGAGGTATGTGGCTGTATGGAAGGCTTCATCCCAAAATTTAAGAGGCATACCAGCATGAACTAAAAGGACAAGACCAACCTCAACAATGTGGTGATGTTTGCGCTCAGCAGGACCATTCTGTTGATGAGCATGGGGACAAGAGACAAGATGAGATATGCCTTGTTATTGAAAGAAGGAGTTTAACTTAACATATTCCCCTCCCCAATCGGATTGAACATCAAGGATCTTCCTGTCGAATTTGCGTTCAACAAGTTTTTGGAAATTGACAAACGCAGCTAGGGTATCAGATTTTTTTCTTAAGCAAGTAGATCCATGTAAATTTACTATAGTCATCAATAAAGCTTACATAGTAATCATGGCGAACAACAGAGGTAGGTGCAGGACCATACATCAGAGAAAACTAATTGTAGAGGAACTGAAGAAACACTGGTGGATATAGGATAGGGAAGCTGATGACTCTTAGCTTGTTGACAGGGATCACAAACTGAAGAGGTACTACTATCTCTAATACAAGGGAGTTTATTTTTTGCTTATAATTTGCCTAACAATAACTAGAGAGGGATGACCTAGACGACTATGCCACTGGGACTGGGACGGCTTGGCGGCGACAAAGGCATGCTTCGACTATGGTGAAGAGACCAAGGATGAAATCAGGGGGTAGAGGCCGCCAACACACCGGCTTCTATGGATGATTCTCCGGGTGACATGATCCTTAATTTAAAAGAAGAAGGGGTGAAATTCGATAAATACATGATTATCTAATGTGAAGCGATGAACAGATAGCAAATTTTTGGACGCATTGGGGACATGTAGGATATTACCAAGTTGGAAATTTTTAGAAGGGTTACGAATTATGGAGTGACCAACATGTGAAATACTCATACCTTGCCCATTGGCGGTGTTGACCCTATCATGTCCTTTGTAAGCGTCCCGGATGGCCAAATTGTTGAGTTCTCCTGTGATATGGTGAGTAGCACCCGAGTCTTGGTACCAATTTGTATCGACGCCGTATGCGGCATGAACTTCCTTGTCACCATAATCATCATCATTGGCGTAGAGAGACCAGCAGTCCTTGGCGTAGTGCCCCTCTTTATTGCAAATCTGGCATGTGACATCGACCCAAGGAGCGGTGCGACGACGTCCACGCCCACGGCCACCACCAGAAGGCCCTCGGCCACCGCCTCGGTTTTGCTGGAACGGACGATCATCTCGGCGTCCATCGCGACGGTCATCGCGTCGCTCGTCACGGCGGTCACCGCGGTTTCGGCCAGTGTAGTTTCCATCATTGGCAGAACGGGGGCACCACTGCCTTGAGGCTGCATTTGCGGAGGTCTCGAACTCTGGGGCAACAGGGGCTTGGAGCATAAGCCGGCGCTGATCATAGGCGTATATGTGCGAGTAGAGCTGGCTGAGGGAGATCGGCGTGGTGACCACGCCGAGCGCGGCGACGAGCATGTTGTAGTCAGCGCCAAGGCCAGCAAGGATGAAGGAAACCAGCTGCCGATCCTGAAGAGGATGACCAGCTTCAATGAGTTCGTCAGCGAACCCTTGCATCTTGGAGAGAAATTCCGACGTCGTCATCTGTAATTTCTTGGTGTTGGCGAGAGCAACAAGCAGGTTCGTCACCTTGGCCTCGCTCTAGGCGGAAAACATCTCGTCAAGTGCACGCCAGACGCCGACCGCGGACTCAATCCGGTGAACATGCGGAAGAACCTCCCGAGACAGAGATTGGAGCAGGTAGGAGAGCACCGTCTGATCGCGCGACAGCCATGTCACATAGTCAGGATTCGCCTTTAGTTTCGCGGTAGTGCCGGTGGTCTTGTCAGCAGGAACGTCGACGATCTCTGGGGAAGGAGCAGGGTCCGCGCCGGTGAGGATCCCGGTGAGCTGGGCACCGCGGATAGCCGACAAGACTTGGGAGCGCCAGAGAGGGTAGTTTTCCCGCGTTAGCTGCTCACGCGGTGGAATGCCGAGATTGATCGGCACGGGAGTGGAGGACGACGCCATGGCCGACGGAAGGCAGCGACAATCGATGGAGCAGGCGATCTAGGGTTTAACGGCGGAAGAGCCGGCCTGATACCATGTAAACAGCGATATTTTGATCAGGTAGATTGGCTACTCGGATACCTCGAGGGCCCTCAATCTCATATATTTATATTAGGTACAATGTCGGTAGGATTACAACGTATAGGACTAGGACTTCCTATTTGACTCATACAAAAATTCTATCTCTAACACTTTTTCGTCAAGTTTTTCATCAACAAGTGTGTTTTCAAACTGCTTCTTGCTAGATCTAGCTCTTAGGACATGTATAATGGTAGAAAAGGCTCGGCTTCTCTTAGACATCCACGGTATCTTGAGAATACACTAAATATAGTTGGTACAATGCATTATCTCTTACTGTCATCTCTAGCAATTAATGAGAATTAATTAATTCTAATACTCAGAGAAGGGAAGATACATGGTACAACGGAAAAAACAACTTTCTCTTATTTTTTAAGAGATCATCCCTTAGCTAAATGAATAGCTAAATAAATGCAACCTTCTCTTTCCTTCATTCTCTCTTATTCAACTAAGAAACTATTCTGGTTCAAGGGCTAACCCTGGTCAAGGTGTGTGCATCCGTATGGATCCATTGCACTCTGACGTGACAACTATAAGGGAAGACTGACATCATCCCACTGTGCATGCTTTTAGGCCCCGTTTGAAACGCGGGGCTTTCATAGGAATTTCAAACGATAGGAACTTCGTAGGAAAAGTAAGCATCCAGTCAAACCCAGTGGGAAAATTCCTGGCGGGAACACGCTGCTTTGAGGCGTTGAACCACCGCCTTGTTCGCGCACGGCACACAATATAGGAGCAGGAAGAAACGGGCAGCGTCCGAGCGGACATGAACGGAGACGGTTAGACGGCTAGCGGACTGGCGGCCGAACGGATAATTGTGGTTCAGACCAGACTCCTATTTGCAAGTAGGATAATTGTGGTTCCGTCATAATTGCTGAAAATGTTCGTACAGTACTACTTCAAATTTCTACCGCTAAAATATTTGTAAGTGTGACTATCTAGACACAAAGAGAAAGTAAGGTAGCGTCCAAACCTTTGAAATGATGGTTCTCATGGGGACAACAAATTCACACATAGATTGATGGCCAAGATACAATAGTGGAGACTTGATCAACATCGGGAAAACCTGCATTTTCCAACTTATAACCTTTGAATAGCCGTGTGGAACTAAAGCCATCTCGTTGAAAAAAACCCGTGCCCTCCCTCGTCGCTCCCGTGGGCGACGGGGAGGGAACCCTAGCCGCCCCCTTCTCCGGCCCCTACCTCTCCTCCTCCCCCTCCTCGCTGCCGCCGGACGGCGTCGCCGGGCAAAGCCTGGGCGCTGGCGGCGGCGGGGCCCTCCTTGCAGGGAGGACGAGCGTCGAGGCGGGGCGACGGGCTTCCTCCGGCGGCGTGGTGGCCTCGTGGTGGTGTCGGCGCCGTGCAGCCTGCTCGGCGGCTGCGCGGCTGGTCCCGGGCGGCGCGGGCTCGACCCCATCTCTGGCAGCGGGGGTCTGCGGTACAACGGCGGCGGCAGTGGCGCGAGGATCTGGCTGGGAACGACGGCGGCAACCACTGGCGGCGCAGCGCGGTAGGTGGGCGACGCCGGTGAGATCTGGGCCCGATCTGAGCCAGGCGGGCGAGATCTGGGCTTGATCTGGGCCTGGCGGGCCTCACTTCGTACGTTGGCCGCGACCATTCCGGGGCCAGGCGGGCCTTCGGTTGGCGGCCATCGCGTGCCAGATCGGTGTCCGCTCAATCTTCGGTTCGACCTCTCACGCCCCTTGCCCTGCCGCTGGTCTGTATGGTGGTGGCCGCCGGTTGATGGGTTGGGCGAGGATGCCGGGGCGGCGGCCCTGGAAGCTGCACGGTTGGCTCTACGGCGGGCGAAGTTGCGGTGGTGGTGGCTTATCTCCTGGGACATGGGGATGGCGTGGAGTGGGCGGCGGGGATTCCTGGCGTCGGTGGTGCTTCGACAGTGGCGGCTCCCAGATCTTGTCTTGGAGGCTCTGTTTGATGACGGCGGGCTGCACATCGGTCCTTCGTGCGGAGGGAGTCGATTTCGGGCAAAAGCCCAGCGCTTTGGCGCCAACGGTGACGGCGCCCGTGGGTGTCGTGTCCCTCTTGGGGGCACCGTTGTGGTCGCTCCCCTGTGCGTGAGCTCCGGGTGAAAACCTCTGACCTTTCTCGGTCTCGGCGGCGGCGGCACCTTGTGTCGTCACCCTCTTGGGGGCGTCGTCGTGGAGCTTGGGTTCCCGTGGGCGGTCCTCGTTGTCATCGGCGGGCATGCTCAAATCCTCTCTCGGTGCTTCGATCCCGGCGTAGGGTGGACTTGGCGGCTTCCTATCTTATACACGTGACATTGAGGTCTTAGTTCCTGGTACTTGTTGTCTGCGGGCAGGATCGGCGCTCCACGGCCTGGAGCGGGAGGGCAGGCGGCCCTCCCCAGCAAACAACTTGGTGCGTACGAGATGACGATGTCCAGTGGTTTCACAAGGAGGCGGGGTGCATCTTTAGTTAGTAGGGTCGGTTGTACCTTGGAGGGTGTGGCGTCTCCTTTATGTTCTCTGTTTGTATCTTTGATCTGCTTTGTAAGAGGTCTCCCTCACTACCTTGTATCGGTTTGGTCGTGTGCGGTTTTATTTATAAAGCTGGACGAAAGCCTATTTCGAGGAGAAATAGCCGTGTGGTAGGACCTAAATAAAACAGAAGATAAATCCGAGGGACCAGCTTGCTGCCCAAGTGGAGAATCCACCGGATCGAGCTTTGCATAGCCGTTGCTAATGAAGCTACTCAGCTACTCGTGTGTCCTGTAGCTCCGCGCTGTGCTTGCAGGTGCAGCTCCGGAAGCGGCGCGGCTCCAATCGCTAGCTGATAGCTCAGTCGGAACCACTTACCGAGACACGCTGACGGTCGTCACCTAATTCTACTTGATCATCACTCATTTGCTGCAAGTTCCATAGCTCTCGCACTTGAAAAAAGTTTGACGAATAAGCTTGAGCCGTAACGTAAGGCTCACTCGGTATGTTGACGAATAGTCGAATACAATTGCACCTTGGCTTACTAGGGACAGCGAAGTTAATGGGGAGAACATTCTCCAGGGACCAGGGAGAGTGACAGAGTATCCACACACGACCACACTGGCATTATCCTGCTGCAGAAAAGCCTTAGCCCTTCTCATGCACACATGCACAAAAATTCTACTAGTAGTAATATCTGATCCTTCCTGCTAATCCTCCTAACAATGATCAGATTCACCACCCACAACTCACCAACCTGTCAAAGCAATCACACCAAGTCACCATGTCGCCAACACAATCAAAATTTTGTAATACTCTCTCCGTTCACAGTTAGTTTGTGTTCTGGGTTTGGTCAAAGTGAAACATTGTAAACTTTGATTAAATATTGACGAGAAAATATTAAAATCTACAACATAAAATCTATATTATTAAATCATCATAAAGTATAGTTTCATATTATAGGTATTTGGTATTATGGATATTGATATTTTTTTATCAAACTTTGCAAAATTACACTTTAAATAAACTTAGAACGCAAACTAAATAAAAACGGATGGAGTACCTTCTCTTGGTTTGTTTATTTGGTTCCCCTAAACGTAACCCATTAAGGGTCTATTTGATTCAAAGAATTTCCATAAGGAATTTGTAGGGTTAAATTGCAGGTAACTTTTCTGTGAGAGTTACTTGATTTGTACGATTGATCCTTATAGAATTTTTTCTAAACAACCATTTGCACTAGATTCCATAGTAAATCTAAAATCTACTCATACTGTTGCTTTTCTGTGGTGGAATCATTTTTTTTTGGTTCGTATGAGTTCCAATAGTATTACAGTGAGCATGCGATTGTAATTCAGCGTTTCTATTCTACGTCTACGATTTACCTATCTGCGAATCAAATAGGTCAGCTTTTGAAAAAAGAGAGTCAAATAGGTCCTATGTAGTCCCGCCTCTGCCGCTTCTCCTGAGACGGTCTGACGTTATTGGTTGCGGACGGGAAGTCACCGAACGAGTCAAGAAGACCACATCCGTTCCAGAGACGAAGAATTACTAACCACCGATGAAGCTCCATGAAGATCCCCTAGCAAGAAGAAATCCTCGAGAACCAACACCAGTCCCATAAATTTCTAGACGTCACCGTCGAGATGGGTTGAAGCCGGGAAAATTTAATTGGAGAAAACATCGCCGCCGCCACCAGAGCGCCATCCCACCAAACTAAAACCCTAAAAACTAGGGGAACGGAGCCCTCCCACCGACGGGGACTAAGATCCACCCCATCTCCATGGCCCGAAGGCCACAGAAGCGAGGCAGAACGGTGGCACAGATGGGAGGCGGCTAGGAGCCCTATTCGTTTTGAGATCGCCTCAACTCGTAGCGTACGATTTTTTGTTGTTGACGAAATTCTTTCTTTCCAGTACAAAGCTAGATTCGTGAATCCTAAGATAGGAGAGCCTCCTTTTCAACTGCCTATTGTATCTTTGGCATCACCATAGTATAATTTTCCATGCTATTTGCTCTTCTCAATTGGTTTGATTGAAGCATGTGCTCTGCCCAGGGAGACAAGAAAAAGAAAGGAGCTACTACTGCTCGGGATCGAGTAAGTTCTAGTTAGCTAACTATAAGGATTAAAATAATATATTGTTGCCTAGTTGGAGGAGAGAGAAGATGAGTGGGATCTTAGGCAAGAGTCAGTTCTAACACGTGCTCCTAAGCACCTTGTGAGAGTAAATGATGGGCCATGCACTAACAAATAACACAATTGTATACTACCTCCATTCCAAGGCTTAAGGCCTATTTTTTCAGAAAGTCAAACCATGTTAAGTTTGACTAAGTTTTTATCAAAAATCATTAACATGAAAAGTACAAACTCAATATCATTAGATAGATAATGAAATATATTTTTATATGGTACCTACAAAATATCATATTTATTCATAAATTCTTCTAAAAAAATTGGTCAAACTTTATTTCGTTTGACTTCTGAAAAAAATATAGGCCTTAAGCCTTGGGATGGAGGTAGTAGCTCATTATTGTACATGTTGGGATTGACTATAGATGACATGGCACTTGACTTATAGCCGACAGTTGACTCTACTATTAAACTTGCTGTAATGAGCCAGCTATGATTAGACGGGATCGGAAGGCAATCCCGACGATGCTGATCTGATGCACTGACTTTTTGCGCCGATTCGTGGCGTCCCAATGCAGCAAAGTTGGATACTAACGATTCAGGCTCAAGCGAAGGAGATGCCCCTCTCTCTTTTTTCTGCCTATCACAAGAGAATTGGATGGTTCAAGATCTTTTTTTAATCTTTGAGATGATTTAACGTCTGTTTATTCATGTACTCTTTGAGAGGAAAGTTCAAGATCCCTCTCAGTAGTACCATGAGACCTCAACATTTGATATCAAAGTTTAAAAATAATCATTCTTTGCAGGAGGTTTGCGTGGTCGAAAACTTTCCTATAAATACAGCAAAAAATCTTAATTTTTGTGCGGGATTTAAGCCTACAAATATATCTATAATAATAGATAAAAAGGAAAATTCCAAGAATTCCAATTCCAGTCCTTTGAGATCCTATGAAAATCCTGAGTCAAAGCGCCCTTTATCACGAAACCAGAACTTACTGAATTCTCTTCACATACCAATGACTTCTGGAGGCAAACGAATACATGAACTTGAAGTTGGATTCTTCGTGTGACTCATGCCATAAAGATTTAGTCTTTTGATATGAACCTCCATGTTAGGGGGTCAATTTGCTGCTCGCATCCGTCATTTTGGTCCATATAGGTCCAACATGTCAGAAACACCCCCAGTTATTGTGATTTCAAGATATTTACGATAAAATGGTAGTCCTATAAAAAATTTCCACCAGTTGCAGCTTTCAAAATCTGACTATGTATAGAAATAAAATACAGGCATCCAAAAACTCAGACAGAAAGTCCATGGTCAAATACTATCTTCAGGACTTTGTCAGTATCTGAAGAAGTCAGCATTTTGGATCTAGTACAATACAACCTGCGGATATCTGTGGACAGTACCGAAACAGACAGAGCTTAAACCCGAGGGGGAAGATGCAGGTAGCTGCTCAAGTGGAGAATCCACCCGATCGATCGAGCTTTGCCTGTGCCAATCAAGCTTCTCTGCAACTACTAATCTTCAGTCTCGTAGCTCCGCGCTGTGCTTGCAGGTGCAGCTGCGGGAGTGGTGCCGCTCACTCGCTTAGCTGATAGCTCGGCTGCAACCAACACTAGCTTCCACCTACCGACACAGTGGTCATTTGCTTAAATGATCTTAATCATCATGACAGGTTCTTGCTGCGTTATCTTCATTATTCCTTGACACTGGCACTTGAAAGTATAGCTTGACGATTAGGCACATGCTTGAGCCGTAATGATCGCTCCCGGATGCTGACGAAGCCGAACACAGTTAGAGAATTCAGAAACGGAATAGCAAACCCGAAGGATCCCGGACGGCGTCATTGAGCAGTTACTACTACTTGTCCCTTCCAGATTCTCTCACAAGACTTAAGGGTCTGTTCGGTTTCAGAACCGGATGGAACGGAATGGAATCAAGTCGTTCCTCGGACGATTCCTGCGTTCGGTTCTTGGATGGAACAGAACCAACGCGTTCCTCAAAAGCGAATATTCTCTGTAGATCCGGAACGAGCCCGTCCGGCTGATTCGGTCGAACGAAGTGGAACGGGCTCTATTATGGTGCAAATCCCTTCTTCCCCGCGAGCTGCGACCTCCTCTCTCTCCCCTCTCTGGAACTCATGCGCGCCGGCGGGCCTCCCCTCACCGCCGCCCTCCGCCCTCCGCCATGCTCGCCGCCCTCCGCCATGCTCGCCTCCTTCCCCGGCGATGCTGCGGCGCGGCATCCTCACCGCCGCCCTCTGCCATGCCCGCCGCCCTCCGCCACCCTCGCCGCCACCCTCGCCTCCTTCCCCGGCCCCGCCTCCTCCATCGACGGGAGTTCCTCGCGCCACCCGGCCTCCCCTCCCTCGAGCTCCTCCCTCTGCTCCGACGGTCGCTGACGCGGGCGGGGGCGCGGGCGGGCCGAAGGTCGCCGGGCGCGCAGGTCGCCGGGCGCGGGCGTGGTGCGACCTTGCTCCTCTCCTGTGGTCTAAAATTGGATGTTTAGACTAATTAAATTAAATTAGGGTCTAATTAATTGGGTGTTTAGACTAATTAGATTCCATTCCATTCCACCTCTTCTGAAATCAACCGAACACCTAGATGAAATGGGATGGGATGGGATGGAATGGAATGGAATGGAACCATTCCATTCCATTCCACTTCATCCAAAAACCGAACAGATCCTAAGTGAAGTTTTCCTCGACAAATCTGAGCTAAGGATGTTAATAGGTAAGGTATGAGCAAGGTAAAGCAATACCATATTCATACATGCATAGTCAGCGGGTACACAATGTTAAACGAGTTGTAGATAGGCTGTTACGTTATAGTTCTATCTCTAGTTTTCGTGTACTACAAGTTGTATAGATAAGCCGGTTGTTGTAACAATCTCTAGATGAGATCTATGTAATCTTGTATGCCAAGTCTTGGCCAATATATAAGTGAAGCCTGGGCATCTCGAGAGGGTACGCCGATCCAATCTATTTCGTGTTTCTTGATACACAACTCTACCGTACACAGTGGTGTAAAACTACACATGAACTCATACTCAATAAGTACACAACGGATAGATCAAGTAGTAAATAAGTTATTCACAATTTATTGATCATCGATAGCACATTTGACAAAATAACCAATTATTTCAACTCAATAATAGGTAGTTGATAGATAAGTACATGACAATTATCAAAATTTAAAAATTAGGACCTCATACTCATAACTCATAAGTGAACGAGAGTAGGCAACCCACGTATCAATAGAATTAGTAAGGTATGACCGTATGGGTATATCCATGGGTACAAAGCTATACTGATGTCCTATCCATGATTTAACCGATAGAGTACGAGGTACGGTATCTAGGGGTACCCGCACCCATGGATAAATTTACCATCCTAATCCTAACATTTACCAAAACTAATGCGGCCTCGACAAAACAATTTTAAAACCTAAACCCTAAATTTAGAGCTAATAAGGGTTTAGCCAAATTTGTGCAGGCTGGCTGACTTTGATGATTTGACGCTGACTTGCACTGCTTCGGCTTCATTCTAATTGGCGCCCAATACAAGGATCACTTGTTTCAAAAATACAAGGGTCAGATTTCGAAATAGTTTGCCGATGGGTCAGACGCGACATTAATTTTGTGAAAGAGTTAGATTTAAATTTTTAAAAGATACCCGAGTGACCAGTCATATGAGCTGGCTAGCTGCACTTCCACTGGGCTGGCAGTGAGGCTAATGCAGAACATTCTCTATGTACCAAAGGAGAGTGACAGAGTATCCATCCACACACCACACTGGTATTATCCTGCTACGAAGAAGCCTCGGCCGTTCTCATGCACACATCCACACAAATTCTAGTTTTGCTCCTAACTGTGATCAGATTCATCACCCACAACTCACCAACCTATCAAAACAAAGATCTCACAATCAAATATTTCTACTCGCAAATCAAATATATTTCATTCCTTTGCTTTTTTGTATTTGTTTTGTTTCCCTCTAAACGGAGTCGAAGAAGTAGTATTAGTCTAACAACCACTGCCACGCCTCTCCCCAAGTCCCTATCTATCAAAGTCTTATCTAGTCTAGCTATAAATACTGCTACAAAATTCCAAAACCAATCCCGAAGATCCTAATCTCCACAGAAAAGAAAGTTGAGATTTTCCCTCCGTTTGTTGCTCGACGAAGCCGTGCACGACCATGAAGCCGCGTGCGCCTGCGGTGGCGGCGGCGCTTTCCTCGGGCGTGCCGGCCAAGCTCCGGCCGCACCTCCCGCGGATCACCGCCTTCCTGATCGTCTTCTCCGTCGGGTACTCGCTCGGTATCGTGTCGTCGTCGACTCGACCGACGCCCAAGCCGTCGCAGACCGTCATACGGCCGCACGCCGCGCACCTCACCGCCGGCTTGGGCGCGACGACCACTAGCGGCGTCGCGGCGTCGTCGTCCAACGGCACTTTTGGTGCAGGCTACCCGCGATCGCCGCCGCACGACCTGTTCCGGTTCAGAGACGAGTGCCGGGAGGCGGTGCCGAGCGACGCCGTGGTGCAGACGCTGATCGACAAGCTGTTCGACGGCGAGAGCCCGTACGCGAGCTTCCCGCCGGAGCACACCGCGGCGCTGCTGCACCCGGCAGCGGCGCGGCCCCGCGGGTGGGGATCCACGGGGGCGGTGTTCGCGGACCTGATCGAGGAGGTGCGGCCGGAGACGATCCTGGAGCTGGGCGCGTTCCTGGGCGCCTCGGCGCTGCACATGGCGGCCGTGGCCCGGAACCTCTCGCTGTCCCCGGCCATCCTCTGCGTGGACGACTTCCGCGGCTGGCCGGCCTTCCGCGGGCGGTTCCGGCGCGACGTGCCGGCGCAGCGCCACGGCGACGCGCTGCTGCTGCCGCAGTTCATGGCGAACGTGGCGGCGGCGGGGGAGGCGGAGCGGGTCCTGCCGCTGCCCTTCTCCACGGCGTCCGTGCTCACGGCGCTGTGCCAGTGGGGCGTGTACGCGGACCTCATCGAGGTGGACGCGGGGCACGACTTCCACTCGGCGTGGGCGGACATCAACCTGGCCTGGGCCGTGCTCCGGCCCGGCGGCGTCATGTTCGGCCACGACTACTTCACCGGCGCCGACGACCGCGGCGTCCGGCGCGCCGTGACGCTCTTCGCGAAGGTCAAGGGCCTCACCGTCCGGCCCCACGGCCAGCACTGGATCCTCTCGGCGAAGCCGCGCGGCGACGCCCGGCGATGACTCCTGCATGCTCCATCTCCACAGGCAGTACGTGTGTGATCGTGCCCGTCGCCGTCACCGGCGCGCGGGGCCGGCCGCGCACTCGCGCGCGCGCGGGCCGTCCGGTGGAGACGCGCGTGGAACCTCGCCATACGTGTCCAGCCTTAGCCCCGTCCGTGAGCAGGATGAAAAGCTTACGTAAGTATACGTTGTCCCCCCGATCGGCCTGTGAACTCCGAGCTGAGGTGTTACCGCCATTTTTTTTCTCCACACACATATTCTTCTTAATTACACGAGAATACAATCAAGCTTTTGAGAATGTTAGGTGCTGGATCATCACGATCACGCACGGCCATTGTTGTACATCAAGGTAGATGACTAGTTGTTGGTGCAATTGTTCCTTTTTCCTATCAGATATAGTATAAGCTCAGTAATTCGATTTATCTATCCAAGAGGATATCAATCACTTTTTCTATAATCTGGCAAAGAAAAAGTAGGGTTCTTCTTTCTGTACGGAGATAGTATACTGAAGGACGAACGGTGAGTGCGAGTGGGCTGGATGGATCGTCTAGGCATAGATGGTGATGTGTGTGCGACGTTTGTGGTGGAGGATGATGTGGCTCGCGCACCGGCCGGAGGAAGAAGATAGAAGATGGAAGAAGGTGAGATGGTGCCACCGAAAGCGAAGACGACGACGCACTGTACTCTAGCCGCTGGTTGCTTATAGCATGGGAGCGCAGTGGCGAAATTTGGTGGCTCCTTCATTAAACCTGTTTGTTCGGTCATCATCGTCGAGTAATTCACAAGTCATAATCACGTGATCGACGGACTGGCGATCGAGCCTGATCGAGTCCGTGGCTTACGGGTGGATGTCGATGGTTTAAGACGCGTCCATGGATCATATTGTTAATCGCGTTGGGGTACGTGGAGGACACGCACCACGGTGAATCTCGCACTAAAGTCAGAAGCTTTGAACCGATGAAACCCGGACGTTTGATGATTTCTCTTTGCATTGGCTACCCGATCGAAGAAATTGGTGTGTATGTGACGTCTGAATCGGTCAATATAAGAGAGAGCCGGTGTTTGTTTAGGGTGTACTTATCCCCTGCACCAAATCGCTAGGTTTCATCTCGTGCCAATTCGTCTCAAATTCCCGAAACTTGATCAAACTGAAGAACACCTTACAACACGGATCTCAAAGCATGAAACATGGTGAATCCAATGGCACAAACATGGACAGGAAGTCCCGTGCACGGGACGGAACCACTTCACCTCTTTATGAATATGGTCGAAATTTTTGGAGGACATCTCTAGCACATGCCTCAAAATTTGGAGGAACGTAGCTTAGGGCATCTCTAGCCAATCGCTCAGAATTTAGAGGAGTAAAGGACACTTTATCCATTAGAGGAGTAAATTTAATCTTCTAGAAAATAGCCGTTTCTAGCTGATCCCTCATACTTAACTCATTAAAAACAAATTCATACCAATTTGAACACAAATTTAGATAAATTTGGCTCAAACTAGTACATTCAACTTGATTAAACTACTAGGATAAACTAAAGTTTAACCTAGATCGTTCGTCGCTGCTAGTGATGTCCTCATCTACCGTGTTCCTCGTGGAGTTGTCGGTGTCTGAGCTGAGGTCGATGACCAACACACCGGGCGGCCTAGCTTCACCGGTCTTCGCTGCCTTGTACAAACATACTCTTGGCGCTCCTCCTCGACGTGGTTCGGATACCGACGAACATGGGAGGATACGTCCATTTGCGTCACTGGGGTGAGTCTACGGTGATGACACCGAGGGGTGTCAGCGCGGATTTGGGAGAATTTGGGGATCACGGCAGACTGAGGTGGATTACACATGGTTTCTCAAACAAGGAGTATAAATAAGAGACCAAGAATTGTGACCATACCAATTATCATTAAGCACTCTGGTACTCTTGTACTTTTAGTGCATCTCCAGCGGCCCAACGCATTTTGGGAACTAAAAGTGACAGTCTGCGTCCATTTGTGTCGGGCCATGGACGCGAAATCGGCTCAAACGACATGGCTAGATGTTTGCGTTCGGGGGTGCCTCCAGCGGCCCGACACATTTGTTTCCCTGATTGTTTGTTCATTCATATTTTTTGCATGGTGCGAAAAATGAAAACATGAAAATATAAAAGGCCATGGCCTACTAAAACCCTAAACTCTAGCCTACGCCCTGTCTTGGTTGGGCGCCTGGGTCAGGTCGATGAGGTCCGGGATTGCCCTTGGCCATTTGGGAACCGGTGGAGCAAATGCCGGTGCGGCTGGTGGTGGAGGTGTAGTGGCTGAAAATATAAGATTCTTGTTTGTGTAAAGCACGTAGAAGGAGTATCCGAAATCTGCATGATGTTGCTCACTGTTTTATTTTTAATTCTTTACATGTAACTCCGATTAAGTTAAAATTTCTGAAGAAACTACAACTTTTCATCCCCTACACACATAAAAATTGGCAAAAATTTCTGGGCTATTCCCATTCCCAGATTCTTTTAAGCAGCCCAGCACACATCTTAGGCCTTGCCGGTTGCCGCAGCTTAGATCAGGCGGAACTGATAAAGACCCAAGCCCACAGTGAGGCCTCTGGACTCTACAGTAGTTGCCGCCATGGTGGGCCGGCCGTGGGTCGACCAGAGCGGTCCGTCACATCCTAGGTATCGTTGCGGTACGGCGCTCTCGAGCCTCATCTTAGATATGTATCCTGAATTCCTGATGATGCATGCATACAGCATACATCGTCTAGCATCGATCCATCCATCACCGTCCACGTCACACGTTTGCGAAGCTGTGAACGCGCGTGGTGCATGGTCGAGTCGGCGTACGCCTGCATGGGGAACCGCGGCAGTCCGGCGGCCGGTGGCCGGTGGACATAGGCGGACCCAAGAAAATTTTGAAGCCTGGGCAAACAAGTTTGGTGTGCTAAATTTTTATGAAATACATATGAAATTTGAAATTGGGGCGAAAATAGGCTTGCCGGCCGGCCGGAAGCCTGGGCGGCAAAAGGGATGGTAGATCCGCCTATGCCGGTGGACGGTTCGAAGATCGATGACAACGACACACACTCTGGCCACTAGGCCCTCTTCACCGTTTCCACGCAGATTGTACTTCCTCCCTCACTCTGTCGCTGACGTATGTTTTAGTTTTCTTGGTAGATTTACTTGTTTTGGTTCGCATGTAGTGATGTAGTCTATTTTTATTACGTAAATTGACTTATCATGGTAAATGTCTAACCAGTCTTATCAGTGACTGGAGTGAATGGATGGAGTAGAATAGAAGAAAATTTGTGATTTTGCAATCTTCAGATTTTGCAGGGTAAACGGTTAAATGGAACAAAACTTTGCAGGTTAGATGAGTAAGACTTTCTTATACTCAAGGGAGTTAGAGGTTGCAAATTTTACTCTTCGACTCCTCGGTCTCTTATACTTAGTCTTCGAACTAATCAATAAGTAAAATATTCCATGACTGGCGCACTCCCCAGACCCACTCCTACGCCGGCACCCGCAGCTTAGAGATGGCCGGATCCTCCCGCTCGGGTGTGAATCGAGCTCGAGCCAACTGAAATGGACATGAATATCTCCGATATGACCAAATACGGTATAATATAAAAATATAATCGATATTAGAAATCACCTGATAAATATTTCTACATGTACTGTATTTGGTCGTATCAGAGATATTCATGTCCACATCACCAACCTATGCTATATTCGCTCGAGTTTGGCTCGTCTACATCCGAGACCCCTGTCCGGGCATCTATTTAACATGAGAACGACCAAAATCGACGCTGCCACCAGTAGTGTTGCCGAGACCTAGGGCCGTTCTCGGACGAACTAGTTGAACAGTTGCGCTTCAGCATAGCTACCGGGCGCATCTATCAACATTCAACAGTACTACTACAATGCATGACACGTCGGTCTCACACGGTCTCAGCGAGTACATATCGATTGTTCACCTTAATTTGCCTGTTTCCGCCTCCTACGTGTGGATGCATGCATGCTTACGGTAGCCGCGCGCCCGGCCATGTCCTCCTACATAAATAAATCCATCTAGTTCCCAACGGAACGATTGTAGCTTCACACACTAGCTAGCCAGATTCCACCACGAATTCCAGTGGGGATATGCGATGATGCAAGATTTTGTACAAGGGAGATCAATATAACGTAGCAAGATTTAATGATGTGTGTGTTAATCAGTTCTCATCTTGCTTTGAGCTAGCACAGGAGGCTAGGAACCATCGGAGCGACCACATTGCGAATTTTGTGACCTATGGGATGGTTAGAAAAAGGCGATGAAAAAGCTAGAATCTACCACTAACTATCGGTGCAAGTTTTAACATATCATTGTCGTGATCGATGGCTATTTCCTCAGTACATATAAGAACACTCATAGCCATTTGATTAGAATATTCCCACATTTTTGTAATCTCCTTTGTATATGAATCGTAATGTGCAGATCACATGGTTCTTAGCATCGATGTAGAAATAGCTATTTCTCACTCGCATAAGAAATATCGGAACCTCTTCTCCTGCACATTGATATAGCTCGATCATCATGTGGTTGCATTCATTTATTTTGCTAGACTTTGTACCTGCTACCTGGCTTCTAAAATTTTATTTATTCCATGCTAATTTATAAGATTAACGAGAGCCCTATATACTGTGTTTCACAGCACGCGGGGAAGAGACAGGGGTCCACACCAGTTTGCTAATGCCCCAGTACCTGCTTTCTGCCGTGCTATAGTACATATGCAGCTCCAAGATCCAATATCTCGCTTTGATTAATTTGTTTCTTTCTCGTTGTCTTGTTGTTCACAACCAATCGACGTACAAATGCTGTTGAGAACACAAATGCCTCAAGTACTGGGTAGATCCTCCTACACGTTCACACTATATTTGTTTCGCTCTCGTACCCCTCAAGCATACGTACGTGCTACCAACTAACAACTTTCCCCAGTTATTCGCAAAAAAGAACTTTTCCCAGTTCATTTGACAAAGATATAGGACTCAAATTATCATCCATAACTTTGACTAGCCAAATTGTCAAGTAATACCGATCAAAAAAAATCGTCAAGTAATGCAGCATGCACTCATATTTTCAAGTAAATGCATAATGGGGAAATGGATAGCCAAGTTACTATTTAATCCAAAACCATTGTCTTGATTTTGGTAACTCACTATGAAACAAAATCCTAATTTGAACCAAGAAAATAGGCAACAGTATCACAAGCTACCATTTGTGTTTTTTCCGTGTGCGAATGTATTTGCAATATCTGATCTGTTTCCACTCTTATTTCACCCATGTGAACCTACACTGTACATTTTCCTAGCATCTATAGAGGACGAGTACATGTACATGTGTGTAATTTGTGTTGTGTGACATAATTATACTTCATCAATCCTTACTTACATCCACTTTTGTGTATACTTCCATGCTCAGGTAGGATGTATGCTTTGTTTACCTAGCTGCGGCTACATAACATCTCATGCAAATTTGTTTGTAAATGCATGCTATTTTGGTTAATGAAGATTGGTTCGGACCGACTTTTAATTTGCCCATCATCGTTCCCGACTAGAGGAGCCATATTTCGACCGTATAAGTATGCCGCCATGAAAAACACATGCATATGCTCAAGTAATTAACCATTGATGTTGGTAAACTAGCTTTTCAAGGGTTGCATTAAAGCTAATTGCTTTCCAAGTGTAGTAGCAATATTTCTTTGAAATTAAGTGACCAGTGCACTATTTATTCCAATGAAAGGACCCATGTCCTCCAGTACCATTACCGAAATAATATAATATTTGTCTTGCACGACTGTTTGTCTTAAATCAGGAAATATAAAACGGTAGGTTGAGAACCTCTTATTCTACTTCTACATCAATACCGGTTCCGAAAATATTATAGCACTGTAGATATCAATCTTTAGACTAAGCTTTATTAACACAGCTTCCTCCTACCGCCTAGCCACTGGCCTCCAACCGCGCAACAACAAGAGAAATTCTTTGGATGCATGCCACTCTTGATAGTAAATTCTCTTGTCCTATTGGGGTATGTAACTTGAGTATTGTAACTTCTGAGACCGAACATATTTATCGAGCTATATATTAAGAAAATCAGTAAAATCAAGTTATTTGGAGGATCTTAGTTTAGCATAATTTGGAACCAATCTCCATTCATTGGCTTCCATATAGACCAAATGAGAAGGACATGGAAAGATTTACCATCTGGAGTTTTACAAAATGCAAAGAGTGTACCGAAGCTCAACCAGAGCAATAGAAAATACTTGTATCACCTCCGCATCACAAATTCTTTTACTGGACCTCTACACATATCCCAAGCTACCGTCTCTAAATGGTTGTACCCAAAGTTCATAGACTCCCGCTACTCCATATGGTGCAGAAAGGGCCGCATATACAGTCCAGTATGTAGCCTCGGGAACAACCTGTACAAATTGGGAAAATCTTCTCTTGCTAAAAACAACATTGTGTATTTATTGTGAACAGCTATAGGTAGTGTGTATGCACACCAATGATCTGCTTGGGTCAGCTCTAAATCCATGTAATCTTCGAATGCATGATTACAGGACATTGATTTCTTCTTTTCCTCTTATGTCTAAGTAGTATTTGGTGTTAGTTTAGGTCTCAGGGACAAGCTTAGGGCATATCCAACGGGGAGATCCACACTGGCGACCCAAATGGTTTGATTTTTTCCGTTTGAGTCGGCCCGCAGACATGTTTTGGGTGGCGGTCCGGCCTACCAGGCCAGTGCATCCAGCGACGCAACCCATTGTGTGTCCGCGCTGGCCATTGGCATTCAAATTTGAGCATCATATTTACAACAAAGTGATAGCAATAACCAAAATAAATGTTGTTCATAAACATAAAATGTTCACAATCGCACAACCACATAGTTTCACAAACAAGAGACTCGAAATCAAATATCAAATGAGACTAGACAGATTGGTTTTCTACAAGAATCCACATATGCTCAATTGATGAGTGGAATTTATGTACACTTCTGGAGCACTCTTTATGCATTGTTACCACTCATCTCATGCTTAATCTAGATACAACTATGCCTATTATACATGATTACTGGTTTTCATTTATTTTCATATGAGTTTTGCAAAACTAGTAGTTTAGGTAGAATTTTATCACGTTTTCTTGCCTTTGCTATGTGTGTAGGTGTTATGGAAGATTATGGATAAACAAAGGCAAGAGGAGCAAAGAGGACATAATATGGAGGGGCTATAAACGCTAGACTTGGCCATTTGAGGAGTGGGAAAATGTAAATTTTTCTATCATCTCAAAATGAAGATTCAAGACCATGGTGTGTTGTAGCCCTCGTCCATATGAGTCAAACGAGCCAAGGGAACCTCAATCGGAGTTCGTATGAGAAAAAGGCGGACAAAATACCGAAGCAATCTGATGGGTTGGCGACCATTGGTACGGCCAGAGCCCGGCCGTACAGCAGGTTCCAGGCGACGAAAACCTCGCGAACTTCTGCGTTTCTTCAAAGAATCCACCCTTGATTGTCCCTGGACCTTCCATAGGTCACTGGGGCGGTATTGAGGGCTATTGGGGACCCTCCTAAGCCTATATAATGGAGTGGGGAGAAAAGGAAGAAAATATCATCCATTCAAGCCACCACGGTGGAGCCCTGCCGCTCCACCGCCTCCATAGCCGCTGCCGCGAAGATCTCCACCATCAACACCACACAAGAGGAGAAGCGACTTGGATACTTGGAGGCTTGGGCATCATCTTCATCATCGTCAGCTGCACCAACACCATCATCTCCATCATCATTCCCCATCTTGTTGTATTTCTTATACTTTGGTGTCGATTTGAACAAGTATCCATTCATCCCCATATAGTTGATCCATATTATTACTAAGATGATGTTGCTTACCTCCATGTGTGAGTAACTCCTTCGTTCTTGGCGAGATGGATTAACGCTAGTATAAATTATTATTTGAAATGAAGATGGTTATACTTTGTTTATGTTTTGTGTATTAGCTTTCTCTCTTGATATTGTGTGAAGACGTTGATGACCCACAAGTATAGGGGATCGCAACAGTCTTCGAGGGAAGTATTACCCAATTTATTGATTCGACACAAGGGGAGACAAAGAACACTTGAAAGCCTTAATAGCGGAGTTGTCAATTCAGCTGCACTGGAAACAGACTTGCTCGCAAGAGTTTATCGATAGTAACAGTTTATAGCAGATAGTGAAATAACAAAAGAGTAACAAAGACAGCGTGCGATTTTAGTAAACAGCAGGATTAAAATACGTAGGCACGGGACGGATGGGCGTTGCATGGATGAGAGAAACTCATGTAACAATCATAGCAGGGCATGCAGATAATAATAAAACGGTATCCAAGTACTAATCAATCAATAGGCATGTGTTCCAATTATAGTCGTACGTGCTCGCAATGAGAAACTTGCACAACATCTTTTGTCCTACCACCGGTGGCAGCCGGGCCTCTAGGAAACTACTGGATATTAAGGTACTCCTTTTAATAGAGTACCGAGCAAAGCATTAACACTCCGTGAACACATGTGATCCTCACATCAGCCATCCCCTCCTGTCCCGATTCTGTCACTTCGGGGCCATTGGTTGGGACGACATGTGTATACAACTTGGGTAAGACCATAAACAATGAATATCATGATGAAATAATAACATGTTCAGATCTGAGATCATGGCACTCGGGCCCTAGTGACAAGCATTAAGCATAACAAGTTGCAACAATATCATAAAAGTACCATCTACGGACACTAGGCACTATGCCCTAACAATCTTATGCTATTACATGACCAATCTCATCCAATCCCTACCATCCCCTTCGGCCTACAGCGGGAATTACTCACACATGGATGGGGGAAACATGGCTGGTTGATGGAGAGGCGGCGGTGATGGCGGTGATGATCTCCTCCAATTCCCCGTCCGCGGCGGAAACGGAGACTTCGGCTCCCGAGACGGAGTTTCGCGATGTGGCGGCGTTCGGAGGGTTTGGCGACTTCGACTTCCCCCGTGCGTTTTTAGGTCGAGGCCGATAAATAGTCCGAAGGAGGCGTCGGAGGCCAGCCAGGGGGCCACACCATAGGGCGCGCGGGCCCCCTAGGCCGCGCCGCCTTATGGTGTGGGGCCCTCGGGCCTCCACTTGAATTGTCCTTCTGGCTCCGTCAGTATTCTGGAAAATAGGGCCTTTCGTCAAAATCCCGAGGTTTTTCCTGAAAGTTGGATTTCTGCACAAAAACGAGACACGAACAATTCTGCTGAAAACAACGTTAGTCCGTGTTAGTTGCATCAAAATACACAAATTAGAGGCAAAACAATAGCAAAAGTGTTCGGGAAAGTAGATACATTTTGGACGTATCAACTCCCCCAAGCTTAGCTTATTGCTTGTCCTCAAGCAATTCAGTTAACAACTGAGCGATAAAAGAACTTTCACGAACACATTTGCTCATATGATGTATATATTCTCATGATATGGCTAAATACTTAAGCAGTTCATAATAAGATACATGCAAATAGGATCATCTAACAGCTATGTCAATCATGAAGAGGCACCAACAATTAATAATAAGCATCATGAATCATATATATAAGCAGGATTGCAATGTTCATAAGAGAGTATGATAAAGTGGTATCTCGCTTGCTTATTTGATCGGCAAAACATAAATGCCCGGGCACCTCTGAAGTTCACAGAAAGACTAGAAGTAGTGATTGTCAAAGATAAATGCATCAAAGTTATACCACAATCAATCATATTTTGAGACAAGCATATTATACTAAGAATGACAGTTGTGCTCTCAAGAAAGTGCTCAAAGAAAGGATGGAGACACAACATAAAATTAAAATATTGACCCTTCGCAGAGGGAAACAGGGATTAACATGCGCTAGAGCTTTTCATTTGTAAATCAGGAGTAAAATTATTTTGAGAGGTGTTTGTTGTTGTCAACGAATGGTAATGGGTACACCAACTACCTCGCCAACCGGACTTTCAAGAGCGGCTCCATGAATTATTTGCATGTTTATGTGGCACTCCTTCCAACCTTTCTTACACAAACCATGGCTAACCGAATCCTCGGGTGCCTGCCAACAATCACATACCATGAAGGAGTGCTTTTTTTAGTTTAGTTTTATTATGATGATGACACTCCCCCAACCTTTGCTTACACAAGCCATGGCTAACCGAATCTTCGGGTGCACTAGTTTCAATGTGTTGAGAATCTTGTTCAATTCTTTTGGGATGTCCTTCAGGATATAGAGGATCCTGGGTAGAGACACCACCTCTAGTTGTTACTTTATAAGCATGTTTTTCTTTAGAATTATTTCCTAGCAAGTCATTTTGCACTTTAGTGAGTTGATCAATTTGAGTTTGAACCATATGAAAATGTTTAACAAGCATCTTAACATCATTGGAGGTTCTCTCCACAATATCATGCAATTCACTAATAGCTTGAGAATTTTCCATTAGATGATTCTCTACTCTCATATTAAAATTTTCTTGCTTAACAATATAATTATCAAACTCATCTAAGCATTGCGCAGGAGGTTTTGAATACGGAATATCTTCTCTAGTAAAGCGTTGGAGGGAGTTTACCTCAATCATGGATGAAGGGAATTATCTCACATATATCTTCTATAGGAGGTAGATTTTTCACATCTTCAGATTTAATACCTTTCTCCTTGAGAGACTTCTTGGCTTCCCTCATATCTTCATCATTCAATTTAATTAAACCCTCTTCTTCACTATTGGCGTTGGAGTTGGTTCAGGCGTAGTCCAATCATCATGATTGCCTATTTTAGCCAATAATTTTTCAGCATGGAGAGTTCTTTTCTGAAAACACAACCAGCACAACTATCAGGTATGCCCTAGACTCAATGGTTAGTCCACTATAAAATATATCAAGTAAATCATGCTTTTCCAAATCATGGTCGGGCGAGCTCTAATAAGAGAGCAAAATCTCGCCCAAGCCTCAGGCAATTTCTCTCCATCTCCCCGATCAAAATTATAAACTCTCTGCAAAGCAGCATGTTGAGCACTAGAGGAAAGTATTTTCGGAAGAAAACATTAAGCAATTCTTTTGGACTTTTAATAGAACTAGGTGGCAAACTATTATACCAAGTTTTAGCGTCATCCTTTAATGAGAATGGAAAGATTTTAGCAACAAAGTAAGTACGCTTCTTAACATCATCAAACAAGCTACTCGAGTAGATAACTCAGTCATGTGTTCAACAGCACTTTCTTTTTCAGTACCACAAAAGGGTGTTTTCTCAACAATAGCTATATGAGATAGATCAAGAGAAAAATCATAATCTTTATCCTTAATGTTTATAGGAGATGTGGCAAATTTAGGATCGGAGACAGTTTATATCTAACAGCATGTTCCGCAAGCAACTTTTTAATTTTTCTTGCATCAGTAGTAGCATTGCATTTTTCAATAAAATCATCATCAATTTCCACATAATCTTCATCAAGATCATCACTAGAGTATTCAAGTTCAGGTGAATTAACAGGTGTAGTAACATCAGGAGTTTCAGTATTTTCAATTTGTCTAGACCTAGCAATTGTAGCATGTAGAAAAGTTCCCAATGAACCACTATCATCAAGCACAGCAGAAGCATCATCAATATTATAAGAGGAATTTTCAGATTCAGCAGAAGTACCAGCATTTGAAGCTTGTGGTGGTGAAACAAGTTTACTTATCACAGATGGTGAATCAAGAGCAGCGAGGTACTCGAGTTGTACCTTTTCTTATAGTGGATGGTAATATGGCGACCTTAGTATCGCGAGTTTTACCCATGATGGAGAATTTGCAGCGAACAATATCAATCCAAGTGAACTTCCAAATAAAGCTATGCTCCCCAACAACGGCGCGGAAAATAGTCTTGATGACCCACAAGTATAGGGGATCGCACAGTCTTCGAGGGAAGTATTACCCAATTTATTGATTCGACACAAGGGGAGACAAAGAACACTTGAAAGCCTTAACAGCGGAGTTGTCAATTCAGCTGCACTGAAACAGACTTGCTCGCAAGAGTTTATCGATAACGTTTTATAGCGTAGCATAGTGAAATAACGAGTAACAAAGACAGCAGTAGCGATTTTAGTAAACAGCAGGATTAAAATACTGTAGGCACGGGGACGGATGACGGGCGTTGCATGGATGAGAGAAACTCATGTAACAATCATAGGGCATTTGCAGATAATAATAAAACGGTATCCAAGTACTAATCAATCAATAGGCATGTGTTCCAATTATAGTCGTACGTGCTCGCAATGAGAAACTTGCACAACATCTTTTGTCCTACCAGCCGGTGGCAGCCGGGCCTCTAGGAAAACTGGATATTAAGGTACTCCTTTTAATAGAGTACCGGAGCAAAGCATTAACACTCCGTGAACACATGTGATCCTCACATCACGCCATTCCCTCCGGTTGTCCCGATTTCTGTCACGGGCCATTGGTTCCGGACAGCGACATGTGTATACAACTTGGAGGTAAGACCATAAACAATGAATATCATGATGAAATAATAACATGTTCAGATCTGAGATCATGGCACTCGGGCCCTAGTGACAAGAATTAAGCATAACAAGTTGCAACAATATCATAAAAGTACCATCTACGGACACTAGGCACTATGCCCTAACAATCTTATGCTATTACATGACCAATCTCATCCAATCCCTACCATCCCCTTCGGCCTACAGCGGGGAATTACTCACACATGGATGGGGAAACATGGCTGGTTGATGGAGAGGCGTTGGCGGTGATGGCGGTGATGATCTCCTCCAATTCCCCGTCCCGGCGGAGTGCCGAACGGAGACTTCGGCTCCCGAGACGGAGTTTCGCGATGTGGCGTTGGAGGGTTTCGGCGACTTCGACTTCCCCGTGCGTTTTTAGGTCGAGGCCGATAAATAGTCCGAAGGAGGGCGTCGGAGGCCAGCCGAGGGGGCCACACCATAGGGCCGCGCCCCCCTAGCCGCGCGCCTTATGGTGTGGGGCCGTAGGGCCTCCACTTGAATTGTCCTTCGGCTCCGTCGATTGGGAAAATAGGGCCTTTCGTCAAAATCCCGAGGTTTTTCATGAAAGTTGGATTTCTGCACAAAAACGAGACACCAGAACAGTTCTGCTGAAAACAGCGTTAGTCCGTGTTAGTTGCATCCAAAATACACAAATTAGAGGCAAAACAATAGCAAAAGTGTTCGGGAAAGTAGATACGTTTTGGACGTATCAGACGTCCATGCAATATTTTCCTTAGGGATAAGAGAGGGAACTACCTCTAGACATATCGTGGTAAGGCCGAAAACGTCTAGTGACACCCTAACACTGATATACCATCATGTGGTTAGAGGGAGAACAAAGGAGACTCGCAAAGTTCATCCATAACCATGGGATCCCGGTGGAACCCTTAATAGCAATGTCTTGGGGTGGCTTTCCCTTTACATTACTGTGGTTATGAGGGGTGGTTGATCAGATGGCTGATCGTAATCACCCATTTAGAAGCTCCTCCATTTACATGCATAGATAAAAGGCTGATATCATCTTGTTAAACACATAGTCTATATTCTAGTGGTGGAACCAACACTCCCCGCGAACTTCTTCACCATATTGCTACACTCCACAACCATACGCGCCTGCTTTTGTTCTTGTGTAGTAATTAAATTACTCTTATTGTTCTAGTTTATTATTGCTTTATCTACAAATATTATTACACGCTTGCTTGGAATCAATGACATCTTAAAGGCATTCTTTGGTGATGGGTAACGAGGGGCATAAAGACCATAGATGGTAGGCTCTCTGTGGGATCGATACTCTTATTTAGAAACTAGCTACATCCGCATCTGCACTTGCAGTTATCATCAATCTAATTTGCTTGAAGGGGCTCATGAGTGGTCAGTTCATCTCCACATGCATATGCAGCTGCTCGGTCCATGAATGCATCTGCTCGGTCCATGAATGCATCATCAATGTCCATGCCTACTCATGTGCAACGCAAGAAATGAAGTATGGATTCTCTCATACCTCAAACTCGGTCCGGCGCCTGGACGAGCAAGTAGTGGGCGCACGGGCTAGCGACGCGCCGGCCAAGTGTGTGGATGGAGAAGAGTTGGTTGCATGGCCACTGGCGGGCTGGATGGATGCCAGTAGGCATCCAACTTCGGCAGCACGCGGGGTATGCATCGGTGCTGGAAATGGGGGAGAAGTCGCGACGATGGTCGGGCACAACAACTGCCGGTCATCCCTTCTGATGATGGTGCAAAATAGCGGCCAGAGAACGTGGTTCCTAGACAGCAGGACCCGCTGATGGCAACGGTGACCCAAAGCGCAGATGGCGGCGCTGCATGCCTAGGGTGGTGGCAGAGATGGCGTGCGAGGGTTTGGGGCATGTGAGTAACTTCCGTCTATTTTGTGTGCCACTGGCGGGAGGTCCTGGGGTGGCTAAAGGGAGGACGCGCATGTTGTCCGGCCCGACACATCAACGGCCCAAATTTGGTGGATGGATGTGTCGGTCCCCGCGAGTTGGTCCATTTAGGTCATGCAGCTCAAGCGTGCAGTGCCTGTCTACCAGTTCGCGCAGACCGTTTCACACAACCTAGGACAGGATGGGTCACCCCGCTGGAGATGCCCTTATGTCTAGCCTACCTATGGTGTAATTTCACCTATAATGAAGTGTTCAAATGAATATACTTTCTCGTTCCATGCTTTTGCTGGTATTTTAGAGAAAATTTGTTGCCTATATTTATTAGGATTTTTATATTTCTTACATTTTAGTTTTTTTTTTGTTTAGGGCATTTTGTATCAAACACATCAAATGGAGGTTAAGCTCCATGTAGCTATTTTTTAAAGAAAAATACAAAACTTCACTCTTTTTACTTTCACATATAAGAAACATACGATATATAAATTTTACATGTACATATAAATTATCTTTATGTATCTATACAGAAAAGGGTTTTTGAATAAATAAATAAGACTTTTAGTTGTTGAAAATAAAGAGGTAAATATCCATACTTGACGATCCTGAGGGCCTGCGGAACCCTTACCTATCTGGCAAACACTCCAATGGTTAGCCCTTGCTGGGCCCTAAAACTATTCGCGTGCCCCAGGCCCCTACTCACTGCAAAGCGTGTTTGCTACAAGCAAACCAATTTGGCACTCATGATGGAGTTATGGAGGCTCAATTATTTCACTTGCTGGATTTTGTTTTCAACTTCTTCAGTCCATACATGTTGGTAGCAACAGTATACATCAGACAAGTACTGGCACCAAACAAGCATCAACCATCACCAAACACCTGCTGATGCACAGTGCCACTGTTTTATCTGCAACCGAGCTACGGCTCTCTTGGAAGAACACATCTACCATCAGTAAACTGTGTTGTCTGTTGTGTCATAGTAGGAAGCAGTGGCATGACGACACGTCGTGCCCGTAAGGTAATCACGAGGTGATTAATAACAAAACTATATCAATAGCAAAAAAAATCGAATAGAAGAGACGACCCATAATGTAGTAATATTTTGTTGAAGTTGTTGTGGTAGAAGATAGTAGTATTCCCGTAAGATAACGATGAGGCGATAAAAAAATATCTTTTTTGAATAAAAGAGGCGACAATAGTGGAATATTTTGTTTCTCAGCAGTAACGATAGCAGAACCATGAACCTACTATAGAAGAAGGCAACTAAAAATAGATAAGTACGATCGAGAGATTATAGAGATTGCTGCCCCTGCACCTTTTAAAAGTACGACTAGAATGTTAGCGCTAAAAATTACTGCTCGTGCACTTTTGAAAATTACCGCTGGAAAATTAGACATAGTTGAAAAAGTATTGTCAAATACTTATCATAGGGAGAGGCTGATGATTTGCGTTGAATAACTACCGGTGCGCCGATGAAGGATTAATGTCGAATAATCACTGCTGATATCGGAGATCCGTGCCGAGAAATAGACATTAAAAAAGTAAACAAATCACCTTCGAAATTAACAGGGTGAAATCACGCCAGGGAACATGTGTCAAAAAATTATTCCTAAAGAATAGAATAGGAACAATGAAATATTATATTAGTGCTGGAGAAATATTGTCGAAGAATTACTCACCGTCGAGGAGGTACCGTGGGGCAACTACCTGTCGGAAACGGCCGAGAAGTTATCTTGAAAAGTTGCTGTAAAAAAACAAAAGGAAAAAAGTTAAAGAAAGTAGTTACATATTTTTTTACAAAAGGATGACGTGGCGAGCTCTGATGGAAGAAAATGCGCCTCCGCGGTGTCAAGCCGTGGAGCATTGTGAGGGTCTCATTTCCTCCATCCTTGATATATAGATAGAAAGTTTGCTGTTGCTAAATAGTGTCGTGTTGAAATAAGTAATCTAGTTACTGCAGATTTTCATAGTAATTTGTTGGTAATATACTAGTTTTACTGAAAGTGTTTTTCAGTAGGGGTGTATTTTACGATCCAAAGCATGCTTGCACTTTTTACTTAAGGAAAATAAAAATGATGTGGCTTTAAGTTTTAGAAAATTATGAAAAAATCTCATATGTACCTATGGACTATGGTTGTATTCTACCCACCAGTGATTTTTTGTGTGTGAGGTTACTGAGGTATAAGTATAACATGGTTTTGTGATGTTAACGAAAAAAAAATCAACATTGAGATGCCACGGAGCAACTTTTTTATGCATCAATTTTGTTCTTTATCCATGGGAAGATGGAATGCATGTTCTTGCACCATAACAACGTCTACATGCAGTATTCAGTCATCTACATGTGTGGTTATTTGAAAGTTTTTGGATAAATAAATTATTATGACTATTCAGCGAATACCAAGAGCTCGGGAGTATATTTAGTGTCTTTCAGACGACCACAATATGTAAAACAGAAATAAATAAAGTGCTTTTGCAATAAATAAAAGGTGGTCTTAGTTTGCACATTTATGTTACATGTTGTGGCCCTAATGCGTGAAACACTTCGCCTAGGGAGTACGAGTCACGTGTCTAATTAACTTTATAATCCTTGCTTAGTGCCTTTTTACTCACACATCCAAAGTGCCTGAGTTAGAAAAGGGTTTGCGAACAAAATTTACTTGGGCGTGATTCAATGGATAATTATTTAGTTGCACCACATATAGAAAACACTTCATGATGTCGAGCTAATGACAAGTTTCTCTTGAATGGAGTACAAAGGAGAAAGGACCATGCAAACTATAGGTTGGTTCTCCAAATTTCTGGAAAATTCACTGCATTCGATTCATATAGCCCATTTGATGGATTTTAGGCGGGTTATCTTACACCACACATTCATTCCTTCCAGCATAAGATACGCACTCTGGAGAATATGCTCAGTCCAGCGACTGCTGAGGCTACTGCAATTCTTAGGGGGTTCGAACTTCTTGAGAGATTGGGGTGTACCGCCTGTCAAATAGAAACGGACTGCCTGGATATTATAAAAGAATGCAATGGTGAGGTGGAGATTAATAGCCCTTATGCTGCAATTTTAGCTGAATGCTTCCAGAAGGCAAATGATATGACGGAGATCTCGTTTGTGCACTGCCATAGGGAAGCCAATAAAGTGGCTCATGAGTTAGCAAAGTATGCTTATAGATCAAATGATAATCAGTTCTGGGAGGGTGATACTCCTAGTTTTATTCTCTCTTTTGTAATGAATGATGTGACTTTGATCACAACAATGTAAATGGTTCGAGTAGGCAGCAAGTTTCAGACGCACTCTTTTCCTTCCAGGGTACCGAAGGGGGCTGGAAGGTTTTTAATGAGGCGGCTTGCTGACCTTAATATATGTGATTTAAGTTTCAAAAAAAAAAACATATACATGTGAACATAGTGTATTTCACAATAGCTTATAGCAATCACACTCCCTAAAAATCTAAAATAGACAATTTAATAACAAGCATAATAGTACACACATGCGTGCGTACACCGCAGCAGGGCCTGGCACAAACCCTACATATCGATCCAGACAAACCTACATCGGTCTTTGTTACAGATCTTGGAGCCGATCGAGCGATGAATGGATGAAATTGCTTGACTTATTCCACGGGCAACACAAAGCAGGAGAACAGATTTACCATGGCATCGATCGTACGTAGGAGTTTGTCTTGAACTGAATCTGTTCACGTGAAAACATTGGGGAGCTCTAGCCTCTAGGCGCTGTCGTGTAGACGCTGGAGCAGCGCGGAGCGAAGTGCGGCGCCGTCGTCGTGCTGCAGCGCGGCGGGCACCTCCACGACGACATCTTGCACGGTGACGCCCAGCACGCGGCTCACGCACGCGTGCTGCACCGGCAGCTCCAGCGACCGGAGCGTGCCCATCAGTCGCGCCGGCGCGTGCGGGGCGGATCCCGATGCCGTCGTCACGCGCAGCGCCGCCGCGTCCCGCCCCACCATCCGCACCTCCACCGCCTCGTCGCCAGCATGGAGGTCATGGAAGGAGGCGCCGCCGCCGCGGTAAGCTGCGCTCGTCTCCCACCTCGCGGCGGTCACCTGCTTGCTCTCATCCTCGAGCCGCGCAACGCGGCCGCGCAGCTCGGCGATGTAGGCGGCGGCGTCGGCGAGGAGGGACGCCTTGTCCATGCGGGACACGGTGGGCACGGCAGCGCGGAGGTCGCAGAAGCGGCGGTTCAGCTTGTCGCGGCGTTGCCGCTCCGCCTCCACGTGGCTGACGAGGGGCCCCTCGGGGCGGGGCCCGGGCTTCCGCCCACGCCGCTTCGTCGCCGCCCGCGGCGTTGAGGACGTCGAGACCGAGAGGCTCTCCGGTGGCAGCTCGGGGAGCTCGGAGTCCGGGGAGACCAAGGACCCCGCGGGCCATAGGTTTCCGTCCTCGTTCTTGGCTGCCACCATGATATCGCCGAGCAGCCATTGCTCAGGGACCTCGCAGGAGTCGAACTCGAGAAACTGGTGGCTGCTCTCGAGGTCGACTGGCGAGAACTGGGAAGGGGGCGACGGCGGGAAGTAGATAGAGCACGGGGAGCGGAGCTCGTCGTCCATGTCCTGCACTGCCAATACGCGCGTACACGGAGATGCGATGCGGCATCGTTCAACTATATATGCTCATATTTATACCGGCGGCACATTTACGGTTAAGACCTCGGAGAGAAGTTTATGTCACGGAAGGGCTCGGTCCTTTACCATTTTTCTGCCCCCAGAAGCTACAAATACGAATTTTGGGGCCCACAAGTTATAGGGGTCATGACTACTATGTTCCACTGCTTATTTCGTCCTCATAGTCTTAGAAGTTTCACGAGTTTGGAACTCATAGCGATACTAGCTAACTGAGATTCAAACTCTAAAAGAAATGTGCAAGTCTAGAGAGCAGAACCTCTATCGCCGAAGTGAAACCGGTAAGCATTGAGCATCAAAACTACGACTTGGCTAAACTTCACGATCCGTTCACAATTTAACATCGAGTTTTGATGCTCAACACCTAGGGAGATTAAGGATTTTTTTTCCTAAACTCTTGATACAGAGGCCATACTCGGCTTTACAGGTTTCAACATATTGATAACACACTTTGAAGCCTAGGTGAGGTTGTAGCTAAAACTTTTAGGGTATGTGATTGAGAGATTTATTGGGATTAATCATGTTCCTGACACGAGAGCAGCTTCACTAAAGACAGCTTTGGATGGTATGTTTCTTGATGATGGCTTGTCTATGTCCAAATTGAGAGGGCAAGGGTATGATGAAGCTTCTAACATGAGAGGGCAATTTTGTGGCTTGCAAAGGTTAATACTGGATGAAAATCCATATGCATTTTACATTCATTGTTTTGCCCATTAGTTGCAGTTAGTGGTTGTTGCAGTGGCCAAGTGTTGTTCCTCCATATTGGATTTTTTTAACAACACCCACTTTGATTGTCAATATTGTTAATGCTTCTTGTAAAAGACATGATGAAGTAGCCCAACATCAACATGACACAATGGTGAGCAAACTAGATCTGGAGAAATATTTTCAGGAAGAGTAAAAAAACAAGCAACCAATCTTGTAAAACCTGGGGATGCACGGTGGGGAACACACCATAAAACTATGTGTAGATTCATTTCAATGTGAGAATCTGTTCTTCATGTATTAGAGAATGTTCATGATGATGCAGAAAATCTTACACAGAGAACCACAACTAGTGGTTTGATTACTCAGATGGAGAGCTTTGAGTTTGTTCTCATGTTGCATCTTATGATCAGATTATTGGGCAAGACTAATGATTTGTCACATTGTTTGCAAAAGAAAGATCAAAACATTGTTCGTGCTGTGAGTTTGATTGACGTAACATTGGAAAATCTTCAAGGTATCCGAGAAAATGGTTGGGATGAACTCTTCAATGAGACAAATGACTTTTGTGTCAAATATAAAATTGTAGTACCAAACATGGATGATACAATACCCGCTCGAGGTCACTCCAGGGGTCGTGGAAGTACAATGGTAACTTACTATCACCGCTTTAGATATGAAATATTCAATGTTAGGCATGACCAAATTATTGTTGAGTTGAATAACCGCTTTGCTGAAAAATCAACTCAGTTGTTGAGGTGCATCGCTTGTCTTGATCCAAAGAACTCATTTGCTAACTTTGATGAAGACAAACTTGTTGAACTTTCTGCGATGTATGCTGATGACTTCTCTATATATGATATATCTTTTGTTCATAGAAACCAACTTGAGACATTCATTGCTGATGTGAGAGGTGATCCGGATTTTTTGAGTTGTCATGACCTTGGTAATCTTGATGTGAAGATGGTTCAGACTGATAGACACACTGCTTTTTCTTTGGTGTATCATCTTATTGAGTTGGAATTGATTTTGCCCGTTGCAACGACATCAGTAGAGAGAGCTTTCTTGGCTATGAACATTATCAAGACCGAGTTGACGAATAAAATGGGTGATATTGGATGAATTATAACATGGTATGCTATATTGAACAGACATATTTCACTCTATTAGTGATGATGATATCTTATATCGTTTTCAAGGATATAGCTCACGGAGAGGAATTTTACCTCGTCATTTCAGTAAGTTTTCATATTTGTATGAATGATTTTCTATTGCACTTCATGTTTGTGCTTTTCCATAAGAAATATTCTTGCTTTCTTGAAGGTATTGGTTCATCTTCTGGTGTTGATGAGGTTGTTGACGAAGTCATGGGAGGCACGGACGCACATAATTAGGGACTTGGTACCATATTTTATATCCCATTAAACTATTTTAAGTTTTTTAGTTATTTATTATGCATGTTCTTGGAGAATTAACAATGGATCTGAAAATATATGTTCATTCTTGCTACCATACCAATTATTATGTGCTATTACAAGACTTTTTTAGTAGTTACTTTTGCATTTAGTTTTTGGCCCGGGGCTTGCTTCAATCCTGGCTCCGCCACTGGCTAAAAGTAGCTAAAGACAAACGGTAGCTTGATACGTCTCCGACGTATCGATAATTTCTTATGTTCCATGCCACATTATTGATGATATCTACATGTTTTATACACATTATATGTCGTATTTATGCATTTTCCGGCACTAACCTATTAACGAGATGCCGAAGAGCAGTTGTTGTTTCTGTTTTTGGTTTCAGAAATCCTACAAAGGAAATATTCTCGGAATTGGACGAAATCAACGCCCGGGGTCCTATTTTGCCACGAAGCTTCCGAAGACCGAAGAGAAGACGAAGTGGGGCCACGGGCGCCGCCACACTAGGGCGGCGCGGCCCGAGGGGCCCGCGGCCCTGTGTGGGGCCCCGTGACCCTCCGACTCCGCCCTTCCGCCTACTTAAGGTCTTCGTCGCGGCTTACGAGAGCCACGATACGGAAAACCTTCCGAGACGCCGCCGCCGCCAATCCCATCTCGGGGGATTACGGAGATCGCCTCGGCACGCCGGAGGGAATCATCTCCCGGAGGACTCTTCACCGCCATGGTCGCCTCCGGAGTGATGAGTGAGTAGTTCACCCCTGGACTATGGGTCCATAGCAGTAGCTAGATGGTTGTCTTCTCCTCATTGTGCTTCATTGTCGGATCTTGTGAGCTGCCTAACATGATCAAGATCATCTATCTGTAATTCTATATGTTGTGTTTGTCGGGATCCGATGGATAGAGAATACTATGTTATGTTGATTATCAATCCTATTACCTATGTGTTGTTTATGATCTTGCATGCTCTCCGTTATTAGTAGAGGCTGGCCAAGTTTTTGCTCTTAACTCCAAGAGGGAGTATTTATGCTCGATAGTGGGTTCATGCCTCCATTAAATCGGGACAGTGTGAGAAAGTTCTAAGGTTGTGGATGTCTGTTGCCACTAGGGATAAAACATTGATGCTATGTCCGAGGATGTAGTTATTGATTACATTACGCACCATACTTAATGCAATTGTCTGTTGTTTTGCAACTTAATACGGAAGGGGTTCGGATGATAACCTGAAGGTGGACTTTTTAGGCATACATGCATGCTGGATAGCGGTCTATGTACTTTCTCGTAATGCCCAATTAAATCTCACAATACTCATTATATCATGTATGTGCATTGTCATGCTCTCTCTATTTGTCAATTGCCGACTGTAATTTGTTCACCCAACATGTTGTTTATCTTATGGGAGAGACACCTCTAGTGAACTGTGGACCCCGGTCCATTCTTTTACATCTGAAATACAAATCTGCTGCTATTGTTCTTTACTGTTCTTTGCAAACAATCATCATCCACACTATACATCTAATCCTTTGTTAAGCAAGCCGATGAGATTGACAACCTCACTGTTCGTTGGGGCAAAGTACTTTGGTTGTGTTGTGCAGGTTCCACGTTGGCGCCGGAATCTCTAGTGTTGCGCCGCACTACATCTCGCCGCCATCAACCTTCAACGTGCTTCTTGGCTCCTCCTGGTTCGATAAACCTTGGTTTCTTTCTGAGGAAAAACTTGCCGCTGTACGCATCACACCTTCCTCTTGGGGTTCCCAACGGACGCGTGCTGTACGCGTATCATAGCTCCAGCATCAAACCGGTTACATCAACAATCACATAAAGCGTATCTTGTAGAGATTTCAAAGATTAAGCTAGTAAAGGGTTGAGTCCTAACCAAGCAAGTATTCAAGTTTCACTAGAATCTTAGATATCTTATCTATCTGTTTTATATTCAGTATGATTCTTGCAACCACCAGCATTAATAGTCATCTATACTAGTAACTTCAAGACATGCTTTCTCCTCAATTAACTCTTTGAGGGGAGGAGATGCATGAGTTAATTTATCAATGTAAACTTCGTAAATCGCCCAAGATTGACGGTGCTACCGTATGCTAAATTGCTAATTCATTTTCCAACTTGGTAAGTTGGTATAAATGCCAAAAGCATCTCCTCCGATCCTCTTAGACTAGTCATAGTGGGAAGTAACAAAGTAGTATCAGAGATGTCTTCATTAGTTAATTTGTAGACTCATTGTATCTTGGGATGTGATGTTACAATAACTAGCTATGTTACTCTATCCTCCTCTCTCCTCATTAACTTAGTGCCACATAAGCAAATTTGGTGAGTTGGACACTTAGTTTACTAGTGAAGTTACTCCCACTATGAGTAGTCTTACAGTTGAGATTGAGAGGTCATGGAAATAGCATTCAATGAACAAGTGAGTCTATAAATGACTTTGAAACTCACCATCATGAATGATATTCCTCTTGGCGTACCGGGCCCAGTTCTTTTGGCGGCTTCTCCAAGAAGCTGCCCTCCCCCCAGCTTCCTGCGGAAGCCGATGACAAAATTTTGTGAGGCTTCCAAATTAGTTTAGCCTTAGCTATTTTAGAAACGGCTTCCCCGCTGGGGGAGGGCAGCTTCTCCGAGAAGCCGCCAAAAGAACTGGGCCTAAATCGTCCACAAAGAAATCGTGACTTTTTCGTAAAACTAGATAAAGGACATCTGAAGAACTAAATAAAAATATCTCGGATATTCTTTTATCTAATACTCCCTCTGTTCCATTCTATAGTGCCTATTGTTTTTCGGCACGGAAATTAGCACAAGAGTATTTTTTACACAAGACCCCTAGCTGAACGATTTGATATCAACGTAAAATTTGGGAAATCCATATCTTCCAAACTTACCATAACAATTTTGGTTGCTAAACGATTTGGGAGCTGAACGGGGAAGGGGTAATTGAAAAAAAAGCTAAGCTACAACCTTATATTCTGAAACAAATGCTAAAAATCTATAGGCAGTATAGAAAGGAACGGAGGGAGTATAATATTGTTAGATTCTTATAAAAAACATCTGAGCGAAAAAACATACTAGGAGAAAGCTTGCTAACCTTTTCCCTTTTCCGGAAGTACCTGCGCCAGTTGCCCGAGATAAAAAAGAGCTCAGATGTTCTTTCAGTTAACAGCTTCGGCCGTCTCTTGTGTGTGTTAGTGTGTGTTTAAATTCAACACGCTTCGCTAGCTAGTTCCGTCGTATGTGGGGCTCCATGCGTCTGTAAAAGCAAATCTTCGATCTCTCCGACCTAGACATGCATGTTGCAACCTTTACGACACATTCTGACGTGCTTCTATCAACACCGACGATCTCGTCTCACCCGTAAGATCATGAAGCATGAGTTTGCGGATCAGCCAATCTATATACAAAAACTCTTGACGTTATCACGCAACAAGACAACAACATGCACTTTTTTTTCATCTTAGCTCGACTAGCAGGTGGCCCTAGCAGTAATCTAACTAGAAAATCCTACTAGCTTCCTAGCAAGATCTCTCCGAACCTCTTATGGATGTGTCGTGATCATCATCCGAGCTTAGATCGATTGTCAGTCAGATCATGGATCTGACGTGCTAGCTGCCAGACTTGATTTGACGGCGTTATAGATATGTATCGATCGTTTAGCTACTCATTTGACTACGGACGCTACCCAACAAACAACTTCAAGATTGCAAATAGTAACACAAATTTTTTGGAATTCGGAACTGCGTTATCAGTTAAAGAGTGTGGAAGGGAAGGAAGAAAAACTAAGTCAAAGAAAGGGATCACAATTACTAGGAAGGTTTGTTTCAAATTATCAAGGGACGCATTTTTTAAGGAAACGAGTCCAATTTAAAGTTCTTGATGTTTACATTGGTCAATTATAAGATAGAAATAAGACAATATGTTATATTTATTCGGATCAAACTGCAACACTATCAGAGTAAAAAAGGGAGCCCCCGATGTTTTCGAAATAAAAAAATCATCGACAAGGGCTTTCTAGTGTAAACGCATCGATTTCGACGCCAACGGTCGGTATCGGCATCTTATCCACCATCCAATACTGCTTTGAGATTTGTGAGGCTTTTGGCATTTATCTAATATAAAACTAATAATTAAAACACAAGTGAACCTTTTATGAAACTAAACTGATACATGGGTAACATTGTGAAACTATTTGGCAAAAAGTGAAACTGATGATGTCATTGCTCACGTTATTGCGGGATGTTTCACAAAAAAAAATTATGTTTCAGTTATATTTAAATTATGATTTGATTATCTTTCATAATTTTGTGAAAGGATTGGCAGCACATGGGTGATGTCACCACTAACGTCACTCCGGTAGATATCGTTACCGGTAAATAGAGATTTTCGGTTCTAGTGCATTGTAGATTCTAAAATTCAGAATACCAAAAAAAAAGAGCCAGAGTAAAAAAGAGGATCTTTCTTTGCCTTGTCTCAGCTAGTCATATGCTAGGCTCCTCCAGACTTGTGGAAAAGAAAATTGAAATGATAAAATCTTCAAAAAATGGACTTTGTATATTTACTAAAGTATATACTTCAACTTTCATACGAAGCAATTCTTCAAATTCCTTAAAATATGCAATTAAAACAAGTTCTTTAAATACGGAAAAACATCATTGGTTTGAAGCAAGTTAATGATTTTAAATTCAAGTTATTTCACATAATAACACTATAAGAGGTAGAATTTCTTCTTTTTTCACAGAATAACCTTCAATTTTTTTTGTCTTTCACTAGAAAAAAGAGTAGTTAAAAACCTATTTCTTATACCATATATCTATCCTGTGAAATTCCAAATTGTTTGAAGCTCAAACCATTGAGGTTGAAAGGTGAGTGATGTATGGAGAAAGGTCGTTTTTTGAGGTCTAGAAAAAACAAAGAGCCACTGGTTAAAGAAAAACATACATGCATATTTAGTGAGGTAAAGCCTACGAGCCGTGAGTTTAAAGATGCTATTGATTAAGTACTATTTCCCTATTTAAAATTTTGAAATTTAAAAAATCCATTTCTTTATTTGTGTTATCCTTAGACTTAGGTTTTTTTTTGGATAGTGTCCATGACTATACAATGGGCTACTATCTTGCCGACAATATATATCCGGACTGGACAACATTTGTGAAAACCATCAGCCTACCATACAACCGAGTTGAAGCTGCATTTGCAAGGGAACGAGAGGTATCCAGAAAAGACATCGAGAGAGCTGTCAATGCTTTGCAAGCTAGATTAGCGATAATTCGAGGTCCTAGCCGGTTTCGGGACAAAGAAACCCTCAATAACATAATGTGATTCTCTTCAAAATATCATCATCGAGGATGGGAGGGGTTTGAACTTGGAGTTCTTCTTGACATTGTTAATACTTGGGTGAAGCAACCAAGAAACTCGGATAAAATCCAAACATTTATTGAGACATACGGTGGCATTGAGAACTCCGGCGCCCACGAGCAGATTCAGCTTGATCTCATTCATCACCATTGACGGAGACAAGAGACTCGATAGTGTGGCACTTCTTTTTTGTTTGATGTCACATTCATCATGTGTGATTTAAGCCATTATTTGTATTCCAAACCATTCTTTTTTTATTTAATTATTTGAATTTGAACTATTGTTGTAATTTGGATTATTGTTGTATTGTGTGATGTTTAAAACTAGTATCAAATTTTATATTATGTTGTTGTCATATTTGTATTTTTATAAACTGTGTCATACATATGGGCTGAAATGTTGCATATGCGATTTAACGTTTCGTGAGGGTCTGGTCTACGCAATGCATTTTCAGCCCCAAAACGTGTTTACCGTGCCATATATCTGAGATTTTAAGAGCTGCGGGATGCGGGGTCTATTAGAGATGTTATAACTCCCCAAGTCGCTAGAGATAAACTTAGTTAACAAGCCAAATAAAAGTAGAAAAAATATCCCATGTGGCCTGACAACAATTACATATCGATCGATACAATCAAGCCTTCATTGCTCATAATTTACACGGTTCTTGCCATCTTGGACCAAGCTGAATATAAATCCATCAATCGTCTGATTTATTCCATGTAGATAAACACTAGGAGAGCAGATTAACCGATGTAGTGTAGTATCCTAGTATTTGTATTGAGACGTTAAACTCCCGGAATGGCGAGTCCGTGCGTGTGCCAAAACGTAGGGTAGCTTAGCTTCATCTAGGTTAATTAGCTAGGCACTGTCGCGTAGCATCTTGAGCAGCGCGGAGTGGAGGGCGCCGCCGTCGTCGTTCTGCAGCGCGGCGGGCACGTCCACGAAGACGTCCTGCACCGTCACGCCCTGCACCTTGCTAACGCACGCGTGCTGCACCTGCAACTCCAGCGAACGCAGCGCGCTCATCAGTCGAGCCGGCGCGTGCGGGGCGCCCCCCGCCGTCGTCACACGCAAGGCCGCCGCATCCCGCCCAACCATCCGCACCTCCACCGCCTCGTCGCCGGCCAGGCGGTGCAGGGAGTAGCCGCCTCGGGACGAAGCGGACCTGCTGCTAGCCTCCCACGTCGCGGCGGCCTCCCTGCCCTCCTCTTCAAGCCGCGCGACGCGAGCGCGCAGCTCGGCGATGTAGTTGGCTGCGTCCGCGAGCAGGGAGGCCTTGTCCATGCGGGACACCGTGGGCACGGCGGCGCGGAGGTCGCAGAAGCGGCGGTTGAGTTTGTCGCGGCGGTGCCGCTCGGCCTCCACGTGGCTGATGCTGGGTGCCTCGGACCGGGGCCCGGGCTTCCGCCCACGACGCTTCGACGTCGACGCCGGGAGACTGCACGGCGGCATCTCGGAGAGGATGGAGTCCGGATTGAGCGTGGAGCTCCCAGCAGGCCACACGTAATCTCCATCCTCGCTCTTGGCCGTGAGGACGATGTCGTCCAGAAGCCATTGCTCGGGGACCTCACAGGAGGCGAACTCGACGACCTGGTGCTGGCGACCTTCCGCTGGGGAGAACTGGGACGGCGGCGACGGCAGGAAGATGGAGGAGCACGGCGAAAGCAGCTCGTCCATGGCCGGCACGCCGCAGTACTTAACTTACGGGTGTATGTGTAGCTCCTGTAACTGAGGAGCTCGAAGTGGCGAAGTAGCTGAGGTGCAGAACGTTGTTAAGTGTGTGCGTGTTCTTATAGTGGTGTCACATTTGCTGTTAAGCCCTCGCTCAAACATACGTGTCACGGAAAATGTGTCTCTGTCCTTTTCGAATTAATTTCCTTCGAAGAAACTCCAATTCTCATCCTTGAACTCTCGGTAAAGTTCACTTTTATTCCTAAATTTATTTTTAGTCTAAAATGAACCTTGAACTCTCACAATAGTTCATTTTTCATCTCTTTGCAGTTGAGTTGAGTAAATTGCTGGTGTGGAAAGAAAAAATAGGGAACCAACTAAATTGGTTTAGAACCAGACCAAGCCCAAACTAGCTGAGATGTCGAACCAAACGTACAACGAAACCCTTGAGTCCTGGAACTAGTCTCTCGCTTGATTTCTCTCCCTTCTAATTCACATGAAACGTTGCGCCACAAGGTCTGCTTGCTTGCCTATCAGCATCGTCCCGCCTCTCTACCCTTGCACTGTTACCTTGAGTTTTTGGCCACCTATGACAGATATTTGCCTAGCTCAATCGGAGTAAGAACTATAAGTGAATGATTCTAAGAGTTCAAGGTTCATTTTGAACCAAACAAAAGTTCTAGAACCAAAAGTGAACTTTCACTAGAATTTAAGGACTAAAAGTGAACTTTGTTCATTTCCTTCCGCGAAAAACATGTCGGTTAATTTGGGCTTGGAAGTTCTGAACCAATTGCTAACTATTGCATATATTGAGTCATATGAAGAATTGTAGATATGGATGATCATATTAAGAAAGAAAAAGAGCGAGCAAGTTGTATTAATAAAAGGCCAGGGGTAGGCATCAACCGGCTGTAAAATTCCTATCCATCAGCCATCTTCCGGACCATCGGATCAACTTAAGTGAGAGAATCTCGCGCGTCCGATCGTGATACAAAAACAATTCACGTGTAACACAAAATTTCAGAGTATGTAACATTTGTCTCAAATACTTTTCTTCTAGCTAGTCTGTCAGCCGCGAAATTATGGTACAAAAAAATCCGCCAATGGTACAAAATAATTTCGAATGTAACATTTGACTCTGCCTATATAACGATTTCAAAAGGTTACATAGTTTTGCAATATTTATATCCAATAATTTCGTCTAACTCATCGAGCATTACATGAACGCATGTAACATTGATGCAATTTCTTTGTATCATATACACAAAAATCTTTGTACCACTTTGCCCTATGCTTACACAATGAAAATGATGCATATAGGTACCAAGTCGCAACAACGTGCTCCCCAAAATTCCCCTTTGTCAACTACCATGGCAACAACGCCATAGCCTATTCTAGCTTGCAGGCAACGAATCCGCCGCACCAAAGGTTCATCGGAGCTAGATTGGAGGAGCCCCAACCAATCTGATTGGTGGCGTCGTCTGCTCTGGGTCTGGTGGCATGTGGTGAGCTGTGCCCACAACGTCCATGGCGAGGATGTGGGAGATCAGGCGTCGGTGGCTGGGTGTAGAGCCGGCGGAAGGTTCTCGGGGCAAGGGAGCACCAACGCTTCTCCATGGGACGCGGGTGGTGGCGGTGGGAGCCAATTGAGGGAGCTCGCGGCGGCTAGCGGCGGGCACACACGACAGCCGGCGAGCAAAAGAGCATGCGCAGTGACGCCGGACGATTACAAACTCGGTCAACAGAAAAGGAAACAAAGCATGAGGTCGGGTGGGTGGGACGTGAGTCACGTGACGGACGACCGGCTGTAGCAACAACCGGATGACTTGAAGAGATTTCCTTAATAAAATGGACTAGTAGCTAGTACTCTCTTCGTTTCTAATTATAAAAAGTTCTAAAAGTTCAATTTAAACCGCAAAAAAGGTTGATATTAAGCTCTCCCGCAAGTACAATTTAACAGGTGTGCATGTAGTTGAAGAAAACTTTTAATCATCATATTTAATAAAAATATGTGACATACAAGACAACAGCAATACACTTTTATTCATATTCAAAATGAAATTCCAATGGTACGATTTTTATGATATTTATTTCATATTTTGTTGACTAAATTAATGGTTGACATTTTTTAAATTACGTACATGCATGTGTGTTAAACTAGAGGGAGTAACATATATACACATGGAAAACAAATGACCCGGAATTTAAAAATGTTAAGTTTGCTTGTTTATGGGCACATGCTACTTGTCAACCAACTTTAGGGAGGGAAAAAATCATTTTTCTTCTTGGCCATTGGATCCCATTTTCGTAATCCTAGATGGTTTGCCCTTGTAACATAACACCTTACATCCATTATTTTCGTCGTGCATTTACAACACTGCAACATTTTATTCCATACTTTGTCAAAGCTATCAAAAATCATTGCAACATTCAAACATGACTTTGCAACACAAGATATAGGTTTTACAACCAATCCACATTGGTGTCACCAAATAAAATTAGAATGGACTGCAACTTATATACTACAACATATTTAAACAACATATGCAGTACCAAAGAAACATTTGCAATTTAAATCCACCCTTTCCTAATAGAGGTCTAGAAAATTGCAACTTATTGCTCATGTGTACGAAAACAAAAACAAAAAAGCTATAGTGGCTATATCTTGCTCCAACATCATCCACAACATCCAAATCCTCGATTTCCTAACATCATGTTGGGGCTCCGCAGACGTTGGATATGGTGGATGGGAACACTACCCCACGTTGGTTTTGAGGGCATAATAGGTTGTATTTCGTGTTGATAATGATAAGCTATGTCGAAACTTAAGACGACTTAGGGTGATGTTTTTGGACGGTACAGGAAGTAGTACAAACGTGGGAGTACGGATTGGTGCGTACATGCATGCATGTAGCCCTAGAAGGACGTTGGCACTAATACACATTTGGAGTCACATAAGTGTGTGTGTTTCGTGTGCGCGCGTTGGCCGGTTGAGTGAGCATGAGATGCATGCATCATGGATGCACACGTACATTGCCGTGTCCAAGGAGAGTGACACTCGACGGCCGCACTGCAACGAGGAGATTCTTGGACACTTGATGGCCATTCAGGAGCGGCCATCTGTTCCTTCAGGCTTCAGTGTCTCTGACCTTTCTCCCCTCGGCTAGCTAACTCACTAACTGCCACCTTGGCTATGGCCCATGGGCGATGGTAGTGATGGATATACACACGTGGGCGAGCTGTGCTGGCCGGCCGGGCTCCACCTTGGCCTCTTGGGAAATGAACGGATGCGGCAGTTGCAGATCGCTGATGCAAGCGGCCGCAGGGCGCGCAGCGGGGGCCTCCGGCGAGCTGGGACCGACCGGAGTAGGAGGAGGTCCATGGCGTTGCGCGGGCTAGATCGGGGTCCTGTTCCCCCTCATAGCATCTCCAGCTGAGTCCCGCAAACGCATCTGAATCGAGCGTTTAGGGACGTGTTTTGCTCGTGCCGTGTTTGGGGAACGTCGCTCCCCAGCCGCGTTCCCCAAACGCCACCCCCAAACTTTAAAATACTATTTTTTTAGTTTAGTATATAGAAGAAATGTGTAGGTTAAATAACGCTGATATTGCTGCTAATATTCAAAGCGGTGCAACATACACAAATTAAATATAAAAACTTCGAAAAATATAAACAAATTACGTATAAAAATTTAAACTATTTCTTCTTTAATGGCCCCGCCTTGTCATCCTCACGGTGGCGCTTCCTGCTCGTCACCTCTTCCGAAGAGGCGGCGTCGTCTGACGCATCGAAGGAACTTGTGTTCGCCTCGTCTTCGACGGAGCTCGCCGGCTGCGCCTTCGGCTTCGCTTTCGCCTCCGCCTTCGCCCGGGCCACCGCCGCCTCCTCCTCCTCCTCCTCCTCCTCCTCGGCCTCCTATTCCTCGCCGGGGAATCATCGCGCTAGGAGTCGCGCTTTGTCCCGCGGTGACGCCATCCCGCGCCCCTCGATGTCGATGTCGATGGAAGCGAGAGAGGTCGCTCATTGTGAGAGAGAGAGCTTTCGATGAATGGCGGCCGGTTGTAGATCGGAGAAAGCGCACACGTAGGGGTCTTATTGAGCGCGGATGAACGGCGGCGCAGATATCGAAGAGACCGGCGGTTGCTCTTCCGCCGAGTTCGCGCTCCATTCTAGCGGTTCGTGCGTCGATCGACGCGGTTGCAAATGCGATGGTTCCACTTCCCGACAACTGCACCCTCCCTAGGTAGGTGGCAGTTGAGCGTCCGTCCATGAGTCGCTGAGGCGTCGGTCTTGCCATGCCTCGTCTCGCATTTCGGTGTGTTCGGCGTGTCCGAGCGTCCCCTGTGTAGCGAGGACGGGCTCGGGACGCCGAGCATCGTATTAAGCCGTGTCGGATAAAAAGAGGCTTTGGAGACGCGGCTGGGAATTTTTTTTATCCGAGTATCCAATGCATCCCAAATTCCTTTAGGAACGCTTTGGAGGACAAGGCTGAAGACGCTGTCATACACGACACGGCGAGGCTTGGTCTGTCGTCTGGTCCTCGCGACACTCCGTCCTCACGGCCGTACGTCGTGGCCCAACAACGTACGGTTTGTCCGCTGGTTTGGCCCCTCTCCACCGGCCAGGATGCAGAAGGCTGTAGACAAGGCTTGGCTTCAAGATTCTCCGCACTGCTGATACGTCATGAGTGATGTGTCTGGCTTTTGTTCAAATTTGAGCTGAATGACACCTCGAGTGTCTGGTTAAGCTACGGATTCTGGAAAAACTCACGTGTAATTAAGTTGGTCCGAGATAAGAACCGTGAGAAAACTGAAATTTGTTTTAATTTTAGGGGAATAATAATAATAAGGTAAGTTGTATAGATATGCTACTAGCAATGCGCACCCATGGATATGTTTTAACCTAAATTAGACTAAGTATATGCCCTTCTTCGTGAATTCTCGAAGAGGTGGCCATCATCACATAATCTCCTTGATAAGGAGGGAGCAGTCGACCCAAGGTTCCACGGTAAATAGAGATGTGTTCATCTTTAAATTTTGGGCTACACAAAAGTATATATATATGTCTTTCAAAGGCCAAACAAATTTGATTTTGCTCCGCACATTTTATATTTTTGCATAGATCACATCTACAAACTATATATTTGAACGGAAGTCGCAGCTTACATACAAGACATCTATATTCACTTATATATATTTTAAGAAATATGCTAGTTTCAAAAAATTTATTCAAAAAAATTCAAGAGGTTTCCCATTTATTTGATGATACAATTATGTTGTGCAATTGTGGAGATTATCAGCATCGATCTTGTAATGACAAATTTGCCGTCTAACCAATGATGCTTTAACACTAGAATCCGTTTGAGTTTTCTCCTACATCTGCTCCCTTTGCAGTGCGATGGGACTGCTTTCGAATGTAATTTTTTCTTCCGGTTGAATCAACTTCACCAGGAGGTATGCATCGTTTTCCTCATAAGTGCACCGTACTCGCATAGCCATCACTCTTTCGTGGAGTGATAGTTGGAAGCCCAACAAGGACATGTTCCGAAGGAAAGTATGGATACACTCTACTCGCATAGCCGTCATCCTTAATCGATTCTCTTACATGCACCATCTGTACATGTGATCTCCTTTCTCGGTCATATTCCATGTCAGGGTTATTTTTTGAATTACAAATTTCGATCTAATTAGTTACCAAATGTAGTTTTGGAGAGCAACTAGAGTAATTAATTAGGACTTTCTCTGTCTAATGATATAGCCAATATGAGTATGTCTGAAATCAAGGAGTGAAACCAAACGAGGGACATGCAGATCTGGTGTACGTTAACAACAACTCACCTTCCTCCCGGGTCGCTCCCTCCCGAGCGGCTCTCGAGGCGCCGCCTCCACTCTCCACCCTCTCCCCCTCTGGCCGCCGCGCTCACCGGCGGTGGTAGCAGCTCCTTCCTGTCAAGCGGCAATGGGGATGGAGAGGTGCTGCCCGACAACTTCTCTCGGGAGTCGGGGCCTCGCTGGTGGGGGCACAGAGCGGCGCGGTCGTCGCTGGCCGAGGCCTGAGGATCTCCTTTGAGGGTTGACGAGGAGGAGGCAGTACATCGGCGGCGTGGCTTCGGCGGGCACGGAGGTGATCTGCACCGTCAGGACGAGATCTAGGCTGCGAGGCCCGATCTTGACCAAATGGGTTCAGCCAGGGGCGTGGTCTATGGTTGTCTTCAGGATGCCGCTGACTTGCAGCCTGGCGCTGGACTACTTCTTTCCTCGTCGGTTCCATCAAGGAGACGACTAACGGTGTGGGGGCCTGCCAGTCACGCGAATAAAGACGGCGATCCTAGGGTTTCTCGTGTGTGAAGATGAAGAACTGCCCGAGGCTTGTCATTCTTGATTTGGCCGGATTGTTGAGTTCCGGAAGGCCGGCGAATGTAACAGTGCACATATATCCTGGAGTTTGCTGGATTAGGTGGTATTCGGTGGTGCGCACACATGCTTTTATTCCGACCGTTTGGTTCTGGAGGGAGTGGCGCGAAGTTTTGTTCTATGTTGCCATCAGATGATATTCTAGTCCATGGTGAAATCAGAGGCGGAGAAAGTCATGAAGGCCGGATTGGAGGACTAGCAATGGAGGTTCGAGTCTGTGTGTTCTTGAGGAAATTTCTTGGTGTTGTCGGTTTTCACAACAGCAGTTTAAAAGTGGGTGCGGCAACACATGTGAAATCCAGAGTCTTACCTTTCATGGTAAAAATCTAAGGTCTGACCTTAATTGGTTGTGACTAGCAATGACCTTGTTGAAGGACTTATTTTGAGAGTGAGGAATATCTTCAGGGTGAAAGCCTAAGATCTTTTGATCGGGTGATGACGGTGCTTTTGGAGAGCCTGGATTTCAAATGATGTCTTGGTTGTGGGTCGATTGTTGCTGCTAAGGCTGGAATACCGTAGCGGGCCTTTTTATTTTTAGTTTCTTTCATTTTATTTGACTGTGTGCATCCGTACTACTATTAGGGTATTGTGTTATCGCAGAGGCTGGGTGTAACTGATATTTCTCGATATTAATATATTCTTTTTATCGAAAAAAAAGGTTATGTACTACCTCGATTCACAGAAGGATGTCGCAAATTTATCAATTTGGATGTATAGAGACACTCTCTAGTTTACAGATACATCCGAATGTAGAGAAATCTACGAAAAACTTTTATGGGCGGAGGGCGAGTACAAAACAACGCAAATCTGTGTAGGACCTATACGTCTGCATGTGTAGGGATTTTGCTAGAATTCAACCTTCCTTCCAATGATACGATAAATGTGCGCTAGTATTTTTTTAAGATGGAAGGGAAGTAACTTGTTTAATCATATGAAATATTAACCATAAAAAGTCGTTCTATATATAATCATATAACGATCAAGAACTTGCATCATACACTTGTGTACGTTAGCTATTGCCGGCTTGTGCAACAAGATGAGCATAGTTCTCATGGACAGTGTTCCCTATATCACATCGATCCTCCATACCTCTCCCGAACTGATTTGTATCGTTCGGCCGCTGGGTCTCCGTCGACCGTCATGTTCACCAAATCGGGAAGGGTGCGAATTTGTCACAGACAGAAATACAATACGCATTGCCAAAAGTAGCCCGTGGGCTGTAGCTGATGAGAACGGTCGAATTAACCATGAGTTGAAGATTCAAACGGTGATCTTTCGCAACAGTAACGCAGAGAGGAGGCGCGTAAATCAAGCTTTTCATTCCCTGCTGATGATATGCACCACGGGAGCCAAATTAGCTGGCTCATCTCTAGTGAAAAGTAACGTATTACTCCCCTGAACTTCTTTTTCTTAAATATAAATACACTGCTTAGTTTATTTTCTTCAGTTTGAACTTTTGATTCAATTGACTAGTGCAGCAATCTTTCATGATATCAGAGTCAAGCGGTATCAATTTCAAGACCCTGCTCACGCAGTTTTAAAAACAAAAGAAAAAAGATTTTACGGCCTGCACCGAACCCACGCTAAGGACTAAAATAGCCTAGACGTAAGAGGGAGTGTTAAATATAAATACATTGCATAGTCTCTTTCCATCAGTTCGGGCTTTTGGCTCAATTAACTAGTGCAGCAATCTTTCACTTTTGACATTTGAATTTTGTTCTAATTTTCTAAAGATGACTCAAAAATTAGAACTGAACACTGAACTTTTCAAAATGCTCATTTTGGGGTCTTTGTTCATTCTCAAACGATTTTCGCTGGCATGCATGGTATCCTCTTGGCTGATACACGTACTCTTTCCCGATGAACGCACATCATCTTCAAGGAACTGAGTTAGCAGATCTAAAGTTTGATAAAGTCATAGGCATCTCGCTATGATGATCACGTCACCTACCACTAAAACAATATTGCCAGTTAAACCCCAAGATAAATTCAGATATTACAAATACCCATGTCCAGTCTAAGACTTAAATCTAGATCGATTGGTTCAGCACAAGAAACCTAACCACTAGACAAGAGGCAAGCAGAGAGCCCAGTTTGCCGGGACTGTTTTGGCTTATGTGATTCCCAGTTCAACATGGTTTCCGGGAGCGCCACGGCCGGGGGCCTACGTCGATCACACATTCAGACGGTGAGACGATATTGGCATGGGCGGAGCTACATATAGCCAGCCTGGTGCACGTGCACCAGGGTCGAAAATCTTGCTAGTTAGCGATTAGTAGTAGATATGTAGTTGTGCACCAGGGTATACGAGCGGTGGTGCACCAGGGCCAGCAAATGTTTCCACTTTCCAGTTTTCACGTGTGGGCTATTTGGCCTTTTAGGCATGAGGGCATGCATCAAGCCCTGATAGCTCATCTAATAAGTAATTACTAACTACCAATTACAAGACGTACGGGAGGCCTAGTGCTAATGGGCCAGATACTATCATACTAATCGATCGATCGGCCGCATCGGTACATCACGCACCATGAGTTGGTTCAGCTTCCCATCGACTTATCCTTTTCCTCTCTGACTCTGCGCGACTGCGCGATCTACCGGACGACGAGACGACGTGCTGACTGCTGCCGGTATTCCTTGGCTCCTTGCGCGCCTCCAAAATCGATCCGAGGCTGCTGTGGTCTGTGGAGCCGTCCGATCAACGCCCGCTCCGTCGTTCTCAAGGTATTTCGTTAACATGCCCTAATTTAGCAATCCGAATTTTTAATTCCTTTGACCAGATTGGTGTGAAGTGGAGAATTCAAATAATTTGATTAGCACTTTTTAAATCAAATGCAGATACATGGATAGGTATCTTCTAAAACGCAAAGCCCCATCGCAGAATCCAGATGATTTCAATTGGGAAGATGAGATTAAGTATGATCCGGGACAAAGGAAAAAAATAGAAGATTATCATCCTAACCTCAAGGACTTGGTAAGAAGGAAGTACTTAGTTAATGGACCATGCCAACCTCGCACTTGTGAATTTCCGCCCACACTGATGGGGGGCAAAAATAGAAGATTTAATCCTGATTGGTTTGATGAGTTTGGTAGTTGGCTTGAATACAGTGAGTCCAAAAAGAGGGCATATTGCTTTTGTTGCTTCTTATTTAGGGACCGAGGCAGTAAGAAAGAAGCTGGGTATGAGGCTTTTGTTGTGACTGGTTGGAATAGATGGAGCAAAAAATCAAACCTAAAAGATCATATTGGTGATGTCGGCAGTGTCCACAATCAAGCACTAAAAAATTGTGATGCTTTGCTTAGAAGAGATGCGCACATTGATGTTGCTATTCAGGTACAAAGTGAAGCTGCAAAGGTTGCTTATTTCACGCGACTAAATTCTTCAATTGACACAGCTAGATTGTTATTGAAACAAGGATTGCCGTTCCGAGGCCACGATGAGTCAAAAGAATCGCTCAATAAAGGGAACTTTCGGGAATTTCGTGATGCCCTAGCAGAACATAATCCATCTTATGGCAAGGCATTGGGACAAGATGCTGCAGGCAATTCTGTTATGGTGTGTCCTGAGGTACAAAAAGATATTGCTAGCAGTTTTGCGGGTGAGATAATGAGTTCTATTCTCAAAGAAATTGGCCATGGTGTGTTTTGTTTGCTTGTTGATGAGTCCAGAGATGTCTCTTGCAAAGAGCAAATGGCCGTGGTCTTGCGGTATGTCAATAGTTCTGGAATCGTGAAAGAGAGTTTTGTTGGTCTTGTTCATGTGAAAGAAACAACATCGTCATATCTCAAGTCGTCAATTGATTCTCTCTTCACAAAATATAAGCTGAGTTTCAAGCAAGTTCGAGGACAGGGGTATGACGGTGCTAGCAACATGCGAGGTCAGTTTAATGGTCTCCAAGCATTGATCATGAGGGAAAGTAGCACAGCATTTTATGTTCATTGCTTCGCACATCAACTTCAGTTAGTCGTTGTGGCTGTGGTAAGAAAGCATATTGGAATTGGTAATTTCTTTAATATGATCTCTGTTTTGTTAAATGTTGTGGGTGGATCTTCTAAGAGAAGAGACATGCTTCGAGATATAAATCTTGAGGAAGTGCAAAAGGCTTTAGGTTGTGGAATGCTAAAAACTGGAACGGGTTTAAATCAAGAGCAATGTCTTCAAAGACCTGGAGACACTCGTTGGAATTCCCATTATAAAACACTTAAAAGTTTGGTTGATATGTTTCAAGCTGTTGTCAAAGTGTTAGAGTTTGTGGAAGAAGAAGATGATGACAGAACAAATAGAGAGCAAGCAAATGGTCTCCTGGTGTACTTCCAATCATTTGATTTTGTCTTCTTTTTGCATCACATGTTGACTATCTTAATAGCTACCAACATATTGTCAGCAGCTCTCCAAAGGAAAGATCAAGATATTGTGAATGCCATGAGTTGTGTCAAGTCAACTAGACGTCATTTGGTTGATCTTAGAGAAAATGGGTGGGACTCCGTTCTATGTGATGTGCATGCATTTTGTGAGAAACATGATATTATCATGTTAGAAATGGAAGAAGCATATATCAATCCCAAGAAGAAACGACAGAATACTGGAATTACCAACCAACACCACTATCAGGTTGATTGTTTCAATGGTGTTATTGATTGGCTAGTGCAAGAGTTTGATAGCCGTTTCAGTGAGACGTCCTCCAACTTGCTTATATGGTCAGCCGCTTTGAGTCCGAGAGACTCGTTTCATGATTTTCATTTGGAGAATTTGATGAGCCTTGCCAAACTTTATCCTAGTGATTTTGACTATGGAGAACTAAGGGATTTAAGACATCATCTTTGCCTCTACATTGCTGATGTGCGTGCAGACGATAGATTCTCCAACATACAAGGTATTGGTGATCTTTCTAAAACAATGGTGGATACGAGGAAACATATTTGCTATCCTTTGGTTTATCGGCTTTTGAATCTAGTACTTGTGTTGCCTGTTGCCACTGCTACGGTTGAGAGGTGCTTCTCGGCGATGAAGCTCGTGAAAACTTATTTACGTAATCGCCTCAATGATGATAGTTTGAGTTATAATGTCATCTGCTATGTGGAGAAAGAAGAAATGAAGAAAGTCACCAACGATCAAGTCGTTGATCGATTCATGAAAATAAGAAATCGTAAATATTAAAAGGTAATATTCTCTACCTCAAAATAATTATAGTTGGTTATTTTATTTTGGTTGATAACTTGAATTTGCACTGCTAATTTACAGGTTTCGGAGGATTCAAGGCCTGAAGTTGTCTTTCTCTTGTATCGACTTTCTTTTGTGAGTCTTATCATCAATTTATTATTAGTTTTGTCCATTTCGGCAAACACTTGACCGTGCCTATCTGTGAGCATACAACGTGTCCTTCGTTTTGTTGGATTCTTTATGCTAAGACTCTTTAAATGCAACGTTATAAGTGAACTTTTGATTATTTTTTCATATTTCTTTATGTCAATGTAAGACTTGTGCACCTGGGTAAATTTTCCCTAGCTTCGCCCCTTGGCATATTGCGACGGCAGCCGACGTGACATCTCACACCGACCGATCAGGAGTTCAGGACGCAGCATGGAGACCGCGGTACAGTGTGCACGGCCCAGCGCCCCAGCCACAAGAACACTGTCTCTGTCTGTACACGGCACCGGAAGTAGTGTCTCTGAAGCTGTATTCAAAGCGTCGTACGGCCGGGGACGCTCGCGACCTGGCACGGCGTCTCGTCCAATCAGATCGTTACGGGAACACCACTAGAAACACTATCAGGGCAGCTGTGACTGTTGTATAGGTTACCAATATCGGCTGGTTCAATCTCTCCTCGGCGATGTAACTGTTAGTATTTACTACCTCTGTTTCAACGAATGGCGTCCTTGTTTTACGTGTTTTTTTTTTGATCAAGAATAACTTCATAGATAAAGATTGTTTGTATGAAATTAGTATCATTAAAAAATATTTTTCAATACGAATATAGCGATACTAATTACATATAATATAATTAAGATTTTGTTGCTCAATTTTTATGGTCAAAGTTAGTCTTGAAATACGTGTACGTCTTATTCCTTGAAACGGAGGTGTAGTAGTAAAATATATTAATAGGACTAGCCATGATGATCTTTCTTAAAAAATATCGATTTGTTCAAAGATTTTCACGAAGAAACTTCATGCAAATTCAACTATCTAAGAACATCTCCAGTCGCGTCCCCAAAATAACGTTTGGAGGACCGCGGATAAGAAATGGAGAAAAAAAAACTATCCAGTCGTGTCCCCCAAAGCTAAATAGCCTCATTTTGTGTCTGGGGACACCGGACACAAAAAAAACAGCGTCCACATGCATGCATGCTGCCCCTAGTTCCTACATGTCATTCTCTTTTCCCACACTTTCTCTCACCTCCTTTTCCCACATGGGAAGGTCCCCTCTATTAAAATGCATACATTCGGAAGCTGTTTGAGGGACACGGCTGGGAAGAACTTTTTTGTATAGATTTTTGATCTTTTTTTTCAATTGTTATCTTATGTTTTATATGTTTCAAGAATCTTTGACAATTAACAATATGTCCACAACCTACATACTGTTCACTTTGACCCTAATCCTACAATTTTCTAAGAACATAGGATTCAAGAGTGCATGGTATTTCAACCATGTTTATTTCTTGTTTTTATTTATGTGGTTCAGAAACTCTCAAGTCGAGAAATGAGTCTAGCTTATTTGGTTAGGGAAGTGGATGTACAATCCATGAACTGAAGGATTAGAAGCTTGTGGTAGTTTTAGTATAATGTTCTTTTTGATATGTATGATTCATGTATAGGATGTATGTTTCCTAAAGCTTTCTTTGCACTATATTTTGTAGGAAATTTTCATTGAGTTTAACCTCCCTTGGATAAATCTGTTTTCCCCTATGATGTAATGAAATTAAACAACGTAAGTGCAAATTCAGTCATATAAGAATAAATGAGAATACCATTGTAATACTGTGTTGAGAGTGGATTTTGTACACAGTATTTCCGTATTGTGTTTCTAGAATCCTAAAAATTGAGGACAGAATGTGTGCAACCTACAACGTATTCTCTTTGTTACTAATAATCCAGTAGTTTTCTATCCTACAAGATTCGGGAGTGCATCACATTTGAATCGTGTATATATTCATGTGTTTCAGAAATCCTACGAGTCAAAGAGGCCCTCAAAGACTAGAACTCCTAGTATTGTATATATTCGTATTCAATAGGATTTCTTTCATCTGAGTCTAACCTCCTGGGGAGATATTTTTTGTTTTCTCCTCTAATGTAATAAACAATTTTTACTGCAAATTCAATCGTCTAATATACTTGCGTTTCTAGAATCCTGACAACCGAATAGGACAATATGTGTGCAACCCAGTAACCATGAAAGCTAAGCAGATGACATAAGCAGATGACAGACAGTACTTGAATACTTCAATTTTCTTGTTCCATGCGGCCATGCTCCTAGCAAGAAAGCGGCAATGATTCTGTGCCCATAAATTTTTCTGCACATCACGCACGGTCATGGTTTTAAATTCTGAATTTCACCATTATAGCCCATAAAACTGGTTGAGCAGTTCGGACGAGAAACAAACAAACTGTACAGGAAACAGTTCAAGGGGGGGAAAACATGTCTTTTAATTCCTCTTAACATCTGAGAAGAAAAACAAGGTTTGGTACAACAGCAAGAGTTCTTGTAGTAAAAGAGTCTGAGCTAAACTGCCTGGTCCTGGCTACAAAGGGGCCAAGAGGACCTGGACAGATGATGGCAAGATGGATAGCTTTGCCATGTATCACCTGCTGTAGAGGAATTTTGGTTCTAGATTTTACCCTCCCAGAGGCACTGAGTATTGCGATTCTTAACAGATGAGGCGTGAGTTAAGAGATCCCGAAGATGAGGCGGTGGCTGGAGGCCCATGGCAGAAGCACGCTCCCAGCGCTGAAGCCGGTTAACACCAATGCACGGGCCAAACTTCATGTCCAGGTCAAACTGCCGCAGCTGCTCCTCTTGCTCACTGAAGTCATCTGCGGCAGCAGCAGCATCATTACATCAAGAATTACGGTCAAAACCACAAATGCAACAGGAGACTTTCAACTGTAAGCATAACAATCTCTCCAGAAACAAGTACCTTCGAGATCTAAGGATCCGTGAGAAATTAGTGCTGGCATCTGAGCAGGATTTGAGGCCCCAACAGAAGCCCCTGTTTTCTTCTTAGAGGATGATGAAGTTTTGGCGACACCTCCTTTCTTCTTCTGCCGGTAGAAATCTTTCACGCCAGTAGAAGCCATTGTTCTTTACTATTCAGTTCGGCTTATGTTTCCTGTCAAAGTCTCCCAACATAAATTTAAATAAATTAACTTCCATCGTAGGTTTCATTTCATAATTTATTCACTAGCAATGAAAGAATGCTACGAACTATAGTACTCTCTCCGATCCATAATCTCTACTAATAAGTTACGGATCGGTGGTGTTGGTAGGTCAAAAAAAACGGAACAAATTTTCGTCCGTACAAAAAAACCAGAACTCCCAGTGGCCTACCATCAAAGCGGTCTTCGATCGGAGTAGCCTTGGTACGTCCCAAAAAAATCGGTGTCATAAAAAATCGGATAGAACCGGCCCACAGAACTCCGCTATACATCGGGGGAGCTAGCTGTGGTGGATTTTGCCCACCTACGTATTCGTATGTCAGGAGAGTTCTTCTCCCAACCAGAGGCGATCGATGGAGTTTGGACTTTGGAGCGTGTCCATATAGCTGACACGTACAGGGTCCATATAGCTGACACGTACTACAAGATACTAAAGAATTCTACAATCCACCGGCGACTCGTCGAGACCGCGACTCCGAAATCCTTGCCACCTCCGTCCCGTTTCCAAGATGCTCGACGCCTTTACGGGTTCACGCTGCTGCCGATGACGACGATGATTTGCCGAGGGCGCACTGTTGGCGGATCGCGTCCGGCGGGCTGACGATGACGCGCACGCAGAGCATCGCGATGTTGCTGATGACAATGATTTCAGCGGGAGGCGCGCGCTATCGCTGGAGCATCCAGAGAGCCAGCCAGGGCGACAGCGAAGCCCACGCGGAGCACAGAAACACGCGTGACCCGCTGAGGCAGCGCGGATAGCAAGCGCGCAAGGTTTCCCTGGCATGGCAGATTGGCGTGGTTCATGAATTGATGCACAAATTTTGAGGTCTGCTCATGGATTACTTGTCCTTGTGCAAAAACAGAAGATGACTACTCTCAATCTCTGGTAGTAGAAAAATCTGCGTGCGGCTACCTAATCGGCAATCTGCCATACAGCTCCGTGTAAGTTCGCGGCGGTAAAGTTTTTCGGCGGAGATGAAAAGACTCAAGATGTTGAAGCAACTTTGGTCGGGCAGCAGCAACGCGCGGGCATTTTGCTAGTAATACTAAGTTCCCGACACTTATTGTGGATCGGAGGGAGTAGTAAGTACAATGCAGACATGGAAATATCATACACATGGGTTTGCTCATAGCCAAGCCTTGATTCCTGACCACTAATCCATTTTAATAAAAGGAATCTGCAGCTGCTCAAGAATCAATCTATGCACCTCGTTTACTACTAAGTATTCGCCTGTTAAACATTTACCCTGTCAGTGCATAAAGATGTGTTTCACTGCATAGAATCAGTTTGCCTGCCTACAAACAAGCCCAACACTCATGTGACCGAAACATGGACCATAAAAAGGGCTCAGGCATGAATCTTTTTTTTTTTTTTTTTTTTTGCGGAACACAGGCATGAATCTTGGTTCTTGCAGAACTTCACAGAGGCGCAGAGCTCAAATCCGAGCATACTCCTCATTTCAGAAACAATAGGCTAGCGACTAGTGTTATTATAAAACTGACGCCCTAAATCCAACTATAGGGGCTGGCAAATCGGCCTACGAATCACCCAATCCCAATCCCCGCAGAGACCTAGAATCTCCCTCCCCGAGTCTGGACCAAATAAGGCGGAGGTTGGGCATGGGCTACGAGCGCAGGAGAGCTCGAGGAAAAAACCGAGATCAAGCGGAGGGCGTACCACAAGAGTCGGCGGCGGCGGAGAAGCGGGCGGAGAATCGTTGAACGGCGGCGAGGTCGGTAGCAAAACGGTTCTTCCCTTCTGCACGTTTTGACATTTTTGGCATTGTGATATGGAAACTGTAAGGGGGGCCTTTTCAGCCCAGTTTAAAGCCCATCAAATGGGTCTAGTGTATTTACAGTATATCCCTTGGGCCTTGGCATAGTCCGTTGCTGAAGCCTATCGTTTTTCAGGCCAGATCTATAAAAAAAAAGTCCCACAAAACATATACTCCACATTCCTTTAAAAAATGACTCTAGACAATAAAGTTTTAGAAAAAATCTAATAATTTAGTAAAGTTTTGATGAGCCTAAATTGGCTATCAATGCTGACCAGGTTTGGTGGAAAATATAATTTCACCAAGGTTGGAACATCAAAGGAACTATGATGATATATCAATTATTTTTAAGTCGGAAAGGAGGATTGTCTCCTTGGGCATCTGAGAATGGTTCAAACTTATGAAGGACAGCCATCTCAATGGGGTATTACCGATGTTGCTTGTGTTGCATTGGCGGGCATACGACCTTGCATCGATCCGTAGAGGCAAAAGTACTCAGTCCGTTTCATTTTTTATTCAAAGATTTGAGAATCTGTGAGAATAATTATGGAACAGATGGAGTTACAATAACGACATCGCATTTTCTTACTCCATTACTTAAGGCTGCTTCTACGAAATCAAATGTAGTGCGACTTAACATATAGAGATTTTCCATTTGAATATATATACCAAATTAACCTAATCAAACATTACACCTATATAGACCCTAGCGGATCGAGCGAGTATATGTGTGGAGCAAGAAACAAGACTTTGAAATGTCTGAATAGCGCGATCAGGTCGGGTCAACGTTGGTCGGTGCGGCTCCTCCGACCATTTGCCTTTTTTTCGAAATGGGGTATCCCCAGCCTCTATGCGGCTTTCTTTATTAAAACGAATCCAGTTATAACAAGTAGCAAAATAAAAAAAATTAAAACTTTTTACAGCTCACGGATTACCCAAAGTTGCTACAAAAACAAGTCATCTAAAAACCACTAGTATGAAATGCATTTGCATCATCATGTTAGTCTTCGATCAGCACGCCAACCGCACCGGCTGTAAAAATCCAGTGCTACCGTTGCCAGTCGGTTGCACCCAATATTCATGGCAAGGCGCTCCTCCTCTGGAAGCATATAGGATTATAGGACCACAAATGGATCAAATGGGTAGACAAAGGAATAACCTGTAGAAATGATGGAAAGTTTTTTTTATCAAAAATGCAATTATTACATACATTTCATATTGCCCAAAGCAAGGCACATACTGCAACTCTAATGTGAGCTTTACTCTTTTTGTCTACCCCATTTAGCCATTTTCCAAACAAATTAGTTACTACTATATTCAATGGCGGAGGTATATTAAAAGTCATGTACACTATCCTCCATATCAACTTAGTAAAAGAACAAGATATAAAAAGATGATGTATTGTTTCTTCTTGATAAAAAAAAACAACATTTGGTAGAACCATCTGCCTTGCGCTCCAATCCGTAACGCACGGCACTGCGTCACCACTCACCAGGAAAAGCCCACAGCATGGCGCGCGCGTGCAGCCCCATAAATAAAGACAGAACCAGCCCCGCCCGAAACAAAATCAAACAAACAGCCAGCCAGACAGACAAGTTCGAGCTAGCTCCATTTGCTGCCGCCGGCCGCGACCAGGAGATAGGAGTATAGCTCGATCTCCATTGCTGCCGCCGCGACCAGCTGGAGATAGGAGTATGGCTATGGCAGGAGCCGTTGAGATAAGACAGAGATCATCCGCCATCGATTCCCCGCGGCCCGCTGGGTCGAGGTGGCCGTCGGCGCTGCGCTGGATGCCCACCTCCACCGACCGCCTCGTCGCCGCCGAGAAGCGCCTCCTCTCCACGCTCAAGTACCCTCATGTTTTTTTGTGAATCTATATATCCTATAAAGCAAATATCCACTAACATATAGTACTCCATTTGCCCATGTCATCTACCCACATCACCGATCATTTAAGTTATCCATTTGTCCATGTCATCAATCCACACTATCAATTTTTCCAGTGATTTCACTACTCACATAATAACTTTTAGCCAACAACACGCAACCATTTCACACCAGTTAAATCTACCCCTGGCTGGTGTGACCAACCGAATCTTACATACGTCCATAGACAACTTTTTTGTTTCATGCGTTTTATTACTTCATATTTAGACAACATAGCTTGAGATCCCGCTACAATCATATTATGCGGTACATTTTCCGTGGGAAAATTTCAAACCTAAAATCAAATGGCTAGTCCAAAACCAAAAGAGAGCGACCAGAACAATGAAGGCACGAGACATAAACAACACATGATTACAGTAGATGCACGTGTATTTCTCGAGTAAACCCAGACTCTGAAATTTCTCCAGGTCCACGTTGGCGGCGGCTTGCGCTCCAGCCCTTCTAGAAACACACGACTCTTCCCAGAATCTGCCTTGCGCTCCGGTCTGGGCAAAGTGGAGCGCACAACGGCTGCCACACCGTATAAAAGACGGAGCCAGCTCCAGCCCGGTCGAGACAGAGTCAGTCAGAACTCAGAACTCAGAACAGAGCTCGCCATTCTGCCACCGCCCACCGGAAGCCACAGCCAGCCAGCGGAACAGGGCGCGTATGCGCCGGGCTGCCGCCGCGGCCAGGAGGATGGCATCAGCCGTCGGGACGAGGGAGGCATCCACCGCCACCGCCACCGCCGAGGCAGCGGCGGCGTCGTCGTCGGCCCCGCGGTCGAGCTGGCGGCGCGCGCTGCGCTGGATGCCCACCTCCACCGACCACGTCGTCGCCTCCGAGAAGCGCCTCCTCTCCACGCTCAAGTAACCTCCTCGCCCTCTCCTGCCCACTGTATTGCTCGTCTCGATTCGTCAGTTCCTCTTCCATTTCGAAATGCGTGGGGCGTATTTTGACCACCCTATTTTGACTGCCCTGTTTTGAACTTTGACTGAATATTTCTCGCGCTTTTATTTATTCATTTGTTTATATCAAATACTAAATGTTACACTACAAAACCGCAAGCACAAGGAAGGAAGTTCTTCCTTGTTACTAGACTAGAAGCCGCCGGGGAATTTCTACTGTTCTCACGCGCAATCTACCTTTCTGTGTTTTCTGTTGCAGAACCGGATATGTCCAGGAACAGATCAACATCGGCCCGGCTCCACCTACGCCTGGGCTAAAACCAAGGTCGTCAAGAGACGAGCCAAGGTTCATAAACACGGTCACGTTCGACAGCAAGGACGATGCTCCCACCCTTGTCCTGGTCCATGGCTTTGGTGCCTCGCAGGGGCTCTTCTTCCGGAACTTTGATGCCCTCGCGAAACGTTTCCGGGTGATTGCCATCGACCAGCTTGGGTAAGTTATGAGGAAACCAGAGGGACGGGATCGCGGTTTTTATATCGATCCCTCAATGTGGTGGTTCTAGTACGTATCATTTTTCTTACAACTTTCTATGACACTCCTACAAAAGGAACATTGAGCTCAGCAAGTTTCTGCATTATGATACTTGTGCATTGTGTTTACCTACCAATACTGGCGTATAATTATTGCATTTGTTGCCATGTTGCCTATCTAATTTTGATTATTGACCACTATCAGTGTTTGTGTCCCTCTCTTCTAGCAGTTTATGCTGTGAAACATAAATGTAAATTGCCAATTCGCTGATCTCAAACTTCAGTATTTATTTTAATATTTGATGCTATCATGCATAGAATGTGGCTTACGAAGAGGAGTCCAGAGTACTCAGGAGGAGTTAGTTACCTCCTTTAATACTTTTCCATGTTACTCTTTCCTCTTTTCTGCAATCTATGAACAAAGAATATAGAATGAAACCTATATGATATTAGTAGGAAAATGCCACTTGTATCCAAAAATAATGAAAATTAGCTTGACGAGTGTTTTCCCTTTGCTGCAGAGTTGTGCCATGCATTCCAAACAATGATTTATGTTGTTCCCTTAATTATCCGCTTTCTTTTGCTGTTGCATAGTATTTACTTTTGTCTTCTGTTTCGCAGTTGGGGTGGATCAAGTAGACCTAAATTCACCTGTAAAAATACTGAAGGTTGGTGACTATACTTTATATGTGTTGTACAACTTTGTATGGTGGTGTTTGATATTTCATTATGATATTGGTGATCCTTAGTTGCTGCTATAATTATATTGTTGAGCATGCCATGGAATCTAATTTTATGCCAGAACATATCTAATGCTCCCTTTTCATCTGATTTTTTTTGTTATTCTGTTAACAAAATTTACCAAGAAAAACCCACCTAGCTTTGTTCCATTGTATTTGCTTTTGCGATTTAGTTCCTGCCACATAATTTTGTGAGATCATGCAGTGACATGCTTCCATTTTTCTTTCTTTTGGTTAACTAAACCAGAAACTGAGGCCTGGTTCGTAGATTCTTTTGAGGAATGGCGCAAAGCAAAGAACCTCAGTAATTTTGTATTACTTGGTCATTCTTTCGGCGGATATGTGGTTGCACGGTATGCCTTGAAGGTATATTTGTAGCAAGTAACATTTAACGAGTGAAGCTACTCCAACGGTTCCTATAATAATTGCACTAAATTCTATGTTTAATTCCAGCATCCCGAACATGTGCAACACTTGATTTTGGTCGGTCCTGTTGGATTTTCACCAGAAGCAGATCCTACCGCCGAGAGTTTAACCAAGTTTCGAGCCAAGCTAGCACACCATATTTGGGAGTACAATTTTACAGCTCAAAAAGTTGTGAGGTAAATCTAGGGCCTCTCTAATTGTATTTTCATAACATATATAGAAATACGGAAATTATAATGGACTGAGGTTCATGCAGTTGCTCCCCTCTATGACATGCTCTCACCCATTGATTTCTCCTAATTGAGTGCATGCAATCTAATTTTTATTTGCATGCAAATCTTGTATGCAAACTGGGACCGCCAGCATGGTTCTGTTAGGGAAGTACTAAAACAAAAGTCGTGAATGCAAGTTCCAAAAATAAGGTGCACCAGTTTTTGCTTTAGAATTGAAAACTACCAAATTCTACTAAAAAGTAACCAAAATTAATAAGAGTAAAACACAACTAAGAGATCCATGGAGGCATCATATATGCTCTGAAATGGCAGTCACAACTGGGGCTCATAATAGCATCACCATGTTTCAGTCAGTTAAACAGAATGGAAGGGTTCATAAATTTTTTTAAATGAAAGGGTTAATTTCTCCATTTAGCAAAGTAGAAGGATAGAATGTTCAAATTTAAGTAGGTATTTCTGCTCCAATGCAGATGCAATAAAATGGGATTTTTGCTGCGTTTTTTTCTTCAAAACAAATAATGTTTTCTTCTCTAAGCTACACATTAGTATGTTTTGTCATTTATTTTTCTTAAACAGAGGATTGGGCCCTTGTGGTCCTGCTTTAGTTCGGGCATATACCACTGCTAGGTTTGGCTCATTCCCAACAGGTGAATCACTAACAAAACAAGAGTCCTCCTATCTGACAGGTAAGCGTTTGAAGTTTAATTTAACCAGTAAGTGCATTATCTGAAATGATACCTGTAATCAAAACTTATTGTTGCTTTCTGGTATATGAAGACTACATTTACCATACCATAGTTGCCAAAGCTAGTGGAGAGCTGTGCCAAAAATATCTTTTTTACATGGGACCATTTACAAGGAAATCTCTTCTGCAGAGGTCAGCTCCTCTTCCTCTGAGCTTAATTTTTCCGAGTTTTCCTTGTGATATTTATGGCATGTGCATAATGCTTGTTTTCAATCATTAAGAGAGCATCTACTTTTATTCATTTAGATCTCTTCATCATTTTAGTTCCCTCTGCAGTCTGCGCCCCATTGCAAAAACTTTGTGCGTTAAAAAAAATAGTGAAAGATGTGCGTGCGGGCTCAACTAGCTGACAAATATCTGCTTTCATTGATTGCTGGTTCCAAATCTCATGCACGAAAGATAGGATAGTGTAAACTTCCTTAGCATACTTGATAACTTCCTTTTCTCTTTGAAGTCTTAGCCAAGTTCATGTGTGCTTATGGCTGTCAATAACCGCTAGTTTGTTACCATGAATATATTTTTGGCCTAGCTGATCTATAACGGAAAGTTGAACATCTGACTCGTAATTGCATGTATGCTGATATCAGTTCATTATCATTGATCCTGGAACTTCTCTTTTACCAGATTATGGCTTTAAAATCTTAGAATTTAATTCACACCGTGCATGCGTTTTAGGATTTAGTACCAAACTGATGCAAGTAAAGCATACATTAGTTTTACTCCATTTCTCAAATGTTACTTTGTGACTTTCCCCTGTGGTGTGCTCTTTCGTACAATCTGCAATTTCCGTGGAACTACTTCCACTGTACGATCTTGTTGTAGAATTAGTTGATACATTCTTTCTGTGGGAGTGCCCATCCTAAACTGCACTATTTGTGTGATACCATCTTCTCTTTCCAAGATAGTAGTATGTAGTGAGTGTTCAGCTGTTCATACATATTTTAAATATACATAAGGTACTATATTGTAGATTCAGTTATTTATAAAAAACTATGAAAAACTAGATGCAGGGGGATGCACTGTCCGTATATATATGCTGTGTGAACAACTTTGTGATGTTTTCTGACTGCCCTATAACTCGCAACAGTGCACCCGACTGGAAAGTGCCGACTACTTTCATATACGGACAGGATGATTGGGTGGATTACCAATTGGCGCAACAAGCATGCAAGGATATGAAAATTCCTTATGAAATCATCAGAGTCCCACAGGTTATCTTCCACTCTGTCAATACAGACATTAATAGGTGCTTTAAGAATGGCACTGACACTACGTATACCTCAATGCCTATATATGCAGGCAGGGCATTTCGCGTTTATGGATAACCCTCCGGCGTTTGAGTCGGCGGTTTTCTACGCGAGCCGGGATTTTCTATCCAGAGATTCGGAGGAGGGTCTCTCTCTTCCAGATGGCTTGACATTTGCATGAGGCGTCATCTCGCACCAATGAACATGAGCAAAGCTATACGAAGTTAGAAAGCGACCAATGTTACAAGCTTGTTTTGGTTTTGTATGTATGAAGTGTGTGTGTGTGTGTGTGTGTGTGTGTCATTTATATGTGCTTGCATAGAGATCCAAGTGGGCCAATATTAGGGTACCCTCTACCCTCTTTAATGTAAAAAATTAAACTAACTTTTGCAAAATGATGTTGTTATCAGAAAGTTAATTCATTTTTTGAACTAAAAGGGCAAGTGTACTCACTTGCATCTATATGGTTGTGTACCAGTAATGGGAAACATAATGATGCCATCTACTTAACATATCTCCGGTATATTTCAGCTAACAGTAACTTGTGCTGGTCTGGATCGAAACATTTTCACAGTAACAACTAGCACAAAACCTTTTGAAATAGAAAGAATGAAACCAGTACCAGCTTATCGCCAACCGTGCTTTCTACCAACTCCACCAACCCCGGACATGGATATTGATTTCGATTTAGCTGCACTTGAGCCCGCAACTGCTGCCTCTACTCCGCCTACTTCTTGTGCCGACTTCGCCAGCCTCGCGGGGTATTGATTTGGTAGCACATATTCACCCCATCTAGGTGCGACATACGATCCTTTCACCTCTCTCTACCACTACTCACAGACGACACTAATTGACGAGGGGTGACCTCGGCAATGTCCATGATCATGGACTTGGGTTTCAGGGAAAGAGGTGCGCTGGGGATTACTTCGGCTTATCATACAAACAAGGGAGTTCGATGTTATTGATGGAAAAACACAAAGTTGTCGATTTGCTAGAATCGATCTAGGGTTACAAGACTATGCTAAGAGTTGATCTCTCTCCTCCCCGTTGGCTCCTCCCACCTTTATATGCGAGGATGGTCTCCGAGTCCAATCAGGGTCGGTTACAAATACAAGGATAAGCCTATATCAATGCCAGCTACTTAATGGGGTTTCACTTGCTCTTTACGTCTAGTTCCTGAGCTTCAGGCAAGTTCTTGGTAATGGAAAAAAGGGAGGGTTGAATGTGAGCGTTGTTCTTATTTTGCATGAGGGATTCGAATTAGCGCCACCCGACCGTATTTCCCCTGAGTGTTTTATTTATGGGTTTCATGTGCTCCTTCATGTATCCTATAATAGGGACGCTAATCTTGCGGACTCAATAAGTCATCCCCGTGTCACGATACTCGAACTACTTCAAACCCTAGCCCTCTACTCGTTGTCGTCTAGTTTCTAGGTCAGGTCGACAAACACGGGCATCTCCCATGGCCAGTTGGGCGTCGTCGCTTCCATGGTGATCACCGACGCATGAGGAGGAGGAGCGGATGCGGCATGCGTGACAGCGGGCGGGTGGGGCTGAGGCCTCCATGGCCATCGTAACAACCTCGTCCTCAGAGACGCCTACCGGCATTACCACACCGGTGTAGCTGGGTTGTGGACACGGCGGCTCCGACTATTGTGGCACGAGGAGTGCGGGCCTCATCGCCTCCTCGTTGTTGATGTCGTCCAGCTAGACCGGGAGCTGGTCCACAGTTCCCTCCTCCTTGACCACCTCGGCCATGTAGGCGAGGTGGCCCAGGTAGCCGTCCGTGTCATTCCGGGTTTCCTCGCCCGGGATGTCCTCGCCGGAGAAGAGCTCCCTCTTGGGCTTTGGCGGCTTCTCCAACCGGACGAAGACACGTGGCCCCGGCTGCCGGTGCCGTCAGCACAGACGCAAGCCACAGAGAGACCAACCGGACTTCCCCGAAGGCGCGATGAGGGTCAACGGCCGCACTCTCCCATTGCTTTGCTTTGCTTGCGCTGCAGTCCATAGGCGTCGGCACACGCAAGCCATTACGTAGGGGCGGGCTCGCGCCTCACAAGCCCACAACGTGCGGTCGGGGCGCGCCCTCCGCTCCGAATAAGAACTCCCGATCTCGCCGTGCGTCCGTCATCCACCGCCCCCGGAACGAATCCAGCAGAATCAACTACTCCTACTACCAATCTCCTCACCAGAGTCCAGAGCCGCGGAGGCAGAGGGGAATTCATCGCATGCGCCGCGCCGCCTCCACTGCCGCCGCGACCACGACCAGGATGGCAGCGGCCGAGGAGGTCAGGCAGGCGTCCGCGGCCGCCACGGCGGCCGAGGCGGCGTCCGCGTCCGTGCCGGCGCCCGCGGGGTCCCGGTGGGCGCGGGTGTGGCCGTCCGCGCTGCGCTGGATCCCCACCTCCACCGACCGCATCATCGCCGCCGAGAAGCGGCTCCTCTCCGTGCTCAAGTACCTTCCCCTCTCCCCCGCCCCAGCTAATTTTCCTCTGTCTCTGAATCCGCCTGAGAAAGAAATCGCAAAGATTGCTACTTTAGCTTTCGAATTGGCTCGATGAGTATCATCAGGTCTACGATTAGCCGTCTCTGTTGCCTGCAGTCGTGAAGACCAGATTGAGTTCCTCGCTGTAGCTCAAATTTGGGGATTTTGAACTTACATGGCTTAATTTGCGCATTCCCTCTCACAATGACTGGCTGGGAGCGTCAGCTGAGTGCTGCAGCCTGCTCTCTGTTCTGTGTTTGTGACCACGGCAGTGTAGCTGAGCTGCTGAGGGGTAATAACGAAGTCGCTGAGTACTGATTCCAGACCCAATTCTGATTGCAAGTTTCTGGCTTTATACATGGGATGGTCATCTAAGAGAGTAGTGTGTCACTTTGGGATCACTAAAGCCTGGATTTTAGTTAATTTTGGCAGCTCAATTGTGGGACACCCTGCCGGGTAGGTTCATGCAGTAATATAATCCATGCCATATCCGGTAGTGCTACTTCGGAAGGATTACGTTTGTCCATTCTGTATATATGCAGGTCCATGACCGTTTGTTGGATTTTGTTCATTCGGTTTTTGTCCTTTTGTGCTCGATCTAGTCACCCATACAAATGTTCTGACTTATGCAAGGAGTCAATTAAAACTTTTTTTTCCTCCCGTACCTTAAGACCCCTACTGGATAATGATACTTGTTCAGTCAAAGCTATATAATTGTATTATGCTGTTGACACGGGGCTTCGCGTTCCAGGCTTTCCTCCTAGTTGTCTTTTAGTAGGTCTCCATTTGATGTGTTTTGGAAGAATTCTGTTCATTGTTCTCGCATGTGATGTATCTTTCTATTTTTATTTACAGAACTGGGTATGTCCAAGAATCAGTTAGCATTGGATCGGCTCCACCTGGCTCGAAAGTGAGATGGTTCGGGTCGTCAAGCGATGAGCCTAGGTTCATAAATACGGTGACATTCGATAGCAAGGACAATGCTCCCACCCTTGTCATGGTCCATGGTTATGGCGCTTCGCAGGGCTTCTTCTTTCGGAACTTTGATGCCCTTGCAAGTCGTTTCCGGGTGATTGCCATTGATCAGCTGGGGTAAGCTTTAAGAAAACTAAAAGACTGCATTGTGACTTATATTTCTCAATGTGGAGTTCAATTAATTATTCCTGTGCTCAATGTTTCTCAATTGCTACAACAGTCGCCGATACGGACATTGATCTGAAGAATTTTGTGCATTATAGTATTTATGTAAAGAAAGAAAAAAACCCACTGTAGGATATGATTCCTGAATTGTTGTCAGCCACATATTTTATTGTTATTGATCACCACTATGGGTGTTGATGTTGTTCATCTTAATAATTTTGGTAAAGAAAGAGAATTGTTAGTGTAGATTATCTTAGAATTTAAATGTTATCATAGAGTGTTAGTTAAGAAAGTAGACTCAATTGCTTATTTGTTTACCTTTCTCCCTACTACTTTTTTCTATTTTTATGTGATGTATGAACCTAGAAAGAGAATACAACCTATATGACATTCGCGGTAAATATCCACCTCACCTCACTAAAGATAGTGAAAGTTAGCCTGATGATACATGAAGTGTTTACTTAGAAAGAGAATACAACCTATCTGACATTCGCGGTAAATATCCACCTCACCTCACTGAAGATAGTGAAAGTTAGCCTGATGATACATGAATTGTTTACCTACTGTTACAGAAACGTGGCATGGATGACAACCCATGCTTTTTTAGTTACTTTTCTTTGCATATGTTGAATTTCTGCCTTCCCTTTTGCAGTTGGGGTGGATCAAGCAGACCTGACTTCACCTGTAAAAGTACTGAAGGTTAGATACAGAAATTTTATTTGTTGCATGACTTCGTAAAATGCTGTTAGATATTTTATTATGCTATTGGTGATCTTAAGTTGCCACTATTCCTTATGTTGTTCATGTTTAGCATGACATGGAATATAGTTTTATGGTGAACCATCTTAAAATGCCCCCATCCTTTTGATTTCTGGGTGATCCTGTGAACTGTTGCTGCTTTGGGAAACCTACATAGGTTTACTCCATGATATGCTTTTTTGATTTAGTTTTTGGTACATGCACTTTTTTGCAAGAATGAGTAACAAGTTTCCGTTGGTCAACTTTGTAAACAGAAACTGAGGCTTGGTTCATAGATTCTTTTGAGGAATGGCGCAAAGCGAAGAACCTTAGTAATTTTATATTGCTTGGTCATTCTTTCGGGGGATACGTTGCGGCAAAGTATGCCTTAAAGGTAATATTCATTATACATTTAGCAAATGAAGATACCCCGCCAGTGCCTATGATTGTACTAAACTTTATATGTTTCATTTCAGCATCCTGAACATGTGCAACACTTGATTTTGGTTGGTTCTGCTGGCTTTTCATCAGAAACAGATCAAAGCTCTGAGTGGTTAACCAAGTTTCGAGCAACATGGAAAGGCATGCTAGCGAACCATCTCTGGGAGTCCAATTTTACTCCTCAGAGAATAGTGAGGTAAGTCAAGGGCTTCTTCTGTTTGTATTTTCATTTTAGCTACAATATGAAAAAAGAAAGGTGGTAATGGAAGCCACTTCACAATTAGGAGCAAGAGCAATCAGGCACTTGTAATTAAATTTGAATACTGTAGGTAGTAGAGAAATCTGCCACATCTGCCCATGTTAACTGATCGAAGTGTTTTGCGGCAATCATTTGTGGTAGCCTTGACAACCATATCATGGGAAACCTGCTAGTAAGGTTGTGTTATGCTAAGTGAATGGAAGTTCCAAAAAGAAGCTGCGGTTCTTTCAAATGGAACACTACCAATTTATACTCCAGATGTGCAAAGTAGTACAAATTAACATAAATAGAGCCAAATTCCTTTTGAAACTTCCTTATACGTCACAGAGGCATCATATGCTCTGAATTGGCAGTTACAACTTAAAACTGGGCATTTATAGTTGTCACGCCATACTTCAGTCAGATAAAACTGATGGAAGGGCTTCATTTCTCCTTCTAGCAAAGTAGGTGAGCATGATGTTCAATTTTGAGTACAGAACTGCTCTAGTGCGGAAGCATTGGGATTTCTGCTGTGATTTTTGTAGTGAAAACATTTGGGTGGTTGTTTTGTTCCTAACGTACTCTTAATACCTTTTGTCCTGAGTCCTCACATCCGTTTGTTTTTCTTAAACAGAGGATTGGGTCCTTGGGGCCCAGATTTAGTACGGAGATATACGACAGCTAGATTTGGCTCACATTCAATGGGTGAATTACTAACAGATCATGAGTCCAGCTTGCTGACAGGTAAACATTTGTTGTTACATTATTATATCAGTAATAAGTCCATATTCTTAAATGATGCTTGCAGCTGAACCTTATTGTTGCTTTTCGTGTATGAAGATTATATTTACCACACTTTAGCTGCAAAAGCTAGTGGAGAGCTATGCTTAAAGTATATTTTTTCCTTTGGGGCTTTTGCAAAGAAACCTCTTCTGCACAGGTCAGCTCCTCTCTCTATGTGCTTGGTTTCTACAGAAAAAATCCTGGTCATCTTAAATCTTAACAGCATGTGCATTAGTTATGATTCTCATTAATCATTAATTGTATAAGATAACAGTTTGTAATTTGTATATGTTTACTTAGAGCTGTTGGTTCTCTTTTCTAGTGAGAGAAACTACAATTCATTACTTTCTAGATAGGATGATGGAAAATGAAAGTTTGCAACTAGCTGCACCTGCACCCAATTGCCAAAAACATTTGCATTAAAAAGGTGAAAAATGGATGTGTGGGCTCAACTAGCTTAGCAAAATTCGTTTCCATTGATTGTTGGCGTCCAAGTCTCGTGCAGACAGGCTAAGATTTTTAACTCATGTTCTTCCAGGGCACAGTTGATAATCTCATTTTATCTTGTTATGTTCAGATATACCTATGGTTAGCTTGAACATGATGCAATTCTAGCATGGGTGATCCATATCGAATAGTTGAACATTTGACTGCAATTCTCTCATATATTCTGATACTATCAGTTTTGTAATATCATTGATCCCAGATCCGCTCTTTGACCTGATTATGGCTTAGAAAGTTGAAAATATTCTTCACATGATTTTTGCTTGATAAGGATTTAGCACCAAGCTGATGCAGTTGAACTAGGCACTAGTTTTACTCCATTGCATCACATTTCTCTTTCTCTGCAGAGAAACTGCCCCTGTTGGGAAACTACTTTACTTGATACAATCATTTTGTGGAAGAGTTCCGTGTCGAACTTCCACTCTGACTTCAACAGAGTATTAGTGGATAACTAATGAACTATACAATCAGTGTTCATCCATATTTGTAATACATATGAGGCAACAAACACACACACGACACTGATTTTACGCTGTGTGAAGCAGTGAATATATCTATGATGATTTCTCACTGTCCCGTAACTTGCAACAGTGCTTCCGATTGGAAAGTGCCAACTACTTTCATATATGGCCATGATGATTGGATGAATTACAAAGGCGCACAGCAAGCACGCGAGAACATGAAAGTTCCTTGTGAAATCATCAGAGTCCCACAGGTCAGTATTCCTCTCTGGTAGTCTATACAATAAGAGCTAGCAATTTGGTGGTAGTCTATACAATAAGAGCTAGCAATTTGGTACTGACGATAGATACCTCAATGAATATGCAGGGAGGACACTTCGTGTTCATAGATAACCCAGTGGGGTTCCACTCGGCGATCTTCTACGCGTGCCGGAAATTTTTGTCTGAAGATGCAGAGGAGGGCCTCGCTCTTCCCGATGGCCTGATATCTGCATGAGGCGTCATCTCGTGCGATCTCATACCGAATAGCGGTATGAGCATAAAGCAAAGCTATACGACGATAGGAAATGTTAACTACAGATGCACTGGTTGGCTTGTGTATGTATGAGTTGTGTGAATATGTGTGATCCATATGTGCTTGCGTACCAAGATACTGAAACATAATAGTGGTTATATATTTAAGATTTGTCTAGTCGCTTGTTAAATCATGTTATTGTGAGTGAAATTCTTAATTCTTTCAATCTCAACTTTGTGTGTCGCATCTTCATAGTACCGACTATCATTGAGCATATCTGATGCAGCCATTGTTGTGTCATGGCAAGAGCATTTGTATCACTGCATTTCTCATTTCTCAGTTCTTGATTGCACCTATCTCAACAGTAACAAGTTAGAAACTCAAAATACAAAAGGTGACGTTTGTTATACTTGAGGTCTAAGCTGGATCTGGTACTTATGCAATTTATCTTGATGACTCTGCTTTAATCTTTACAAAGATTAAAAATCTTAGTACTCATGTTTAATGGATGTGTCCATCCCTAGTTGGTGCAGAGGCCGGGTAGCGAAATTCTCTCCATTTTGACCATGCTTTTATTCCGACCGTTTGGTTCTGCAGGGATGCTTTTATTCCGACCGCTTGGTTCTGGGGGGAGTGGCGCGAAGCTCTGTTCTGTGTTGACATCAGGTGACTTTGGATCCATGATGAAGTCAGAAGAAGAGAATATCATGAAGGTCGGATGAGAGGACTAGCTAAGGGAGGTCCAAGTCTCCGCGTTGTTGAGGGATTTGCTTGGTGTTCGGGTTTCACAGCAGTGGTATGAAAGTGGGGCGACAACAGAGGTGAAGTTTAGAGTCCTATCTTTCAGGGTGAAAACCCAAGGTCTGACCTTAACTGATTGTGTCTGGCAATGACCTTGTTGGGGGCATTGTTTTGAGAGCAGAGACTATCTTCAGGGTGAAAACCTAAGATCTTTGGTCGGGCGACGACGATGTTGGAGCACTGTTCTCTTCTTGAAGGCTTCGCTTTTGGAGAGTCTGTATTTTTTTTGCGAGAAATCCGCCGATCTATTAATAATCATCAACAGTAGTACAAATAGCCCAAAAAGTAAAAAAAAAAGTACAAATTGATACTTGGACCACCTAGCGACAACTACATACACTAGCACGAGCCGAAGGCGCGCCGCTGTACTCACCCGTCCATCGCCGGAGTCAGGCAAAGCTTGTCGTAGTAGAGCTTGTTGTAGTAGACAAATGAGAAGTCGTCGTGCTAAGATCCCAAAGCAGCAACCATCGCCAATGATGAAACTGTAGATTGGAAGAGACTGACATAAAACCACACCAACAAACACGAAAACCGACTTTGAATTAGTAATGCTTGCTGGTGTTCGCTTCTCCACCTTTACCTTCCTTCTAGGTTGGTTCTGGCTTCCTCACGGCTATAGCCGAAAATCCAAGAATATGAGTGAGGGTGAGGGGCTTGGGTGAATGCAGGGATGGATTCCCAACATCAGAAGTCGGGATGCTCTCCTATTTAACTTTGATCTGCAGATTCCCCCGGGTTCAAAGAAACAAGATTTATACTTAAACTTCACCTCCAAGGCCGCAAGGTCACCGGAGGCGGAGCGGACCAGCACTATCACCGGCAAGGTGGACGAAACCCTAGATGGGTTTTGTGCCCTTTTCCGCCACCTCTTGTTGTTTCCGCGGCACGTTGGAGAGTCTGTATTTCAGATGTTGTGGTAGATGTATTGATGTTGTTACCTGTAGATGGTTTTTTTTCTCAGTTTTTTTTTTCTTTTGGGGTGTTGCGTTGTGATAGTATTCCCTTTATCGAAAAAAGCAAAATGAGAACAGAAATTGCGATTCCATTTCAGCACCAGCGAGCCGCAGACTCTTTCGCGGCTTCGCCTATCCCATTTGATGAGCCTGAACCCACAAGCTGGTCGTGCCGCGGCAGAGCATGGAGCCCCTTCCACCTTCGCCGGCCTGGCCGCCGCCACCTCCAGGATCGCCGCCCACGGCCGCGCCGGCGACGCCGCCGCGGCGCGCGCCGTGTTCGACGCGATGCCCCGCCGCGACGCCGTCGCCTGGAACGCCATGCTCACCGCCTACGCCCGCGCCGGCCAGCCGCGCGCCGCGCTCGCGCTCTTCGCCCGCATGCGGGCCGCGCCGGACGCCTTCTCCCTCACCGCCGCGCTCTCCGCGGCCTCGGCACTCCGCTTCCCCGTCGCCGGCGCGCAGCTCCACGCCCGCCTCCTCCGCCTCGGCATCCGCGCGCTGCTCCCCGTCGGAAACGCGCTCGTCGCCATGTACGCCAGGTGCGCCCGCGCGGACGACGCGGCGCGCGCCTTCCGGGAGATGCCCGAGCGCAATGCGCTGTCCTGGTGCTCCCTCCTGAACGCCTACGTCGCCTCAGGCCGCATGGAGCTTGCACAGGAGCTGTTCGACGAAATGCCTTCCGCAAACAATATCGCCTGGAACACGCTGCTCATGGGGTATTCCCGCAGTGGCAGTGCTAAACAATGTATTCTTCAGTTCAATGAGATGCGTATGTCAGGCCTCTGTTGCGACGATGCAACACTCTGCATTCTAATTGATGCTTGCACGGAGCTGCCCTGCCCATCTACTGGCTTTGCAGTCCACAAGATTGCGGTGCAGAGTGCCTGGAACGCCGTCCCCGAGGTCAGTAACTCGCTTATTTCCTTCTACAGCAAGTTCAGCTTGCTAGATCATGCCGTGAAGATCTTCGAGTCTATGGAGAGTAGGACCGTGGTGTCATGGAATTCGCTGATTGACGCATACACAAGGCTTGGCCACGTTGAGCAAGCAGCTGCTCTGTTTCGAAGTGCCCCGCAGACAAATGTCATCTCATGGACTGCGATGATCGGAGGTTTTGCAAGGAATGGCTGTGCAGAAGAGGCCCTTGAACTGTTTGTCAAAATATTGGCAGAAAAGGATATCCATCCGGACGACTTCACTTTGGGAGCTGTGCTTCATGCTTGCGCTACTGCAGCATCTCTGACCAGTGGAAGGATGATCCATGCCTGTGCATTCCAGAGGGGTTTTCCGTCCTACTTGTACGTGGCCAACAGCTTGATGGACATGTATGCCAAGTGCGGAGACGTGGAGGGTGCAAGCAATATATTCAGTGATGTCCTACAGAAGGACTTGGTCTCGTGGAACACCATGTTGTTTGGGTTCGCGATAAATGGATGGGCAAATGAAGCACTGACAATGTATGAAACCATGTTGTCCCATGATGTCTGCCCCGACGAAGTTACATTTGCAGGCTTGCTCACCGCCTGCAGCCACTGTGGACTCCTAGATCAAGGCAGAGCTTTCTTTGAGTCAATGGTGTCTGTCCACCGACTGAAGCCATCACCGGAGCATTTAGCTTCTGTTCTGGACATGTATGCTAGATCAGGGAACATAAAAAAGGCCATTGAGATGCTGGACAAATATTCAGATGCCGTCCAGCCACATATCAGTGACATGCGCGAGGCTCTTCTTAGTGCCTACTCGTCGGGCAACCTCGATGTCAGAATCGGAAGGAGCATGGGGAGCAGCATGGTGTCGATGGAACCTGCTAAGGATGCTGGCTATGTCATGTTGTCTAACTTGTTGTGCGCAATTGGGCAGTGGACGGAAGCGGAGCGGGTGAGAAGAACCATGTCAGAGCATGGTGTTAAGAAGTCTCCTGGCTGTAGCTGGATCCAAGTGATGGGTGCTATTAAGGTGTTCGTATCAGGTGGTCAAGAACTTAATTCAATAGAATGCGATATCATTCACCTGTTGGATGACGAAATGAGAAGTACTATGCATCGCTGCACTGTTGGTCAAGATATGGACAGAGAAGGAAATCCAACCTGACGACTTCACTTTGGGGGTTGTGCTTCATGCTTTTGCTGGAATGCCATCTCTGACCACTGGAAGGACGAACCATGCCTGTGCATTCGAAAACTGGTTATGTATCCTACTTGTATGTGGACAGAGAAGGAAATCCAACCTGACGACTTCACTTTGGGGGCTGTGCTTCATGCTTGTGCTGCCGTGCCATCTCTGGCCACTGGAAGGATGATCCATGCCTGTGCATTCGAAACTGGTTATGTATCCTACTTGTATGTGGCCAACAACTGGATATGTATGCCAAGTGCGGAGATGTAGAAGGTGCAAGCAGTGTATTCAATACTGTTCTTCAGAAGGACTTGGTCTCGTGGAACACCATGTTCTTCAGGTTCGCATAAATGGATGGGAAACGAAGCACTAGCACTGCATGAAGCCATCTTGTCCCATGATGTCTGCCCCGACGAAGTTACATTTGCAGGCTTGCTCACTGACTGCAGCCATTCTGGACTCACGGAGCAAGGAAGAGCCTTTTTTTTGAGTCAATGGTATCTGTCCACCGACTCAAACCAACACCAGAACATTTAGCTTGTGTTCTAGATATGTATGCTAGATCAGGTAGCATCGCGAAGGCCATTGAGATGCTGGATCAATATTCAGAAACGGTTCAGCCACATAGCAGCAACATTCGTGAGGCTCTGCTTAGCTCCTACACATCTGGTCACCTGGACGTAAGGATCGAAAAGGTGGTGGGGAGCAGCATGGTGTTGACGGAGCCCTCGAGAGATGCTGGCTATGTCATGCTGTCCAACTTGTTGTGCGCCACTGGGCAGTGGACGGAAGCCAAGAGGGTAAGGAGAGCCATGTCAGAGCATGGTGTCGAGAAGTCTCCCGGCTGTAGCTGGATCCACGTGAAGGGTGCTGTTAAGGTGTTTGTATCATCAGGAGGGCACCTTGATCCGTCAGATTATAGTATGTGGTATCATTCACTTGTTAGATGAGGAAGTGAGGAATACAGTGTGTTGCAGTCCGCAAATTAATATGAGTTTTAACACAGTAATTTTTGGCTGCGTTGACATTGTCATATATTGTGTAGCCCTGCTCAATATATATCCCAAACACTGCTGTTGCTGGAACTGAGGACGAGAATGAACTAACGAAAAAAAGAGTTCAACTTAGCATTTGAATTTATTGCTGATAGAAAGGTTCATAGGATCGGAACACAGAGATACATTGGAGGTATTCAGGTTTGAGGATAGACCCAGTCAACTCGGAGCTTGCGGTCACCAACAAGGTGTCCATTGAGCTTGTCGATAGCCTCCTCGGCGTGCTCGCGGCTCTCGAACGCTACCCACCCGAAGCCGACAGGGTCGTGGAGGCTCATGCTGGTGAGGTTGGACCCGACGAGCGGCCCGAACCGCCCGAAGAGCCGACACAGGTCGCTTTCGCCGGGGATGGCGCTCAGCGGCACATTGGTGACGCGTACAAGGCGCCGCAGCAAGTGGTGGCTCCCGGAGCCGGAGCCAGAGCTGGAGGAGGAGGGTAGCAAGAGCGGGTGCTTCCCCGGCTGGCACCGCGCCCTGCAGGTGCTGAGGCTGAAAGCCCCATTGATGTAGTTGTAGGGGCAGAAGTGATCGTTCTCGTGGATTCTGCTTACTCCGCAGAAGCTACACGTCCTCTTCTGCCAGCGGCGCTCGTTGCCTGAGAGAAATATGAAAGGCCTCTTTGGTTGTAAAAAAAAATAGAGGAATAGTATGAAGACAGGATTGTGATGCTAATTCTGTGTAAAATAGAGGACCGAAAACAGATGACCTTGGGTGTGTTTGGTTCATACGATAAACACAAGATTCTCAATAAGCATAGCCAAATCAGTAGAGATGCGAATGCAAGTGCATTGCAAAACTGCTATATATGCGAGGCCAGACAAAGTTTTCATCTGTTGTTTTCTTTCGTTCCACTACTTTATTAAACCAAATGGACGGATAGTGACAACCAAAACAAATTCACATCCGTATATTTTTCCTCCGTTTTCCCTATGATGAACCAAAGAGGCTAGGGAAACCTGAGACTATGAGAGTACAGGCCTGGAGACTTACCGAGTTCACCCTTGCTGTCGGCGTGCTCCTTGATCGGCGCCGCTGCCTCGCCCACCGTGTCCTGCCGCCGGCTTATGCGACCCCTGCGCGCGGCATATAACTTGAGTCGGCCGGTGGCTTTTCAGATGTGTGGGTACTCGTGTTAGTGGAGGTCGCTTATATAAGCAAAAGATGAGCTCAGCTTTGTCTGTCCAAGAAACGCACGAACCTTGCGGCGCTGGTTTAGACTCCTCCTTGACGATCTTCTTCTTCATCGTCGCCGCTCTGGTATCTCTCTTCTTCTTCTTCTTCCGTTGTCTGCGGCCGGCCATCTCCTCTACTTGCCGTACCTTGCCGCGATCTGGTCGATTCCTTTTCTATATCATGACCTTGTGGCAATGTTTATAACTGTTCAGAGTTCTGGCTGGATGTCCAATTCCAGTTCGATAGGGACTCGGACCAGATTCGCGTGATGTAAAAGGCAACGTCAAATATCGGAAGAAACACCAGTCTATTCTGCTAGGCGTGTTCCTGCCGAAGCACGCGGCAATGGAAGAGGAGGCAGGGGACACGATCAACTTCTGGAAGGACCCTAACGGCGAGTCGTGCTGCATCTGCGGGGAAGAGGACGCGGAGGAGAATCACGGCGAGCTCGCCTGCCCCTACGACTACCTGGCGTCGCCGGCCGGGTACGTGCCCTGCAGGGCGAGGCGCGCCGTCTGGAGGGAGGACGAGGACGCGCCGTCCAGCCACCGCCTCTTCCTGCGGCGCTTCGTGCGCGTCACCAACCTGCCGGAGCGCTTCCCCCGCCCGGCTCGCCTCGCGGCGCTCTTCGCTCGGTTCGGGCCGCTGCGGATGTGGCACGTCGCCATGGACGCCCCCGCGGTGTGCAAGGGCATCGCCTGCGTGGTCTTCGAGCGCCGGGAGGATGCCGAGAAGGCCATTGATGAGCTCAACTGCTATGACTTTGACGGCCGTAGCTTGCGGGTAGACTGGTTTTATCCCAGCGCGTGACTGAATTCAGCTACGAGTAATAATACTAGGCATCATCAGTAGGCAAACACTAGGCTACATTCGGCAGTAACCCATCAACAATTTTTTTTAGAGTATGTAGCATTAGTCTTCAATATTTTTTCTATAGATTGTTAAAGTTGCGAAATTATGTAGCAGACAGCTACAACAGATATCCGAATGTAATTTCTGTGTATATTGCATTTTCAAAAATGCGGCATCGTGTTGTAATAACTTTTTGCAATACATTCATCAATTTTGCCTTACGTATCTAACATTACGCGACTACATATGTAATATTGGTGCAATCTCTTCGTAGCATAGGTAGCAAGAATTGCCGAAGCACTTTTTTCCATACTTACACATCAAAAATTATACACACATGTAGCAAATCACAAACACAATATGGAACGTCGAGAAAAATTCCTCAAAAGTTGACCTTCTCTGACCACCCTGCAGTGTGCTCATGAGCTCACCATCCCCTTGGTTCTCCTAAGGGAAATCAGCCTCGCCAGTACCTCTGGCCCTCACCCCACTATACTTCTTGTTGCGACAAGTATCACACGAGATGGAGACCACCCCCTGCACGACGCTGAGCCATGTGTAGGATGCACATTGCACGTACTTCCATTTCTCCAAGGTAGAATTTTGTTATAGAGATTTTGCTACTCTTTTCCTAATCTCGTGGAGTTTCCATCATCTGATTGATGCATCCGATGTACCTTTGGTCAATTCGAGCCCGTTCGACCTCACCATCTTGGCCCAACGTCCAGGGGTTGCAATAGGGAAGTTGGTTGGTAACTCGGCGGCGATCTCATCGACGGTATGCTCGGCCGTACCATCGCGAAATGCGAGTGATATACGATTGGTCGATGGCGACACGGCTCCTAGCAAGAAGTCGACGAGCTTGCACTCTTGGGCGTCCGTTCCCCTGAGCCCACGGACACTGACCTCCCGGAGGGAGTCCAGGCTCATCTTCTGGTCCGCGCAAAGGGCGTGGCCCCATCGGTACACTGCTCGATGTGGCAAGGCACTCTGCTGCAAGTGATCGAAGAATATCAAAAATCATGCAAACAACATCGTTGACATACATATATATAGCTCCGTCCGTTTTAAAATTAATTTGACTCAACTTTGTTTAGATGCTTATGCATCTAGACGCGCTTTTACATACATATCTAATTTAAAGGACGTGGCTAGTTCTCGATCGACCCTTCAACTAACTAGTTCGCGAATCACCATCGTTGTGACCAGCAGAGGCTCCAGGAGCAAAGCTAATCGGGCCGCTGTAGCTGGGCCACTAGCCCACTACTATACAAGTCTTTTGACGCTGAAAGAGAAAGAGTACTACTAGGAAGAAACAAATCGGGGGCCCCTAAATTTTTGGGGCTCTGTTCGGTCGATCCCTTCGATCATGCTCATCGACGGGGCTGCGCTTCTTCATGGAGAGCGCCGGCCTGCGCCAAGGCCCGCCGCTAGTGCACTTTGGTTCTCCCGATCGATGACGGTACGTAATTGTCTCGCTTGTTCGCGTCTAAATTATTATTATATATATAGTACAGTACTAGGTACGTTACGCAACCTTCAGAAATTTTGTTTCCCGGTCGAATAGGAAATAGCTTGCGTAGGTTTTACATGTTATCTAGAGCATCTCCACCGGCGCGTGCGAGAAATCCACCGACCTATTAATAATCATCAACACTAGTACAAATAGCCAAAAAAGTAAAAAAAATACAAATTGGTACGCGGACCACCTAGCGACGACTACAGGCACTAGCACGAGCCGGCGCGCCGCTCCTCGCCTCCATCGCCGGGCAAAGCTTGTCGTAGTAGAGCTTGTTGTAGTTAGACGGGAAGTCGTCGTGCTAAGGTCCCAAAGGACCAACGCACCAGAGCAACAACCATCGCTAATGATGATAAGCATCGAGCGGAAGAGACTAACATGAAACCACACCAACAAACACGAAAACCGACCGGATCCCAGGAGATTCGACGGCCACACAACTCACGCGCCCTCCGTCAGCGCTAGATGCACCGGAGCGAGGATAGGGCGGGGAGGACCTTATTCGACCGGGATGTAGCCGCCGCCTCACCATCCCAAAGAAAACTGAAAAGCAAACTAAATTAAGAACGGAAACGAGGGACCGTGGTCCGCCACACCTCCAAGGCCCCAAGGCCACCGGAGGCCAGCGGAGGACGAAACCCTAGATGGGTTTGTAGCTTTTTCCGCCGCCGCTCCTGTTGTCTTTGCACGTAAAACTTGTATATATTTGAATAGCTCTATTGGTATTCTAGTGAGAGAAAACGCGCGCACCGGCGCTCCCCAAAGAGCGCCGACATGTTTTGGAGTCCCATAAAACAGCCGACACTCCCGAAAGAATCCCTATGTTAAGGGCTTCAATTGGGAGCGCTGGCACCAAATTTCTTCACAAAAGATGCTAGCCGACCGTCGTACGGGGAGCGCCAGTGTGGGAACAGCGTCCCCAAATAGAGGATGTTGTGTCGGCGCTCCCCATACGGTAGTGCCGCGCCCCTGCCGGCGCATATTTGGGGGGCATTGGTGGAGATGCTCTTAGGGACGAGGTTCTCAAGTTTGTCCTAAGCTATAGTTAGGGAAGTAATTAAGCCTAGCTCAACTGGTTAAGGAAATTCATAACTGGTTGGAGAAGTGAGCTTAGCCTAACTGGTTTGCTCAACTGGTTTTGTGAGTGTATGTACAAACCCAGCACTCGAGTTCAAATTCTCATGGATGCGAATTTACGTTCCTATTAATACTTGAGGTCTAGGTTGGACTTGGTAGTCATGCAATTTATCTCGGGGAGTATGCTTTAATATTCATCAAGATTAAAAATCTTAGCACTCATGCTTAATGGTTGTGTGCATCCCTAATTGACTAGGTCATTAAAATGGAATCGAACGGAACGAGTTGAATAGCTTTGTCGGTAACGAGATCGAACTAGGTATCGTGATACCGATGATCAAGTCTCGGATGAGTATCGATGTCAAAGTAACAAATGGAATGTAATACAATGTAATGGGTTCAAACGATGATTACATCTTCGTAGAATTCATAGGGGTTGCTATTGTTCTCCACAACACCCTGGCAATCATTGATCAGAGAGAGATGTCTCGATCATGTATGTGTTATTCTCGAACCTTTGGAAAACACACTTAAGGGTTTATTATTTTGGATTCATCGTAAACGCCGGAAAATAGAGAAGAGAGAACCGAAAAGGGTTCCGGGAGTATCCGAAGGATGTTCGGAGTGATACGAGTGGTGTCTCGGATCATCAAGAGTTAAATAATATGTATTATATAGTAAATAAATGAATTAATATTAAATATATGTTTATTTATTAATAAAAAGGTGCAACCCACCTCAATGGGCCCCTCCCGGAGGGAGGCCCATTAGTTGGTCGGCCACCCCATGGGTTTTATGGGCGGGCGGCTATGGTTTTTAGGTGGGGCGGGGGGGGGGGCGGAGGGGGCATGGGCCTTTATAGGGCCCAGCCGGCCACCCCTCTCCCATGCCCCTTTTTAGTCCCACACTTTCCAAGGCATGAACTCCACCCCTCCCCTTCCCCATATATATAGTGGAAGGATTTGGAGGAGAGGAGTAAACACAAATAGGATTGAGGGAAAAGGAGACCCCTTGGGTACCTCCCTCTCCTCTTCCCCTCCCTCTGTAGTTCCCTCTCCACCAGTGGTTCCTCGAAGAGCTGCACATGGGGTGAGTACTCCACCCGGAACGCGGGAGCTAACTAAATCCAATGTTTGTGCACCTAGTGAAAAGGTGGTGTTCTCTCCCATGAGAAGGAAGTTAAACAGTTGACTAAAAGAGCAAGCGAGTATTATTTGCGGGGACTAGGTCCAAGAGAGCAGATATGGTGGGGTTGGAGGATGAGAGCAACATAGAAGAACAACCAAGTTGCACTAGGTACTAGGAGGGTGGGGATATACGTAGGAGAGAGCAAAGGGAAGATATAAATGAGCATGAAAGTTGTTAAACGATATGAGACACATTCATTGAAACATTGAGGGTGGCTCTAGTGCATAGTTCATGATGTCTATCACGTCGAACATCAATTAAGTGCAATTTGCAGTTTCGATAGTGAAAAAAATTAACAAATGGGAAACACATATTTTGTGGCAAGAAATCATGCAAAATCAAGATTTGTCAATTTTCAAAGTGCTCGATTTTTTATGGGATATTAAATAAATTTCTATCAGTGGTTATCTACATATTATAGTACTCTGGTGAAACATATGTACAAATATTTCGAAAATTTTGACCAAATTTTTTCAAAATTAAATTCAATTTGATTAAATTTCAACTCCATATGATTTTAACTAAATCTAGTCCCAAAAGTTTGACATAATACTATTTTGAAACCCATATAAGTTAGTGAAATTTATGTGAACCCTTTCATGTGTTTTTACATGTTGAGATGCTTCTTGATTCTTCTCACCAAATATACTTCCCACATTGGTGTGTGCCCTTACTATTTTTGTCGATTGGTCGATGGCGACACGGCTCCTACCAAGAAGTCGACGAGCTTGCACTCTTGGGCGTCCGTTCCCCTGAGCCAACGGACACTGACCTCCCGGAGGAAACCCATCACCCGCCACTTTTCGGTTTCATGTTGGAGGTACTCATCCCACATGAGGGAGTTGATGGCGTACGCGGACTCAACGCGGAGGTCTGGCGGAAGAACGACCCGCCTCCGCGTGATCTCCTTGTGTCGCTCCGGGACGGACAGTGGCACAGGCGGGACAGAAAGCACATGTCGAGATTCCGGTCACAACACACCATTGCCGCTTACCCATTGTGGTTGTGGAGTGGCGCCCGACATAACAATAGGACCAACCGTTAATATAAAAACAACAACAGGGATGACATTGAATGTTCTTCGATTGGCCTGTATGTAGACATATATTGTGAACATGGAATTAGGATACACAAACAACAACCCAAGAATAAAGCATTATTTCTATCCATTTATTTTTCTCCTTAGTTAAGACAACATGGCCATATATGTCGTCTCTCAATTAAACCATCAAGTCATACATTTGGCATTAAAAAATTAGAAGAAATTTATCTACCTAAATCTCTCACGTGAACCCCACTAGAATCATGTACAACTGCCCCACTTGAGCGAGTATTTGTACCACTATTCTTCACCCGGCTGCGAAATATGCCACCCAAAGCTCTCCATGAAATCCGGTTTGAAAGAGCTATAGGAAACATCAACTTGGGGTTATAAGCAAACAGATTTCAACATGAATAAATATACATAACATAATGAATTGAACAGATAACACACCAACAAAACTCAACTCCGAAACCTCAACAGAACCCAACAGGCTGGTTAAATCAAAGAAGACCTGCATTTTTCAAGAAATAGCGGTGACAATGAGAAGAAGCCGCAAATATGTATCGCAAGCATCTAAGCCAGATCTGACTGGTATAGCACCAAAAAAGGAAAAATGTGAGGATCCCTCATCTCTAGTCCAAGGAAACAAATAACTAAATTAGGGTGTAGATTACACGTGTGTGTACTTCCCATATTAGGGTGTAGAAACATCTAAACTTTGGACAATTAGGCATGGATAATGAAGACCAAACGACATCAATTGGGAAGCATACCAAAGAGTCTGAACAACCAAGCTAACACATAGTTGATATATAAGCATTAGACTCTGTACTGTACATATACTCAAAAGAGGTAGCACCAAATCCCTGGTCTATCTAGATGTATAGGCCAGTGAACAGAAGCAGAAATTCAGAAAATAAGCAATAATATAATATTTTACAAACAGAAAAGGATATCTGAATAAGTGCATACAACCGTACCTGACATGCCTTCGCTTGCAAGTAAAGATATAATCAGAATTCCATCGGTACAAATGGAAAATATAGTGAATAATTTAGCCTTTTCCCCCCTAAATCCAATTGTCTCTAGCATAGAAGAAAAAAAAGGGACAAATGAACTCACCTGATCGTCCATGTTCGTGCAGCTAGCATGTGTCGTCCACGACCTCAAACTTCCGTCTGCAAGATTTGTTCAATAGCAGGATGGGAACCTCGACCAAGAGAAGGACGGCGCCTATGGCTGCAACCCGAGCTGTGGTCACACCTGCAGCACAGTTGGCCGCTGCTCTGCACCTCCTCGTCGTCAAAATCCAGGGCCCTATATTGCTTCCAGCAAAGGATGGATGGATGGATGTGGATTAGAAAGGCAAACAAAAAGAGCCAGTTTCTTCCAGCACCCGTCGATGCACACATACATGGAATCAAACCTATGCTTCCAAAATAAATACGCAAAAGGACCAAACCAAGCCTAACCACATATACATACCTCATGGTTTCCTGCCGCCGACAGATAACACACCGCTCGACCAACAGATTGAGATGAATCTACCAGTCTTGCCCTCGCGCTCAAGCTGGTCGGCCATGGTGCTCCCTTTCCTCTCCTCTCCATAGTCTAAGTCATAGTCACACGCGCCATCCGCACGCGGTGTTTAACAAGTAACCCATATATATAGAACTGAGGGAGACTTGAAACAAAATGTGAGATACCGGTGGATGTGATAAAAGATGGATGAACGGTTCAGATCAACTATGCCACGGATCGCTGACTTGGCAGTGGGTCTTGTTAATCAAAACGTCTCTCGGTAGATGAGACGAGAGCATCTTAATTGCTACTTGGAAATTGATCCCATTTGCTCTATTAATTGCAGCTGTGGACGGACTGGGAGTGTTGCATGGTGACTAGGGAAGTGGAAAGCTAGCCTTAATTAAAAAAGCATGCATTGAGACTCATGGGTCATTTCTCCTAAGAGACTCCTTCCGTACTCGTAGCCCCTTAGCCTTAGCCATGCATTCTCAGAAAATAAAATACTAGAAAGCATGCATGCAGACTTACATATGGATCCTGAGTTCTTCGTGCCAGTTGCCATTTCCCTCATGACTCCAGCTCTTAGGCAAACCTGTGCATTCTTCCCTGCACCAAAGAGTTGCAACACGAGCGTCGCCGTTGGTCAGGGCGAAAGCCGGTTTTCGTATATCGCTCGTCCGCGGACTCCTATTGTTGGTCAGGGCCAAAGCCTGTTTTCATATATCACTCGTCGGCGTCGTGTCCACTCCCCGAAGTCGCCTGATAATCCCCACATACAACCTTTGTTGAACTTAATATATATGGTATTGGCAACATCCACAATGAACCTTATTTTGGTAAAATTTTCTAGTGTTTTATTTTTGAAAGTTTTTGAACACCTCTATTTTAGAACTTGGCTTAGTGACCCTAATTCCCTCAGCATCTGCTTAATGAGACATGGATAGCTAGAGACACACGTAATAGTACGTGATTGCCAGCCATGCCTGCAACCAAGACAACTAGACAACCAGATGTTCGGAAATTTTGACATCAAGTTTACTGTTTCTTTGACATTTGATCACACGACAGAATAATGGATAATAAAAGAGATATAATGTGCAGAAAGCATAACTCTTGTGCTATTTTAAATAGACAATTCAAGCACAAGTTTCGATCATGCCATTCAGCGCCTTGAAACACACAAGATGACCAAGTAGCTTGTCTCTCATAAGATGCTCCATGCCAATTGATCTAGCACTGGTAACCTAAGATGAAATAGAAGTGCAAATAACCCACTGTATCAGTCAATCCCTAAATCTCACTAGTAGCTAACCGGCTGCAACATCGGTGGAAGAAATAAACAATGAAAGCATGATTGGCCGGCTGGAACCGCATGCCTCCCCACATCTTTGCCAACTGGCCACACCTCCGATCCACTACTCCCCTACACAACAGCTCGTGCTTCCCTGTGTCCACCTCCAAAGCATTGGTTGGTGGAACCAAGGCTCAGCGGCTTGACCGTCTGTCCATCACCTCCATGACAGCTGACCAAGACAAAATACATCAATATGCAAGAAGCAGGACAAGCAACAGGACATGGCATCTCCTTGACAATTAGGACATGGAAAAGAGAAACGAAGGATAATATATTCAGTATGTCATCCACAAATCTTGCATTGACATACAAATAGCTCAACCGGAGAATCACATAACATGCAAGTTGTGTTCTTTTATGCTATTAAAAGGAAAACATACATTATCCTACTATCACTACTACTTCAGCAAACTGCTGTTTACCATCATGAGATAGGACCATACATTAAAAAAAAGACAATCCATGCTGAAATTCTAATACCAGTTTACCATCATTACCATCATCCAAGTAAATCAACATGTGACAATAATGTCAACAATACTATTCTTCCAGGGAAGAATATTAGTTTCTAAATCAACACAACAATAAAGATACACCTACATGTTCTTCTATTTATCAATCAAAAGAACAAAATATTTATGCTCCAGGAAAGCAACTTCATTTAAATATTCCAGACTTCCGTAACTAGCTACCATACTGGAGGCACCTACAAGACCATCGTGCAATGATAGGTGCCTCTCAGCACATAGTTCTAAGAAGTTGTTGCATCATAACCAGAGTTGTCATAATATGTCTAGATAATACAGAGCTACTCACACAATTACGTACATACTAGTATTACTAAACGCAAATCCAGGGATCACCACGAGAAAAAATATATGCAGCCATCAGTCACCCAAGAGCATATGTTTCGATTTTTAAAAAAGCATCATTTAGACAAAATTGCGAACTGTTGTTTCTACTCTTGAAACATCAATCAAACAAGCTCTCCTACAGCCACAAAGTTGTGCTGGTAATAATGAAACCATCCATGAAACTAGGGAACTAGCATCTGTGTGTCTAAACAATGAATGTCAAGAAAGGAAGTTATTGTTGTGAAAAAAGATTAACTCCGCCTAAACTATGGATACTAGTACGTTAAACCTTGTCGCTAAACGACCACCAGACAAGTGATAGACGGATTGCAAAACTTCAAATACATATAGGTAATACTGCTGGTAATAAGCCCGGTTGCACAAGTTCATCAGATGGACCATTTAAAATCCACTCTCACTCCACTTTACTCCTGGTCCATAACAGCTTAGAAAACGTTCCAAAAGAAGGAAAGGGCAGGGAATCTGTCAATCCATCACAAAACAATGAATCAAGAGTCAACTCTTGATTCATCATACAAAAACCGAAATAATTATATGCCATGACATGTCTTCTCTAATGGTTAGTAAGCAACTGCAAATTCACTCCTTCAATGCTATATGTTTAATAAGTTGCCACTACATATATTGGTTGAAACGCGCACGAAGTAGAAAACACACTCAGCTAGTCAGAAAACAGCAACAACTTCTGTATTTTACCACGGATAACAGCTAAAATAACGGTAGCCTTCTGGACCAAACATGATCCTTGTGGCAAACGGAGCAGCAGGAAACACATAGCAAGAAACCGGCATGCTATCATCAATTCAAATGGATACATGTTGCTCTCGTTTTTTAGCATATCATACGACTAACTATGAGTATAATGATTTCAAAAAGTAAAGTATAATGATTTCAAAAAGTAAAGGCCATCGTGGCCTCCTAGTTTGGCAAATAAAAAGGAGAGTTTCTATAACCAGCAACCGCAGATCACAAAACCTAATACTTATGATAGACAATAGCCATTATACCCATAAACACTAGAGCCAGTAGGTACCAATGTACCAAAATAAGCCTAAATAATGTCATTGACCACAACAACGAATACAAGGCATACCAGTGAGCCAGTCAGCCTAGGCATACCAGTGAGGCAGAAGCAGATACCTGCCTAAATAGTTGACTCGAAAAAGAGGCCAGCTCCAGCTCCACTTCTTCTGTGCTGCTGCTGCATTAGTGTGTGCTGCCTAATCTCCTCTTCTCAAATGCCACGGCAGTCAACTGCTGCCCCATGTACAGCCCGAGCGACTACCAGGGGATGAAGAAGCTCAGCTCGACCATAACCTGCACGACAACAAACATAGACAAATTAACCTCCATGGCACAAGAAATGTCGTAGCATTGCGAATTATATCAATATCACAAGTACAAGTGAGTGGATTTCTCACTAAGAGAAGGAAATGATATTGCTACAAATGATTTCAGCACTTTAAGGGCAGCAGCACATGCATCAATTAGGGAACATAATTCATCTTATGCAGCATTGTGTTGAAGCACAAAAAGGCAACCAACTAAGCCACTTGGATCTAGTCCAGATCAGCTCCACACTATAGCAATACCCAATTTGTTGAGTTCCTATTTGAGAATCAAGAAACCGATGGAACAACAACATAAAAACTGAATGAATGACCTGCTGATTTACCTTCCATAAGAGAGGTATTTTTTACCATGAGCATTCTAGCCATGAAATCATCTACCACACATTCAGATTAGAAGCTCGCACAGCTTTCAATCAAGTACATCTCAGAAATATCATTGAAGGTGTTATGACCGGTTTGGCCTGTAGCAGGAGGAAGCCCATTAGTGGGCCTAAATTAGGGGCTTAGCCCATTTATCCTTTTCATTAGCTTATTTATACTGCTGTAAAACGTACGTGAGAAACCAGGCAATAAACTGATCTTATAGATCATTACTGCCGACTCCTTGAGGAGTCGGTCTTCCCTGCCCTAGCCGCCGCTTCTTCCCCTTGCGCCGCCTTCCTCTCCCTCGTCCAGCACACTTCCACCCCTACAATCTACGCCCTAGACCAGGTAGACTAGCTGACTCTACCAATTTGGTATCAGAGCCTCCTTTCCGGAGCCGGCATACTCGCGCTTTGCGGAGCCTTCCGCTGGCCGCGCGGAGTACCCCGGCCAGGGCGCCGCTGGCCCAACCCCCCACGCTACGCCAAGCTCGACTTCGCCACGTACGACGGCGTCGAGGACCCCCTCAACTGGCTCAACCAATGCGAGCAATTCTTCCGAGGGCAGCGCACCCTCGCCTCGGACCGGACTTGGCTCGCCTCGTACCACCTCCGCGGCGCCGCCCAGACATGGTATTACTCCCTCGAGCAGGACGAGGGCGGCATGCCCCCATGGAACCGCTTCCGCGAGCTCTGCCTTCTACGCTTCGGCCCCCCGATTCATGGAAGTCGCTTGGCGGAACTCGGGCGTTTGGCCTTCACCACCACGGTACAGGACTTCGCCGACCGCTTCCAGGCCCTCGCATGCCATGCGCCCGGGGTGACGGGGCAGCAGCGCGCCGAGCTCTTCATTGGCGGACTGCCGGACCACATTCGTGACGTGGAGATGCGGGATCCCCACGACCTGCAGTCGGCCATGTACTACGCTCGCGCCTTCGAGCAGCGCGCGCGGGCCATGCAGCAGGCCTTCCCGGCCAGTGACGTTCGGCCAGCCGCCCGCCCTCCACCGACACCACCAGGCCAGGCGCTCACGGCCGTGACTCATGCGGGGCACTCCGATCCAGCCGCGACGCGGCCTTTCCGTCGGCTGACCACGGCCGAACAACTTGAGCGCCGTCGTAAAGGGTTGTGCTTCAACTGCGACGAGCTCTATGTACCGGGCCACGTTTGTCCACGCCTCTTCTACTTGGAGACCGTAGACGACATTCCGGCTGATGTCGCCACAGCTGGGCTGGCTGACGCGGCCATCTCGAAGGCCGACGCCGTTCCGGGATGAGTTCCGCCAGCAGTTTCCAGCTATCCAGCTCGAGGACGAGCTGTTTGAGAAGGCGGGGAGAGATGTTATGACCGGTTTGGCCTGTAGCAGGAGGAAGCCCATTAGTGGGCCTAAATTAGGGGCTTAGCCCATTTATCCTTTTCATTAGCTGTAAAACGTACGTGAGAAACCAGGCAATAAACTGATCTTATAGATCGTTACTGCCGACTCCTTGAGGAGTCGGTCTTCCCTGCCCTAGCCGCCGCTTCTTCCCCTTGCGCCGCCTTCCTCCAACCTCGCGACGGCGGCCAGCCGCCGGCGCCGCCTTCCTCTCCCTCGTCCAGCACACTTCCACCCCTGCAATCTACGCCCTAGACCAGGTAGACTAGCTGACTCTACCAGAAGGTATCAGCTTGCAAAGACAACAAAGAAATTGTTATGTCACAAGTCAAACCAGTTATTAACTTTTTATTTATCATGGGTTAAGCCCAAGTTTGCAATGAAGTATGCTGCATATACTTTGACAGATAGGTACTAAGATTCCAACTACAACCACGAGTCCATGACAGTAGCAGCTCTAAATTCCAAACCGAGCATTCTTGTTTCATTTAGCAAATGTGCGTACAACAAACTTTAGGATACTCTGCTACATGACAAGAATACATTGAACATGAACTAAAGACATAGAAGGTGGATAGGAGAAATACATTGAACATTGAACATGAACCAAACAGCATGCCCATTGAATTAAGGAAACCAACCTTTCTTCTTTTCTGAATTAAACTCTCGTACAGATCTTAAAGAATAGCGGAGCCCTGGAATTTAAGTTAGATAGCTTAAGTGTAGGTATAAACAAAGAATCATCACATGATAAACATGATGAATTGTACAAACCCTCAAAATCAAAGAGGAATACAAAAAGAAACTATGGATTACCAGCTAATGTATTTTCGTGCATACATTAAATATTCTGAACTTTATGGGGAAATGGAAGTACGTTATTACAGAGAAGAATAGTGTTTCTATGTTCTCCCAAGTCCTAGAAAAGCACAGATATTAACCGTGGTATTGTGTGAATACAAAATACGATTTCTACTTTATAAATATTACTAGATTCAATGAAAAAGCATTATATCATCCAGCAAAGCAAGTCGACAATAATGTTAGTCTTCCGGAATAGTGATAGAACCATGCCAGTGTCCCCATTCATAATATAGGGATTCACTAAATCGTGAAAGTGGAAACATAGGTGACTGATACAAATATAACCCCATGCATACTCCAGCCTTAACCAGAATCATGTTGAGTAGGTAACAACGGTGTAAGAATCATACTGGCCCATATCTACTATCTTCAAGGCTGATGTATGCATAAACTTCAGAAACGCAACTGCATAACCAGCCAGAAAATCTAACTATATCAAATCAAGGCCTGCAAAATAAGTTTTCTTAAATCATAAGCACCAGGTATGCTTACACAGTTGTCTGTAGCATGTTTATCATGAGTTACCACTTTGCAGTTTTGCAAAATGTGAAGGTCAGCCTATATGCCATCACTGCACTAAGGCATACGGTATATTTGTAGTGACTACCACCACATCTGTTCAGCTATGACTGTGTGTAAAAAAATCTTAATTTTCTATATCTCCGTTCCAATGACACCAAATTGATATTTTGTCGCATAGTGCTTAATCGCTAGCCTTACGTGTAGCAAATCCTTTCACGACATATTGTCAAGTTACGATTGGGAATAGTCCTGTAGCAGCCATAAACATGGCATACCATACCACTCACAGGTACATGGGAATGGGGCACAAGATCAGCAAGACACAAACCTGACTTTCATGTTGATGCGTTTGATCCTCCTTGTTGTGGAAGCGTGTCAATCAACAACAGTCGGTCCCTAGCATTGTAGTTACCAGCAGATGAGAGCAGCAGTATGTCAGCCTGCTTGTCTCCTCGTCCTTATACTGGAAGACTCCATCTATTGCTCCGGGTTGACGCCGGCAGCATCAATAACTCAAGGAGGTCGGCGCTGCAGACTGAGGTCCACGGTGGCGCTGCCAAGCTCTCTGTAGTCCTTCTTCAACTTACTGCACCCGAAGCACCCTAGAAAAATAAATAATCCACCGTCACTGGTACAACTAAGGACTAGATCGAGGCTGGAACTTACTGCATGCCGACAAAGCAACATCTTTCTCACTCTCATTGTGCCCTTGTTGAGCTTCCAGATTCCTTCTTGTTGCCGAAGAGCACCGAGCAGCTGGAGCTTTGCTGGGAAAGCCGTGACGGCAGTCAGTACGCAACAAGCAGGCACCAGGAGCTGCGGCCACGGAGAGCTACAATACGTTATTAAGCAAACCTTTATGCAAATAGAAATAGACCGAGTAGTAAGTAGCATGACGAAACAAAACAGAAGATTCCAAGCACTATCACCGTCCAAATCATTTGCCTATATAAAAATCTATGCATGGGCGGAAATAATCCAATATGCTCTGAACCATATAATGCACAAGAAAAACCCTACACTCTCTATGCATAATAAGCAGCAAACTGTTAAAAAAATAGCAGATCAATTTTCTGTAGATGTAATGCCTATGCACACAACAAATTTTAATTGAGTGAGTTAGATTTGTATCCATACATGCATGATTCTCTTGGCCACTACCCTGACAACAACGATCTTCATCTGGATTGCCACGATCTCTTTCACTAGCGAAAGCGGCTCAAATACAATGACCGCACCCAGTCCATTCACAAGCTCGGGCTTCAACTGTTTCTGAACCTGCACAAGCAAACATATATGTAACAGCCAGCTGAAAAATAACTACTTTATGCAACCTTTATAGGCACAGTTTTGGATTCACAAGCAAACCTGATTCATGACAAGGTTCCGTGCAGTTTGCATTGTAATTTCTCCGCGTATTCCTGCTAGAAGGTGCTCTGACCCCAGATTTGAGGTCATGTTGATAATGGTATTCTTGCAATCTACTACCTGCCTTTGCCATCGGTCAACATACCACCATCAAGGATCTGGAGAAAAATATTCAACACCAAGGAATCTGCCTGTCTTCACCTCATTGAGTCGGATGACAAGATCCGCACCTTCTCAGTCAGTTGTCCACCACCTTGATGGTCATAGGAGCTTTAACATGTTCCAACACAAGAGAAACATTAAGATCAGACAGACTAATCGAAGACTTCGAATGATATGGTAATGTAGTGGTGTTGAAATAGAGAAGACAACCCTAGAGAGGCTCCAGTGAGACGCCACAGATCCAGCCCTAATGTATTCAGACATGTCAATGCGCATCAACATCTTCCCACTATAAAATAGCTGTTCGGCTAGAGCTTTTGCTAGCTCTGTTTTTCCAACATCAGTCTAGCCCAAAAAGAGTTATGAGCCTATTGGTTTGCCAGGCTGATCTAGGCCAGTCCTAGAACGCAACACTGCCTGCACAACCTTATAAACCGCTTCATCCTGGCCAACTTCTCGCTCATGCAACCTGGCCGCTAGGTGGATCAACTTATCCTTCTCCCCTTGATCAAGAGTGGCGACAGGAATTCCAGTACATCTGCTCACACCCTTCAAATCACAACAATGGGACATGTGTGAAAATCACATCACACTGATTAACCAATGGACACAAGAATCAATAGGAAGAGAATGCCTACTTGTGCAAATTCATCGGGGCTAGCAATTGCTTTGTTCACTGCATTTGGGGAGGTAGTTAGCACAGTGTTCAGTTCCTTTTCTTGTTTTCCAATCTGTACCATCCTTTTGGCTACAGCCTCACATGCCTCATCGATCAGATCGACTGCCTTATCAGGAAATTGACGACCTACAATACAAACAGCAATAATATCCATTAATTTTACAACATACATTCTTGCCACTCATGAATGCAACTCGGTAGAAAAGAAACATTGCAGCGCATGTTGCCCGATTAATTTATACATACGGCATTGTCATGAATTTTTTTGATCCTTCACCATGATTTATAATTTATTTTGAACTAAAGTACTCAATTCAATAAGACTACTACATGGCTAATGCAACACAATTTTGGAATTGTTTTAACTTAATGTATCTAATGCAAGATGGCTACCCCACAACACTCTAAACACGATTTGTAAATTATTTCAATTAATGTATCCAGTGCTACAAGGAACACCACAGGAGCCATGTAACACAAATTTATAATCATTTCATCTTAATGCATCTAATTCAGCATGGGACTCCACAACGCCATAAATACAAGTTATAATCATTTGGACTTAATTCATCCAATGTAACATGGGTACTCCACAACGCTTTAATGTGATCGGCTAATTATTCTCGACTTTCAAACTGCATAACACAACCTTTACGCGGATAGGCCTCTTACCATAAACATGAACCTGAAATCAAAATGAAGTTCTGTAGATACCGAAATCTAAACTCCTATATCCCCCACTTGAAACTAAAATAAAGTCGATAATTCTCAACTTGAAATTAGCATCAAACACTATGTTACATTCACAGTAGCACTAACAAATGATCATGTAGCTAGAACTGCATATGCCCATGGACGATGAACCTCACACTAGTTCTCATTACGTGACTGCATACTGACATGCATCTTTCTAGGTGCTAAACAGATTTGTCCATTCTAAATTGCATAAACAATTATTCAGAGCAAGTAAAGCAGAACTCATGTTTCCTCTGAATTCGCTCTTACACATCACACATACACACGGTTAATGAAGACATGACACAACACAATATAGTCGAGAATCGGAAAATTTGCAGTAACAACAACAAAAGTGGACGAATTACACATTGAGTACTAGCTAGTATCCCTCCTGGACAAGAGAAGAGACCGAATTATTCTCATCTCAGTAGTTAAAAAATCATAGGAAGCTAGCAGTCATCCACCACGCTGGGGTTCAACGGCCGGAGCAGATCGGAACACCTACAGGGGACAAAAACCGGAGCTCACCAGAGAGGGTTCGAGGCTGAGACATCACCCACTGGATAGCGAGGATGGATGCCTCATCGACACGAGCAGCAGCAGCAGCAGCATGACTCGCCGGAAAGATGTAGCAGAAACACCCTTCCTTCCTGCCGGTGGATCCAAATATGCTAATTTGAGATATAGTTTCGGCAGGAAAAAGGATAGCGAGCAATGGAACCGATTTGAGCACGAGGGGAGGGTGAAAATTCGACCTTGATGTCGACGAGGTCCTCCAGAACGGCGGCGTTGGCGGTGGTGCTTAGGAGCGAGCTCCCGCAGGTCGGCGCGCACGGGCACGTCTACGGAATCCCTGCGGTATGGCGATCCCGCGAAGACGCCGGCCAAGCAGCGCACGGCCGAGTACTGAGCTCGCGCGCGGCGGCGACTTTGGAGGCGGCCGGTGACAGGGGATTGCGAGGCCTCGACGCGCAAGGCTGGAGCTTGTGAATGGACGGCAAGGCCCAGCCAAAGGAGAGCCAAACAGCGAGGACGGGCCTTGTCGTCCTCGACGGCGGCCAGCAGGCCCGAAGCTAGGGTTAGCTATAACCCGAGATTGGGGGATGTGGCGTAGTCGAGGAAATCGGCCGGGGATGAGGATCTGTAGCTTCGCCGGCGGGCTGCGAGGATGGGTAGCCGGCGACGAGCGGCGCCGTAGAGGTTCTCGGAGAAAGGGGGAGAAATGGCTCAAGAAGAAGAAGATGGATCGACAAGGGAGGCTTGTTGGGACTTTGGGGGGTCTACGTACTACTCAACATTAAACCCAACATTAATTTCGTGCAGCCATCCGTCGAGGACATCACATGAATTGGGACTGACTACGCGTGCGTCTCACAAGGGAGTGGAGTAGTACACTATTTGTTCAACAGAATTGATTCATACTTTGGATGTCATCGTCGATCAGTCGATGTGCAGCATATTGGGCTTTGTCGTCTTTGAATGACCGACTTGGTCAATAGAACAAAATTAAAATTGTTGTTCATGTGCTCATCACCGCCCATTTTTTCACAAAATTGTGAAACAAATTTGAAACATAATTGAAACATAACTGAAACACTAATATTTTTGTGAAACAAACCGTAGTAACGTCAGCAATGATGTCATTAGTTTCACTTTTTGTCAGACTGTTTCACAATATTTTCCATGTTATCACTTTAGTTTCATAAAAATTTCACTTGTGTTTCAATTATTAGTTTTATATTAGACAAATGTCAAAAGCCTCACCAATCTCAAAGCAGAGAGTGAACGGTGGATTGGACTCCTTTACCTACCGGCGCCGGTAAATTCGCCGCGTTGCGCCCTCGTCTTGCTCAACGTTGATGTTATCATGCCTCTTTGAAACGACGTGTTCAAAGTCAAGTACGTCCGAGGCTACCTTGACCATGGTTGCCGGCAACATGTTCGATCGTTGGTGAGGTCATCATGATCGGTATGGATGACATTATGCATTAGTCGTAGGCTTAGCCACCAAACTATATTAGCTCTCGACCGTCATCACCCTGCACCGCTGGAAATCTTTTCTCTTGCAGCAGTAGGTGCGTTGCGATGCCTCGGCTTCATCTACCGACAACTCTTCAACATGCATGTGTGCATGCTACACATGATGCTAGACACCATGACTACATTGTATTGTCTTGTGGATTGCTCTCTTCTTTTCTCGCACAAGCCAGGCGGCATGATTCCCGTGGAAAATATCAATTCTTTCTTATAAATAAATCCCCTAGAAAGTTATCAATTAATACAATCATTTTCATAGTTACATGATATATTTCTATTGCTTTTCTTATGGTCATAATATTTTGGAAACTCATAGCCCACCGAGTTGTCTTCCTCTTGCTCTGCTGGTCGTCGACATCCCGTGATTGAGTACACTTGCCATCATAGATAAGTTCACCGTCACACTACTCCTTCTCCAACTCCACAAGATCGTCACCGACGCATATTCTTGATCCCACAATGATTTTGGGCATGAATATGCCAAGTAAATTTCAACTCATCTAAAAAATAGTAAATTTCTAGCAAAAGAGAATAAATTGGCCACAAATTTGACATCTACCATGTACGCGTTTTTTAAGTTTCAACTACTAGTACTCCTACTTTATGCATGTACCGAGAAGACACTCGTGCAGTGTGGTACTACATACTCCAATTACAATAATGCTATACTTACGGGCTGCTAGTTACGAAATTTACTTACGGGCGCATCGTGCATTCAAGTCATTGGCTAGAGTTCATGCGGCAGTTCCTGAAATACCTCGTGGGGCAGCTGTGTGCATGACACATCATCCCGTAAGTCAATCCCGTAAGATTTGTCCCGTAAGTGTAGCATTGTTGCTCCAATTAAATAGCATTGGGAAGGTAGAAAGCATGAGCTGCTAATTAAGTAACATCGCATGCACATGCATAACTAGCAGTGATAGCATAGTTATGTCTGGCGGGTCCTATGCAATTGACTTCTAATTTTGCCCCATGTAATCACGTTGAGTGCAAGGTCCGAGAGAAGACACTGTGGACGGTGAGTGCATGCATGCATGCATATAATCACGTTGTCATTAGCTAGTACTTCATGCAAAAATCAGGTATACTCATACACGGAGTATTACTCCAGCAGCCACATGATATGTTGCATGCAAAAGCTACAACAGGAGAGTTATTAGTCCCGCTCCTCTGTCGTCTCCTCCAGGCAGGGGAGCGAAATCCTAGCTCCTCGCCCGCCTCCTCGCCGCCTACCGAGGCCACCGCCGGCTAAGCCGTGCGCCGCCAAGGACGGTGGCGGCGAGGATCTATGCCTCTTGGGCTCCCGCATGGCCGTTTCGGAGGGAGGCCACCATGCCGGCCCCAGAGGTCGCCGCCATCCGCGTTGGGCTCCTGCGCGTGGCCCACCGTCGTCCTGCTCGTCGCCGTCTCCCCGCCTCTCCCTCATCGCGCCCGCGTCATCCTCGCCATGGTGCCTCTGCGCGCCGGCCCTAACGGCCCCCTACGGCTTGGGGAGGGAGCGGCAGCCTCCTGCTGCTCGCCGTTCGACGACGCCCGGCCATGGCGCGGCTTGGCTGGGGAGGGCCCTGAGGCGCGGGGACTGCAGCGGTCGGGCCCGATATGGGCTTCGGCGGGCCTGTGTCTGGGGCGACGTCGTAGCGGCCTGGGCTCCCGGCGGCTTGGCGGTTGGCGGCCGGATCTGCTGCCTCCTGCAGCGGTCTGGCCGGGTTGCGCTACTCAGGCGTGTGGTGGGTGTTTGGTGGACGTCAACAAGGCCCCCTGCTCGGCTGGGCACGCCTACTGCCAGGGCCTACGATGGGCCTAACGACTGCGTTGCCACTCCAGGCGAAAGCTTCACACCATTGGTGCCGATGTTGGCGGTGCCCCTAGGTACCGTTCTCCCTATTGAGGGCTTCATCGGGGAGCTTGGTCTCCTGCCGTCGTGAGTTGATGCGTTCTCCGGGTGAAAAGCTCTGCTCCTCGGAGCGGGCGGCGACGACACAATGTGTCGCTACCTTCTTGAAGGCGCCGCTTTTGGAGTCTGTGTTCCTCGTGGCATGGTAGATGTGTGGCAGTTGTGCATGGTTGCCTTGTCGACGAGGGCGGTGGATGTCGTGGCGGTGGCCCCGGACAGTTGACGTGCGCCGAGGCGGCGACCTCGGATGGTCTTGCAGCGATGACTCCATGGGGTGTGTTCATCGTCTAGCAAGGCATGGGTGGCGTGTTGGTGCTACGTGGGTAGCGAGCTCGTCGGCCCGGCCTACACAACTGAGCGGTCGGTGTGGCTGGCCTGTCGGGGCGGTGGCCCCGGATTTTTTGGCGCGGAGTTCGTGGTCTGTGGGTGGTCGCCTTGGTAATTTGGGGTACAAGAGGTCCATGCCGTGCGGCTTTGCGGTTCGCCACCTAAACTGTCTAACCATGTATTGACACATGAAATAATATGCCAAACCATATTGCATCATGAAATAACAACCATAGACGCAATGCTACCCAATTCAATCATTCCACAGGAGCCAAATTTTCAAATCAAGTTTGAACTTTTGAGACACAAATCTACAAAAGTACTGAAATCGCAACAACTAGGGAGCCAAGCATGACATTTAAATATTAGGTTGGTCCCACCTTTTTTAAAAAAACATGAAAGGTCCCGAAGGACCTAGCATCTGTATTACTTCGTCGGTGGATGAACAATTACAAAAGGACCTTACATGAAGAAAGAATTACAAGATACTCGAGCACTTCTGCGGAGAACACCCTAAAAACGCGATCAGATCCTAGCTCGCCGACGATGGACCACCTCCAGCCAAGGCCACTCTTGCTCCCGCCACGGACTCGGCCACTTGGGAGAGCATGAGCGTGAGATGTCGCGCCCAGGTGGAGGTAGATCTTCCATGCCAGGAAGAAGAATCTTGCGCATCAACTGCTGCCGAGAATGGCGAGGCCAACATTTTGAGCGAGGATAGCAGCAGCAAGATCGTCGCGGCAGCCTCACGGTGGCGGAGGCGTGGGCGTTGTACCGCGCGGGATATCCCGTCCTGCCGGACATGCGTATGCCAAGTAACAGTGGGTGGAGGATGGCCGTCAACGTCGTCGGCGTCCCACCGTCGCCGCCAGGCACAGAGTGCTGGAGGGACGCGATCAGGGCCCAGCGGGCTAAGCTCACCGCCGAGGAGCGGGCCGATCCAACCTGGGCGGCCACCGGGAACGATGCCTGATGGGTGGACTACTTCCCGGTGTAACACGACGTCGAGATGAACAGATGGAACATGGATGGGCGCCTCCTCTTCTGGGGCATTCCGGGGCGCACCATGGAGCACGTCGTCGACGGCATCCAGAATGGCGCGCCGAGGTTGGAGATGTTGTCATTGCCGCCACCATCCCCTACTCCCGCAGCGAGCTGGCAGCTGAGGAGGATGTACTCGCCCTACTCCAACTCTTCCTCGTCAGGGCCGGTATGATCTACGCCTTCTTCGTCGCACCGTGCCGCGCCCTACACCGTTCCCAAGCGCGAGGTGAAGGAGGAGCCGGAGTTCGCGATGCCGTCTGTCAATCCGAGGCGCGGTGGCAACATCGTTATGTCTGGAATGGAGAGAAATTATATGAAGACATTTTTTCTAATTTATTTTGAAATTAAGGGAGAATTAAAGGATTGTGAGGGAGGGAGGGAGGGATGACTGGGCCAAAATAGTGGCGCGAGACGTCCAGTTGCCGGTTTGCGTTTGCGCGTATGCAGTTTGGTAGTATTTTGTTTGCGAATCTGGTACTGTACTAATTAATGTGGCTCAAAAAAGGAAAATGGAGCGAGCGAAAGGAAGAAGGAATTCAGCCAAGGGTGATGCATGCAGCGAGCTGAGCGCGGCAACTGCTGCTTTTTTTTTCCGTCGCGTTGAGAAGGAAATTAAAGAGAAAAAGAAGCGCGAACCCGCTTTTAATCAACGAAACGTCGCGAAAGGAAATGTTGGTTCACTTGTTCCGCGCACGGAATGGTTCGGAAACCGTTCCAGTCGAGGCGCAACCACCGAAGCGGCTGGCGCGCGTGACGTCTTTTCGGTGCGCGTGCGCGTGACGTGTCCTTCCTCCGAAGAGGACGACCAGGGCAAAGTGCAGCGCACGCCACTGGCCCACAACGGCCTACTATTGCTCCATTTGATGAGCCTGAACCCACAAGCTGGTCCACCTTCGCGATCTGGTCGATTCCTTTTCTATATCATGACCTTGTGGCAATGTTTATAATTGTTCAGAGTTCTGGCTGGATGTCCAATCACACGAGATGGAGACCACCTCCAGTTAGTTTTCCTGCACGACGCTGAGCCATGTGTAGGATGCACATTGCACGTACTTCCATTTCTCCAAGGTAGAATTTTTTAATAGAGATTTTGCTACTCCTTTCCTAATCTCGTAGAGTTTCCCTCATCTGATTGATGCATCCGATGTACGTTCGAGCCCGTTCGACCTCACTATCTTGGCCCAACGTCCAGGGGTTGCAATAGGGAAGTTGGTTGGTAACTCGGCGGCGATCTCATCGACGGTATGCTCGGCCGTACCATCGCGAAATGCGAGTGATATACGATTGGTCGATGGCGACACGGCTCCTAGCAAGAAGTCGACGAGCTTGCACTCTTGGGCGTCCGTTCCCCTGAGCCCACGGACGCTGACCTCCCGGAGGGAGTCCAGGCTCATCTTCTGGTCCACGCAAAGGGCGCGACCCCATCGGTACTCTCCTCGATGTGGCAAGGCACTCTGCTGCAAGTGATCGAAGAATATCAAAAATCATGCAAACAACATCGTTGACATACATATATATAGCTCCGTCCGTTTTAAAATTAATTTGACTCAACTTTGTTTAGATGCAATAGCAACTCCGTCTCGGATGAGTATCGATGTCAAAGTAACAAATGGAATGTAATACAATGTAATGGGTTCAAACGATGATTACATCTTCGTAGAATTCATAGGGGTTGCTATTGTTCTCCACAACACCCTGGCAATCATTGATTAGAGAGAGATGTCTCGATCATGTATGTGTTATTCTCGAACCTTTGGAAAACAAACTTAAGGGTTTATTATTTTGGATTCATCGTAAACGCCGGAAAATAGAGAAGAGAGAACCGAAAAGGGTTCCGGGAGTATCCGAAGGATGTTCGGAGTGATACGAGTGGTGTCTCGGATCATCAAGAGTTAAATAATATGTATTATATAGTAATTGAATGAATTAATATTAAATATATGTTTATTTATTAATAAAAAGGTACAACCCACCTCAATGGGCCCCTCCCGAAGGGAGGCACATTAGTTGGTCGGCCACCCCATGGGTTTTATGGGCGGGCGGTGACATAGGCATCCCCAATGGGCCTGCCGAAGGTAGTACCCGGGGTTTACTGAAGGCCCATGACCCGAAGGATGAGAAGATTCGGAAGCCCAAGATGATATTTTGGGAAGATAGAGTTGTAATAGGAAGTGTCAATTGTAATATGGCGGGACGGGTTAGAAACCCTCCCGGACTCTGTAAACCTGTGTATTACGAATCCCTCGGCTCCAACTTGTATATAAGGGGGAGTCGAGGGACAAAGAAGGCATCGAATCATCGATTGGCCTGTATGTAGACATATATTGTGAACATGGAATTAGGATACACAAACAACAACCCAAGAATAAAGCATTATTTCTATCCATTTATTTTTCTCCTTAGTTAAGACAACATGGCCATATATGTCGTCTCTCAATTAAACCATCAAGTCATACATTTGGCATTAAAAAATTAGAAGAAATTTATCTACCTAAATCTCTCACGTGAACCCCACTAGAATCATGTACAACTGCCCCACTTGAGCGAGTATTTGTACCACTATTCTTCACCCGGCTGCGAAATATGCCACCCAAAGCTCTCCATGAAATCCGGTTTGAAAGAGCTATAGGAAACATCAACTTGGGGTTATAAGCAAACAGATTTCAACATGAATAAATATACATAACATAATGAATTGAACAGATAACACACCAACAAAACTCAACTCCGAAACCTCAACAGAACCCAACAGGCTGGTTAAATCAAAGAAGACCTGCATTTTTCAAGAAATAGCGGTGACAATGAGAAGAAGCCGCAAATATGTATCGCAAGCATCTAACCAAGATCTGACTGGTATAGCACCAAAAAAGGAAAAATGTGAGGATCCCTCATCTCTAGTCCAAGGAAACAAATAACTAAATTAGGGTGTAGATTACACATGTGTGTACTTCCCATATTAGGGTGTAGAAACATCTAAACTTTGGGCAATTAGGCATGGATAATGAAGACCAAACGACATCAATTGGGAAGCATACCAAAGAGTCTGAACAACCAAGCTAACACATAGTTGATATATAAGCATTAGACTCTGTACTGTACATATACTCAAAAGAGGTAGCACCAAATCCCTGGTCTATCTAGATGTATAGGCCAGTGAACAGAAGCAGAAATTCAGAAAATAAGCATCCAATTCACTGAATAATATAATATTTTACAAACAGAAAAGGATATCTGAATAAGTGCATACAACCGTACCTGACATGCCTTCGCTTGCAAGTAAAGATATAATCAGAATTCCATCGGTACAAATGGAAAATATAGTGAATAATTTAGCCTTTTCCCCCCTAAATCCAATTGTCTCTAGCATAGAAGAAAAAAAAGGGACAAATGAACTCACCTGATCGTCCATGTTCGTGCAGCTAGCATGTGTCGTCCACGACCTCAAACTTCCGTCTGCAAGATTTGTTCAATAGCAGGATGGGAACCTCGACCAAGAGAAGGACGGCGCCTATGGCTGCAACCCGAGCTGTGGTCACACCTGCAGCACAGTTGGCCGCTGCTCTGCACCTCCTCGTCGTCAAAATCCAGGGCCCTATATTGCTTCCAGCAAAGGATGGATGGATGGATGTGGATTAGAAAGACAAACAAAAAGAGCCAGTTTCTTCCAGCACCCGTCGATGCACACATACATGGAATCAAACCTATGCTTCCAAAATAAATACGCAAAAGGACCAAACCAAGCCTAACCACATATACATACCTCATGGTTTCCTGCCGCCGACAGATAACACACCGCTCGACCAACAGATTGAGATGAATCTACCAGTCTTGCCCTCGCGCTCAAGCTGGTCGGCCATGGTGCTCCCTTTCCTCTCCTCTCCTCGACAAAGTCAAAGTCTAAGTCATAGTCACACGCGCCATCCGCACGCGGTGTTTAACAAGTAACCCATATATATAGAACTGAGGGAGACTTGAAACAAAATGTGAGATACCGGTGGATGTGATAAAAGATGGATGAACGGTTCAGATCAACTATGCCACGGATCGCTGACTTGGCAGTGGGTCTTGTTAATCAAAACGTCTCTCGGTAGATGAGACGAGAGCATCTTAATTGCTACTTGGAAATTGATCCCATTTGCTCTATTAATTGCAGCTGTGGACGGACTGGGAGTGTTGCATGGTGACTAGGGAAGTGGAAAGCTAGCCTTAATTAAAAAAGCATGCATTGAGACTCATGGGTCATTTCTCCTAAGAGACTCCTTCCGTACTCGTAGCCCCTTAGCCTTAGCCATGCATTCTCAGAAAATAAAATACTAGAAAGCATGCATGCAGACTTACATATGGATCCTGAGTTCTTCGTGCCAGTTGCCATTTCCCTCATGACTCCAGCTCTTAGGCAAACCTGTGCATTCTTCCCTGCACCAAAGAGTTGCAACACGAGCGTCGCCGTTGGTCAGGGCGAAAGCCGGTTTTCGTATATCGCTCGTCCGCGGACTCCTATTGTTGGTCAGGGCCAAAGCCTATTTTCATATATCACTCGTCGGCATCGTGTCCACTCCCCGAAGTCGCCTGATAATCCCCACATACAACCTTTGTTGAACTTAATATATATGGTATTGGCAACATCCACAATGAACCTTATTTTGGTAAAATTTTCTAGTGTTTTATTTTTGAAAGTTTTTGAACACCTCTATTTTAGAACTTGGCTTAGTGACCCTTATAATTCCCTCAGCATCTGCTTAATGAGACATGGATAGCTAGAGACACACGTACTAGTACGTGATTGCCAGCCATGCCTGCAACCAAGACAACTAGACAACCAGATGTTCGGAAATTTTGACATCAAGTTTACTGTTTCTTTGACATTTGATCACACGACAGAATAATGGATAATAAAAGAGATATAATGTGCAGAAAGCATAACTCTTGTGCTATTTTAAATAGACAATTCAAGCACAAGTTTCGATCATGCCATTCAGCGCCTTGAAACACACAAGATGACCAAGTAGCTTGTCTCTCATAAGATGCTCCATGCCAATTGATCTAGCACTGGTAACCTAAGATGAAATAGAAGTGCAAATAACCCACTGTATCAGTCAATCCCTAAATCTCACTAGTAGCTAACCGGCTGCAACATCGGTGGAAGAAATAAACAATGAAAGCATGGTTGGTGGAACCAAGGCTCAGCGGCTTGACCGTCTGTCCATCACCTCCATGACAGCTGACCAAGACAAAATACATCAATATGCAAGAAGCGGGACAAGCAACAGGACATGGCATCTCCTTGACAATTAGGACATGGAAAAGAGAAACGAAGGATAATATATTCAGTATGTCATCCACAAATCTTGCATTGACATACAAATAGCTCAACCGGAGAATCACATAACATGCAAGTTGTGTTCTTTTATGCTATTAAAAGGAAAACATACATTATCCTACTATCACTACTACTTCAGCAAACTGCTGTTTACCATCATGAGATAGGACCATACATTAAAAAAAAGACAATCCATGCTGAAATTCTAATACCAGTTTACCATCATTACCATCATCCAAGTAAATCAACATGTGACAATAATGTCAACAATACTATTCTTCCAGGGAAGAATATTAGTTTCTAAATCAACACAACAATAAAGATACACCTACATGTTCTTCTATTTATCAATCAAAAGAACAAAATATTTATGCTCCAGGAAAGCAACTTCATTTAAATATTCCAGACTTCCGTAACTAGCTACCATACTGGAGGCACCTACAAGACCATCGTGCAATGATAGGTGCCTCTCAGCACATAGTTCTAAGAAGTTGTTGCATCATAACCAGAGTTGTCATAATATGTCTAGATAATACAGAGCTACTCACACAATTACGTACATACTAGTATTACTAAACGCAAATCCAGGGATCACCACGAGAAAAAATATATGCAGCCATCAGTCACCCAAGAGCATATGTTTCGATTTTTAAAAAAGCATCATTTAGACAAAATTGCGAAATGTTGTTTCTACTCTTGAAACATCAATCAAACAAGCTCTCCTACAGCCACAAAGTTGTGCTAGTAATAATGAAACCATCCATGAAACTAGGGAACTAGCATCTGTGTGTCTAAACAATGAATGTCAAGAAAGGAAGTTATTGTTGTGAAAAAAGATTAACTCCGCCTAAACTATGGATACTAGTACGTTAAACCTTGTCGCTAAACGACCACCAGACAAGTGATAGACGGATTGCAAAACTTCAAATACATATAGGTAATACTGCTGGTAATAAGCCCGGTTGCACAAGTTCATCAGATGGACCATTTAAAATCCACTCTCACTCCACTTTACTCCTGGTCCATAACAGCTTAGAAAACGTTCTAAAAGAAGGAAAGGGCAGGGAATCTGTCAATCCATCACAAAACAATCAATCAAGAGTCAACTCTTGATTCATCATACAAAAACCGAAATAATTATATGCCATGACATGTCTTCTCTAATGGTTAGTAAGCAACTGCAAATTCACTCCTTCAATGCTATATGTTTAATAAGTTGCCACTACATATATTGGTTGAAACGCGCACGAAGTAGAAAACACACTCAGCTAGTCAGAAAACAGCAACAACTTCTGTATTTTACCACGGATAACAGCTAAAATAACGGTAGCCTTCTGGACCAAACATGATCCTTGTGGCAAACGGAGCAGCAGGAAACACATAGCAAGAAACCGGCATGCTATCATCAATTCAAATGGATACATGTTGCTCTCGTTTTTTAGCATATCATACGACTAACTATGAGTATAATGATTTCAAAAAGTAAAGTATAATGATTTCAAAAAGTAAAGGCCATCGTGGCCTCCTAGTTTGGCAAATAAAAAGGAGAGTTTCTATAACCAGCAACCGCAGATCACAAAACCTAATACTTATGATAGACAATAGCCATTATACCCATAAAAACTAGAGCCACCAATGTACCAAAATAAGCCTAAATAATGTCATTGACCACAACAACGAATACAAGGCATACCAGTGAGCCAGTCAGCCTAGGCATACCAGTGAGGCAGAAGCAGATACCTGCCTAAATAGTTGACTCGAAAAAGAGGCCAGCTCCAGCTCCACTTCTTCTGTGCTGCTGCTGCATTAGTGTGTGCTGCCTAATCTCCTCTTCTCAAATGCCACGGCAGTCAACTGCTGCCCCATGTACAGCCCGAGCGACTACCAGGGGATGAAGAAGCTCAGCTCAACCATAACCTGCACGACAACAAACATAGACAAATTAACCTCCATGGCACAAGAAATGTCGTAGCATTGCGAATTATATCAATATCACAAGTACAAGTGAGTGGATTTCTCACTAAGAGAAGGAAATGATATTGCTACAAATGATTTCAGCACTTTAAGGGCAGCAGCACATGCATCAATTAGGGAACATAATTCATCTTATGCAGCATTGTGTTGAAGCACAAAAAGGCAACCAACTAAGCCACTTGGATCTAGTCCAAATCAACTCCACACTATAGCAATACCCAATTTGTTGAGTTCCTATTTGAGAATCAAGAAACCGATGGAACAACAACATAAAAACTGAATGAATGACCTGCTGATTTACGTTCCATAAGAGAGGTATTTTTTACCATGAGCATTCTAGCCATGAAATCATCTACCACACATTCAGATTAGAAGCTCGCACAGCTTTCAATCAAGTACATCTCAGAAATATCATTGAAGGTGTTATGACCGGTTTGGCCTGTAGCAGGAGGAAGCCCATTAGTGGGCCTAAATTAGGGGCTTAGCCAATTTATCCTTTTCATTAGCTTATTTATACTGCTGTAAAACGTACGTGAGAAACCAGGCAATAAACTGATCTTATAGATCGTTACTGCCGACTCCTTGAGGAGTCGGTCTTCCCTGCCCTAGCCGCCGCTTCTTCCCCTTGCGCCGCCTTCCTCTCCCTCGTCCAGCACACTTCCACCCCTACAATCTACGCCCTAGACCAGGTAGACTAGCTGACTCTACCAATTTGGTATCAGAGCCTCCTTTCCGGAGCCGGCATACTCGCGCTTTGCGGAGCCTTCCGCTGGCCGCGCGGAGTACCCCGGCCAGGGCGCCGCCGGCCCAACCCCCCACGCTACGCCAAGCTCGACTTCGCCACGTACGACGGCGTCGAGGACCCCCTCAACTGGCTCAACCAATGCGAGCAATTCTTCCGAGGGCAGCGCACCCTCGCCTCGGACCGGACTTGGCTCGCCTCGTACCACCTCCGCGGCGCTGCCCAGACATGGTATTACTCCCTCGAGCAGGACGAGGGCGGCATGCCCCCATGGGACCGCTTCCGCGAGCTCTGCCTTCTACGCTTCGGCCCCCGATTCGTGGAAGTCGCTTGGCGGAACTCGGGCGTTTGGCCTTCACCACCACGGTACAGGACTTCGCCGACCGCTTCCAGGCCCTCGCATGCCATGCGCCCGGGGTGACGGGGCAGCAGCGCGCCGAGCTCTTCATTGGCGGACTGCCGGACCACATTCGCGTCGACGTGGAGATGCGGGATCCCCACGACCTGCAGTCGGCCATGTACTACGCTCGCGCCTTCGAGCAGCGCGCGCGGTCATGCAGCAGGCCTTCCCGGCCAGTGACGTTCGGCCAGCCGCCCGCCCTCCACCGACACCACCAGGCCAGGCGCTCCCGGCCGTGACTCATGCGGGGCACTCCGATCCAGCCGCGACGCGGCCTTTCCGTCGGCTGACCACGGCCGAACAACTTGAGCGCCGTCGTAAAGGGTTGTGCTTCAACTGCGACGAGCTCTATGTACCGGGCCACGTTTGTCCACGCCTCTTCTACTTGGAGACCGTAGACGACATTCCGGCTGATGTCGCCACAGCTGGGCTGGCTGACGCGGCCGTCTCGAAGGCCGACGCCGTTCCGGGATGAGTTCCGCCAGCAGTTTCCAGCTATCCAGCTCGAGGACGAGCTGTTTGAGAAGGCGGGGAGAGATGTTATGACCGGTTTGGCCTGTAGCAGGAGGAAGCCCATTAGTGGGCCTAAATTAGGGGCTTAGCCCATTTATCCTTTTCATTAGCTGTAAAACGTACGTGAGAAACCAGGCAATAAACTGATCTTATAGATCGTTACTGCCGACTCCTTGAGGAGTCGGTCTTCCCTGCCCTAGCCGCCGCTTCTTCCCCTTGCGCCGCCTTCCTCCAACCTCGCGACGGCGGCCAGCCGCCGGCGCCGCCTTCCTCTCCCTCGTCCAGCACACTTCCACCCCTACAATCTACGCCCTAGACCAGGTAGACTAGCTGACTCTACCAGAAGGTATCAGCTTGCAAAGACAACAAAGAAATTGTTATGTCACAAGTCAAACCAGTTATTAACTTTTTATTTATCATGGGTTAAGCCCAAGTTTGCAATGAAGTATGCTGCATATACTTTGACAGATAGGTACTAAGATTCCAACTACAACCACGAGTCCATGACAGTAGCAGCTCTAAATTCCAAACCGAGCATTCTTGTTTCATTTAGCAAATGTGCGTACAACAAACTTTAGGATACTCTGCTACATGACAAGAATACATTGAACATGAACTAAAGACATAGAAGGTGGATAGGAGAAATACATTGAACATTGAACATGAACCAAACAGCATGCCCATTGAATTAAGGAAACCAACCTTTCTTCTTTTCTGAATTAAACTCTCGTACAGATCTTAAAGAATAGCGGAGCCCTGGAATTTAAGTTAGATAGCTTAAGTGTAGGTATAAACAAAGAATCATCACATGATAAACATGATGAATTGTACAAACCCTCAAAATCAAAGAGGAATACAAAAAGAAACTATGGATTACCAGCTAATGTATTTTCGTGCATACATTAAATATTCTGAACTTTATGGGGAAATGGAAGTACGTTATTACAGAGAAGAATAGTGTTTCTATGTTCTCCCAAGTCCTAGAAAAGCACAGATATTAACCGTGGTATTGTGTGAATACAAAATACGATTTCTACTTTATAAATATTACTAGATTCAATGAAAAAGCATTATATCATCCAGCAAAGCAAGTCGACAATAATGTTAGTCTTCCGGAATAGTGATAGAACCATGCCGGTTTGCGTTTGCGGGTATGCAGTTTGGTAGTATTTTGTTAGCTAATCTGGTACTGTACTAATTAATGTGGCTCAAAAAAGGAAAATGGAGCGAGCGAAAGGAAGAAGGAGTTCAGCCAAGCGTGATGCATGCAGCGAGCTGAGCGCGGCAACTGCTGCTTTTTTTTTTCCGTCGCGTTGAGAAGGAAATTAAAGAGAAAAAGAAGCGCGAACCCGCTTTTAATCAACGAAACGTCGCGAAAGGAAATGTTGGTTCACTTGTTCCGCGCACGGAATGGTTCGGAAACCGTTCCAGTCGAGGCGCAACCACCGAAGCGGCTGGCGCGCGTGACGTCTTTTCGGTGCGCGTGCGCGTGACGTGTCCTTCCTCCGAAGAGGACGACCTGGGCAAAGTGCAGCGCACGCCACTGGCCCACAACGGCTGCCACACCGTATAAAAACAAAAACGGAGCCAGCTCCACGCTCAAGGAACCTCCTCGCCCTACTATTGCTCCATTTGATGAGCCTGAACCCACAAGTTGGTCCACCTTCGCGATCTGGTCGATTCCTTTTCTATATCATGACCTTGTGGCAATGTTTATAATTGTTCAGACTTCTGGCTGGATGTCCAATTCCAGTTCGATAGGGACTCGGATCAGATTCGCGTGATGTAAAAAAGGCAACCTCAAATATCGGAAGAAACTCCAGTCTATTCGCGGCTACGCGTGTTCCTCCCGAAGCATGCGGCAATGGAAGAGGAGGCAGGGGACACGACGGTCAACTTCTGGAAGGACCCGAACGGCGAGTCGTGCTGCACCTGCGGGGAAGAGGACGCGGAGGAGAAGCACGGCGAGCTCGCCTGCCCCTACGACTACCTGGTGTCGCCGGCCGGGTACGTGCCCTGCAGGGCGAGGCGCGCCGTCTGGAGGGAGGACGGGGACGCGCCGTCCGGCCACCGCCTCTTCCTGCGGCGCTTCGTGCGCGTCACCAACCTGCCGGAGCGCTGCCCCCGCCCGGCTCGCCTCGCCGCGCTCTTCGCCCGGTTCGGGCCGCTGCGGATGTGGCACGTCGCCATGGACGCCCCCGCGGTGTGCAAGGGCTTCGCATGCGTGGTCTTCGAGCGCCGGGAGGATGCCGAGAAGGCCATTGATGAGCTCAACTGCTATGACTTTGACGGCCGTAGCTTGCGGGTAGACTGGTTTTATCCCAGCGCGTGACTGAATTCAGCTACGAGTAATAATAAGGAGGTGGTCAAACTTTGGCATCATCAGTAGGCAAACACTAGGCTACATTCGATCGGCAGTAACCCATCAACAATTTTTTTTAGAGTATGTAGCATTAGTCTTCAATATTTTTTCTATAGATTGTTAAAGTTGCGAAATTATGTAGCAGACAGCTACAACAGATATCCGAATGTAATTTCTGTGTATATTGCATTTTCAAAAATGCGGCATCCTGTTGTAATAACTTTTTGCAATACATTCATCAATTTTGCCTTAGGTATCTAACATTACGCGACTACATATGTAATATTGGTGCAATCTCTTCGTAGCATAGGTAGCAAGAATTGCCGAAGCACTTTTTTCCATACTTACACATCAAAAATTATACACACATGTAGCAAATCACAAACACAATATGGAACGTCGGGAAAAATTCCTCAAAAGTTGACCTTCTCTGGCCACCCCGCAGTGTGCTCATGAGCTCACCATCCCCTTGGTTCTCCTAAGGGAAATCAGCCTCGCCACCCTCACCCCACTATACTTCTTGTTGCGACAAGTATCACACGAGATGAAGACCACCTCCAGTTAGTTTTCCTGCACGACGCTGAGCCATGTGTAGGATGCACATTGCACGTACATCCATTTCTCCAAGGTAGAACTTTTTTTATAGAGATTTTGCTACTCTTTTCCTAATCTCGTGGAGTTTCCCTCATCTGATTGATGCATCCGATGTACGTTTTGTCAATTCGAGCCCGTTCGACCTCACCATCTTGGCCCAACGTCCAGGGGTTGCAATAGGGAAGTTGGTTGGTAACTCGGCGGCGATCTCATCGACGGTATGCTCGGCCGTACCATCGCGAAATGCGAGTGATATACGATTGGTCGATGGCGACACGGCTCCTAGCAAGAAGTCGACGAGCTTGCACTCTTGGGCGTCCGTTCCCCTGAGCCCACGGACACTGACCTCCCGGAGGGAGTCCAGGCTCATCTTCTGGTCCCCGCAAAGGGCGCGACCCCATCGGTACTCTCCTCGTTGTGGCAAGGTACTTTGCTGCAAGTGATCGAAGAATATCAAAATCATGCAAACAACATCGTTGACATACATATATATAGCTCCGTCCGTTTTAAAATTAATTTGACTCAACTTTGTTTAGATGCTTATGCATCTAGACGCGCTTTTACATACATATCTAATTTAAAGGACGTGGCTAGTTCTCGATCGACCCTTCAACTAACTTAAGTTTCAATCACCAAATTTCATGTGTAACTTATGTGTAGTTGGGATAAATGTATATCTAATTTGCATGTGCAAATCTAATGGTTTACGAGTTGAGCTCGAACTAACTTAATTCACGGGTTCACCTAGAACTGCCTGTAAAAAAGGTCATTTGAAAACGGAGGAACTACAAATTCATGAGCCGACGTATGATCAACTTACTAAGACGGTGATGCAGTATGGGGCGGAGTCGACGTAGAGCGTCGTCACGCTCGGGACACGCGAGAGGAGGGACGCTAGGCACGGCACGACGTTGGCATGGATCCCCCAGCGCACCGTGAGAGAGAGCACGGTGACACGAGGCAGCTTTGGGACGTAGGTCACCAAGTCCTCGCACGAAGAGGAAGCCCTCGCCTCCGGGCCTAACCAGTTGAGGAGAGTCATCTCGTCCGGCAGAAGCAAGTCCAGCTCGAGGTATTCCGTGGTGAGGGAGCAGGCCTGCAGGAGCTGCTTGGTGTAAGGGTAGTCGAACTGGTCGCTTCGCCCGAGCGTGGCGAGCTTGAGGCCGGAGAGCCGGCGGACGCGCGTCAGGGTGCCGTCCGCCCGGAAGATGAGCCGCTTCGGGTAGCTGCGGTACCAGCAGACGGACTCCACCCTCGGCGCCGAGACTACCACATCGGTCTCGGTCTCGGTGGCAGTAATTGGATAGCGGAAGCAGGATCGCACGCTCAGCGACCGCAGGTTGGGCGCCGCCACGTCCAGCCTGGTCAGGCCGTCGACGTTGTCGACGTCGAGCGCCTCGAGGGCGTCGGAGCGGAGGACCAGCTCGCGTGTGGCCTCCCCGCCTCTCAGTCGGCACAGGCGCAGCTTCCGCAGACGCGGGCAGCACGACGAGAGGAAATCGTGCAAGGGCGGTGTCCCGGCCGGCAGCCGCACCGTCGCGAGGACCAGCTCCGTCAGCCTGTCGAAGCGGACCGGATCGTCCCCGGCCGCCGGGAGCTCGAGATAGACCCCGTGGTGCAGCGTCAGGTTGAGGGACTCCGCCCGCGTGAACCTCGGGAGCTCCAGCCGGACCACCCCCCGTGGCACCGTGACGCGCACGGACCCGGCCGCGCGCTCCATGGCCTCCGGGTACCACGTGTTGGCCTCGGCGATGTAGACGTGCCTGCCGAACTCGAGGGAGATGGAGGGGATGTCGAACGTCGGGAACCGCGAGAGGGCCTCCGTGCAGAGGCGGGGGAACGTGACCCCGACGCCGCGATTCGTGCAGTTCCGGACGGAGAGGTTGAGGGCGAGCACGTGCGCCGGCCAGAGGCGCCGCCACCGACGCGATAACTGGGTAGCACGCACGGCCAGCGGGGTGGGAAGGAAGCCGAGGATGTGGCCAAGCATGTCGTCGGGAAGGCCGCCAAGCCGATCGACTCCCGGCGACTCCAACTTCACCTTTACGGTCCCGTCTGCCATGCGCTTCTTCATGGAGAGCGCCAAGGCCCGCCGCTAGTGCACTTTGGTTCTCCCGATCGATGACGGTACGTAATTGTCTCGCTTGTTCGCGTCTAAATTATTATTATATATATAGTACAGTACTAGGTACGTAACCTTCAGTAATTTTGTTTCCCGGTCGAATAGGAAATAGCTTGCGTAGGTTTTACATGTTATCTAGAGCATCTCCACCGGCGCGTGCGAGAAATCCACCGACCTATTAATAATCATCAACACTAGTACAAATAGCCAAAAAAGTAAAAAAAATACAAATTGGTACGCGGACCACCTAGCGACGACTACAGGCACTAGCACAAGCCGAAGGCGCGCCGCTGTCCTCGCCCCTCCATCGCCGGAGTCAGGCAAAGCTTATCGTAGTAGAGCTTGTTGTAGTAGACAGACGGGAAGTCGTCGTGCTAAGGTCCCAAAGGACCAACGCACTAGAGCAGCAACCATCGCTAATGATGATAACCGTAGATCGGAAGAGACTGACATGAAACCACACCAACAAACACGAAAACCGACCGGATCCCAGGAGATTCGACGGCCACACAACTCCACGCGCCCTCCGTCAGCGCTAGATGCACCGCCGGAGCGAGGATAGGGCGGGGAGGACCTTATTCTGACTTCAGGATGTAGCCGTCGCCTCACCATCCCAAAGAAGAAACTGAAAAGCAAACTAAATTAAGAACGGAAACTCCCCGCCAACGAGGGACCGTGGTCCGCCACACCTCCAAGGCCCCAAGGCCACTGGAGGCGGAGCGGACCAGCAGTGTCGCCGGCGAGGAGGACGAAACCCTAGATGGGTATGTAGCTTTTTCCGCCGCCGCTCCTGTTGTCTTTGCACGTAAAACTTGTATATATTTGAATAGCTCTATTGGTATTCTAGTGAGAGAAACCGCGCGCACCGGCGCTCCCCAAAGAGCGCCGACATGTTTTGGAGTCCCATAAAACAGCCGACACTCCCGAAAGGATCCCTATGTTAAGGGCTTCAATTGGGAGCGCTGGCACCAAATTTCTTCACAAAAGATGCTAGCCGACCGTCGTATGGGGAGCGCCAGTGTGGGAACAGCATCCCCAAATAGAGGATGTTGTGCCGGCGCTCCCCATACGGTAGTGCCGCGCCCCTGCCGGCGCATATTTGGGGGGCATTGGTGGAGATGCTCTTAGGGACGAGGTTCTCAAGTTTGTCCTAAGCTATGGTCTGATTTAGAGCGTGCGCTAATTAATAACTTATTTTTAGTGGAAGTGTTGTTAATTAGTTAGGGAAGTAATTAAGCCTAGCTCAACTGGTTAAGGAAATTAATAACTGGTTGGAGAAGTGAGCTTAGCCTAACTGGTTTGCTCAACTGGTTTTGTGAGTGTATGTACAAACCCAGCACTCGAGTTCAAATTCTCATGGATGCGAATTTACGTTCCTATTAATACTTGAGGTCTAGGTTGGACTTGGTACTCATGCAATTTATCTCGGGGAGTATGCTTTAATATTCATCAAGATTAAAAATCTTAGCACTCATGCTTAATGGTTGTATGCATCCCTAATTGACTAGGTCATTAAAATGGAATCAAACGGAACGAGTTGAATAGCTTTGTCGGTAACGAGATCGAACTAGGTATCGTGATACCGATGATCAAGTCTCGGATGAGTATCGATGTCAAAGTAACAAATGGAATGTAATACAATGTAATGGGTTCAAACGATGATTACATCTTCGTAGAATTCATAGGGGTTGCTATTGTTCTCCACAACACCCTGGCAATCATTGATCAGAGAGAGATGTCTCGATCATGTATGTGTTATTCTCGAACCTTTGGAAAACACACTTAAGGGTTTATTATTTTGGATTCATCGTAAACGCCGGAAAATAGAGAAGAGAGAACCGAAAAGGGTTCCGGGAGTATCCGAAGGTAGTTCGGAGTGATACGAGTGGTGTCTCGGATCATCAAGAGTTAAATAATATGTTATGTATTATATAGTAAATAAATGAATTAATATTAAATATATGTTTATTTATTAATAAAAAGGTGCAACCCACCTCAATGGGCCCCTCCCGGAGGGAGGCCCATTAGTTGGTCGGCCACCCCATGGGTTTTATGGGCGGGCGGCTATGGTTTTTAGGTGGGGGGGGGGCGGAGGGGGCATGGGCCTTTATAGGGCCCAGCCGGCCACCCCTCTCCCATGCCCCTTTTTAGTCCCACACTTTCCAAGGCATGAACTCCACCCCTCCCCTTCCCCATATATATAGTGGAAGGATTTGGAGGAGAGGAGTAAACACAAATAGGGTTGAGGGAAAAGGAGACCCCTTGGGTGCCTCCCTCTCCTCTTCCCCTCCCTCTGTAGTTCCCTCTCCACCAGTGGTTCCTCGAAGAGCTGCACATGGGGTCAGTACTCCACCCGGAACGCGGGAGCTAACTAAATCCAATGTTTGTGCACCTAGTGAAAAGGTGGTGTTCTCTCCCATGAGAAGGAAGTTAAACAGTTGACTAAAAGAGCAAGCGAGTATTATTTGCGGGGACTAGGTCCAAGAGAGCAGATATGGTGGGGTTGGAGGATGAGAGCAACATAGAAGAACAACCAAGTTGCACTAGGTACTAGGAGGGTGGGGATATACGTAGGAGAGAGCAAAGGGAAGATATAAATGAGCATGAAAGTTGTTAAACGATATGAGACACATTCATTGAAACATTGAGGGTGGCTCTAGTGCATAGTTCATGATGTCTATCACGTCGAACATCAATTAAGTGCAATTTGCAGTTTCGATAGTGAAAAAAATTAACAAATGGGAAACACATATTTTGTGGCAAGAAATCATGCAAAATCAAGATTTGTCAATTTTCAAAGTGCTCGATTTTTTTTATGGGATATTAAATAAATTTCTATCAGTGGTTATCTACATATTATAGTACTCTGGTGAAACATATGTACAAATATTTCGAAAATTTTGACCAAATTTTTTCAAAATTAAATTCAATTTGATTAAATTTCAACTCCATATGATTTTAACTAAATCTAGTCCCAAAAGTTTGACATAATACTATTTTGAAACCCATATAAGTTAGTGAAATTTATGTGAACCCTTTCATGTGTTTTTACATGTTGAGATGCTTCTTGATTCTTCTCACCAAATATACTTCCCACATTGGTGTGTGCCCTTACTATTTTTGTGTACGTCCCATATTTTGTGTGTACTTATCTTCTTGTGTGTATTTTACTAATTATTTTGTAGTTTACACATGTGTGTAATTCCCATATTTGATTTTATGTAGTTCTCATATTGTGTGTATACTCCTATGCATTATACAAGTATGATCTCGGGTACAACGATATGGTGTAGTTCAAGATTGAGGCCTTCTGTCTAAAGATGACGATCTGCAAGCCCAACAACTCCACCGCTAGGTAGTGCATCTAGTATGACCATGGCTAGACGGTGACCTCCCATGAGGCCTTCTTTTTATCTATGTTTTGACGTTTGTATGTACGGGTGAAGCCCAGGGGATACGTGAGCACCCCTTCTCTACTCGACATGTCTCTAACGACGTTAGCACTGTACACGCATCGACGCGGTCCAGCGCGTCGAGTGGAAGGGCGGAGAGACGCGGGGAAGGTGCACGGCGACATGCTTGGCCGGGGAGACACTGGCGCGACCTAAAGTCATACATTTGGCATTAAAAAATTAGAAGAAATTTATCTACCTAAATCTCTCACGTGAACCCCACTAAAGTCATGTACAACTGCCCCACTTGAGCGAGTATTTGTACCACTATTCTTCACCCAGCTGCGAAATATGCCACCCAAAGCTCTCCATGAAATCCGGTTTGAAAGAGCTATAGGAAACATCAACTTGGGGTTATAAGAAAACAGATTTCAACATGAATAAATATACATAACATGGGCGGGCGGCTATGGTTTTTAGGTGGGGCGGGGGGGGGGGGGCATGGGCCTTTATAGGGCCCAGCCGGCCACCCCTCTCCCATGCCCCTTTTTAGTCCCACACTTTCCAAGGCATGAACTCCACCCCTCCCCTTCCCCATATATAGTGGAAGGATTTGGAGGTGAGTACTCCACCCGGAACGTGGGAGCTAACTAAATCCAATGTTTGTGCACCTAGTGAAAAGGTGGTGTTCTCTCCCATGAGAAGGAAGTTAAACAGTTGACTAAAAGAGCAAGCGAGTATTATTTGCGGGGACTAGGTCCAAGAGGGCAAATATGGTGGGGTTGGAGGATGAGAGCAACATAGAAGAACAACCAAGTTGCACTAGGTACTAGGAGGGTGGGGATATAGGTAGGAGAAAGCAAAGGGAAGATATAAATGAGGGTGAAAGTTGTTAAAAATATGAGACACATTCATTTGAAACATTGAGAGTGGCTCTAGTGCATAGTTCATGATGTCCATGTAGAAGATGTATCAGGTCGAACACCAAAAAGGAAAAATGTGAGGATCCCTCATCTCTAGTCCAAGGAAACAAATAACTAAATTAGGGTGTAGATTACACATGTGTGTACTTCCCATATTAGGGTGTAGAAACATCTAAACTTTGGGCAATTAGGCATGGATAATGAAGACCAAACGACATCAATTGGGAAGCATACCAAAGAGTCTGAACAACCAAGCTAACACATAGTTGATATATAAGCATTAGACTCTGTACTGTACATATACTCAAAAGAGGTAGCACCAAATCCCTGGTCTATCTAGATGTATAGGCCAGTGAACAGAAGCAGAAATTCAGAAAATAAGCATCCAATTCACTGAATAATATAATATTTTACAAACAGAAAAGGATATCTGAATAAGTGCATACAACCGTACCTGACATGCCTTCGCTTGCAAGTAAAGATATAATCAGAATTCCATCGGTACAAATGGAAAATATAGTGAATAATTTAGCCTTTTCCCCCCTAAATCCAATTGTCTCTAGCATAGAAGAAAAAAAAGGGACAAATGAACTCACCTGATCGTCCATGTTCGTGCAGCTAGCATGTGTCGTCCACGACCTCAAACTTCCGTCTGCAAGATTTGTTCAATAGCAGGATGGGAACCTCGACCAAGAGAAGGACGGCGCCTATGGCTGCAACCCGAGCTGTGGTCACACCTGCAGCACAGTTGGCCGCTGCTCTGCACCTCCTCGTCGTCAAAATCCAGGGCCCTATATTGCTTCCAGCAAAGGATGGATGGATGGATGTGGATTAGAAAGACAAACAAAAAGAGCCAGTTTCTTCCAGCACCCGTCGATGCACACATACATGGAATCAAACCTATGCTTCCAAAATAAATACGCAAAAGGACCAAACCAAGCCTAACCACATATACATACCTCATGGTTTCCTGCCGCCGACAGATAACACACCGCTCGACCAACAGATTGAGATGAATCTACCAGTCTTGCCCTCGCGCTCAAGCTGGTCGGCCATGGTGCTCCCTTTCCTCTCCTCTCCTCGACAAAGTCAAAGTCTAAGTCATAGTCACACGCGCCATCCGCACGCGGTGTTTAACAAGTAACCCATATATATAGAACTGAGGGAGACTTGAAACAAAATGTGAGATACCGGTGGATGTGATAAAAGATGGATGAACGGTTCAGATCAACTATGCCACGGATCGCTGACTTGGCAGTGGGTCTTGTTAATCAAAACGTCTCTCGGTAGATGAGACGAGAGCATCTTAATTGCTACTTGGAAATTGATCCCATTTGCTCTATTAATTGCAGCTGTGGACGGACTGGGAGTGTTGCATGGTGACTAGGGAAGTGGAAAGCTAGCCTTAATTAAAAAAGCATGCATTGAGACTCATGGGTCATTTCTCCTAAGAGACTCCTTCCGTACTCGTAGCCCCTTAGCCTTAGCCATGCATTCTCAGAAAATAAAATACTAGAAAGCATGCATGCATACTTACATATGGATCCTGAGTTCTTCGTGCCAGTTGCCATTTCCCTCATGACTCCAGCTCTTAGGCAAACCTGTGCATTCTTCCCTGCACCAAAGAGTTGCAACACGAGCGTCGCCGTTGGTCAGGGCGAACGCCGGTTTTCGTATATCGCTCGTCCGCGGACTCCTATTGTTGGTCAGGGCCAAAGCCTGTTTTCATATATCACTCGTCGGCGTCGTGTCCACTCCCCGAAGTCGCCTGATAATCCCCACATACAACCTTTGTTGAACTTAATATATATGGTATTGGCAACATCCACAATGAACCTTATTTTGGTAAAATTTTCTAGTGTTTTATTTTTGAAAGTTTTTGAACACCTCTATTTTAGAACTTGGCTTAGTGACCCTTATAATTCCCTCAGCATCTGCTTAATGAGACATGGATAGCTAGAGACACACGTACTAGTACGTGATTGCCAGCCATGCCTGCAACCAAGACAACTAGACAACCAGATGTTCGGAAATTTTGACATCAAGTTTACTGTTTCTTTGACATTTGATCACACGACAGAATAATGGATAATAAAAGAGATATAATGTGCAGAAAGCATAACTCTTGTGCTATTTTAAATAGACAATTCAAGCACAAGTTTCGATCATGCCATTCAGCGCCTTGAAACACACAAGATGACCAAGTAGCTTGTCTCTCATAAGATGCTCCATGCCAATTGATCTAGCACTGGTAACCTAAGATGAAATAGAAGTGCAAATAACCCACTGTATCAGTCAATCCCTAAAGCTCACTAGTAGCTAACCGGCTGCAACATCGGTGGAAGAAATAAACAATGAAAGCATGATTGGCCGGCTGGAACCGCATGCCTCCCCACATCTTTGCCAACTGGCCACACCTCCGATCCACTACTCCCCTACACAACAGCTCGTGCTTCCCTGTGTCCACCTCCAAAGCATTGGTTGGTGGAACCAAGGCTCAGCGGCTTGACCGTCTGTCCATCACCTCCATGACAGCTGACCAAGACAAAATACATCAATATGCAAGAAGCAGGACAAGCAACAGGACATGGCATCTCCTTGACAATTAGGACATGGAAAAGAGAAACGAAGGATAATATATTCAGTATGTCATCCACAAATCTTGCATTGACATACAAATAGCTCAACCGGAGAATCACATAACATGCAAGTTGTGTTCTTTTATGCTATTAAAAGGAAAACATACATTATCCTACTATCACTACTACTTCAGCAAACTGCTGTTTACCATCATGAGATAGGACCATACATTAAAAAAAAGACAATCCATGCTGAAATTCTAATACCAGTTTACCATCATTACCATCATCCAAGTAAATCAACATGTGACAATAATGTCAACAATACTATTCTTCCAGGGAAGAATATTAGTTTCTAAATCAACACAACAATAAAGATACACCTACATGTTCTTCTATTTATCAATCAAAAGAACAAAATATTTATGCTCCAGGAAAGCAACTTCATTTAAATATTCCAGACTTCCGTAACTAGCTACCATACTAGAGGCACCTACAAGACCATCGTGCAATGATAGGTGCCTCTCAGCACATAGTTCTAAGAAGTTGTTGCATCATAACCAGAGTTGTCATAATATGTCTAGATAATACAGAGCTACTCACACAATTACGTACATACTAGTATTACTAAACGCAAATCCAGGGATCACCAAGAGAAAAAATATATGCAGCCATCAGTCACCCAAGAGCATATGTTTCGATTTTTAAAAAAGCATCATTTAGACAAAATTGTGAACTGTTGTTTCTACTCTTGAAACATCAATCAAACAAGCTCTCCTACAGCCACAAAGTTGTGCTGGTAATAATGAAACCATCCATGAAACTAGGGAACTAGCATCTGTGTGTCTAAACAATGAATGTCAAGAAAGGAAGTTATTGTTGTGAAAAAAGATTAACTCCGCCTAAACTATGGATACTAGTACGTTAAACCTTGTCGCTAAATGACCACCAGACAAGTGATAGACGGATTGCAAAACTTCAAATACATATAGGTAATACTGCTGGTAATAAGCCCGGTTGCACAAGTTCATCAGATGGACCATTTAAAATCCACTCTCACTCCACTTTACTCCTGGTCCATAACAGCTTAGAAAACGTTCTAAAAGAAGGAAAGGGCAGGGAATCTGTCAATCCATCACAAAACAATCAATCAAGAGTCAACTCTTGATTCATCATACAAAAACCGAAATAATTATATGCCATGACATGTCTTCTCTAATGGTTAGTAAGCAACTGCAAATTCACTCCTTCAATACTATATTTTTAATAAGTTGCCACTACATATATTGGTTGAAACGCGCACGAAGTAGAAAACACACTCAGCTAGTCAGAAAACAGCAACAACTTCTGTATTTTACCACGGATAACAGCTAAAATAACGGTAGCCTTCTGGACCAAACATGATCCTTGTGGCAAACGGAGCAGCAGGAAACACATAGCAAGAAACCGGCATGCTATCATCAATTCAAATGGATACATGTTGCTCTCGTTTTTTAGCATATCATACGACTAACTATGAGTATAATGATTTCAAAAAGTAAAGTATAATGATTTCAAAAAGTAAAGGCCATCGTGGCCTCCTAGTTTGGCAAATAAAAAGGAGAGTTTCTATAACCAGCAACCGCAGATCACAAAACCTAATACTTATGATAGACAATAGCCATTATACCCATAAACACTAGAGCCAGTAGGTACCAATGTACCAAAATAAGCCTAAATAATGTCATTGACCACAACAACGAATACAAGGCATACCAGTGAGCCAGTCAGCCTAGGCATACCAGTGAGGCAGAAGCAGATACCTGCCTAAATAGTTGACTCGAAAAAGAGGCCAGCTCCAGCTCCACTTCTTCTGTGCTGCTGCTGCATTAGTGTGTGCTGCCTAATCTCCTCTTCTCAAATGCCACGGCAGTCAACTGCTGCCCCATGTACAGCCCGAGCGACTACCAGGGGATGAAGAAGCTCAGCTCGACCATAACCTGCACGGCAACAAACATAGACAAATTAACCTCCATGGCACAAGAAATGTCGTAGCATTGCGAATTATATCAATATCACAAGTACAAGTGAGTGGATTTCTCACTAAGAGAAGGAAATGATATTGCTACAAATGATTTCAGCACTTTAAGGGCAGCAGCACATGCATCAATTAGGGAACATAATTCATCTTATGCAGCATTGTGTTGAAGCACAAAAAGGCAACCAACTAAGCCACTTGGATCTAGTCCAGATCAGCTCCACACTATAGCAATACCCAATTTGTTGAGTTCCTATTTGAGAATCAAGAAACCGATGGAACAACAACATAAAAACTGAATGAATGACCTGCTGATTTACGTTCCATAAGAGAGGTATTTTTTACCATGAGCATTCTAGCCATGAAATCATCTACCACACATTCAGATTAGAAGCTCGCACAGCTTTCAATCAAGTACATCTCAGAAATATCATTGAAGGTGTTATGACCGGTTTGGCCTGTAGCAGGAGGAAGCCCATTAGTGGGCCTAAATTAGGGGCTTAGCCCATTTATCCTTTTCATTAGCTTATTTATACTGCTGTAAAACGTACGTGAGAAACCAGGCAATAAACTGATCTTATAGATCGTTACTGCCGACTCCTTGAGGAGTCGGTCTTCCCTGCCCTAGCCGCCGCTTCTTCCCCTTGCGCCGCCTTCCTCTCCCTTGTCCAGCACACTTCCACCCCTACAATCTACGCCCTAGACCAGGTAGACTAGCTGACTCTACCAATTTGGTATCAGAGCCTCCTTTCCGGAGCCGGCATACTCGCGCTTTGCGGAGCCTTCCGCTGGCCGCGCGGAGTACCCCGGCCAGGGCGCCGCCGGCCCAACCCCCCCACGCTACGCCAAGCTCGACTTCGCCACGTACGACGGCGTCGAGGACCCCCTCAACTGGCTCAACCAATGCGAGCAATTCTTCCGAGGGCAGCGCACCCTCGCCTCGGACCGGACTTGGCTCGCCTCGTACCACCTCCGCGGCGCCGCCCAGACATGGTATTACTCCCTCGAGCAGGACGAGGGCGGCATGCCCCCATGGGACCGCTTCCGCGAGCTCTGCCTTCTACGCTTCGGCCCCCCGATTCGTGGAAGTCGCTTGGCGGAACTCGGGCGTTTGGCCTTCACCACCACGGTACAGGACTTCGCCGACCGCTTCCAGGCCCTCGCATGCCATGCGCCCGGGGTGACGGGGCAGCAGCGCGCCGAGCTCTTCATTGGCGGACTTCCGGACCACATTCGCGTCGACGTGGAGATGCGGGATCCCCACGACCTGCAGTCGGCCATGTACTACGCTCGCGCCTTCGAGCAGCGCGCGCGGGCCATGTGATACGTCTCCGACGTATCGATAATTTCTTATGTTCCATGCCACATTATTGATGTTATCTACATGTTTTATGCACACTTTATGTCATATTCGTGCATTTTCTGGAACTAACCTATTAACAAGATGCCGAAGTGCCAGTTGCTGTTTTGCTGTTTTTGGTTTCAGAAATCCTAGTAACGAAATATTCTCGGAATTGACGAAATCAAAGCCCAGGGGCCTATTTTTCCACGAAGCTTCCAGAAGTCCGAAGGAGAGACGAAGAGGGCCACGGGGTGGCCAAACCCTAGGCGGCGCGGCCCCACCCCCGGCCGCGCCGGCCTATGGTGTGGGCCCCCGTGCCGCCTCTTGACCTGCCTTCCGCCTACAAATAGCCTCCGTGACGAAACCCCATTACAGAAAGCCACGATACGAGAAAACATGCGACGCCGCCACCGCCGATCCCATCTCGGGGATCCGGAGATCGCCTCGGCACCCTGCGGAGAGGGGATTCATCTCCGGAGGACTCTACACCGCCATGGTCGCCTCCGGAGTGATGAGTGAGTAGTCTACCCCTGGAGTATGGGTCCATAGCAGTAGCTAGATGGTTGTCTTCTCCCCATTGTGCTATCATTGTTGGATCTTGTGAGCTGCCTAACATGATCAAGATCATCTATCGTAATTCTATATGTTGCGTTTGTTGGGATCCGATGAATAGAGAATACTTGTTATGTTGATTATCAAAGTTATATCTACGTGTTGTTTATGATCTTGCATGCTTTCCGTTACTAGTAGATGCTCTGGCCAAGTAGATGCTTGTAACTCCAAGAGGGAGTACTTATGCTCGATAGTGGGTTCATGCCCATTGACACCGGGACAGTGAGAAAGTTCTAAGGTTGTGTTGTGCTGTTGCCACTAGGGATAAAACATTGATGCTATGTCTAAGGATGTAGTTGTTGATTACATTACGCACCATACTTAATGCAATTGTCTGTTGCTTTGCAACTTAATGGGAGGGGTTCGGATGATAACCTGAAGGTGGACTTTTTAGGCATAGATGCGGTTGGATGGCGGTCTATGTACTTTGTCGTAATGCCCAATTAAATCTCACTATACTCATCATGATATGTATGTGCATAGTCATGCTCTCTTTATTTGTCAATTGCCCAACTGTAATTTGTTCACCCAACATGCTGTTCGTCTTATGGGAGAGACACCTCTAGTGAACTGTGGACCCGGTCCAATTCTCTTTACTGAAATACAATCTGCAATACTTGTTCTCTGTTTCTGCAAACAATCATCTTCCACACAATACGGTTAATCCTTTGTTACAGCAAGCCGGTGAGATTGACAACCTCACTGTTTCGTTGGGGCAAAGTACTTTGGTTGTGTTGTGCAGGTTCCACGTTGGCGCCGGAATCCCTGGTGTTGCGCCGCACTACATCCCGCCGCCATCAACCTTCAACGTGCTTCTTGGCTCCTACTGGTTCGATAAACCTTGGTTTCTTACTGAGGGAAAACCTGCTGCTATACGACATCATACCTTCCTCTTGGGGTTCCCAACGAACGTGTGAGTTACACGCCATCAAGCAAGTTTTTCTGGCGCCGTTGGGGAGATCAAGACACGCTGCAAGGGGAGTCTCCACTTCTCAATCTCTTTACTTTGTTTTTGTCTTGCTTTATTTTATTTACTACTTTGTTTGCTGCACTAAATCAAAATAAAAAAATTAGTTGCTAGTTTTACTTTATTTGCTATCTTGTTTGCTATATCAAAAACACAAAAAAAATTAGTTACTTGCATTTACTGTATCTAGTTTGCTTTATTTACTGTTGCCAAAAACGCTGAAAATACTAAGTTGTGTGACTTCACAACCACAAATAATAATGATTTCTTATGCACACCTATTGCTCCACCTGCTACTACAGCAGAATTCTTTGAAATTAAACCTGCTTTACTGAATCTTGTTATGCGAGAGCAATTTTCTGGTGTTAGTTCTGATGATGCTGCTGCCCATCTTAATAATTTTGTTGAACTATGTGAAATGCAAAAATATAAAGATGTAGATGGTGATATTATTAAACTAAAATTGTTCCCTTTCTCATTAAGAGGAAGAGCTAAAGATTGGTTGCTATCTCTGCCTAAGAATAGTATTGATTCATGGACTAAATGCAAGGATGCTTTTATTGGTAGATATTATCCCCATGCTAAAATTATATCTTTGAGGAGTAGCATAATGAATTTTAAACAATTAGATACTGAACATGTTGCTCAAGCTTGGGAAAGAATGAAATCTCTGGTTAAAAATTGCCCAACTCATGGACTGACTACTTGGATGATCATCCAAACCTTCTATGCAGGACTAAATTTTTCTTCGGAACCTATTGGATTCAGCTGCTGGAGGTACCTTTATGTACATCACTCTTGGTGAAGCAACAAAGGTTCTTGATAATATGATGATCAACTACTCTGAATGGCACACGGAAAGAGCTCCCCAAGGTAAGAATTGTTGAGAAGAAACCTCTTCCTTGAGTGATAAGATTGATAATATTATGTCTATGCTTGTGAATGATAGGACTAATATTGATCCTAATAATGTTCCATTAGCTTCATTGGTTGCACAAGAAGAACATATTGATGTGAACTTCATTAAAAACAGTAATTTCAACAACAATGCTTACCGGAACAATTCTAGTAACAACTATAGGCCATATCCTTATAATAATGGCAACGGCTATGATAATTCTTATGGGAATTCTTGCAACAATAATAGGAGTTCACCCCTGGACTTGAAGCCATGCTTAAAGAATTTATTAGTACGCAAACTGCTTTTAACAAATCTGTTGAAGAAAAGCTTGGGAAAATTGATATACTTGCTTCTAAAGTCGATAGTCTTGCTGCTGATGTTGATCTTTTGAAATCAAAAGTTTTGCCTAATGAGAATCATCATAATAAGATTGTTACTACAGCAAATGCCATTCAAGTTAGAATTAATGAGAATATAAGATTAATGGCTGAAAGTGCTAGGTGGGATAGAGAAGAAAATGAAAAACTAGCTAAAGAGAAGAATATAGCTAAAGTTTGGACTATTACCACCACTAGTAATGCTAATGCTACACATGTTGCTGCACCTCCTACTAATACTAATAAAAGAATTGGTGCTAGCAATGTTTCCACTTCTAATGCAAAGCGCTGAAACTGCTAAAACTGCTGAAACTGCCTGTGATAAAGCTGCTTTTTCCAACATTGGGGATGATGATCCCATTGCTTTAGATTATAATGGTTTGAATTTTTATGATTGCCACATCTCTGAAGTTATAAAGTTCTTGCAAAAACTTGCTAAAAGTCCTAATGCTAGTGCTATAAATTTGGCTTTTACACATCATATTACAAATGCTCTCATAAAAGCTAGAGAAGAGAAACTAGAGCGTGAAGCCTCTATTCCTAAAAAGCTAGAGGATGGTTGGGAGCCCATCATTAAGATGAAGGTTAAAGATTTTGATTGTAATGCTTTATGTGATCTTGGTGCAAGTATTTCTGTTATGCCTAAGAAAATTTATGATATGCTTGACTTGCCACCGCTGAAAAATTGTTATTTGGATGTTAATCTTGCTGATCATTCTACAAAGAAACCTTTGGGTAAAGTTGATAATGTTCATTATTACCGTTAACAATAACCTTGTCCCCGTTGATTTTGTTGTCTTGGATATTGAATACAATGCATCTTGTCCCATTATATTGGGAAGACCTTTTCTTCGAACTGTTGGTGCTATCATTGATATGAAGGAAGGTAATATACAATATCAATTTCCTCTCAAGAAAGGTATGGAACACTTCCCTAGAAAGAGAATGAAGTTACCTTTTGATTCCATTATGAGAACAAATTATGATGTTGACACTTCATCTCTTGATAATACTTGATACACACTTCTCTAGCTGAAAGGCGTTAAAGAAAAGCGCTTATGGGAGACAACCCATGTTTTTACCTACAGTACTTTGTTTTTATTTTGTGCCTTGGAAGTTGTTTACTACTGTAGCAACCTCTCCTTATCTTAGTTTTGTGTTTTGTTGTGCCAAGTTAAGCCGTTGATAGAAAAGTAAGTACTAGATTTGGATTACTGCGCAGTTCCAGATTTCTTTGCTGTCACGAATCTGGGTTCACCTCCCTGTAGGTAACTCGGAAAATTATGCCAATTTACATGAGTAATCCTCAGATATGTACGCAACTTTCATTCAATTTGAGCATTTTCATTTGAGCAAGTCTGGTGCCATTTTAAAATTCGTCAATACGAACTGTTCTGTTTTGACAGATTCTGCCTTTTATTTCGCATTGCCTCTTTTGCTATGTTGGATGAATTTGTTTGATCCACTAATGTCCACTAGCATTATGCAATGTCCATAAGTGTTAAGAATGATTGTGTCACCTCTGAATATGTCAATTTATATTGTGCACTAACCCTCTAATGAGTTGTTTCGAGTTTGGTGTGGAGGAAGTTTTCAAGGATCAAGAGAGGAGTATGATGCAACATGATCAAGGAGAGTGAAAGCTCTAAGCTTGGGGATGCCCCGGTGGTTCACCCCTGCATATATTAAGAAGACTCAAGCGTATAAGCTTGGGGATGCCCAAGGCATCCCCTTCTTCATCGACAACATTATCAGGTTCCCCCTGAAACTATATTTTTATTCCATCACATCTTATGTGCCTTTTCTTGGAGCGTCGGTTTGTTTTTGTTTTTTGTTTTGTTTGAATAAAATGGATCCTAGCATTCACTTTATGGGAGAGAGACACGCTCCGCTGTAGCATATGGACAAGTATGTCCTTGGTTTCTACTCATAGTATTCATGGCGAAGTTTCTCCTTCGTTAAATTGTTATATGGTTGGAATTGGAAAATGATACATGTAGTAATTGCTATAAATGTCTTGGGTAATGTGATACTTGGCAATTGTTGTGCTCATGATTAAGCTCTTGCATCATATGCTTTGCACCCATTAATGAAGAAATACATAGAGCATGCTAAAATTTGGTTTGCATATTTGGTTTCTCTAAGGTCTAGATAATTTCTAGTATTGAGTTTGAACAACAAGGAAGACGATGTAGATTCTTATAATGTTTACAATATGTCTTTTATGTGAGTTTTGCTGCACCGGTTCATCCTTGTGTTTGTTTCACATAAACCTTGCTAGCCTAAACCTTGTATCGAGAGGGAATACTTCTCATGCATCCAAAATACTTGAGCCAACCACTATGCCATTTGTGTCCACCATACCTACCTACTACATGGTATTTTCCGCCATTCCAAAGTAAATTGCTTGAGTGCTACCTTTAAAATTCCATTCTTCACCTTTGCAATATATAGCTCATGGGACAAATAGCTTAAAAACTATTGTGGTATTGAATATGTAATTATGCACTTTATCTCTTATTAAGTTGCTTGTTGTGCGATAACCATGTTCACTGGGGACGCCATCAACTATTCATTGTTGAATTTCATGTGAGTTGCTATGCATGTCCGTCTTGTTTGAAGTAAGAGCGATCTACCACCTTATGGTTAAGCATGCATATGTTAGAGAAGAACATTGGGCCGCTAACTAAAGCCATGATCCATGGTGGAAGTTTCAGTTTTGGACATATATCCTCAATCTCAAATGAGAAAATTATTAATTGTTGTTACATGCTTATGCATAAAGAGGAGTCCATTATCTGTTGTCTATGTTGTCCGGTATGGATGTCTAAGTTGAAGAATAATCAATAGCGAGAAATCCAATGCGAGCTTTCTCCTTAGACCTTTGTACAGGCGGCATAGAGGTACCCCTTTGTGACACTTGGTAAAAACAGTGCATTGTGATGATCAGGTAGTCCAAGCTAATTAGGACAAGGTGCGGGCACTATTAGTATACTATGCATGAGGCTTGCAACTTATAAGATATAATTTACATGATGCATATGCTTTATTACTACCGTTGACAAAATTGTTTCATGTTTTCAAAATCAAAGCTCTAGCACAAATATAGCAATCGATGCTTTTCCTCTATGGAGGACCATTCTTTTACTTTCAATGTTGAGTCAGTTCACCTATTTCTCTCCACCTCAAGAAGCAAACACTTGTGTGAACTATGCATTGATTCCTACATACTTGCTTATTGCACTTATTATATTACTCTATGTTGACAATATCCATGAGATATACATGTTACAAGTTGAAAGCAACCGCTGAAACTTAATCTTCTTTTGTGTTGCTTCAATGCTTTTACTATGAATTGTTGCTTTATGAGTTAACTCTTATGCAAGACTTATTGATGCTTGTCTTGAAGTGCTATTCATGAAAAGTCTTTGCTTTATGATTCACTTGTTTACTCATGTCATATACATTGTTTTGATCGCTGCATTAACTACATATGCTTTACAAATAGTATGATCAAGATTATGATGGCATGTCACTCCAGAAATTATCTGTGTTATCGTTTTACCTGCTCGGGACGAGCAGAACTAAGCTTGGGGATGCTGATACGTCTCCGACGTATCGATAATTTGTTATGTTCCATGCCACATTATTGATGTTATCTACATGTTTTATGCACACTTTATGTCATATTCGTGCATTTTTGGAACTAACCTATTAACAAGATGCCGAAGTGCCATTCTGTTTTCTGCTGTTTTTGGTTTCAGAAATCCTAGTAACGAAATATTCTCGGACGAAATCAAAGCCCGGGGGCCTATTTTTCCACGAAGCTTCCAGAAGTCCGAAGGAGAGACGAAGAGGGGCACGGGGTGGCCAAACCCTAGGGCGCGGCCCCACCCCGGCCGCCGGCCTATGGTGTGGGCCCCCGTGCCGCCTCTTGACCTGCCCTTCCGCCTACAAATAGCCTCCGTGACGAAACCCCCATTACGAAAGCCACGATACGAAAACATCGAGACGCCGCCACCGCCGATCCCATCTCGGGGGATCCGGAGATCGCCTCCGGCACCCTGGAGAGGGGATTCATCTCCGGAGGACTCTACACCGCCATGGTCGCCTCCGGAGTGATGAGTGAGTAGTCTACCCCTGGACTATGGGTCCATAGCAGTAGCTAGATGGTTGTCTTCTCCCATTGTGCTATCATTGTTGGATCTTGTGAGCTGCCTAACATGATCAAGATCATCTATGTAATTCTATATGTTGCGTTTGTTGGGATCCGATGAATAGAGAATACTTGTTATATTGATTATCAAAGTTATATCTACGTGTTGTTTATGATCTTGCATGCTTTCCGTTACTAGTAGATGATCTGGCCAAGTAGATGCTTGTAACTCCAAGAGGGAGTACTTATGCTCGATAGTGGGTTCATGCATTCATTGGACAGTGAGAGAAAGTTCTAAGGTTGTGTTGTGCTGTTGCCACTAGGGATAAAACATTGATGCTATGTCTAAGGATGTAGTTGTTGATTACATTACGCACCATACTTAATGCAATTGTCTGTTGCTTTGCAACTTAATACTGGAGGGGTTCGGATGATAACCTGAAGGTGGACTTTTTAGGCATAGATGCAGTTGGATGGCGGTCTATGTACTTTGTCGTAATGCCCAATTAAATCTCACTATACTCATCATGATATGTATGTGCATGGTCATGCTCTCTTTATTTGTCAATTGCCCAACTGTAATTTGTTCACCCAACATGCTGTTCGTCTTATGGGAGAGACACCTCTAGTGAACTGTGGACCCCGGTCCAATTCTCTTTACTGAAATACAATCTACTGCAATACTTGTTTCTACTGTTTTTGCAAACAATCATCTTCCACACAATACGGTTAATCCTTTGTTACAGCAAGCCGGTGAGATTGACAACCTCACTGTTTCGTTGGGGCAAAGTACTTTGGTTGTGTTGTGCAGGTTCCACGTTGGCGCCGGAATCCCTGGTGTTGCGCGCACATCCCGCCGCCATCAACCTTCAACGTGCTTCTTGGCTCCTGGTTCGATAAACCTTGGTTTCTTACTGAGGGAAAACCTGCTGCTATACGACATCATACCTTCCTCTTGGGGTTCCCAACGAACGTGTGAGTTACACGCCATCACCATGCCGCCCGGCCAGTGACGTTCGGCCAGCCGCCCGCCCTCCACCGACACCACCAGGCCAGGCGCTCACGGCCGTGACTCATGCGGGGCACTCCGATCCAGCCGCGACGCGGCCTTTCCGTCGGCTGACCACGGCCGAACAACTTGAGCGCCGTCGTAAAGGGTTGTGCTTCAACTGCGACGAGCTCTATGTACCGGGCCACGTTTGTCCACGCCTCTTCTACTTGGAGACCGTAGACGACATTCCGGCTGATGTCGCCACAGCTGGGCTGGCTGACGCGGCCGTCTCGAAGGCCGACGCCGTTCCGGGATGAGTTCCGCCAGCAGTTTCCAGCTATCCAGCTCGAGGACGAGCTGTTTGAGAAGGCGGGGAGAGATGTTATGACCGGTTTGGCCTGTAGCAGGAGGAAGCCCATTAGTGGGCCTAAATTAGGGGCTTAGCCCATTTATCCTTTTCATTAGATGTAAAACGTACGTGAGAAACTAGGCAATAAACTGATCTTATAGATCGTTACTGCCGACTCCTTGAGGAGTCGGTCTTCCCTGCCCTAGCCGCCGCTTCTTCCCCTTGCGCCGCCTTCCTCCAACCTCGCGACGGCGGCCAGCCGCCGGCGCCGCCTTCCTCTCCCTCGTCCAGCACACTTCCACCCCTACAATCTACGCCCTAGACCAGGTAGACTAGCTGACTCTACCAGAAGGTATCAGCTTGCAAAGACAACAAAGAAATTGTTATGTCACAAGTCAAACCAGTTATTAACTTTTTATTTATCATGGGTTAAGCCCAAGTTTGCAATGAAGTATGCTGCATATACTTTGACAGATAGGTACTAAGATTCCAACTACAACCACGAGTCCATGACAGTAGCAGCTCTAAATTCCAAACCGAGCATTCTTGTTTCATTTAGCAAATGTGCGTACAACAAACTTTAGGATACTCTGCTACATGACAAGAATACATTGAACATGAACTAAAGACATAGAAGGTGGATAGGAGAAATACATTGAACATTGAACATGAACCAAACAGCATGCCCATTGAATTAAGGAAACCAACCTTTCTTCTTTTCTGAATTAAACTCTCGTACAGATCTTAAAGAATAGCGGAGCCCTGGAATTTAAGTTAGATAGCTTAAGTGTAGGTATAAACAAAGAATCATCACATGATAAACATGATGAATTGTACAAACCCTCAAAATCAAAGAGGAATACAAAAAGAAACTATGGATTACCAGCTAATGTATTTTCGTGCATACATTAAATATTCTGAACTTTATGGGGAAATGGAAGTACGTTATTACAGAGAAGAATAGTGTTTCTATGTTCTCCCAAGTCCTAGAAAAGCACAGATATTAACCGTGGTATTGTGTGAATACAAAATACGATTTCTACTTTATAAATATTACTAGATTCAATGAAAAAGCATTATATCATCCAGCAAAGCAAGTCGACAATAATGTTAGTCTTCCGGAATAGTGATAGAACCATGCCAGTGTCCCCATTCATAATATAGGGATTCACTAAATCGTGAAAGTGGAAACATAGGTGACTGATTACTTCTATAAATGTTCCTAGACTACCCGGCCAACCAGCCATCCAAAAGGGGCACATCAATCTCGTTCGTCCAGTCCCGTAGCTACAGTAATTTCCATGTCCCGCTTTTTACCTCAACCGTTGGATACGGTAGTTTCATTTTTCACCTTCCGCTTCCCCTTATGGGTGCATGACGACTGGGCCCGAGGGCGTGCGGGGCCGCCTCTGGAAGGCAGCAACGGCAGTGAGCTCGCGTCGCCCTGCGTGAGAGGAATCTCTGCGACGGTGAAACCCTAGGCCCAATCCCCGCCTCCGCCTCGTCCCTGGCTCCTCCCCTCCTCTCCTCCTCTCGTAACAAGCGGAGGCCGCTCGCTGCGCGCGCTCGCCCCCCTCGATTTCATCGAACGACGGCGGCGGAAGGGAGCAGACGAGCGGCGCCGGAGGCGACTGGACGCGTGCGCCCTGCTCAGCCATAGCCGGCCTCCTCTCGCTCGCTGCGCGCGCTCGCCCCCCTCGATTTCATCGAACGACGGCGGCTGAAGGGAGCAGACGAGCGGCGCCGGAGGCGACTGGACGCGTGCGCCTTGCTCAGCCATAGCCGGCCTCCTCTCGCTGAGCCTTGCCATGCGCCGCACGCCCGCCTTCCGCCGCCTCGACCAAGAAACCGGCGGAGGGTGATTGGATTTTTGAGGGAAGCTTCTCATGAGAGAGAGGCTCAGGTGAGCCTGGTTATCCCCTCCTCTTCTCTCTCCGTGCTACACTTCCTCTCATATCCTGGACAAATTCATCCTATTTTGTGCCTACATCATCTAGGATTTTCTCCCCTCTTGATCTGTATTGATGCCCCACTATTTGCAGATTCGGTGTGCTTATGGTTGAATCTGGGTTGATTTTTGTGGACCGAAGACCTAGCCACGACGGGGGAAGGTACGGCCTCCATCACCCTCACCGCCTCAGCCCCCCATCGTAAGTTCTCCTGCGCGATTGCTCCTCCTCCTCCTCCAACCTCTATATGGTTTGCTTCTTCATCCATCCTCGTTGCTGCGAGCAGAGATGATTTGTGGATTCGCGCCCACAGTTGGGACTAGAAAGGGATGGATCATCTTCCACGCCAGGAGAAGTCATCCTCCTCCTCCCTCCTCTTCCAAGCTGGTTGCTGCAGCAACTCTTCACCTCGATCGCACACTATTTGTTTACAGTACGACGAGGGCTTGGGGCAGCAGCAATGCTTGTGGACTTGTGTCCCAGATCCCCAACAATGCTTGTGGACTTGTGTCCCAGCTTCCTTGTGGATGACCTCACCATCTGCAGCACCTACATAGGTATACAAGCTCTTTCTTGCCTTTTTGATTTTTATGTGACATTGCTAGCTAGGTTCGGTGTGCAATGTGCTACCTTGGGTATACAGGTTTTGGATCATTGTTTGGCAGGTTAAGAAGCAAACGGAGATGTAAAAATATGGGGGCCAATGATACATGGATTAGTTGTTTAATTTTCTGCTTGTTGTTAGCTTAGTAAAAAGAACAGCTCTATATGATTGTGCCAGATTAATTGTGAGGATATGAGGCTTGAAGAAATAACCTGCATATTAGGTCCTCAACATTTGTATACATCCATTGTTCAAAAATTCTACAAGGTTCGTGATGCCTTCTTTCTCACTTGACAGTTGATAGTACTTGCAGCGACGACGAGGACGGCTGATGCCAAGTTGCCAATGTGAGGCTTTCCCAATCCCCCTATCTATCCAGGTTTGCTTGATGTGATCTGCTCACTTCTTCTTTATTCTTTTTGTCATAATGTCTTCATAGGTTGAACAAACAAAACCAGGGAAAGTTTTCTCATGCTATATCTAAAAAGGAATTCCCTTCTCTTTTAAAATTTGCCCTTATAAGTTGGGTGGATTTTCCTGCTTACTTAGTAACTTCTTGCTATACTGTAATGTGTACTGACACTAATTCCTTCCTCTCTCTTTTGTGTCATCTCTCTTTCCGAGGCCAGTTTGGAGGCTAAATTGATTTTCCGCTCAAGCAGCTAGAGGTCTTCCTAGGAAACTGCATTGCAGAAGACTCCTGCAGGATGGAAAAATGGATTTACTAGAAGGCAAACACGTGAGTATTCTCTTTGAAATGTCCTTTCAGTCCTTTTAGTTAACACTATCTGAACACAAGCTTTGTTTGTTTTCTGAATATAAATGAACACCTGAAGGTGTATTGGTGTATAATTTTTTAAAGTTGCAGGTCTGCTCCTTTTTATCATTTCTATAGTAGTTTTGTACTTACCTATTTGAAAAGCATAAGGGGTTTGCTTCAGTACTTTGAAAAGAAAGGTTGAATCTTTAGAACTGAAGTGAAGCTAACCAAACATACCTTGTTACTGTTGGTGGTCGTAACTTCAGGGTTTCATGGATGAGGTGAGCACCTCACCTTGATGGCATCATAAGCAGATCACGAGTATGGTTTATACTTTGAAGAGAGTTAAAACCTTACATCATTTGCCTTCTCTTTAGTTTTTACAAGAAAATAAGGTCCTCCCCTCTTTAGAATTTAGATAGAAGACAAAATTTCACACGCTCGTTGTTTTGCGTTCTTCCTTGGTTTACCAATGGTGCTTCTTTGTTTGGGTTGGTGCAGGATAGCGGCCAAGTTGCTTCTATGTGTTGGTGATATTAGTCATGGCCTCGATGCTTGGAGGATATATAACGATCTATGCGGGTAGCAGCCGGATGTCTGCGAGGTAAAAAACTGGGCGTCATCTCTACAACATCTGTTCAAACAATTCATTTGGCTCCCCGTCTATTTCCCATGTAGTACAGACTGATAATACCGTGCATAATTTTCATTTTGTAGTAATATCAAATTTCCCTCGAATCTGATAGTACGACGTCCTGATAAAACCATCAATGCATTTCCCTTTAATTTTAGACATAATGTGCTAATGGATTCATTTAGGCGAGGTTGAATTATGCTAGAAAGTGGCCAGCAGATTGTATTGCATAGTGAGCAATGTTTCGTTTTCTGTGTACTAAGATTCTACATCTTATGTACTTTCGATTTAATACATTGGTCATCATGGATGACAAAATAATAATAAATTATGGGTCATTGATTTTGCATATTACGCCAGTGAGCTACTACTCTCTGCTGCGCATATGAATATTGGTACGTTAGTGTTATTTGCGAATGTAAACCCAAGATTTTGCATCCTCATTTCATTTCGAAGCATTATTTTACTAGCTTTTGATCTTTGTTATTCTCATTTAGTTGCTTTGACAGATAAAAGTCAAAAGTCTGAACAACAATCGAGTTGATGGCATAGGGCCGCAACGCGGGACAAAATGTGGGACAAAATTTACTCATTTTCACCTAGCTCCTTCCTATTTCCCCCTGAGATCCATTTCTATATTTTTGATTTAATTTTGTTTTTGGGGATGAAGCGGGACGCCATCGTTGCCAGCCTATGATGGCATGTGAAAAGGAAGCTGAAAACTGAATTTAGATGATATTTTGTCTGAATATTTCCTGTTCTAGAGTACATATGTTCATCTTATTCCTTCCTCACTAATTTAATTCTATTTTGCAGCCAGGCTTTGGATGTCCAGGAGTTTCTTACACCCCAGCATTAGTGTTCGTGGAGTCCATCGTTGTTGCAGGTATACCCATTCTCCCCATCTCTATTTATCCCCTTTCTTCTGCTGTATATTGGCACAATTTGCTCCCTAGAATCTATAGTATGCAATATGTGCTACTGACCAAGCATTTGACGGTTTGATGAATGAACTATAATAATCGATCCATTTCATCATATGTAGTAACTTCTTGCAATTTTAATATTTTATTTACAAAAGGTGAATATTTGCAAGCACAGTGTGGGCATGCGAGTGAGCATTTAAAATTCCACTTGGAAAGAGCTTTTGTCGACTGAAACTATCTGTGTTGTTTCATATGATTCAGAGAAGGCCCGCTCATCATGACTTAGATGGGGAGGTTTTGATGTCATGTATTGAAGGTACCATGGCTAAAATCTAAAAGACATCACACACTACTAAAATAATGTATCATTTCATCGACTGAATCTTTTGTTGCAAAAAATAAGCCAAAACAATGTACTGGACCTGAAGATTTGGACAATTTGTTTCTTCAGAAATACATCTGGTTCTTTGGATCGTGAATAGTGGATTTTAAACCATTTCTCCCAGATTTGTACAACTTGGAAAGTAATACATATTATATAAGATCGGCGAGTGTCTGCGCGAATCATTATAGATTTCAGGTTAGCTTAGTCAATCTTTTCCGCTGTTCAGTGTTAAAAGAAAGCAAGGGGTTAGCTTGGTGGCAAGTATCGATCACAGTTGTGTGAGCACAGTGCCCATGTAGGCTTGTTTGCTTCATGAGTACTACTTCATCAGAGCTAGCTAACAGAGAGATCCCTTAATCTTAGCTTAATTATATGCATGATTTATGTGTAAGGAATATAACCAATTTTCGTGCATAAACTCCCAAGCTTAACCAGAATATGTGTGCTATTTGTTGGTAGCTCAATATGTACAGTGCATATCAGTACCTCATTGTGTGGTTCTTCAGTTAACATCGATGCAGTGAGTGGTTTCTAACCCCGCTAAATTTGCATTGATAGCTACCTCTATGTAATCTTGGTAGCAGAAAATAATTCAAACTTGACTTATCTTGTTTTAAATTGGCAATCTATCTATTTACATAATGAATCATATGCTGACTGCCGAGTATGATAAAGTTGACCAAAGGGGGACGGAACCCTCCCTTGGCTGTCCGTTGTTACTTTCCAGCCGCGGATTCATACGAGTTGGATATCACCCTGTTTTAATTCGGTCGCCCTTGGGACTCGAACCCAGGTGGGGATAGCTGCTGCACATGTACCAGCTGTATGTCTACAAATTGGCCACATATAGAAGTAATTAAAATGAGTTGATGATTTGATTAATTATCTATTTTGTGTGTTGTTGGCTTATCTATTTGCACTGTATTATTAGTGGGTCCAATAAATTATGTCCATCCTACTATGAGCCTTGATTATTGTTAGTCTTTGTGTATCTGTTTCCAATGTATGCTATTTTCTGCCTTCATGTTGGTAAGAGTGATTCCTAAGTTATTTTGCTTATAAAGAGAGCATTCCTTGTTGTTTCCTCTCCGATCTTGCATTATACTACTATTATTAGTTCCTTCTGGTCTACACATTTCTTTATCTTCTCCAAATGAGGCTCACAAAGAAAGTAAACTTTCCCATGAAAGACTTACCTGATGATTATTTATCTTTTATATAATTAGTAATGTTTTGCATGGTTCCTGAAAATAGGTTCTTTGTTTGTTATGTATTGTGAACTATTTGTTTCCAGTTTTCCTAATACTTAATTTAGCCTTGGTATCCAATCTCTCTTCAATCTGTGATACAACATATGCCATTTGTTTAGATTAATTCAATGTGCATAGGGTTGATTTGTATTCTCCTTTTGATGTGTTGACTAACACATTCAATCCGTAGGGTTAGTTTCTCTTTCTGTTGCTTGCCCATTGTCCTTGCTTAAATGTCCATTGCCATTGTCCTTGCTTGAAGTTGCTATCATGGATTGCCCATTATATTGTTCTTTTTTAAATGTGTTGCCTATATTATTCAGAATTAATCATTTTTGTTTTCCTAAGCTATTGGTACTAAAACAAGTACTGGATCCTATCCTAGAGATAGGCCACATAAGAATATTGAATTCTCTGATTTCTATCTTTGCGTCTGTGCTTTGCAATTATACACTTTGTGTAATGCGGTGCTTTTAATTTGAGTTTGCTTTAGGATGTTCAGATGGCAATTAATTCGATGCAGAAGACATTAGAAATAATAGCCATCAATATTTTTATTAGAAAATGTACTGTTGTCATACCATTCCAACTGCGCGTTCGGTTAATATGGTTAATTCGGTTCGGTTAGTTCGGTTATACTGTAAATACGGTTTCAATACTTCGGTTAATACGGTTACGTATAAAAATACGATTCGGTTTCGGTAATAACCATTAAACTTCGGTTCGGTTTCGGTAATAACCAAACTAACCAAAATTGACGCGAATTTTGAATTCAAAACTAACTTTTATGGTCATATGTTTTATTTTTTATGTTTTGTTAGATCGTACAAAAGATTCTGCAAGAGAGACAAGCAAAAAAGAAAGAAATTTCGAATAAAGCAGAATATACATGTATTTTTGTAAGGCTGCATTGAAGGTTTTGCCAAAGAGGAAAGAAAAAGCAAAAAAGCAAATCGCCAAAACAGCCACTGCGCAGTTTCAGGAGTCGAACTATCAACCACCTTATGCACAGGCGTACAATCAAGGCCATAACCACCACGCTAATGGAGCTTGCGCTTTCAGTCCACTAACTTTCTGCTTTATATTAATGCTATACGCGAAGTTGGACTGGTCTAAAAATCGGGATTTTCTGCTGGCTGAGTGTTCGGTTTTCTTTCGGTTTAACCGCGGTTTTTCAGTTAAAAACCTAATTAACCGAGGGACTTTCGGTTTGCTGTTTTACTAACTGAAACTGTAACCATAAACTGTAAAAACCATAAATCGGTTGCGGTTAGGTTTTTTTTCGGTTCGGTTTTCGGTTTCGGTTCGGTTATGCACAGCCGGACATACCATCATTGATTCCAGGATTAATAATTATTATTAATTTGATTCTCTGCATTACATGATAAAATTTTCTATTTAAGAGTTCTCTTCCTTTCAAAAAATATTCTATTTCTTCAAGACCTTAGAAAATAAGGTGTTGCTTATGCTACTAAATTCTACTGGATGGCCAATTATCTAAAACATTTTTTATTACCCAAGCATGGCATCGGTCAACCTATCAAAAAGAGCATAAACATGAATACATTTAAGCCTTGTATGAGTACTCAATTGAGGATAAAACTTATATGGTTGAAATTCCAACTTGATTTTGCCACATGCCTCCTGAGACCGTTTGATAGTAATTTGTGATGTAAATAGGAGTTTTCATACAAATTTCACCACTTAGATTTGTATGAACATTTTTCAGATTTTAGCTAAGGTCCAGTCTGTTTAAAAATTCTACAAGTTTGGTGATGAATTTTATCTCACTTGATAGTACTGGGTGCATCAATCATTGGCCTCTTCATTCCTCCTGTTTCCTTTGGATTCTAATCGTCTTGTCCATGTAGGATTCTTGAGGGGAATAGTTCATCACGGGGCGCTATTTCCAGGGGCAAATTGCGGTGCTGGTGTTGCTTCACAGGTTTGGTGAGAAACTTCATGTCTTACTGTTATCATTGTTGTGCATTGCCCATGTTAAACTTTTGCTCTTTTACGCTGAGGGGTTGCTGTTGGAACCGCATCGGCTCTGTTTTCTGCTTATTGTGTGTGCTCTGTTGACCACATAGTGGCTGCTTCATTTCTTCTTCTGTTCCTTGACATGTGCGGTGATCGGTTTGCTTTGTGTGTTGTCCAATCTGTTCTAGCTATCAAGTTTGATTACTGGTGATATGTAATACCCAATTGGTCTATAGTCAAATCACTTGGGTGGGCACATGATATGTATGCCACCTAGCAACATAATAGCCTGTATTGACACATCTTCACTGCTATTTTGGAATGTAATTATTGGTTTTTTGCTTTGCCGGATTGATCTGTACCTCTTATTTCTCTGGACTTAAATTATTTGAGATTTTTGGGATGCTAAATATTGCTTTTTGCATTTCAAGATTGATTTATACCTCTTATGTTCCGAATCTATATTATTTAGGACTTACGATGTGGTTTTCTTATATTTGTTGTCTGTATTTTGGCACTTTCCTTAATCTGAAAGTGTATTCTGATATGTTGTGCATTTGTGCATAAAAGAGCCGACTTACAACAACATTTGGGGGACAACATGCCACTGGAACAAAATCATGGTTAAATAGATGTATTGTGCAATTCTACAAGCCCGAAAAATAATGGAGTTTTCCATTCTGTGAGTTTTTATTTTTATTTCCCCGTGTGTATTGGATCTTATTATTAGGTGCTTGTCTCCCTGTTTTCTAATTGCATTTTTTACAAGATATCATGTTCACTGAAGTCAGTAGTTTCACTGATGTCATGTTCAGAACCTGGTTTCATGTCTAGCTAGAGTGTTAGTCGGTGAGTGAATTGTAAAATGCATTTATATAGTAATCGGCGAATGAAGCTCATTGTATGGTGGCTGTGATGCATCAACGAATTTCACCCGCTCTCTCTCTATTTGTAGAGCATAATGCTCGTGGCATGGCTGCCTTGATGCATTGGCGAATTGTGTTAATATGATATCCTTCTCTATTTTTCTATTCAATTTTGTATGCTCCTTGACTTTTCTTATTCGTTTCACGCAGGCAGATGGTTTGCTGCAGCACTGCCGTATGTCGAGGTAGTTACGGTGAGGCAGGGTCAGGCCCGATCCATTGCCTCCTTCATGGTACAGACCAAGCTCTCCATCAAGGTATGCAAAATATCCCTCTGGAGAATACTATGGTGAGTTTGGGATTGGTTCAGTTAGTAATGTATTGAAATACAGCCAACCTGTTTTTATTATGGTGGCTTTACTATTTCACTAATATTTATCCCTCGTTTTTGTTGTGCTGCAATTTTTTCACGGTTCTATCAAGGATTTAGGTAGTTGTTGTTCCTCTACCTCTCTTCTCCATATTCTAGATTTGTACTCTTGTTGTGTCATAAAGCATTAAGCGCTAAGATTTTACCTGGCGTTAAGACAAGCACATTCTCGGAAACTGTGGAGCCGCAAGTTCTTCGCAATTTATCTCCGTGTGTTTAATTGTTTATGTAGTAGAGCAAACAATCTGTGCTGCTATAGTCTCAAGGTAGTGAGCGATTAACAACACCATATTGCATACATGGTCCATGGCTTTTCCATTTTTTAATGTAGGAGCAGGACTCCAGATTTTGAGCTTTGTTTTTGGTAAAAATTATTGACAAGGTTGATTAGAATTTCTATCCTATTCTCTACATGGAATATGACAGCAACATGTACATTTATTAGTTATGCACCAGTGCACATTTGCTTTCACTAAGAAAAAAATGTCCTCTTTGTTTGATCTCGCGCCCTGGTTTTCTAACCAAACAAATCAGCAAACACAGTTTTATTGTTCTTGCTTTAAACAGCAAAAATGTTGGTCAGTGATATTTGATTATTTCATCTCTTAGACTGCACTTTATTTGGCAAGAGCTAGCAGATTTTTGACATGTGCTAATTTATTTCAAAAACCTCCTGGGTATGCATGGACTGATTACTATGAATACAATCTTGTTGTGAGCGGGTGATACTGTTTTGGACAGCTCTTATTTTGTCTGTCTTAATCCTTATTACATTAGTTTAAAGTTCCTTTATTTCGGGAAGATGTTGTGAGCGGGTTCTGCTTGATTTTTTTTTCATTAAACATTTTGTTTGAAACACAATAACTAGGTTGGATCACCAACACTTTGGGAAGATGGTGAGATACTTCAAGGAGTCTCATTCATTCTCAAGAATGCTCGTCTTTGAGTACCAACAAGATGGGGCTCTCTATGAGCATTTTTCACGGTTCTATCAAGGATTTGATTTTATCAGCTTTATGAAATGCAGAAGATTCACACACGAGGTTTTTTACATACAGCTGAATTTATTGTTTTGTTTTATCTTCTACAACATAAGCTTTGTTAGCATTTTTTATTTTTCTTAGCAGATTAGCAGATCAGGTAGTATACTTTGCAATGCTTGCATGTGTACTTTTGTTGTGCTTCACAACGCAAACAATTTTGCACATAGCTCTACAAGAGCACGATGATGTTAATGCTTTTCCTTTTATGTGTCTATGGTTGCAAAGCATGCCCCGGTTTAAAGGACCTCTCATTGCCATCATGGGAACCATTTAAATTCACCATGTTCAACTCTGTGCGACCACAAAATTGTTGTGTTATTTTGCTTGTATTTGTAGTAAATATATCTTCATACCGCAAATGTGTTGTTGTAAAATAATTAGGGGTAATAAATATTTATTGGACACATGAGTTATCGGTAGATTATATATTTCAAACGGATGTCTAAGAAACTGATTAATCTTAAATGATATGGTCAATCTGCTGTTTGAAAGTGTGCGGGACATGCCGCTGATGTCATCGCCTTTGTTTGAAAGTGAGGAAACTTGAACTAAAGAAACATCGGCTTTAGAAGGTATAGAAGCAATTTATATTTGCTTTAACTGTCGCCTTTAGAAGCTTGGCCATCCTTTGGCATGTTGTCTCCTGCTTGAAGGCGTCTCCCTCCACAACATCTTCTTGCAGAAGATTCACACACGAGGTTTTTTACATACAGCTGAATTTATTGTTTTGTTTTATCTTCTACAACATAAGCTTTGTTAGCATTTTTTATTTTTCTTAGCAGATTAGCAGATCAGGTAGTATACTTTGCAATGCTTGCATATGTACTTTTGTTGTGCTTCACAACGCAAACAATTTTGCACATAGCTCTACAAGAGCACGATGATGTTAATGCTTTTCCTTTTATGTGTCTATGGTTGCAAAGCATGCCCCGGTTTAAAGGACCTCTCATTGCCATCATGGGAACCATTTAAATTCACCATGTTCAACTCTGTGCGACCACAAAATTGTTGTGTTATTTTGCTTGTATTTGTAGTAAATATATCTTCATACCGCAAATGTGTTGTTGTAAAATAATTAGGTGTAATAAATATTTATTGGACACATGAGTTATCGGTAGATTATATATTTCAAACGGATTTCTAAGAAACTGATTAATCTTAAATGATATGGTCAATCTGCTGTTTGAAAGTGTGCGGGACATGCCGCTGATGTCATCGCCTTTGTTTGAAAGTGAGGAAACTTGAACTAAAGAAACATCGGCTTTAGAAGGTATAGAAGCAATTTATATTTGCTTTAACTGTCGCCTTTAGAAGCTTGGCCATCCTTTGGCATGTTGTCTCCTGCTTGAAGGCGTCTCCCTCCACAACATCTTCTTGCAGCTGCGTGCCTTCATGGAATGGCCGGCACCGCATGATGGGTCGTTGCCCTCGTGTCAAGCGGTTTCTCCAAGAGTACGATCTGAAATACATTTCTTTAAAATTTTGTATTATTTCTCTAAAAAATGTATTATGTTGGGATTCTAAATCAAGGTTTAAAATAGCGCGCTAAAAGAAATGGCAGCGGCATCCTCTAGATGCAATGCACCATATATCGTGCTGCTAATAGCGTGCTATATTTCAAATAGCATTTTTTAAAAAGTAGATAAAGTCGAAAAATAAAGATTTTAGTTCAAAAGTGACAGATTCATACATACATAATCACATACAAAAACAGTTCCTTTAATTTTTCAAAACATCAATATTTCACGAGGTAATGATATTGTCTAAATTATTTACTAAGAATTATCAGTATTATCGATATTATCTTCAGATTCAGAAGAGGAATCAATAGATTGACGTTTATCACCGCAACAAATAAAAGGAAAATCCTTCTTTTCTTAACAAGGAAAACTCAAACCCTTGTATTAATAGGCTCTAAAAAATAGCGAGCTAACACTATGATGTTTTAACGCGATATTACATGCGATTTCGTAAATAGCGTCTTTACGAGTAAAATTACTAAAACTTAGCGTGGTCTGTCAGAATATGCTATACCGTGCTATTAGTGAAGAAATAACATGCTATTAGCGAAGAAATAACATGCTATTTTAAACCTTGTTCTAAATTGACAACATATTATCTTAGGATTCCGAAATTTTTAATATATTTTGTCCTCTATCAAGTGTTAGGTAAGTCTTTGGGCGAGCAGCCGATGGTGTGGATGATTGTGGCTGGTGGCATGGATGGCCGCGCATTAGATGGATGGAGGGAATGGATGGGGGTGTTCACGCAAATCGCGATGGGGATGAGGGGTATCAGCGGGTGGAATTTTTTTACGCGAGGCAAATATTTGTAATAGTTTATGGTTCCCGTGGTATCGGTTAAAGGGCTCAAAATTTCAAACCAAGCTTTTTTTCTTGCTTTCTTCTTGCAATAGTAATTGTTCTTTTATTCTTCTTTTATGATGCTACTTTTTTGGTACAATAAACATAATATGGTGGTGGAGCTTATACAAAAGTAGGCTTGAAGCAGGAGGCGGGGGTGGAGGCAGGTGGAGTGTATTGGTTCCAAATTTTGGGATATTATAAGCTAATATTTATTTTCTGTTCTTGCTCTATTCACACAATCATGTGATTATTTAGTTTAGGGCTGCGGTTACAAACATATCAAAAACACTATTTAGGATCTTCAGAACAAGATTTCTAATGCTAAGTTTTATGCTCTTGCAAATGAATATTTCCCTCGGGGCTTTTTTTTAACTATGGAGATTTATTGTTTATTTCGGTTTGGTCATTGTTGCCTTACAAAGTTCACCATGGATTATGTGAATGGATCATATCAAAAGTTCATAACAGATGCATCTACTAAAATAAGCTAAAACACTTCTGGTTTAAATTCTGTTCAGATTCTGCCACTCATCTCTCTCCTCCCATTGGCCTCACAAGCTGAGCTCCTTCCGACTCGTGGAGGGCTTGGTGGTCAGCGGCAAGGTAGGCAATGGATACCTCCCCTTCTCTCTATTTCTTGATGGTTACAAGAATATGTCTCAATTTGACATGTTACTTTGTGCTTTTGTTCTTTTTTTAATCTCAGGATCTGGTTTCTTCTTGCTAAGATGAGTGGTCTCACTCTCTGTAGGTTTCCGACAGCATGTTTGTTTTAATTTCTGACTCAACTGAAATTTGTTTATACCTGCAGGCAGTGGCATCTAAACCGGTCTTTTCTCTTACACCACTTGATGTGCAACTCATCCCGCGCTACAGCTGGGAAGGAAGGCCCCCAAGGCGAGTCATTTTTCACACCCTATGCAATATAAAATGATTGTTAGTTGCCAATTTTCATTAATTGCAGTAACACAACAACAGCAAACCATATTGGCCTTAGGTAGGTTTATCTAAACTTACAATGTATGACGGTTATTTCTTTTACTGTAGGTTTTGCAATGTATGTGTGTATGGCATATTGGCCTTCTCAGGAGTTGCTTTCTGGATTTGTTCGCTGCTCTATGGATCTATTATTTCAAGAAATGATGATATACGGTGACTTATCTCGCATCATCTTTGGCCTTTTAACCGCTTGATTTGAATTTTTAAATGGAGTCCAATAATATCCCTCCGTCTTAACATGCCACCCATTTATCATGCGTGGTGTGTAATTTAAGAGGGAATGAGAGCATGACATGTGCATTCCTGATTACAGGGTGTTGTCAAGTATATCTTTATTTATACACGTTTCAATACAATAAGTTATATGTGGTGTGTAATTTAAGAGGGAATGAGAGCATGACATGTGCATTCCTGATTACAGGGTGTTGTCAAGAATATCTTTATTTATACACGTTTCAATACAATAAGTTATATGCTCTGTGTTAGCAGTTTATTGGTTCCATTTCATTCTGTATACAATGTTTTGTAGTAGGCTCCTTGACTAGGGGTAGCTAAAAAACCTCTTTGGCTATATACATGATGTGATCTTCGTAAGATATTTTTTCAGATTACTGAATGTTCATTGATCTTTCTTTATGCTTCCCATTGCTATTTTCAAAGTATGGATGCTTAGTTTTCCATTGTTTGTTTAGAGCATTTAGGAAAACTTCTATTTTTGCAGGCTAGGTGCATATGTAATGGATATTCTGGCCCGGATCCATTATTCATGCCACACTGGGGTGAGCTTCTCTCGATCTTTCAGCGTAATTGTGGTCCCTCTCTCACTGTTGCCATATGCTATGGTTTTTAGTTTTGATGGACTGATTACTGAATCTGGCTCCGAAGCATATAGAATGTAAACTGAGTTTTGAAAGGTATTCTTGTGAATAGGTGAAGTAGAAAATTGGGGTGAACCGATGGATGGCTTTAGTTTGTCTGTGTTTTCATTCCGATGTAACGTATTTATCGACAGCTTCTTGGCCAATACATTTCCAAATTAATACATTAAGTGGTTTTATTGTTTACAGGGAACCTTGGTTCTTTTCCTTGGCCCAATTGTATTGTGCTTGCTTAGCTGATCATAGCTCTGCAAAACTAGGCCAAATATAGTTTGATTTACTGGAAAACTCGCATTGAAATTAGATAATGGTTCCTTGCACACCACTTTGTTTTCTCCGGATGTCATATAATAATAATAGCTACACAGTTCAACATGATGCCATATAGATCTTGATAAAATCAATCTCCGGAAGAATTTTTTTCTCTACAGAAATCTAAAGGCATTATATAAGCATGTGTTATTCTAAGTTTAACCAGAGATGAACCTTTTCTATTTGGAACAAGTAGCGATGTTCATGTAGTAGTGATCAAGATAAAAGTTTATTCCTCTTTGTTTCAAGGGTGTGGTAACCTTTTCATTCTAAGAGTTTTATGTGCCAGATGCTCTTAGCCATCATTCTACTGTGCATATAAGAACAGGTTGTGGGTGAGGTTATAATGCCTGTGAGGTCATATAGAAGTTCTGTTGTCTATTAATTGATCTGCTTGCTATTTTAGGGTTCCTTACCCGAGGTACTCATCATGTTGGGTATACTCCTAATCTGATTTGCTATTTGATCATGCTGTGCATTGTTTGATCAACCCTATTAGTCTGAACATCCGACACTACGTTGTTTGGATGATGCACTTCAATTTCCAGAAACTCGGTCTCCTATTGTTCTCATCGTGACCTTTTTTAATATCTTGATATAATATTTGTTTCTTATATATATCTTAGGGTAGAGCAAAGTCTTTGTTTGAACCCTTCTACTCTATCGAAAGGTTGATTCCTATTTGGTTGTTCAATGGTATTAACTAATTAAGCTCCTTAACAGGGATAAGTTAATTATAACTTCATATTTCTATTTCCTTTGTCCCGTGCCAAGACACACCAATTGTGATATATTTGCTGAAGTTGGAGCAAGCATATACTATTATGAATATATACTGAGCGAACACATAGGTATTGTATATGAGGTTCCATTATACTGCTTTCAGCTTCATGAGATGATGTGTGATTAAACAAACACTTGTGCAGTAGTTGTGGCGCTTAGAGCCATGCTATTATCGTGCTTCACCTTCCCTTTATATGTTTGTATCTTTTTTTATACACTGTCTTTGCAGTGAACTTTTTAATCACATGCAGCTGTTTCTTCTGTAGTGTGATCTTTTCAGCTCAAGAGCTCTTACCAGACCAATATCTTTATGCGCTAGACATTGTCTACTGACAGTATGTGAAGATAGTGAGGATTGCTACCGGTGCATAGCCGCTTGCGCTGGATAACGAATGAGCACGGATCAGAAGCTGCTTTCAGTCAATAGAAAATCTGTGTTGCCCGGCTGCGCGTTCGGTTAATATGGTTAATTCGGTTCGGTAAATACGGTTTTTCGGTAAATACGATTTCAATACTTCGGTAAATACGGTTTCGTATAAAAATACGGTTCGGTTTCGGTAATAACCATATTAATTCGGTTCGGTTTCGGTAATAACCAAATTAACCAAAGTTGACGCGAATTTTTGAATAACACTTATTTTTTATGGACATATATTTCGTTTCCATATTTTTAACGACCAAACTGATTATCTCACGGGAGACAAAAATGACAAATAATGAAAATACGACCAAATTAAAAATTCCTGCAAAAATCAAACTGAACTCACGGCCTATCTAGCCTTTTATGTAAACTACTACACCCAAACCACCACTCTGTAGTTCCTTTCCTGTCTATCATGCACTTCTAAACAAATAAAAATGTTTACGTGAATTAGGGATGGGCCTGGAAAGCAAAATATTTGGCGTTGCCCCATGCTTCGGTTTTGCTTCGGTTAACCACGGTTTTTCGGTTTTTAACTGAATTAACCGAGTTGTGTATGGTTAGCACTTTTGCTAACTGAAACCTAACCATAAAACCATAAAAACTGAAATTCGGTTGCGGTTAGGTTTTTTTCGGTTCGGTTTTCGGTTTCAGTTCGGTTATGTGCAGCCGGAGTTGCCCGAGACCAAACTCAGGGATGGGGATAGAGTTGAAGTGAGGTTTTCTTTGCATATTAGCTAGAATAATTTATCAGGTTAAGTTTGTACATAATGAGACCATCCGGTAGTAATTTTGCTGTAAATATAAGTTTTCATGCAATAAATTCAATTTTGAATTGGTACCCGCCTCCTGATTTTGTACATAGTGTTATTGCCTGTGGGACAATGATATTGGACATTCTCCAAATTTCCATAGAATTTACATGTGAATTCCACCAGTCTTGCTTTTGCCTTTGTGCTGGGGGCGAAGTTGTGATAACCTTGAAGCCCATCTATAATAGTTTTTGGTTTACGTGGTACCAACTGGTTCAAAATTTTGAACCAAACTTTTTATCCCCATGCGCGCAATAAGTACAAATAAAGCTAAATCTTATAGTTTAGATTCTGCCTTGATTTTGCCATTTGCGCGATAGCGCAACGGGTCATCTAGTACAAATATAACCCCATGCATACTCCAGCCTTAACCAGAATCATGTTGAGTAGGTAACAACGGTGTAAGAATCATACTGGCCCATATCTACTATCTTCAAGGCTGATGTATGCATAAACTTCAGAAACGCAACTCCTGAACCAGCCAGAAAATCTAACTATATCAAATCAAGGACTGCAAAATAAGTTTCTTAAATCATAAGCACCAGGTATGCTTACACAGTTGTCTGTAGCATGTTTATCATGAGTTACCACTTTGCAGTTTTGCAAAATGTGAAGGTCAGCCTATATGCCATCACTGCACTAAGGCATACGGTATATTTGTAGTGACTACCACCACATCTGTTCAGCTATGACTGTGTGTAAAAAAATCTTAATTTTCTATATCTCCGTTCCAATGACACCAAATTGATATTTTGTCGCATAGTGCTTAATCGCTAGCCTTACGTGTAGCAAATCCTTTCACGACATATTGTCAAGTTACGATTGGGAATAGTCCTGTAGCAGCCATAAACATGGCATACCATACCACTCACAGGTACATGGGAATGGGGCACAAGATCAGCAAGACACAAACCTGACTTTCATGTTGATGCGTTTGATCCTCCTTGTTGTGGAAGCGTGTCAATCAACAACAGTCGGTCCCTAGCATTGTAGTTACCAGCAGATGAGAGCAGCAGTATGTCAGCCTGCTTGTCTCCTCGTCCTTATACTGGAAGACTCCATCTATTGCTCCGGGTTGACGCCGGCAGCATCAATAACTCAAGGAGGTCGGCGCTACAGACTGAGGTCCACGGTGGCGCTGCCAAGCTCTCTGTAGTCCTTCTTCAACTTACTGCACCCGAAGCACCCTAGAAAAATAAATAATCCACCGTCACTGGTACAACTAAGGACTAGATCGAGGCTGGAACTTACTGCATGCCGACAAAGCAACATCTTTCTCACTCTCATTGTGCCCTTGTTGAGCTTCCAGATTCCTTCTTGTTGCCGAAGAGCACCGAGCAGCTGGAGCTTTGCTGGGAAAGCCGTGACGGCAGTCAGTACGCAACAAGCAGGCACCAGGAGGTGCGGCCACGGAGAGCTACAATACGTTATTAAGCAAACCTTTATGCAAATAGAAATAGACCGAGTAGTAAGTAGCATGACGAAACAAAACAGAAGATTCCAAGCACTATCACCGTCCAAATCATTTGCCTATATAAAAATCTATGCATGGGCGGAAATAATCCAATATGCTCTGAACCATATAATGCACAAGAAAAACCCTACACTCTCTATGCATAATAAGCAGCAAACTGTTAAAAAAATAGCAGATCAATTTTCTGTAGATGTAATGCCTATTCACACAACAAATTTTAATTGAGTGAGTTAGATTTGTATCCATACATGCATGATTCTCTTGGCCACTACCCTGACAACAACGATCTTCATCTGGATTGCCACGATCTCTTTCACTAGCGAAAGCGGCTCAAATACAATGACCGCACCCAGTCCATTCACAAGCTCGGGCTTCAACTGTTTCTGAACCTGCACAAGCAAACATATATGTAACAGCCAGCTGAAAAATAACTACTTTATGCAACCTTTATAGGCACAGTTTTGGATTCACAAGCAAACCTGATTCATGACAAGGTTCCGTGCAGTTTGCATTGTAATTTCTCCGCGTATTCCTGCTAGAAGGTGCTCTGACCCCAGATTTGAGGTCATGTTGATAATGGTATTCTTGCAATCTACTACCTGCCTTTGCCATCGGTCAACATACCACCATCAAGGATCTGGAGAAAAATATTCAACACCAAGGAATCTGCCTGTCTTCACCTCATTGAGTCGGATGACAAGATCCGCACCTTCTCAGTCAGTTGTCCACCACCTTGATGGTCATAGGAGCTTTAACATGTTCCAACACAAGAGAAACATTAAGATCAGACAGACTAATCGAAGACTTCGAATGATATGGTAATGTAGTGGTGTTGAAATAGAGAAGACAACCCTAGAGAGGCTCCAGTGAGACGCCACAGATCCAGCCCTAATGTATTCAGACATGTCAATGCGCATCAACATCTTCCCACTATAAAATAGCTGTTCGGCTAGAGCTTTTGCTAGCTCTGTTTTTCCAACATCAGTCTAGCCCAAAAAGAGTTATGAGCCTATTGGTTTGCCAGGCTGATCTAGGCCAGTCCTAGAACGCAACACTGCCTGCACAACCTTATAAACCGCTTCATCCTGGCCAACTTCTCGCTCATGCAACCTGGCCGCTAGGTGGATCAACTTATCCTTCTCCCCTTGATCAAGAGTGGCGACAGGAATTCCAGTACATCTGCTCACACCCTTCAAATCACAACAATGGGACATGTGTGAAAATCACATCACACTGATTAACCAATGGACACAAGAATCAATAGGAAGAGAATGCCTACTTGTGCAAATTCATCGGGGCTAGCAATTGCTTTGTTCACTGCATTTGGGGAGGTAGTTAGCACAGTGTTCAGTTCCTTTTCTTGTTTTCCAATCTGTACCATCCTTTTGGCTACAGCCTCACATGCCTCATCGATCAGATCGACTGCCTTATCAGGAAATTGACGACCTACAATACAAACAGCAATAATATCCATTAATTTTACAACATACATTCTTGCCACTCATGAATGCAACTCGGTAGAAAAGAAACATTGCAGCGCATGTTGCCCGATTAATTTATACATACGGCATTGTCATGAATTTTTTTGATCCTTCACCATGATTTATAATTTATTTTGAACTAAAGTACTCAATTCAATAAGACTACTACATGGCTAATGCAACACAATTTTGGAATTGTTTTAACTTAATGTATCTAATGCAAGATGGCTACCCCACAACACTCTAAACACGATTTGTAAATTATTTCAATTAATGTATCCAGTGCTACAAGGAACACCACAGGAGCCATGTAACACAAATTTATAATCATTTCATCTTAATGCATCTAATTCAGCATGGGACTCCACAACGCCATAAATACAAGTTATAATCATTTGGACTTAATTCATCCAATGTAACATGGGTACTCCACAACGCTTTAATGTGATCGGCTAATTATTCTCGATTTTCAAACTGCATAACACAACCTTTACGCGGATAGGCCTCTTACCATAAACATGAACCTGAAATCAAAATGAAGTTCTGTAGATACCGAAATCTAAACTCCTATATCCCCCACTTGAAACTAAAATAAAGTCGATAATTCTCAACTTGAAATTAGCATCAAACACTATGTTACATTCACAGTAGCACTAACAAATGATCATGTAGCTAGAACTGCATATGCCCATGGACGATGAACCTCACACTAGTTCTCATTACGTGACTGCATACTGACATGCATCTTTCTAGGTGCTAAACAGATTTGTCCATTCTAAATTGCATAAACAATTATTCAGAGCAAGTAAAGCAGAACTCATGTTTCCTCTGAATTCGCTCTTACACATCACACATACACACGGTTAATGAAGACATGACACAACACAATATAGTCGAGAATCGGAAAATTTGCAGTAACAACAACAAAAGTGGACGAATTACACATTGAGTACTAGCTAGTATCCCTCCTGGACAAGAGAAGAGACCGAATTATTCTCATCTCAGTAGTTAAAAAATCATAGGAAGCTAGCAGTCATCCACCACGCTGGGGTTCAACGGCCGGAGCAGATCGGAACACCTACAGGGGACAAAAACCGGAGCTCACCAGAGAGGGTTCGAGGCTGAGACATCACCCACTGGATAGCGAGGATGGATGCCTCATCGACACGAGCAGCAGCAGCAGCAGCATGACTCGCCGGAAAGATGTAGCAGAAACACCCTTCCTTCCTGCCGGTGGATCCAAATATGCTAATTTGAGATATAGTTTCGGCAGGAAAAAGGATAGCGAGCAATGGAACCGATTTGAGCACGAGGGGAGGGTGAAAATTCGACCTTGATGTCGACGAGGTCCTCCAGAACGGCGGCGTTGGCGGTGGTGCTTAGGAGCGAGCTCCCGCAGGTCGGCGCGCACGGGCACGTCTACGGAATCCCTGCGGTATGGCGATCCCGCGAAGACGCCGGCCAAGCAGCGCACGGCCGAGTACTGAGCTCGCGCGCGGCGGCGACTTTGGAGGCGGCCGGTGACAGGGGATTGCGAGGCCTCGACGCGCAAGGCTGGAGCTTGTGAATGGACGGCAAGGCCCAGCCAAAGGAGAGCCAAACAGCGAGGACGGGCCTTGTCGTCCTCGACGGCGGCCAGCAGGCCCGAAGCTAGGGTTAGCTATAACCCGAGATTGGGGGATGTGGCGTAGTCGAGGAAATCGGCCGGGGATGAGGATCTGTAGCTTCGCCGGCGGGCTGCGAGGATGGGTAGCCGGCGACGAGCGGCGCCGTAGAGGTTCTCGGAGAAAGGGGGAGAAATGGCTCAAGAAGAAGAAGATGGATCGACAAGGGAGGCTTGTTGGGACTTTGGGGGGTCTACGTACTACTCAACATTAAACCCAACATTAATTTCGTGCAGCCATCCGTCGAGGACATCACATGAATTGGGACTGACTACGCGTGCGTCTCACAAGGGAGTGGAGTAGTACACTATTTGTTCAACAGAATTGATTCATACTTTGGATGTCATCGTCGATCAGTCGATGTGCAGCATATTGGGCTTTGTCGTCTTTGAACGACCGACTTGGTCAATAGAACAAAATTAAAATTGTTGTTCATGTGCTCATCACCGCCCATTTTTTCACAAAATTGTGAAACAAATTTGAAACATAATTGAAACATAACTGAAACACTAATATTTTTGTGAAACAAACCATAGTAACGTCAGCAATGATGTCATTAGTTTCACTTTTTGTCAGACTGTTTCACAATATTTTCCATGTTATCACTTTAGTTTCATAAAAATTTCACTTGTGTTTCAATTATTAGTTTTATATTAGACAAATGTCAAAAGCCTCACCAATCTCAAAGCAGAGAGTGAACGGTGGATTGGACTCCTTTACCTACCGGCGCCGGTAAATTCGCCGCGTTGCGCCCTCGTCTTGCTCAACGTTGATGTTATCATGCCTCTTTGAAACGACGTGTTCAAAGTCAAGTACGTCCGAGGCTACCTTGACCATGGTTGCCGGCAACATGTTCGATCGTTGGTGAGGTCATCATGATCGGTATGGATGACATTATGCATTAGTCGTAGGCTTAGCCACCAAACTATATTAGCTCTCGACCGTCATCACCCTGCACCGCTGGAAATCTTTTCTCTTGCAGCAGTAGGTGCGTTGCGATGCCTCGGCTTCATCTACCGACAACTCTTCAACATGCATGTGTGCATGCTACACATGATGCTAGACACCATGACTACATTGTATTGTCTTGTGGATTGCTCTCTTCTTTTCTCGCACAAGCCAGGCGGCATGATTCCCGTGGAAAATATCAATTCTTTCTTATAAATAAATCCCCTAGAAAGTTATCAATTAATACAATCATTTTCATAGTTACATGATATATTTCTATTGCTTTTCTTATGGTCATAATATTTTGGAAACTCATAGCCCACCGAGTTGTCTTCCTCTTGCTCTGCTGGTCGTCGACATCCCGTGATTGAGTACACTTGCCATCATAGATAAGTTCACGGTCACACTAATCCTTCTCCAGCTCCACAAGATCGTCACCGACGCATATTCTTGATCCCACAATGATTTTGGGCATGAATATGCCAAGTAAATTTCAACTCATCTAAAAAATAGTAAATTTCTAGCAAAAGAGAATAAATTGGCCACAAATTTGACATCTACCATGTACGCGTTTTTTAAGTTTCAACTACTAGTACTCCTACTTTATGCATGTACCGAGAAGACACTCGTGCAGTGTGGTACTACATACTCCAATTACAATAATGCTATACTTACGGGCTGCTAGTTACGAAATTTACTTACGGGCGCATCGTGCATTCAAGTCATTGGCTAGAGTTCATGCGGCAGTTCCTGAAATACCTCGTGGGGCAGCTGTGTGCATGACACATCATCCCGTAAGTCAATCCCGTAAGATTTGTCCCGTAAGTGTAGCATTGTTGCTCCAATTAAATAGCATTGGGAAGGTAGAAAGCATGAGCTGCTAATTAAGTAACATCGGCGCATGCACATGCATAACTAGCAGTGATAGCATAGTTATGTCTGGCGGGTCCTATGCAATTGACTTCTAATTTTGCCCCATGTAATCACGTTGAGTGCAAGGTCCGAGAGAAGACACTGTGGACGGTGAGTGCATGCATGCATCCATATAATCACGTTGTCATTAGCTAGTACTTCATGCAAAAATCAGGTATACTCATACACGGAGTATTACTCCAGCAGCCACATGATATGTTGCATGCAAAAGCTACAACAGGAGAGTTATTAGTCCCGCTCCTCTGTCGTCTCCTCCAGGCAGGGGAGCAAAATCCTAGCTCCTCGCCCGCCTCCTCGTCGCCTACCGAGGCCACCGCCGGCTAAGCCGTGCGCCGCCAAGGACGGTGGCGGCGAGGATCTATGCCTCTCGGGCTCCCGCATGGCCGTTTCGGAGGGAGGAGGACGCAGTTCCTGCCGAAGCACGCGGCAATGGAGGAGGACACAGGGGACACGACGATCAACTTCTGGAAGGACCCGAACGGCGAGTCGTGCTGCATCTGCGGGGAAGAGGACGCGGAGGAGAAGCACGGCGAGCTCGCCTGCCCCTACGACTACCTGGTGTCGCCGGCCGGGTACGTGCCCTGCAGGGCGAGGCGCGCCGTCTGGAGGGAGGACGGGGACGCGCCGTCCGGCCACCGCCTCTTCCTGCGGCGCTTCGTGCGCGTCACCAACCTGCCGGAGTGCTGCCCCCGCCCGGCTCGCCTCGCCGCGCTCTTCGCCCGGTTCGGGCCGCTGCGGATGTGGCACGTCGCCATGGACGCCCCAGCGGTGTGCAAGGGCTTCGCGTGCGTGGTCTTCGAGCGCCGGGAGGATGCCGAAAAGGCCATTGATGAGCTCAACTGCTATGACTTTGACGGCCGTAGCTTGCGGGTAGACTGGTTTTATCCCAGCGCGTGACTGAATTCAGCTACGAGTAATAATAAGGAGGTGGTCAAACTTTGGCATCATCAGTAGGCAAACACTAGGCTACATTCGATCGGCAGTAACCCATCAACAATTTTTTTAGAGTATGTAGCATTAGTCTTCAATATTTTTTCTATAGATTGTTAAAGTTGCGAAATTATGTAGCAGACAGCTACAACAGATATCCGAATGTAATTTCTGTGTATATTGCATTTTCAAAAATGCGGCATCGTGTTGTAATAACTTTTTGCAATACATTCATCAATTTTGCCTTAGGTATCTAACATTACGCGACTACATATGTAATATTGGTGCAATCTCTTCGTAGCATAGGTAGCAAGAATTGCCGAAGCACTTTTTTCCATACTTACACATCAAAAATTATACACACATGTAGCAAATCACAAACACAATATGGAACATCGAGAAAAATTCCTCAAAAGTTGACCTTCTCTGGCCACCCCGCAGTGTGCTCATGAGCTCACCATCCCCTTGGTTCTCCTAAGGGAAATCAGCCTCGCCAGTACCTCTGGCCCTCACCCCACTATACTTCTTGTTGCGACAAGTATCACACGAGATGGAGACCACCTCCAGCTAGTTTTCCTGCACGACGCTGAGCCATGTGTAGGATGCACATTGCACGTACTTCCATTTCTCCAAGGTAGAATTTTTTTAAAGAGATTTTGCTACTCTTTTCCTAATCTCGTGGAGTTTCCCTCATCTGATTGATGCATCAGATGTACGTTCGAGCCCGTTCGACCTCACCATCTTGGCCCAACGTCCAGGGGTTGCAATAGGGAAGTTGGTTGGTAACTCGGCGGCGATCTCATCGACGGTATGCTCGGTCGTACTATCGCGAAATGCAAGTGATATACGATAGGTCGATGGCGACACGGCTCCTAGCAAGAAGTCGACGAGCTTGCACTCTTGGGCGTCCGTTCCCCTGAGCCCACGGACACTGACCTCCCGGAGAGAGTCCAGGCTCATCTTCTGGTTCGCGCAAAGGGCGCGACCCCATTGGTACTCTCCTCGATGTGGAGAGGCACTCTGCTGCAAGTGATCGAAGAATATCAAAAATCATGCAAACAACATCGTTGACATACATATATATAGCTCCGTCCGTTTTAAAATTAATTTGACTCAACTTTGTTTAGATGCTTATGCATCTAGACGCGCTTTTACATACATATCTAATTTAAAGGACGTGGCTAGTTCTCGATCGACCCTTCAACTAACTTAAGTTTCAATCACCGAATTTCATGTGTAACTTATGTGTAGTTGGGATAAATGTATATCTAATTTGCATGTGCAAATCTAATGGTTTACGAGTTGAGCTAGAACTAACTTAATTCACGTACGGGTTCACCTAGAACACTGCCAGTAAAAAAGGTCATTTGAAAATGGAGGAACTACAAATTCATGAGCCGACGTATGATCAACTTACTAAGACGGTGATGCAGTATGGGGCGGAGTCGACGTAGAGAGTCGTCACGCTCGGGACACGCGAGAGGAGGGACGCCAGGCACGGCACGACGTTGGCATGGATCCCCCAGCGCACCGTGAGAGAGAGCACGGTGACACGAGGCAGCTTTGGGACGTAGGTCATCAGGTCCTCGCACGAAGACGAAGCCATCTCCTCCGGGCCTAACCAGTTGAGGAGAGTCATCTCGTCCGGCAGAAGCAAGTCCAGCTCGAGGTATTCCGTGGTGAGGGAGCAGGCCTGCAGGGAATCGAACGGAACGAGTTGAATAGCTTTGTCGGTAACGAGATCGAACTAGGTATCGTGATACCGATGATGTCTCGGATGAGTATCGATGTCAAAGTAACAAATGGAATGTAATACAATGTAATGGGTTCAAACGATGATTACATCTTCGTAGAATTCATAGGGGTTGCTATTGTTCTCCACAACACCCTGGCAATCATTGATCAGAGAGAGATGTCTCGATCATGTATGTGTTATTCTCGAACCTTTGGAAAACACACTTAAGGGTTTATTATTTTGGATTCATCGTAAACGCCGGAAAATAGAGAAGAGAGAACCGAAAAGGGTTCCGGGAGTATCCGAAGGATGTTCGGAGTGATACGAGTGGTGTCTCGGATCATCAAGAGTTAAATAATATGTATTATATAGTAAATAAATGAATTAATATTAAATATATGTTTATTTATTAATAAAAAGGTGCAACCCACCTCAATGGGCCCCTCCCGGAGGGAGGCCCATTAGTTGGTCGGCCACCCCATGGGTTTTATGGGCGGGCGGCTATGGTTTTTAGGGGGGGGGGGGGGGGGGGGCATGGGCCTTTATAGGGCCCAGCCGGCCACCCCTCTCCCATGCCCCTTTTTAGTCCCACACTTTCCAAGGCATGAACTCCACCCCTCCCCTTCCCCATATATATAGTGGAAGGATTTGGAGGAGAGGAGTAAACACAAATAGGGTTGAGGGAAAAGGAGACCCCTTGGGTGCCTCCCTCTCCTCTTCCCCTCCCTCTGTAGTTCCCTCTCCACCAGTGGTTCCTCGAAGAGCTGCACATGGGGTGAGTACTTCCCATATTAGGGTGTAGAAACATCTAAACTTTGGGCAATTAGGCATGGATAATGAAGACCAAACGACATCAATTGGGAAGCATACCAAAGAGTCTGAACAACCAAGCTAACACATAGTTGATATATAAGCATTAGACTCTGTACTGTACATATACTCAAAAGAGGTAGCACCAAATCCCTGGTCTATCTAGATGTATAGGCCAGTGAACAGAAGCAGAAATTCAGAAAATAAGCATCCAATTCACTGAATAATATAATATTTTACAAACAGAAAAGGATATCTGAATAAGTGCATACAACCGTACCTGACATGCCTTCGCTTGCAAGTAAAGATATAATCAGAATTCCATCGGTACAAATGGAAAATATAGTTAATAATTTAGCCTTTTCCCCCCTAAATCCAATTGTCTCTAGCATAGAAGAAAAAAAAGGGACAAATGAACTCACCTGATCGTCCATGTTCGTGCAGCTAGCATGTGTCGTCCACGACCTCAAACTTCCGTCTGCAAGATTTGTTCAATAGCAGGATGGGAACCTCGACCAAGAGAAGGACGGTGCCTATGGCTGCAACCCGAGCTGTGGTCACACCTGCAGCACAGTTGGCCGCTGCTCTGCACCTCCTCGTCGTCAAAATCCAGGGCCCTATATTGCTTCCAGCAAAGGATGGATGGATGGATGTGGATTAGAAAGACAAACAAAAAGAGCCAGTTTCTTCCAGCACCCGTCGATGCACACATACATGGAATCAAACCTATGCTTCCAAAATAAATACGCAAAAGGACAAAACCAAGCCTAACCACATATACATACCTCATGGTCTCCTGCCGCCGACAGATAACACACCGCTCGACCAACAGATTGAGATGAATCTACCAGTCTTGCCCTCGCGCTCAAGCTGGTCGGCCATGGTGCTCCCTCTCCTCTCCTCGACAAAGTCAAAGTCTAAGTCATAGTCACACGCGCCATCCGCACGCGGTGTTTAACAAGTAACCCATATATATAGAACTGAGGGAGACTTGAAACAAAATGTGAGATACCGGTGGATGTGATAAAAGATGGATGAACGGTTCAGATCAACTATGCCACGGATCGCTGACTTGGCAGTGGGTCTTGTTAATCAAAACGTCTCTCGGTAGATGAGACGAGAGCATCTTAATTGCTACTTGGAAATTGATCCCATTTGCTCTATTAATTGCAGCTGTGGACGGACTGGGAGTGTTGCATGGTGACTAGGGAAGTGGAAAGCTAGCCTTAATTAAAAAAGCATGCATTGAGACTCATGGGTCATTTCTCCTAAGAGACTCCTTTCGTACTCGTAGCCCCTTAGCCTTAGCCATGCATTCTCAGAAAATAAAATACTAGAAAGCATGCATGCAGACTTACATATGGATCCTGAGTTCTTCGTGCCAGTTGCCATTTCCCTCATGACTCCAGCTCTTAGGCAAACCTGTGCATTCTTCCCTGCACCAAAGAGTTGCAACACGAGCGTCGCCGTTGGTCAGGGCGAAAGCCGGTTTTCGTATATCGCTCGTCCGTGGACTCCTATTGTTGGTCAGGGCCAAAGCCTGTTTTCATATATCACTCGTCGGCATCGTGTCCACTCCCCGAAGTCGCCTGATAATCCCCACATACAACCTTTGTTGAACTTAATATATATGGTATTGGCAACATCCACAATGAACCTTATTTTGGTAAAATTTTCTAGTGTTTTATTTTTGAAAGTTTTTTAACACCTCTATTTTAGAACTTGGCTTAGTGACCCTTATAATTCCCTCAGCATCTGCTTAATGAGACATGGATAGCTAGAGACACACGTACTAGTACGTGATTGCCAGCCATGCCTGCAACCAAGACAACTAGACAACCAGATGTTCGGAAATTTTGACATCAAATTTACTGTTTCTTTGACATTTGATCACACGACAGAATAATGGATAATAAAAGAGATATAATGTGCAGAAAGCATAACTCTTGTGCTATTTTAAATACACAATTCAAGCACAAGTTTCGATCATGCCATTCAGCGCCTTGAAACACACAAGATGACCAAGTAGCTTGTCTCTCATAAGATGCTCCATGCCAATTGATCTAGCACTGGTAACCTAAGATGAAATAGAAGTGCAAATAACCCACTGTATCAGTCAATCCCTAAAGCTCACTAGTAGCTAACCGGCTGCAACATCGGTGGAAGAAATAAACAATGAAAGCATGATTGGCCAGCTGGAACCGCATGCCTCCCCACATCTTTGCCAACTGGCCACACCTCCGATCCACTACTCCCCTACACAACAGCTCGTGCTTCCCTGTGTCCACCTCCAAAGCATTGGTTGGTGGAACCAAGGCTCAGCGGCTTGACCGTCTGTCCATCACCTCCATGACAGCTGACCAAGACAAAATACATCAATATGCAAGAAGCAGGACAAGCAACAGGACATGGCATCTCCTTGACAATTAGGACATGGAAAAGAGAAACGAAGGATAATATATTCAGTATGTCATCCACAAATCTTGCATTGACATACAAATAGCTCAACCGGAGAATCACATAACATGCAAGTTGTGTTCTTTTATGCTATTAAAAGGAAAACATACATTATCCTACTATCACTACTACTTCAGCAAACTGCTGTTTACCATCATGAGATAGGACCATACATTAAAAAAAAGACAATCCATGCTGAAATTCTAATACCAGTTTACCATCATTACCATCATCCAAGTAAATCAACATGTGACAATAATGTCAACAATACTATTCTTCCAGGGAAGAATATTAGTTTCTAAATCAACACAACAATAAAGATACACCTACATGTTCTTCTATTTATCAATCAAAAGAACAAAATATTTATGCTCCAGGAAAGCAACTTCATTTAAATATTCCAGACTTCCGTAACTAGCTACCATACTGGAGGCACCTACAAGACCATCGTGCAATGATAGGTGCCTCTCAGCACATAGTTCTAAGAAGTTGTTGCATCATAACCAGAGTTGTCATAATATGTCTAGATAATACAGAGCTACTCACACAATTACGTACATACTAGTATTACTAAACGCAAATCCAGGGATCACCACGAGAAAAAATATATGCAACCATCAGTCACCCAAGAGCATATGTTTCGATTTTTAAAAAAGCATCATTTAGACAAAATTGTGAACTGTTGTTTCTACTCTTGAAACATCAATCAAACAAGCTCTCCTACAGCCACAAAGTTGTGCTGGTAATAATGAAACCATCCATGAAACTAGGGAACTAGCATCTGTGTGTCTAAACAATGAATGTCAAGAAAGGAAGTTATTGTTGTGAAAAAAGATTAACTCCGCCTAAACTATGGATACTAGTACGTTAAACCTTGTCGCTAAATGACCACCAGACAAGTGATAGACGGATTGCAAAACTTCAAATACATATAGGTAATACTGCTGGTAATAAGCCCGGTTGCACAAGTTCATCAGATGGACCATTTAAAATCCACTCTCACTCCACTTTACTCCTGGTCCATAACAGCTTAGAAAACGTTCTAAAAGAAGGAAAGGGCAGGGAATCTGTCAATCCATCACAAAACAATCAATCAAGAGTCAACTCTTGATTCATCATACAAAAACCGAAATAATTATATGCCATGACATGTCTTCTCTAATGGTTAGTAAGCAACTGCAAATTCACTCCTTCAATGCTATATGTTTAATAAGTTGCCACTACATATATTGGTTGAAACGCGCACGAAGTAGAAAACACACTCAGCTAGTCAGAAAACAACAACAACTTCTGTATTTTACCACGGATAACAGCTAAAATAACGGTAGCCTTCTGGACCAAACATGATCCTTGTGGCAAACGGAGCAGCAGGAAACACATAGCAAGAAACCGGCATGCTATCATCAATTCAAATGGATACATGTTGCTCTCGTTTTTTAGCATATCATACGACTAACTATGAGTATAATGATTTCAAAAAGTAAAGTATAATGATTTCAAAAAGTAAAGGCCATCGTGGCCTCCTAGTTTGGCAAATAAAAAGGAGAGTTTCTATAACCAGCAACCGCAGATCACAAAACCTAATACTTATGATAGACAATAGCCATTATACCCATAAACACTAGAGCCAGTAGGTACCAATGTACCAAAATAAGCCTAAATAATGTCATTGACCACAACAACGAATACAAGGCATACCAGTGAGCCAGTCAGCCTAGGCATACCAGTGAGGCAGAAGCAGATACCTGCCTAAATAGTTGACTCGAAAAAGAGGCCAGCTCCAGCTCCACTTCTTCTGTGCTGCTGCTGCATTAGTGTGTGCTGCCTAATCTCCTCTTCTCAAATGCCACGGCAGTCAACTGCTGCCCCATGTACAGCCCGAGCGACTACCAGGGGATGAAGAAGCTCAGCTCGACCATAACCTGCACGGCAACAAACATAGACAAATTAACCTCCATGGCACAAGAAATGTCGTAGCATTGCGAATTATATCAATATCACAAGTACAAGTGAGTGGATTTCTCACTAAGAGAAGGAAATGATATTGCTACAAATGATTTCAGCACTTTAAGGGCAGCAGCACATGCATCAATTAGGGAACATAATTCATCTTATGCAGCATTGTGTTGAAGCACAAAAAGGCAACCAACTAAGCCACTTGGATCTAGTCCAGATCAGCTCCACACTATAGCAATACCCAATTTGTTGAGTTCCTATTTGAGAATCAAGAAACCGATGGAACAACAACATAAAAACTGAATGAATGACCTGCTGATTTACGTTCCATAAGAGAGGTATTTTTTACCATGAGCATTCTAGCCATGAAATCATCTACCACACATTCAGATTAGAAGCTCGCACAGCTTTCAATCAAGTACATCTCAGAAATATCATTGAAGGTGTTATGACCGGTTTGGCCTGTAGCAGGAGGAAGCCCATTAGTGGGCCTAAATTAGGGGCTTAGCCCATTTATCCTTTTCATTAGCTTATTTATACTGCTGTAAAACGTACGTGAGAAACCAGGCAATAAACTGATCTTATAGATCGTTACTGCCGACTCCTTGAGGAGTCGGTCTTCCCTGCCCTAGCCGCCGCTTCTTCCCCTTGCGCCGCCTTCCTCTCCCTTGTCCAGCACACTTCCACCCCTACAATCTACGCCCTAGACCAGGTAGACTAGCTGACTCTACCATTTTGGTATCAGAGCCTCCTTTCCGGAGCCGGCATACTCGCGCTTTGCGGAGCCTTCCGCTGGCCGCGCGGAGTACCCCGGCCAGGGCGCCGCCGGCCCAACCCCCCACGCTACGCCAAGCTCGACTTCGCCACGTACGACGGCGTCGAGGACCCCCTCAACTGGCTCAACCAATGCGAGCAATTCTTCCGAGGGCAGCGCACCCTCGCCTCGGACCGGACTTGGCTCGCCTCGTACCACCTCCGCGGCGCCGCCCAGACATGGTATTACTCCCTCGAGCAGGACGAGGGCGGCATGCCCCCATGGGACCGCTTCCGCGAGCTCTGCCTTCTACGCTTCGGCCCCCCGATTCGTGGAAGTCGCTTGGCGGAACTCGGGCGTTTGGCCTTCACCACCACGGTACAGGACTTCGCCGACCGCTTCCAGGCCCTCGCATGCCATGCGCCCGGGGTGACGGGGCAGCAGCGCGCCGAGCTCTTCATTGGCGGACTTCCGGACCACATTCGCGTCGACGTGGAGATGCGGGATCCCCACGACCTGCAGTCGGCCATGTACTACGCTCGCGCCTTCGAGCAGCGTGCGCGGGCCATGTGATACGTCTCCGACGTATCGATAATTTCATATGTTCCATGCCACATTATTGATGTTATCTACATGTTTTATGCACACTTTATGTCATATTCGTGCATTTTCTGGAACTAACCTATTAACAAGATGCCGAAGTGCCATTTTTGCTGTTTTTGGTTTCAGAAATCCTAGTAACGAAATATTCTCGGAATTGGACGAAATCAAAGCCAGGGCCTATTTTTCCACGAAGCTTCCAGAAGTCCGAAGGAGAGACGAAGAGGGGCCACGGGGTGGCCAAAGGCGGCGCGGCCCCACCCTGGCCGCGCCGGCCTATGGTGTGGGCCCCCCGTGCCGCCTCTTGACCTGCCCTTCCGCCTACAAATAGCCTCCGTGACGAAACCCCCATTACAGAAAGCCACGATACGAGAAAACATACTGAGACGCCGCCACCGCCGATCCCATCTCGGGGGTCAGGAGATCGCCTCCGGCACCCTGCCGGAGAGGGATTCATCTCCGGAGGACTCTACACCGCCATGGTCGCCTCCGGAGTGATGAGTGAGTAGTCTACCCCTGGACTATGGGTCCATAGCAGTAGCTAGATGGTTGTCTTCTCCCCATTGTGCTATCATTGTTAGATCTTGTGAGCTGCCTAACATGATCAAGATCATCTATCTGTAATTCTATATGTTGCGTTTGTTGGGATCCGATGAATAGAGAATACTTGTTATGTTGATTATCAAAGTTATATCTACGTGTTGTTTATGATCTTGCATGCTTTCCGTTACTAGTAGATGCTCTGGCCAAGTAGATGCTTGTAACTCCAAGAGGGAGTACTTATGCTCGATAGTGGGTTCATGCTGCATTGACAGGACAGTGACGAAAGTTCTAAGGTTGTGTTGTGCTGTTGCCACTAGGGATAAAACATTGATGCTATGTCTAAGGATGTAGTTGTTGATTACATTACGCACCATACTTAATGCAATTGTCTGTTGCTTTGCAACTTAATACGGAGGGGGTTCGGATGATAACCTGAAGGTGGACTTTTTAGGCATAGATGCAGTTGGATGGCGGTCTATGTACTTTGTCGTAATGCCCAATTAAATCTCACTATACTCATCATGATATGTATGTGCATGGTCATGCTCTCTTTATTTGTCAATTGCCCAACTGTAATTTGTTCACCCAACATGCTGTTCGTCTTATGGGAGAGACACCTCTAGTGAACTGTGGACCCCGGTCCAATTCTCTTTACTGAAATACAATCTACTGCAATACTTGTTCTACTGTTTTCTGCAAACAATCATCTTCCACACAATACGGTTAATCCTTTGTTACAGCAAGCCGGTGAGATTGACAACCTCACTGCTTCGTTGGGGCAAAGTACTTTGGTTGTGTTGTGCAGGTTCCACGTTGGCGCCGGAATCTCTGGTGTTGCGCCGCACTACATCCCGCCGCCATCAACCTTCAACGTGCTTCTTGGCTCCTACTGGTTCGATAAACCTTGGTTTCTTACTGAGGGAAAACCTGCTGCTATACGACATCATACCTTCCTCTTGGGGTTCCCAACGAACGTGTGAGTTACACGCCATCAAGCAAGTTTTTCTGGCGCCGTTGCCGGGGAGATCAAGACACGCTGCAAGGGGAGTCTCCACTTCTCAATCTCTTTACTTTGTTTTTGTCTTGCTTTATTTTATTTACTACTTTGTTTGCTGCACTAAATCAAAATACAAAAAAATTAGTTGCTAGTTTTACTTTATTTGCTATCTTGTTTGCTATATCATAAACACAAAAAAATTAGTTACTTGCATTTACTGTATCTAGTTTGCTTTATTTACTGTTGCCAAAATGGCCAACGCTGAAAATACTAAGTTGTGTGACTTCACAACCACAAATAATAATGATTTCTTATGCACACCTATTGCTCCACCTGCTACTACAGCAGAATTCTTTGAAATTAAACCTGCTTTACGAATCTTGTTATGCGAGAGCAATTTTCTGGTGTTAGTTCTGATGATGCTGCTGCCCATCTTAATAATTTTGTTGAACTATGTGAAATGCAAAAATATAAAGATGTAGATGGTGATATTATTAAACTAAAATTGTTCCCTTTCTCATTAAGAGGAAGAGCTAAAGATTGGTTGCTATCTCTGCCTAAGAATAGTATTGATTCATGGACTAAATGCAAGGATGCTTTTATTGGTAGATATTATCCCCTGCTAAAATTATATCTTTGAGGAGTAGCATAATGAATTTTAAACAATTAGATACTGAACATGTTGCTCAAGCTTGGGAAAGAATGAAATCTCTGGTTAAAAATTGCCCAACTCATGGACTGACTACTTGGATGATCATCCAAACCTTCTATGCAGGACTAAATTTTTCTTCGGAACCTATTGGATTCAGCTGCTGGAGGTACCTTTATGTACATCACTCTTGGTGAAGCAACAAAGGTTCTTGATAATATGATGATCAACTACTCTGAATGGCACACGGAAAGAGCTCCCAAGGTAAGAAGGTAAATTCGTGAAGAAACCTCTTCCTTGAGTGATAAGATTGATAATATTATGTCTATGCTTGTGAATGATAGGACTAATATTGATCCTAATAATGTTCCATTAGCTTCATTGGTTGCACAAGAAGAACATATTGATGTGAACTTCATTAAAAACAGTAATTTCAACAACAATGCTTACCGGAACAATTCTAGTAACAACTATAGGCCATATCCTTATAATAATGGCAACGGCTATGATAATTCTTATGGGAATTCTTGCAACAATAATAGGAGTTCACCCCTGGACTTGAAGCCATGCTTAAAGAATTTATTAGTACGCAAACTGCTTTTAACAAATCTGTTGAAGAAAAGCTTGGGAAAATTGATATACTTGCTTCTAAAGTCGATAGTCTTGCTGCTGATGTTGATCTTTTGAAATCAAAAGTTTTGCCTAATGAGAATCATCATAATAAGATTGTTACTATAGCAAATGCCATTCAAGTTAGAATTAATGAGAATATAAGATTAATGGCTGAACTGCGTGCTAGGTGGGATAGAGAAGAAAATGAAAAACTAGCTAAAGAGAAGAATATAGCTAAAGTTTGGACTATTACCACCACTAGTAATGCTAATGCTACACATGTTGCTGCACCTCCTACTAATACTAATAAAAGAATTGGTGCTAGCAATGTTTCCACTTCTAATGCAAAGCGCGAGAAACTGCCTGAAACTGCTGAAACTGCCTGTGATAAAGCTGCTGAAATTTTTCCAACATTGGGGATGATGATCCCATTGCTTTAGATTATAATGGTTTGAATTTTTATGATTGCCACATCTCTGAAGTTATAAAGTTCTTGCAAAAACTTGCTAAAAGTCCTAATGCTAGTGCTATAAATTTGGCTTTTACACATCATATTACAAATGCTCTCATAAAAGCTAGAGAAGAGAAACTAGAGCGTGAAGCCTCTATTCCTAAAAAGCTAGAGGATGGTTGGGAGCCCATCATTAAGATGAAGGTTAAAGATTTTGATTGTAATGCTTTATGTGATCTTGGTGCAAGTATTTCTGTTATGCCTAAGAAAATTTATGATATGCTTGACTTGAAAAATTGTTATTTGGATGTTAATCTTGCTGATCATTCTACAAAGAAACCTTTGGGTAAAGTTGATAATGTTCGTATTACCGTTAACAATAACCTTGTCCCGTTGATTTTGTTGTCTTGGATATTGAATACAATGCATCTTGTCCCATTATATTGGGAAGACCTTTTCTTCGAACTGTTGGTGCTATCATTGATATGAAGGAAGGTAATATAAAATATCAATTTCCTCTCAAGAAAGGTATGGAACACTTCCCTAGAAAGAGAATGAAGTTACCTTTTGATTCCATTATGAGAACAAATTATGATGTTGACACTTCATCTCTTGATAATACTTGATACACACTTTCTGCGCCTAGCTGAAAGGCGTTAAAGAAAAGCGCTTATGGGAGACAACCCATGTTTTTACCTACAGTATTTTATTTTTATTTTGTGTCTTGGAAGTTGTTTACTACTGTAGCAACCTCTCCTTATCTTAGTTTTGTGTTTTGTTGTGCCAAGTTAAGCCGTTGATAGAAAAGTAAGTACTAGATTTGGATTACTGCGCAGTTCCAGATTTCTTTGCTGTCACGAATCTGGGTTCACCTCCCTGTAGGTAACTCGGAAAATTATGCCAATTTACATGAGTAATCCTCAGATATGTACGCAACTTTCATTCAATTTGAGCATTTTCATTTGAGCAAGTCTGGTGCCATTTTAAAATTCGTCAATACGAACTGTTCTGTTTTGACAGATTCTGCCTTTTATTTCGCATTGCTTCTTTTGCTATGTTGGATGAATTTCTTTGATCCACTAATGTCCACTAGCATTATGCAATGTCCAGAAGTGTTAAGAATGATTGTGTCACCTCTGAATATGTCAATTTATATTGTGCACTAACCCTCTAATGAGTTGTTTCGAGTTTGGTGTGGAGGAAGTTTTCAAGGATCAAGAGAGGAGTATGATGCAACATGATCAAGGAGAGTGAAAGCTAAGCTTGGGGATGCCCCGGTGGTTCACCCCTGCATATATTAAGAAGACTCAAGCGTCTAAGCTTGGGGATGCCCAAGGCATCCCCTTCTTCATCGACAACATTATCAGGTTCCTCCCTGAAACTATATTTTTATTCCATCATATCTTATGTGCCTTTTCTTGGAGCGTCGGTTTGTTTTTGTTTTTTGTTTTGTTTGAATAAAATGGATCCTAGCATTCACTTTATGGGAGAGAGACACGCTCCGCTGTAGCATATGGACAAGTATGTCCTTGGTTTCTACTCATAGTATTCATGGCGAAGTTTCTCCTTCGTTAAATTGTTATATGGTTGGAATTGGAAAATGATACATGTAGTAATTGCTATAAATGTCTTGGGTAATGTGATACTTGGCAATTGTTGTGCTCATGATTAAGCTCTTGCATCATATGCTTTGCACCCATTAATGAAGAAATACATAGAGCATGCTAAAATTTGGTTTGCATATTTGGTTTCTCTAAGGTCTAGATAATTTCTAGTATTGAGTTTGAACAACAAGGAAGACGATGTAGATTCTTATAATGTTTACAATATGTCTTTTATGTGAGTTTTGCTGCACCGGTTCATCCTTGTGTTTGTTTCAAATAAACCTTGCTAGCCTAAACCTTGTATCGAGAGGGAATACTTCTCATGCATCCAAAATACTTGAGCCAACCACTATGCCATTTGTGTCCACCATACCTACCTACTACATGGTATTTTCCGCCATTCCAAAGTAAATTGCTTGAGTGCTACCTTTAAAATTCCATTCTTCACCTTTGCAATATATAGCTCATGGGACAAATAGCTTAAAAACTATTGTGGTATTGAATATGTAATTATGCACTTTATCTCTTATTAAGTTGCTTGTTGTGCGATAACCATGTTCACTGGAGATGCCATCAACTATTCATTGTTGAATTTCATGTGAGTTGCTATGCATGTCCGTCTTGTTTGAAGTAAGAGCGATCTACCACCTTATGGTTAAGCATGCATATGTTAGAGAAGAACATTGGGCCGCTAACTAAAGCCATGATCCATGGTGGAAGTTTCAGTTTTGGACATATATCCTCAATCCCAAATGAGAAAATTATTAATTGTTGTTACATGCTTATGCATAAAAGAGGAGTCCATTATCTGTTGTCTATGTTGTCCCGGTATGGATGTCTAAGTTGAAGAATAATCAATAGCGAGAAATCCAATGCGAGCTTTCTCCTTAGACCTTTGTACAGGCGGCATAGAGGTACCCCTTTGTGACACTTGGTAAAAACAATGCATTGTGATGATCCGGTAGTCCAAGCTAATTAGGACAAGGTGCGGGCACTATTAGTATACTATGCATGAGGCTTGCAACTTATAAGATATAATTTACATGATGCATATGCTTTATTACTACCGTTGACAAAATTGTTTCATGTTTTCAAAATCAAAGCTCTAGCACAAATATAGCAATCGATGCTTTTCCTCTATGGAGGACCATTCTTTTACTTTCAATGTTGAGTCAGTTCACCTATTTCTCTCCACCTCAAGAAGCAAACACTTGTGTGAACTATGCATTGATTCCTACATACTTGCTTATTGCACTTATTATATTACTCTATGTTGACAATATCCATGAGATATACATGTTACAAGTTGAAAGCAACCGCTGAAACTTAATCTTCTTTTGTGTTGCTTCAATGCTTTTACTATGAATTGTTGCTTTATGAGTTAACTCTTATGCAAGACTTATTGATGCTTGTCTTGAAGTGCTATTCATGAAAAGTCTTTGCTTTATGATTCACTTGTTTACTCATGTCATATACATTGTTTTGATCGCTGCATTCACTACATATGCTTTACAAATAGTATGATCAAGATTATGATGGCATGTCACTCCAGAAATTATCTGTGTTATCGTTTTACCTGCTCGGGACGAGCAGAACTAAGCTTGGGGATGCTGATACGTCTCCGACGTATCGATAATTTCTTATGTTCCATGCCACATTATTGATGTTATCTACATGTTTTATGCACACTTTATGTCATATTCGTGCATTTTTGGAACTAACCTATTAACAAGATGCCGAAGTGCCAGTTCTGTTTTCTGCTGTTTTTGGTTTCAGAAATCCTAGTAACGAAATATTCTCGGAATTGGACGAAATCAAAGCCCAGGGGCCTATTTTTCCACGAAGCTTCCAGAAGGAGAGACGAAGAGGGGCCACGGGGTGGCCAAACCCTAGGCGGCGCCCCACCCCTGGCCGCGCCGGCCTATGGTGTGGGCCCCCGTGCCGCCTCTTGACCTGCCCTTCCGCCTACAAATAGCCTCCGTGACGAAACCCCCATTACAGAAAGCCACGATACGAGAAAACATGCGAGACGCCACCGCCGATCCCATCTCGGGGGATCAGGAGATCGCCTCCGGCACCTGCCGGAGAGGGGATTCATCTCCCGGAGGACTCTACACCGCCATGGTCGCCTCCGGAGTGATGAGTGAGTAGTCTACCCCTGGACTATGGGTCCATAGTAGTAGCTAGATGGTTGTCTTCTCCCCATTGTGCTATCATTGTTGGATCTTGTGAGCTGCCTAACATGATCAAGATCATCTATCTGTAATTCTATATGTTGCGTTTGTTGGGATCCGATGAATAGAGAATACTTGTTATATTGATTATCAAAGTTATATCTACGTGTTGTTTATGATCTTGCATGCTTTCCGTTACTAGTAGATGCTCTGGCCAAGTAGATGCTTGTAACTCCAAGAGGGAGTACTTATGCTCGATAGTGGGTTCATGCCTGCATTGACACCTGGGACAGTGAGAAAGTTCTAAGGTTGTGTTGTGCTGTTGCCACTAGGGATAAAACATTGATGCTATGTCTAAGGATGTAGTTGTTGATTACATTACGCACCATACTTAATGCAATTGTCTTGCTTTGCAACTTAATATGGGGGTTCGGATGATAACCTGAAGGTGGACTTTTTAGGCATAGATGCAGTTGGATGGCGGTCTATGTACTTTGTCGTAATGCCCAATTAAATCTCACTATACTCATCATGATATGTATGTGCATGGTCATGCTCTCTTTATTTGTCAATTGCCCAACTGTAATTTGTTCACCCAACATGCGTTCGTCTTATGGGAGAGACACCTCTAGTGAACTGTGGACCCCGGTCCAATTCTCTTTCTTGAAATACAATCTACTGCAATACTTGTTCTATTTTTCGCAAACAATCATCTTCCACACAATACGGTTAATCCTTTGTTACAGCAAGCCGGTGAGATTGACAACCTCACTGTTTCGTTGGGGCAAAGTACTTTGGTTGTGTTGTGCAGGTTCCACGTTGGCGCCGGAATCCCTGGTGTTGCGCCGCACTACATCCCGCCGCCATCAACCTTCAACGTGCTTCTTGGCTCCTCCTGGTTCGATAAACCTTGGTTTCTTACTGAGGGAAAACCTGCTGCTATACGACATCATACCTTCCTCTTGGGGTTCCCAACGAACGTGTGAGTTACACGCCATCACCATGCAGCAGGCCTTCCCGGCCAGTGACGTTCGGCCAGCCGCCCGCCCTCCACCGACACCACCAGGCCAGGCGCTCACGGCCGTGACTCATGCGGGGCACTCCGATCCAGCCGCGACGCGGCCTTTCCGTCGGCTGACCACGGCCGAACAACTTGAGCACCGTCGTAAAGGGTTGTGCTTCAACTGCGACGAGCTCTATGTACCGGGCCACGTTTGTCCACGCCTCTTCTACTTGGAGACCGTAGACGACATTCCGGCTGATGTCGCCACAGCTGGGCTGGCTGACGCGGCCGTCTCGAAGGCCGACGCCATTCCGGGATGAGTTCCGCCAGCAGTTTCCAGCTATCCAGCTCGAGGACGAGCTGTTTGAGAAGGCGGGGAGAGATTTTATGACCGGTTTGGCTTAGTGACCCTTATAATTCCCTCAGCATCTGCTTAATGAGACATGGATAGCTAGAGACACACGTACTAGTACGTGATTGCCAGCCATGCCTGCAACCAAGACAACTAGACAACCAGATGTTCGGAAATTTTGACATCAAATTTACTGTTTCTTTGACATTTGATCACACGACAGAATAATGGATAATAAAAGAGATATAATGTGCAGAAAGCATAACTCTTGTGCTATTTTAAATACACAATTCAAGCACAAGTTTCGATCATGCCATTCAGCGCCTTGAAACACACAAGATGACCAAGTAGCTTGTCTCTCATAAGATGCTCCATGCCAATTGATCTAGCACTGGTAACCTAAGATGAAATAGAAGTGCAAATAACCCACTGTATCAGTCAATCCCTAAAGCTCACTAGTAGCTAACCGGCTGCAACATCGGTGGAAGAAATAAACAATGAAAGCATGATTGGCCGGCTGGAACCGCATGCCTCCCCACATCTTTGCCAACTGGCCACACCTCCGATCCACTACTCCCCTACACAACAGCTCGTGCTTCCCTGTGTCCACCTCCAAAGCATTGGTTGGTGGAACCAAGGCTCAGCGGCTTGACCGTCTGTCCATCACCTCCATGACAGCTGACCAAGACAAAATACATCAATATGCAAGAAGCAGGACAAGCAACAGGACATGGCATCTCCTTGACAATTAGGACATGGAAAAGAGAAACGAAGGATAATATATTCAGTATGTCATCCACAAATCTTGCATTGACATACAAATAGCTCAACCGGAGAATCACATAACATGCAAGTTGTGTTCTTTTATGCTATTAAAAGGAAAACATACATTATCCTACTATCACTACTACTTCAGCAAACTGCTGTTTACCATCATGAGATAGGACCATACATTAAAAAAAAGACAATCCATGCTGAAATTCTAATACCAGTTTACCATCATTACCATCATCCAAGTAAATCAACATGTGACAATAATGTCAACAATACTATTCTTCCAGGGAAGAATATTAGTTTCTAAATCAACACAACAATAAAGATACACCTACATGTTCTTCTATTTATCAATCAAAAGAACAAAATATTTATGCTCTAGGAAAGCAACTTCATTTAAATATTCCAGACTTCCGTAACTAGCTACCATACTGGAGGCACCTACAAGACCATCGTGCAATGATAGGTGCCTCTCAGCACATAGTTCTAAGAAGTTGTTGCATCATAACCAGAGTTGTCATAATATGTCTAGATAATACAGAGCTACTCACACAATTACGTACATACTAGTATTACTAAACGCAAATCCAGGGATCACCACGAGAAAAAATATATGCAGCCATTAGTCACCCAAGAGCATATGTTTCGATTTTTTAAAAAGCATCATTTAGACAAAATTGCGAACTGTTGTTTCTACTCTTGAAACATCAATCAAACAAGCTCTCCTACAGCCACAAAGTTGTGCTGGTAATAATGAAACCATCCATGAAACTAGGGAACTAGCATCTGTGTGTCTAAACAATGAATGTCAAGAAAGGAAGTTATTGTTGTGAAAAAATATTAACTCCGCCTAAACTATGGATACTAGTACGTTAAACCTTGTCGCTAAACGACCACCAGACAAGTGATAGACGGATTGCAAAACTTCAAATACATATAGGTAATACTGCTGGTAATAAGCCCGGTTGCACAAGTTCATCAGATGGACCATTTAAAATCCACTCTCACTCCACTTTACTCCTGGTCCATAACAGCTTAGAAAACGTTCTAAAAGAAGGAAAGGGCAGGGAATCTGTCAATCCATCACAAAACAATCAATCAAGAGTCAACTCTTGATTCATCATACAAAAACCGAAATAATTATATGCCATGACATGTCTTCTCTAATGGTTAGTAAGCAACTGCAAATTCACTCCTTCAATGCTATATGTTTAATAAGTTGCCACTACATATATTGGTTGAAACGCGCACGAAGTAGAAAACACACTCAGCTAGTCAGAAAACAGCAACAACTTCTGTATTTTACCACGGATAACAGCTAAAATAACGGTAGACTTCTGGACCAAACATGATCCTTGTGGCAAACGGAGCAGCAGGAAACACATAGCAAGAAACCGGCATGCTATCATCAATTCAAATGGATACATGTTGCTCTCGTTTTTTAGCATATCATACGACTAACTATGAGTATAATGATTTCAAAAAGTAAAGGCCATCGTGGCCTCCTAGTTTGGCAAATAAAAAGGAGAGTTTCTATAACCAGCAACCGCAGATCACAAAACCTAATACTTATGATAGACAATCGCCATTATACCCATAAACACTAGAGCCAGTAGGTACCAATGTACCAAAATAAGCCTAAATAATGTCATTGACCACAACAATGAATACAAGGCATACCAGTGAGCCAGTCAGCCTAGGCATACCAGTGAGGCAGAAGCAGATACCTGCCTAAATAGTTGACTCGAAAAAGAGGCCAGCTCCAGCTCCACTTCTTCTGTGCTGCTGCTGCATTAGTGTGTGCTGCCTAATCTCCTCTTCTCAAATGCCACGGCAGTCAACTGCTGCCCCATGTACAGCCCGAGCGACTACCAGGGGATGAAGAAGCTCAGCTCGACCATAACCTGCACGACAACAAACATAGACAAATTAACCTCCATGGCACAAGAAATGTCGTATCATTGCGAATTATATCAATATCACAAGTACAAGTGAGTGGATTTCTCACTAAGAGAAGGAAATGATATTGCTACAAATGATTTCAGCACTTTAAGGGCAGCAGCACATGCATCAATTAGGTAACATAATTCATCTTATGCAGCATTGTGTTGAAGCACAAAAAGGCAACCAACTAAGCCACTTGGATCTAGTCCAGATCAGCTCCACACTATAGCAATACCCAATTTGTTGAGTTCCTATTTGAGAATCAAGAAACCGATGGAACAACAACATAAAAACTGAATGAATGACCTGCTGATTTACGTTCCATAAGAGAGGTATTTTTTACCATGAGGGGCACATCGAGTTAGAGAAATAGACAACAATTGCCTGACTTTCCAGGCCCATGTGACAAAGTGTATGTTACATTGTTCTAACCCAATCAAACACAGTTAAAGCAAAAAAAAAATTTCAAGCCGTACTTTCCTGGATAGCACAGTAGATATGTTCTTGTACAACAAAAGATTTTACCACATTAGCCATGAGCAATTCAAGCACAAAACAGAGAACAAGAAAACATTGATTAATGAGAAAGGTCGCAATTTCAATATGATAACTGCTCATCAAGGTGCAGCAAAGTAAAGATATGCTTACCAAATAACACAACAACTCGTATTCAGACAGATATGAGATCATACGGCTAAAATTTGATTTCTCCCTAGATATCAATAATATGCATGTAATCAAATGGCCAGGAACTAAAAAAAGTAACTTTTGGTGCAGAAAATACTCTACTCTAAGACAAAGCTTTGCCAAAAAAAGAGGATTGATTAATGTCAAATAAGAAAAGATTAAGAAATTACACTAACGAATATTTCTAGAAGATGTAATAGATCTGATTGCTTTGTGTTTGAGTACTGGTTACTTGTTTAAGCGAGTAAAGTGTACAGCAAAGAGAGAGCTAAAATGGATCAAGCTAGGTATAGACATGATCATTTGACAAATAGCTCAACTTCAGTACCATATATTCCGATTTCATCAAAAGAACTACAAGCAAGAGAACCTGTGTCACAGTCATAAAAAGAAGGTACCACAAAGCATGTACAGGGTGAACAAAATCACCTAAGCTTTGCTTGCTAGCTTCAGTAGACTCTTAAGCATCACAGGAGGAGATGACCAACCTCTTCTGGTTCCATCAGTTCTAGGTGCAAGTACTGATCGCCATCATTCAGAAACAACACTCCACCCTGTTCACATTCCAGGCAGCATGCAAGATAAGTGCGTCTAGCCATGAAATCATCTACCACACATTCAGATTAGAAGCTCGAACAACTTTCAATCAAGTACATCTCAGAAATATCATTGAAGGTGTTATGACCGGTTTGGCCTGTAGCAGGAGAAAGCCCATTAGTGGGCCTAAATTAGGGGCTTAGCCCATTTATCCTTTTCATTAGCTTATTTATACTGCTGTAAAACGTACGTGAGAAACCAGGCAATAAACTGATCTTATAGATCGTTACTGCCGACTCCTTGAGGAGTCGGTCTTCCCTGCCCTAGCCGCCGCTTCTTCCCTTGCGCCACCTTCCTCCAACCTCGCGACGGCGGCCAGCCGCCGGCGCCGCCTTCCTCTCCCTCGTCCAGCACACTTCCACCCCTACAATCTACGCCCTAGACCAGGTAGACTAGCTGACTCTACCAATTTGGTATCAGAGCCTCCTTTCCGGAGCCGGCATACTCGCGCTTTGCGGAACCTTCCGCTGGCCGCGCGGAGTACCCCGGCCAGGGCGCCGCTGGCCCCCCCCCCGCTACGCCAAGCTCGACTTCGCCACGTACGACGGCGTCGAGGACCCCCTCAACTGGCTCAACCAATGCGAGCAATTCTTCCGAGGGCAGCGCACCCTCGCCTCGGACCGGACTTGGCTCGCCTCGTACCACCTCCGCAGCGCCGCCCAGACATGGTATTACTCCCTCGAGCAGGACGAGGGCAGCATGCCCCCATGGGACCGCTTCCGCGAGCTCTGCCTTCTACGCTTCGGCCCCCCGATTCGTGGAAGTCGCTTGGCGGAACTCGGGCGTTTGGCCTTCACCACCACGGTACAGGACTTCGCCGACCGCTTCCAGGCCCTCGCATGCCATGCGCCCGGGGTGACGGGGCAGCAGCGCGCCGAGCTCTTCATTGGCGGACTGCCGGACCACATTCGCGTCGACGTGGAGATGCGGGATCCCCACGACCTGCAGTCGGCCATGTACTACGCTCGCGCCTTCGAGCAGCGCGCGCGGGCCATGCAGCAGGCCTTCCCGGCCAGTGACGTTCGGCCAGCCGCCCGCCCTCCACCGACACCACCAGGCCAGGCGCTCACGGCTGTGACTCATGCGGGGCACTCCGATCCAGCCGCTACGCGGCCTTTCCGTCGGCTGACCACGGCCGAACAACTTGAGCGCCGTCGTAAAGGGTTGTGCTTCAACTGCGACGAGCTCTATGTACCGGGCCACGTTTGTCCACGCCTCTTCTACTTGGAGACCGTAGACGACATTCCGGCTGATGTCGCCACAGCTGGGCTGGCTGACGCGGCCGTCTCGAAGGCCGACGCCGTTCCGGGATGAGTTCCGCCAGCAGTTTCCAGCTATCCAGCTCGATGACGAGCTGTTTGAGAAGGAGGGGAGAGATGTTATGACCGGTTTGGCCTGTAGCAGGAGGAAGCCCATTAGTGGGCCTAAATTAGGGGCTTAGCCCATTTATCCTTTTCATTAGCTGTAAAACGTACGTGAGAAACCAGGCAATAAACTGATCTTATAGATCGTTACTGCCGACTCCTTGAGGAGTCGGTCTTCCCTGCCCTAGCCGCCGCTTCTTCCCCTTGCGCCGCCTTCCTCCAACCTCGGCGGCCAGCCGCCGGCGCCGCCTTCCTCTCCCTCGTCCAGCACACTTCCACCCCTACAATCTACGCCCTAGACCAGGTAGACTAGCTGACTCTACCAGAAGGTATCAGCTTGCAAAGACAACAAAGAAATTGTTATGTCACAAGTCAAACCAGTTATTAACTTTTTATTTATCATGGGTTAAGCCCAAGTTTGCAATGAAGTATGCTGCATATACTTTGACAGATAGGTACTAAGATTCCAACTACAACCACGAGTCCATGACAGTAGCAGCTCTAAATTCCAAACCGAGCATTCTTGTTTCATTTAGCAAATGTGCGTACAACAAACTTTAGGATACTCTGCTACATGACAAGAATACATTGAACATGAACTAAAGACATAGAAGGTGGATAGGAGAAATACATTGAACATTGAACATGAACCAAACAGCATGCCCATTGAATTAAGGAAACCAACCTTTCTTCTTTTCTGAATTAAACTCTCGTACAGATCTTAAAGAATAGCGGAGCCCTGGAATTTAAGTTAGATAGCTTAAGTGTAGGTATAAACAAAGAATCATCACATGATAAACATGATGAATTGTACAAACCCTCAAAATCAAAGAGGAATACAAAAAGAAACTATGGATTACCAGCTAATGTATTTTCGTGCATACATTAAATATTCTGAACTTTATGGGGAAATGGAAGTACGTTATTACAGAGAAGAATAGTGTTTCTATGTTCTCCCAAGTCCTAGAAAAGCACAGATATTAACCGTGGTATTGTGTGAATACAAAATACGATTTCTACTTTATAAATATTACTAGATTCAATGAAAAAGCATTATATCATCCAGCAAAGCAAGTCGACAATAATGTTAGTCTTCCGGAATAGTGATAGAACCATGCCAGTGTCCCCATTCATAATATAGGGATTCACTAAATCGTGAAAGTGGAAACATAGGTGACTGATACAAATATAACCCCATGCATACTCCAGCCTTAACCAGAATCATGTTGAGTAGGTAACAACGGCGTAAGAATCATACTGGCCCATATCTACTATCTTCAAGGCTGATGTATGCATAAACTTCAGAAACGCAACTCCTGAACCAGCCAGAAAATCTAACTATATCAAATCAAGGCCTGCAAAATAAGTTTCTTAAATCATAAGCACCAGGTATGCTTACACAGTTGTCTGTAGCATGTTTATCATGAGTTACCACTTTGCAGTTTTGCAAAATGTGAAGGTCAGCCTATATGCCATCACTGCACTAAGGCATACGGTATATTTGTAGTGACTACCACCACATCTGTTCAGCTATGACTGTGTGTAAAAAAATCTTAATTTTCTATATCTCCGTTCCAATGACACCAAATTGATATTTTGTCGCATAGTGCTTAATCGCTAGCCTTACGTGTAGCAAATCCTTTCACGACATATTGTCAAGTTACGATTGGGAATAGTCCTGTAGCAGCCATAAACATGGCATACCATACCACTCACAGGTACATGGGAATGGGGCACAAGATCAGCAAGACACAAACCTGACTTTCATGTTGATGCGTTTGATCCTCCTTGTTGTGGAAGCGTGTCAATCAACAACAGTCGGTCCCTAGCATTGTAGTTACCAGCAGATGAGAGCAGCAGTATGTCAGCCTGCTTGTCTCCTCGTCCTTATACTGGAAGACTCCATCTATTGCTCCGGGTTGACGCCGGCAGCATCAATAACTCAAGGAGGTCGGCGCTACAGACTGAGGTCCACGGTGGCGCTGCCAAGCTCTCTGTAGTCCTTCTTCAACTTACTGCACCCGAAGCACCCTAGAAAAATAAATAATCCACCGTCACTGGTACAACTAAGGACTAGATCGAGGCTGGAACTTACTGCATGCCGACAAAGCAACATCTTTCTCACTCTCATTGTGCCCTTGTTGAGCTTCCAGATTCCTTCTTGTTGCCGAAGAGCACCGAGCAGCTGGAGCTTTGCTGGGAAAGCCGTGACGGCAGTCAGTACGCAACAAGCAGGCACCAGGAGGTGCGGCCACGGAGAGCTACAATACGTTATTAAGCAAACCTTTATGCAAATAGAAATAGACCGAGTAGTAAGTAGCATGACGAAACAAAACAGAAGATTCCAAGCACTATCACCGTCCAAATCATTTGCCTATATAAAAATCTATGCATGGGCGGAAATAATCCAATATGCTCTGAACCATATAATGCACAAGAAAAACCCTACACTCTCTATGCATAATAAGCAGCAAACTGTTAAAAAAATAGCAGATCAATTTTCTGTAGATGTAATGCCTATTCACACAACAAATTTTAATTGAGTGAGTTAGATTTGTATCCATACATGCATGATTCTCTTGGCCACTACCCTGACAACAACGATCTTCATCTGGATTGCCACGATCTCTTTCACTAGCGAAAGCGGCTCAAATACAATGACCGCACCCAGTCCATTCACAAGCTCGGGCTTCAACTGTTTCTGAACCTGCACAAGCAAACATATATGTAACAGCCAGCTGAAAAATAACTACTTTATGCAACCTTTATAGGCACAGTTTTGGATTCACAAGCAAACCTGATTCATGACAAGGTTCCGTGCAGTTTGCATTGTAATTTCTCCGCGTATTCCTGCTAGAAGGTGCTCTGACCCCAGATTTGAGGTCATGTTGATAATGGTATTCTTGCAATCTACTACCTGCCTTTGCCATCGGTCAACATACCACCATCAAGGATCTGGAGAAAAATATTCAACACCAAGGAATCTGCCTGTCTTCACCTCATTGAGTCGGATGACAAGATCCGCACCTTCTCAGTCAGTTGTCCACCACCTTGATGGTCATAGGAGCTTTAACATGTTCCAACACAAGAGAAACATTAAGATCAGACAGACTAATCGAAGACTTCGAATGATATGGTAATGTAGTGGTGTTGAAATAGAGAAGACAACCCTAGAGAGGCTCCAGTGAGACGCCACAGATCCAGCCCTAATGTATTCAGACATGTCAATGCGCATCAACATCTTCCCACTATAAAATAGCTGTTCGGCTAGAGCTTTTGCTAGCTCTGTTTTTCCAACATCAGTCTAGCCCAAAAAGAGTTATGAGCCTATTGGTTTGCCAGGCTGATCTAGGCCAGTCCTAGAACGCAACACTGCCTGCACAACCTTATAAACCGCTTCATCCTGGCCAACTTCTCGCTCATGCAACCTGGCCGCTAGGTGGATCAACTTATCCTTCTCCCCTTGATCAAGAGTGGCGACAGGAATTCCAGTACATCTGCTCACACCCTTCAAATCACAACAATGGGACATGTGTGAAAATCACATCACACTGATTAACCAATGGACACAAGAATCAATAGGAAGAGAATGCCTACTTGTGCAAATTCATCGGGGCTAGCAATTGCTTTGTTCACTGCATTTGGGGAGGTAGTTAGCACAGTGTTCAGTTCCTTTTCTTGTTTTCCAATCTGTACCATCCTTTTGGCTACAGCCTCACATGCCTCATCGATCAGATCGACTGCCTTATCAGGAAATTGACGACCTACAATACAAACAGCAATAATATCCATTAATTTTACAACATACATTCTTGCCACTCATGAATGCAACTCGGTAGAAAAGAAACATTGCAGCGCATGTTGCCCGATTAATTTATACATACGGCATTGTCATGAATTTTTTTGATCCTTCACCATGATTTATAATTTATTTTGAACTAAAGTACTCAATTCAATAAGACTACTACATGGCTAATGCAACACAATTTTGGAATTGTTTTAACTTAATGTATCTAATGCAAGATGGCTACCCCACAACACTCTAAACACGATTTGTAAATTATTTCAATTAATGTATCCAGTGCTACAAGGAACACCACAGGAGCCATGTAACACAAATTTATAATCATTTCATCTTAATGCATCTAATTCAGCATGGGACTCCACAACGCCATAAATACAAGTTATAATCATTTGGACTTAATTCATCCAATGTAACATGGGTACTCCACAACGCTTTAATGTGATCGGCTAATTATTCTCGACTTTCAAACTGCATAACACAACCTTTACGCGGATAGGCCTCTTACCATAAACATGAACCTGAAATCAAAATGAAGTTCTGTAGATACCGAAATCTAAACTCCTATATCCCCCACTTGAAACTAAAATAAAGTCGATAATTCTCAACTTGAAATTAGCATCAAACACTATGTTACATTCACAGTAGCACTAACAAATGATCATGTAGCTAGAACTGCATATGCCCATGGACGATGAACCTCACACTAGTTCTCATTACGTGACTGCATACTGACATGCATCTTTCTAGGTGCTAAACAGATTTGTCCATTCTAAATTGCATAAACAATTATTCAGAGCAAGTAAAGCAGAACTCATGTTTCCTCTGAATTCGCTCTTACACATCACACATACACACGGTTAATGAAGACATGACACAACACAATATAGTCGAGAATCGGAAAATTTGCAGTAACAACAACAAAAGTGGACGAATTACACATTGAGTACTAGCTAGTATCCCTCCTGGACAAGAGAAGAGACCGAATTATTCTCATCTCAGTAGTTAAAAAATCATAGGAAGCTAGCAGTCATCCACCACGCTGGGGTTCAACGGCCGGAGCAGATCGGAACACCTACAGGGGACAAAAACCGGAGCTCACCAGAGAGGGTTCGAGGCTGAGACATCACCCACTGGATAGCGAGGATGGATGCCTCATCGACACGAGCAGCAGCAGCAGCAGCATGACTCGCCGGAAAGATGTAGCAGAAACACCCTTCCTTCCTGCCGGTGGATCCAAATATGCTAATTTGAGATATAGTTTCGGCAGGAAAAAGGATAGCGAGCAATGGAACCGATTTGAGCACGAGGGGAGGGTGAAAATTCGACCTTGATGTCGACGAGGTCCTCCAGAACGGCGGCGTTGGCGGTGGTGCTTAGGAGCGAGCTCCCGCAGGTCGGCGCGCACGGGCACGTCTACGGAATCCCTGCGGTATGGCGATCCCGCGAAGACGCCGGCCAAGCAGCGCACGGCCGAGTACTGAGCTCGCGCGCGGCGGCGACTTTGGAGGCGGCCGGTGACAGGGGATTGCGAGGCCTCGACGCGCAAGGCTGGAGCTTGTGAATGGACGGCAAGGCCCAGCCAAAGGAGAGCCAAACAGCGAGGACGGGCCTTGTCGTCCTCGACGGCGGCCAGCAGGCCCGAAGCTAGGGTTAGCTATAACCCGAGATTGGGGGATGTGGCGTAGTCGAGGAAATCGGCCGGGGATGAGGATCTGTAGCTTCGCCGGCGGGCTGCGAGGATGGGTAGCCGGCGACGAGCGGCGCCGTAGAGGTTCTCGGAGAAAGGGGGAGAAATGGCTCAAGAAGAAGAAGATGGATCGACAAGGGAGGCTTGTTGGGACTTTGGGGGGTCTACGTACTACTCAACATTAAACCCAACATTAATTTCGTGCAGCCATCCGTCGAGGACATCACATGAATTGGGACTGACTACGCGTGCGTCTCACAAGGGAGTGGAGTAGTACACTATTTGTTCAACAGAATTGATTCATACTTTGGATGTCATCGTCGATCAGTCGATGTGCAGCATATTGGGCTTTGTCGTCTTTGAACGACCGACTTGGTCAATAGAACAAAATTAAAATTGTTGTTCATGTGCTCATCACCGCCCATTTTTTCACAAAATTGTGAAACAAATTTGAAACATAATTGAAACATAACTGAAACACTAATATTTTTGTGAAACAAACCGTAGTAACGTCAGCAATGATGTCATTAGTTTCACTTTTTGTCAGACTGTTTCACAATATTTTCCATGTTATCACTTTAGTTTCATAAAAATTTCACTTGTGTTTCAATTATTAGTTTTATATTAGACAAATGTCAAAAGCCTCACCAATCTCAAAGCAGAGAGTGAACGGTGGATTGGACTCCTTTACCTACCGGCGCCGGTAAATTCGCCGCGTTGCGCCCTCGTCTTGCTCAACGTTGATGTTATCATGCCTCTTTGAAACGACGTGTTCAAAGTCAAGTACGTCCGAGGCTACCTTGACCATGGTTGCCGGCAACATGTTCGATCGTTGGTGAGGTCATCATGATCGGTATGGATGACATTATGCATTAGTCGTAGGCTTAGCCACCAAACTATATTAGCTCTCGACCGTCATCACCCTGCACCGCTGGAAATCTTTTCTCTTGCAGCAGTAGGTGCGTTGCGATGCCTCGGCTAGACATGATGTGCATGCATGTGTGCATGCTACACATGATGCTAGACACCATGACTACATTGTATTGTCTTGTGGATTGCTCTCTTCTTTTCTCGCACAAGCCAGGCGGCATGATTCCCGTGGAAAATATCAATTCTTTCTTATAAATAAATCCCCTAGAAAGTTATCAATTAATACAATCATTTTCATAGTTACATGATATATTTCTATTGCTTTTCTTATGGTCATAATATTTTGGAAACTCATAGCCCACCGAGTTGTCTTCCTCTTGCTCTGCTGGTCGTCGACATCCCGTGATTGAGTACACTTGCCATCATAGATAAGTTCACGGTCACACTAATCCTTCTCCAGCTCCACAAGATCGTCACCGACGCATATTCTTGATCCCACAATGATTTTGGGCATGAATATGCCAAGTAAATTTCAACTCATCTAAAAAATAGTAAATTTCTAGCAAAAGAGAATAAATTGGCCACAAATTTGACATCTACCATGTACGCGTTTTTTAAGTTTCAACTACTAGTACTCCTACTTTATGCATGTACCGAGAAGACACTCGTGCAGTGTGGTACTACATACTCCAATTACAATAATGCTATACTTACGGGCTGCTAGTTACGAAATTTACTTACGGGCGCATCGTGCATTCAAGTCATTGGCTAGAGTTCATGCGGCAGTTCCTGAAATACCTCGTGGGGCAGCTGTGTGCATGACACATCATCCCGTAAGTCAATCCCGTAAGATTTGTCCCGTAAGTGTAGCATTGTTGCTCCAATTAAATAGCATTGGGAAGGTAGAAAGCATGAGCTGCTAATTAAGTAACATCGGCGCATGCACATGCATAACTAGCAGTGATAGCATAGTTATGTCTGGTGGGTCCTATGCAATTGACTTCTAATTTTGCCCCATGTAATCACGTTGAGTGCAAGGTCCGAGAGAAGACACTGTGGACGGTGAGTGCATGCATGCATCCATATAATCACGTTGTCATTAGCTAGTACTTCATGCAAAAATCAGGTATACTCATACACGGAGTATTACTCCAGCAGCCACATGATATGTTGCATGCAAAAGCTACAACAGGAGAGTTATTAGTCCCGCTCCTCTGTCGTCTCCTCCAGGCAGGGGAGCGAAATCCTAGCTCCTCGCCCGCCTCCTCGTCGCCTACCGAGGCCACCGCCGGCTAAGCCGTGCGCCGCCAAGGACGGTGGCGGCGAGGATCTATGCCTCTCGGGCTCCCGCATGGCCGTTTCGGAGGGAGGAGGACGCAGTTCCTGCCGAAGCACGCGGCAATGGAGGAGGACACAGGGGACACGACGATCAACTTCTGGAAGGACCCGAACGGCGAGTCGTGCTGCATCTGCGGGGAAGAGGACGCGGAGGAGAAGCACGGCGAGCTCGCCTGCCCCTACGACTACCTGGTGTCGCCGGCCGGGTACGTGCCCTGCAGGGCGAGGCGCGCCGTCTGGAGGGAGGACGGGGACGCGCCGTCCGGCCACCGCCTCTTCCTGCGGCGCTTCGTGCGCGTCACCAACCTGCCGGAGTGCTGCCCCCGCCCGGCTCGCCTCACCGCGCTCTTCGCCCGGTTCGGGCCGCTGCGGATGTGGCACGTCGCCATGGACGCCCCAGCGGTGTGCAAGGGCTTCGCGTGCGTGGTCTTCGAGCGCCGGGAGGATGCCGAAAAGGCCATTGATGAGCTCAACTGCTATGACTTTGACGGCCGTAGCTTGCGGGTAGACTGGTTTTATCCCAGCGCGTGACTGAATTCAGCTACGAGTAATAATAAGGAGGTGGTCAAACTTTGGCATCATCAGTAGGCAAACACTAGGCTACATTCGATCGGCAGTAACCCATCAACAATTTTTTTAGAGTATGTAGCATTAGTCTTCAATATTTTTTCTATAGATTGTTAAAGTTGCGAAATTATGTAGCAGACAGCTACAACAGATATCCGAATGTAATTTCTGTGTATATTGCATTTTCAAAAATGCGGCATCGTGTTGTAATAACTTTTTGCAATACATTCATCAATTTTGCCTTAGGTATCTAACATTACGCGACTACATATGTAATATTGGTGCAATCTCTTCGTAGCATAGGTAGCAAGAATTGCCGAAGCACTTTTTTCCATACTTACACATCAAAAATTATACACACATGTAGCAAATCACAAACACAATATGGAACATCGAGAAAAATTCCTCAAAAGTTGACCTTCTCTGGCCACCCCGCAGTGTGCTCATGAGCTCACCATCCCCTTGGTTCTCCTAAGGGAAATCAGCCTCGCCAGTACCTCTGGCCCTCACCCCACTATACTTCTTGTTGCGACAAGTATCACACGAGATGGAGACCACCTCCAGCTAGTTTTCCTGCACGACGCTGAGCCATGTGTAGGATGCACATTGCACGTACTTCCATTTCTCCAAGGTAGAATTTTTTTATAGAGATTTTGCTACTCTTTTCCTAATCTCGTGGAGTTTCCCTCATCTGATTGATGCATCAGATGTACGTTCGAGCCCGTTCGACCTCACCATCTTGGCCCAACGTCCAGGGGTTGCAATAGGGAAGTTGGTTGGTAACTCGGCGGCGATCTCATCGACGGTATGCTCGGTCGTACTATCGCGAAATGCAAGTGATATACGATAGGTCGATGGCGACACGGCTCCTAGCAAGAAGTCGACGAGCTTGCACTCTTGGGCGTCCGTTCCCCTGAGCCCACGGACACTGACCTCCCGGAGAGAGTCCAGGCTCATCTTCTGGTTCGCGCAAAGGGCGCGACCCCATTGGTACTCTCCTCGATGTGGAGAGGCACTCTGCTGCAAGTGATCGAAGAATATCAAAAATCATGCAAACAACATCGTTGACATACATATATATAGCTCCGTCCGTTTTAAAATTAATTTGACTCAACTTTGTTTAGATGCTTATGCATCTAGACGCGCTTTTACATACATATCTAATTTAAAGGACGTGGCTAGTTCTCGATCGACCCTTCAACTAACTTAAGTTTCAATCACCGAATTTCATGTGTAACTTATGTATAGTTGGGATAAATGTATATCTAATTTGCATGTGCAAATCTAATGGTTTACGAGTTGAGCTAGAACTAACTTAATTCACGTACGGGTTCACCTAGAACACTGCCAGTAAAAAAGGTCATTTGAAAACGGAGGAACTACAAATTCATGAGCCGACGTATGATCAACTTACTAAGACGGTGATGCAGTATGGGGCGGAGTCGACGTAGAGAGTCGTCACGCTCGGGACACGCGAGAGGAGGGACGCCAGGCACGGCACGACGTTGGCATGGATCCCCCAGCGCACCGTGAGAGAGAGCACGGTGACACGAGGCAGCTTTGGGACGTAGGTCATCAGGTCCTCGCACGAAGACGAAGCCATCTCCTCCGGGCCTAACCAGTTGAGGAGAGTCATCTCGTCCGGCAGAAGCAAGTCCAGCTCGAGGTATTCCGTGGTGAGGGAGCAGGCCTGCAGGGAATCGAACGGAACGAGTTGAATAGCTTTGTCGGTAACGAGATCGAACTAGGTATCGTGATACCGATGATCAAGTCTCGGATGAGTATCGATGTCAAAGTAACAAATGGAATGTAATACAATGTAATGGGTTCAAACGATGATTACATCTTCGTAGAATTCATAGGGGTTGCTATTGTTCTCCACAACACCCTGGCAATCATTGATCAGAGAGAGATGTCTCGATCATGTATGTGTTATTCTCGAACCTTTGGAAAACACACTTAAGGGTTTATTATTTTGGATTCATCGTAAACGCCGGAAAATAGAGAAGAGAGAACCGAAAAGGGTTCCGGGAGTATCCGAAGGATGTTCGGAGTGATACGAGTGGTGTCTCGGATCATCAAGAGTTAAATAATATGTATTATATAGTAAATAAATGAATTAATATTAAATATATGTTTATTTATTAATAAAAAGGTGCAACCCACCTCAATGGGCCCCTCCCGGAGGGAGGCCCATTAGTTGGTCGGCCACCCCATGGGTTTTATGGGCGGGCGGCTATGGTTTTTAGGTGGGGGGGGGGGGGGGGGGGGCATGGGCCTTTATAGGGCCCAGCCGGCCACCCCTCTCCCATGCCCCTTTTTAGTCCCACACTTTCCAAGGCATGAACTCCACCCCTCCCCTTCCCCATATATATAGTGGAAGGATTTGGAGGAGAGGAGTAAACACAAATAGGGTTGAGGGAAAAGGAGACCCCTTGGGTGCCTCCCTCTCCTCTTCCCCTCCCTCTGTAGTTCCCTCTCCACCAGTGGTTCCTCGAAGAGCTGCACATGGGGTGAGTACTTCCCATATTAGGGTGTAGAAACATCTAAACTTTGGGCAATTAGGCATGGATAATGAAGACCAAACGACATCAATTGGGAAGCATACCAAAGAGTCTGAACAACCAAGCTAACACATAGTTGATATATAAGCATTAGACTCTGTACTGTACATATACTCAAAAGAGGTAGCACCAAATCCCTGGTCTATCTAGATGTATAGGCCAGTGAACAGAAGCAGAAATTCAGAAAATAAGCATCCAATTCACTGAATAATATAATATTTTACAAACAGAAAAGGATATCTGAATAAGTGCATACAACCGTACCTGACATGCCTTCGCTTGCAAGTAAAGATATAATCAGAATTCCATCGGTACAAATGGAAAATATAGTTAATAATTTAGCCTTTTCCCCCCTAAATCCAATTGTCTCTAGCATAGAAGAAAAAAAAGGGACAAATGAACTCACCTGATCGTCCATGTTCGTGCAGCTAGCATGTGTCGTCCACGACCTCAAACTTCCGTCTGCAAGATTTGTTCAATAGCAGGATGGGAACCTCGACCAAGAGAAGGACGGCGCCTATGGCTGCAACCCGAGCTGTGGTCACACCTGCAGCACAGTTGGCCGCTGCTCTGCACCTCCTCCTCGTCAAAATCCAGGGCCCTATATTGCTTCCAGCAAAGGATGGATGGATGGATGTGGATTAGAAAGACAAACAAAAAGAGCCAGTTTCTTCCAGCACCCGTCGATGCACACATACATGGAATCAAACCTATGCTTCCAAAATAAATACGCAAAAGGACAAAACCAAGCCTAACCACATATACATACCTCATGGTCTCCTGCCGCCGACAGATAACACACCGCTCGACCAACAGATTGAGATGAATCTACCAGTCTTGCCCTCGCGCTCAAGCTGGTCGGCCATGGTGCTCCCTCTCCTCTCCTCGACAAAGTCAAAGTCTAAGTCCTAGTCACACGCGCCATCCGCACGCGGTGTTTAACAAGTAACCCATATATATAGAACTGAGGGAGACTTGAAACAAAATGTGAGATACCGGTGGATGTGATAAAAGATGGATGAACGGTTCAGATCAACTATGCCACGGATCGCTGACTTGGCAGTGGGTCTTGTTAATCAAAACGTCTCTCGGTAGATGAGACGAGAGCATCTTAATTGCTACTTGGAAATTGATCCCATTTGCTCTATTAATTGCAGCTGTGGACGGACTGGGAGTGTTGCATGGTGACTAGGGAAGTGGAAAGCTAGCCTTAATTAAAAAAGCATGCATTGAGACTCATGGGTCATTTCTCCTAAGAGACTCCTTCCGTACTCGTAGCCCCTTAGCCTTAGCCATGCATTCTCAGAAAATAAAATACTAGAAAGCATGCATGCAGACTTACATATGGATCCTGAGTTCTTCGTGCCAGTTGCCATTTCCCTCATGACTCCAGCTCTTAGGCAAACCTGTGCATTCTTCCCTGCACCAAAGAGTTGCAACACGAGCGTCGCCGTTGGTCAGGGCGAAAGCCGGTTTTCGTATATCGCTCGTCCGCGGACTCCTATTGTTGGTCAGGGCCAAAGCCTGTTTTCATATATCACTCGTCGGCATCGTGTCCACTCCCCGAAGTCGCCTGATAATCCCCACATACAACCTTTGTTGAACTTAATATATATGGTATTGGCAACATCCACAATGAACCTTATTTTGGTAAAATTTTCTAGTGTTTTATTTTTGAAAGTTTTTGAACACCTCTATTTTAGAACTTGGCTTAGTGACCCTTATAATTCCCTCAGCATCTGCTTAATGAGACATGGATAGCTAGAGACACACGTACTAGTACGTGATTGCCAGCCATGCCTGCAACCAAGACAACTAGACAACCAGATGTTCGGAAATTTTGACATCAAATTTACTGTTTCTTTGACATTTGATCACACGACAGAATAATGGATAATAAAAGAGATATAATGTGCAGAAAGCATAACTCTTGTGCTATTTTAAATACACAATTCAAGCACAAGTTTCGATCATGCCATTCAGCGCCTTGAAACACACAAGATGACCAAGTAGCTTGTCTCTCATAAGATGCTCCATGCCAATTGATCTAGCACTGGTAACCTAAGATGAAATAGAAGTGCAAATAACCCACTGTATCAGTCAATCCCTAAAGCTCACTAGTAGCTAACCGGCTGCAACATCGGTGGAAGAAATAAACAATGAAAGCATGATTGGCCGGCTGGAACCGCATGCCTCCCCACATCTTTGCCAACTGGCCACACCTCCGATCCACTACTCCCCTACACAACAGCTCGTGCTTCCCTGTGTCCACCTCCAAAGCATTGGTTGGTGGAACCAAGGCTCAGCGGCTTGACCGTCTGTCCATCACCTCCATGACAGCTGACCAAGACAAAATACATCAATATGCAAGAAGCAGGACAAGCAACAGGACATGGCATCTCCTTGACAATTAGGACATGGAAAAGAGAAACGAAGGATAATATATTCAGTATGTCATCCACAAATCTTGCATTGACATACAAATAGCTCAACCGGAGAATCACATAACATGCAAGTTGTGTTCTTTTATGCTATTAAAAGGAAAACATACATTATCCTACTATCACTACTACTTCAGCAAACTGCTGTTTACCATCATGAGATAGGACCATACATTAAAAAAAAGACAATCCATGCTGAAATTCTAATACCAGTTTACCATCATTACCATCATCCAAGTAAATCAACATGTGACAATAATGTCAACAATACTATTCTTCCAGGGAAGAATATTAGTTTCTAAATCAACACAACAATAAAGATACACCTACATGTTCTTCTATTTATCAATCAAAAGAACAAAATATTTATGCTCCAGGAAAGCAACTTCATTTAAATATTCCAGACTTCCGTAACTAGCTACCATACTGGAGGCACCTACAAGACCATCGTGCAATGATAGGTGCCTCTCAGCACATAGTTCTAAGAAGTTGTTGCATCATAACCAGAGTTGTCATAATATGTCTAGATAATACAGAGCTAGTCACACAATTATGTACATACTAGTATTACTAAACGCAAATCCAGGGATCACCACGAGAAAAAATATATGCAGCCATTAGTCACCCAAGAGCATATGTTTCGATTTTTTAAAAAGCATCATTTAGACAAAATTGCGAACTGTTGTTTCTACTCTTGAAACATCAATCAAACAAGCTCTCCTACAGCCACAAAGTTGTGCTGGTAATAATGAAACCATCCATGAAACTAGGGAACTAGCATCTGTGTGTCTAAACAATGAATGTCAAGAAAGGAAGTTATTGTTGTGAAAAAATATTAACTCCGCCTAAACTATGGATACTAGTACGTTAAACCTTGTCGCTAAACGACCACCAGACAAGTGATAGACGGATTGCAAAACTTCAAATACATATAGGTAATACTGCTGGTAATAAGCCCGGTTGCACAAGTTCATCAGATGGACCATTTAAAATCCACTCTCACTCCACTTTACTCCTGGTCCATAACAGCTTAGAAAACGTTCTAAAAGAAGGAAAGGGCAGGGAATCTGTCAATCCATCACAAAACAATCAATCAAGAGTCAACTCTTGATTCATCATACAAAAACCGAAATAATTATATGCCATGACATGTCTTCTCTAATGGTTAGTAAGCAACTGCAAATTCACTCCTTCAATGCTATATGTTTAATAAGTTGCCACTACATATATTGGTTGAAACGCGCACGAAGTAGAAAACACACTCAGCTAGTCAGAAAACAGCAACAACTTCTGTATTTTACCACGGATAACAGCTAAAATAACGGTAGACTTCTGGACCAAACATGATCCTTGTGGCAAACGGAGCAGCAGGAAACACATAGCAAGAAACCGGCATGCTATCATCAATTCAAATGGATACATGTTGCTCTCGTTTTTTAGCATATCATACGACTAACTATGAGTATAATGATTTCAAAAAGTAAAGGCCATCGTGGCCTCCTAGTTTGGCAAATAAAAAGGAGAGTTTCTATAACCAGCAACCGCAGATCACAAAACCTAATACTTATGATAGACAATCGCCATTATACCCATAAACACTAGAGCCAGTAGGTACCAATGTACCAAAATAAGCCTAAATAATGTCATTGACCACAACAATGAATACAAGGCATACCAGTGAGCCAGTCAGCCTAGGCATACCAGTGAGGCAGAAGCAGATACCTGCCTAAATAGTTGACTCGAAAAAGAGGCCAGCTCCAGCTCCACTTCTTCTGTGCTGCTGCTGCATTAGTGTGTGCTGCCTAATCTCCTCTTCTCAAATGCCACGGCAGTCAACTGCTGCCCCATGTACAGCCCGAGCGACTACCAGGGGATGAAGAAGCTCAGCTCGACCATAACCTGCACGACAACAAACATAGACAAATTAACCTCCATGGCACAAGAAATGTCGTATCATTGCGAATTATATCAATATCACAAGTACAAGTGAGTGGATTTCTCACTAAGAGAAGGAAATGATATTGCTACAAATGATTTCAGCACTTTAAGGGCAGCAGCACATGCATCAATTAGGTAACATAATTCATCTTATGCAGCATTGTGTTGAAGCACAAAAAGGCAACCAACTAAGCCACTTGGATCTAGTCCAGATCAGCTCCACACTATAGCAATACCCAATTTGTTGAGTTCCTATTTGAGAATCAAGAAACCGATGGAACAACAACATAAAAACTGAATGAATGACCTGCTGATTTACGTTCCATAAGAGAGGTATTTTTTACCATGAGGGGCACATCGAGTTAGAGAAATAGACAACAATTGCCTGACTTTCCAGGCCCATGTGACAAAGTGTATGTTACATTGTTCTAACCCAATCAAACACAGTTAAAGCAAAAAAAAAATTTCAAGCCGTACTTTCCTGGATAGCACAGTAGATATGTTCTTGTACAACAAAAGATTTTACCACATTAGCCATGAGCAATTCAAGCACAAAACAGAGAACAAGAAAACATTGATTAATGAGAAAGGTCGCAATTTCAATATGATAACTGCTCATCAAGGTGCAGCAAAGTAAAGATATGCTTACCAAATAACACAACAACTCGTATTCAGACAGATATGAGATCATACGGCTAAAATTTGATTTCTCCCTAGATATCAATAATATGCATGTAATCAAATGGCCAGGAACTAAAAAAAGTAACTTTTGGTGCAGAAAATACTCTACTCTAAGACAAAGCTTTGCCAAAAAAAGAGGATTGATTAATGTCAAATAAGAAAAGATTAAGAAATTACACTAACGAATATTTCTAGAAGATGTAATAGATCTGATTGCTTTGTGTTTGAGTACTGGTTACTTGTTTAAGCGAGTAAAGTGTACAGCAAAGAGAGAGCTAAAATGGATCAAGCTAGGTATAGACATGATCATTTGACAAATAGCTCAACTTCAGTACCATATATTCCGATTTCATCAAAAGAACTACAAGCAAGAGAACCTGTGTCACAGTCATAAAAAGAAGGTACCACAAAGCATGTACAGGGTGAACAAAATCACCTAAGCTTTGCTTGCTAGCTTCAGTAGACTCTTAAGCATCACAGGAGGAGATGACCAACCTCTTCTGGTTCCATCAGTTCTAGGTGCAAGTACTGATCGCCATCATTCAGAAACAACACTCCACCCTGTTCACATTCCAGGCAGCATGCAAGATAAGTGCGTCTAGCCATGAAATCATCTACCACACATTCAGATTAGAAGCTCGCACAACTTTCAATCAAGTACATCTCAGAAATATCATTGAAGGTGTTATGACCGGTTTGGCCTGTAGCAGGAGAAAGCCCATTAGTGGGCCTAAATTAGGGGCTTAGCCCATTTATCCTTTTCATTAGCTTATTTATACTGCTGTAAAACGTACGTGAGAAACCAGGCAATAAACTGATCTTATAGATCGTTACTGCCGACTCCTTGAGGAGTCGGTCTTCCCTGCCCTAGCCGCCGCTTCTTCCCCTTGCGCCGCCTTCCTCCAACCTCGCGACGGCGGCCAGCCGCCAGCGCCGCCTTCCTCTCCCTCGTCCAGCACACTTCCACCCCTACAATCTACGCCCTAGACCAGGTAGACTAGCTGACTCTACCAATTTGGTATCAGAGCCTCCTTTCCGGAGCCGGCATACTCGCGCTTTGCGGAACCTTCCGCTGGCCGCGCGGAGTACCCCGGCCAGGGCGCCGCTGGCCCAACCCCCCCACGCTACGCCAAGCTCGACTTCGCCACGTACGACGGCGTCGAGGACCCCCTCAACTGGCTCAACCAATGCGAGCAATTCTTCCGAGGGCAGCGCACCCTCGCCTCGGACCGGACTTGGCTCGCCTCGTACCACCTCCGCAGCGCCGCCCAGACATGGTATTACTCCCTCGAGCAGGACGAGGGCAGCATGCCCCCATGGGACCGCTTCCGCGAGCTCTGCCTTCTACGCTTCGGCCCCCCGATTCGTGGAAGTCGCTTGGCGGAACTCGGGCGTTTGGCCTTCACCACCACGGTACAGGACTTCGCCGACCGCTTCCAGGCCCTCGCATGCCATGCGCCCGGGGTGACGGGGCAGCAGCGCGCCGAGCTCTTCATTGGCGGACTGCCGGACCACATTCGCGTCGACGTGGAGATGCGGGATCCCCACGACCTGCAGTCGGCCATGTACTACGCTCGCGCCTTCGAGCAGCGCGCGCGGGCCATGCAGCAGGCCTTCCCGGCCAGTGACGTTCGGCCAGCCGCCCGCCCTCCACCAACACCACCAGGCCAGGCGCTCACGGCTGTGACTCATGCGGGGCACTCCGATCCAGCCGCTCGCGGCCTTTCCGTCGGCTGACCACGGCCGAACAACTTGAGCGCCGTCGTAAAGGGTTGTGCTTCAACTGCGACGAGCTCTATGTACCGGGCCACGTTTGTCCACGCCTCTTCTACTTGGAGACCGTAGACGACATTCCGGCTGATGTCGCCACAGCTGGGCTGGCTGACGCGGCCGTCTCGAAGGCCGACGCCGTTCCGGGATGAGTTCCGCCAGCAGTTTCCAGCTATCCAGCTCGATGACGAGCTGTTTGAGAAGGAGGGGAGAGATGTTATGACCGGTTTGGCCTGTAGCAGGAGGAAGCCCATTAGTGGGCCTAAATTAGGGGCTTAGCCCATTTATCCTTTTCATTAGCTGTAAAACGTACGTGAGAAACCAGGCAATAAACTGATCTTATAGATCGTTACTGCCGACTCCTTGAGGAGTCGGTCTTCCCTGCCCTAGCCGCCGCTTCTTCCCCTTGCGCCGCCTTCCTCCAACCTCGCGACGGCGGCCAGCCGCCGGCGCCGCCTTCCTCTCCCTCGTCCAGCACACTTCCACCCCTACAATCTACGCCCTAGACCAGGTAGACTAGCTGACTCTACCAGAAGGTATCAGCTTGCAAAGACAACAAAGAAATTGTTATGTCACAAGTCAAACCAGTTATTAACTTTTTATTTATCATGGGTTAAGCCCAAGTTTGCAATGAAGTATGCTGCATATACTTTGACAGATAGGTACTAAGATTCCAACTACAACCACGAGTCCATGACAGTAGCAGCTCTAAATTCCAAACCGAGCATTCTTGTTTCATTTAGCAAATGTGCGTACAACAAACTTTAGGATACTCTGCTACATGACAAGAATACATTGAACATGAACTAAAGACATAGAAGGTGGATAGGAGAAATACATTGAACATTGAACATGAACCAAACAGCATGCCCATTGAATTAAGGAAACCAACCTTTCTTCTTTTCTGAATTAAACTCTCGTACAGATCTTAAAGAATAGCGGAGCCCTGGAATTTAAGTTAGATAGCTTAAGTGTAGGTATAAACAAAGAATCATCACATGATAAACATGATGAATTGTACAAACCCTCAAAATCAAAGAGGAATACAAAAAGAAACTATGGATTACCAGCTAATGTATTTTCGTGCATACATTAAATATTCTGAACTTTATGGGGAAATGGAAGTACGTTATTACAGAGAAGAATAGTGTTTCTATGTTCTCCCAAGTCCTAGAAAAGCACAGATATTAACCGTGGTATTGTGTGAATACAAAATACGATTTCTACTTTATAAATATTACTAGATTCAATGAAAAAGCATTATATCATCCAGCAAAGCAAGTCGACAATAATGTTAGTCTTCCGGAATAGTGATAGAACCATGCCAGTGTCCCCATTCATAATATAGGGATTCACTAAATCGTGAAAGTGGAAACATAGGTGACTGATACAAATATAACCCCATGCATACTCCAGCCTTAACCAGAATCATGTTGAGTAGGTAACAACGGTGTAAGAATCATACTGGCCCATATCTACTATCTTCAAGGCTGATGTATGCATAAACTTCAGAAACGCAACTCCTGAACCAGCCAGAAAATCTAACTATATCAAATCAAGGCCTGCAAAATAAGTTTCTTAAATCATAAGCACCAGGTATGCTTACACAGTTGTCTGTAGCATGTTTATCATGAGTTACCACTTTGCAGTTTTGCAAAATGTGAAGGTCAGCCTATATGCCATCACTGCACTAAGGCATACGGTATATTTGTAGTGACTACCACCACATCTGTTCAGCTATGACTGTGTGTAAAAAAATCTTAATTTTCTATATCTCCGTTCCAATGACACCAAATTGATATTTTGTCGCATAGTGCTTAATCGCTAGCCTTACGTGTAGCAAATCCTTTCACGACATATTGTCAAGTTACGATTGGGAATAGTCCTGTAGCAGCCATAAACATGGCATACCATACCACTCACAGGTACATGGGAATGGGGCACAAGATCAGCAAGACACAAACCTGACTTTCATGTTGATGCGTTTGATCCTCCTTGTTGTGGAAGCGTGTCAATCAACAACAGTCGGTCCCTAGCATTGTAGTTACCAGCAGATGAGAGCAGCAGTATGTCAGCCTGCTTGTCTCCTCGTCCTTATACTGGAAGACTCCATCTATTGCTCCGGGTTGACGCCGGCAGCATCAATAACTCAAGGAGGTCGGCGCTACAGACTGAGGTCCACGGTGGCGCTGCCAAGCTCTCTGTAGTCCTTCTTCAACTTACTGCACCCGAAGCACCCTAGAAAAATAAATAATCCACCGTCACTGGTACAACTAAGGACTAGATCGAGGCTGGAACTTACTGCATGCCGACAAAGCAACATCTTTCTCACTCTCATTGTGCCCTTGTTGAGCTTCCAGATTCCTTCTTGTTGCCGAAGAGCACCGAGCAGCTGGAGCTTTGCTGGGAAAGCCGTGACGGCAGTCAGTACGCAACAAGCAGGCACCAGGAGGTGCGGCCACGGAGAGCTACAATACGTTATTAAGCAAACCTTTATGCAAATAGAAATAGACCGAGTAGTAAGTAGCATGACGAAACAAAACAGAAGATTCCAAGCACTATCACCGTCCAAATCATTTGCCTATATAAAAATCTATGCATGGGCGGAAATAATCCAATATGCTCTGAACCATATAATGCACAAGAAAAACCCTACACTCTCTATGCATAATAAGCAGCAAACTGTTAAAAAAATAGCAGATCAATTTTCTGTAGATGTAATGCCTATTCACACAACAAATTTTAATTGAGTGAGTTAGATTTGTATCCATACATGCATGATTCTCTTGGCCACTACCCTGACAACAACGATCTTCATCTGGATTGCCACGATCTCTTTCACTAGCGAAAGCGGCTCAAATACAATGACCGCACCCAGTCCATTCACAAGCTCGGGCTTCAACTGTTTCTGAACCTGCACAAGCAAACATATATGTAACAGCCAGCTGAAAAATAACTACTTTATGCAACCTTTATAGGCACAGTTTTGGATTCACAAGCAAACCTGATTCATGACAAGGTTCCGTGCAGTTTGCATTGTAATTTCTCCGCGTATTCCTGCTAGAAGGTGCTCTGACCCCAGATTTGAGGTCATGTTGATAATGGTATTCTTGCAATCTACTACCTGCCTTTGCCATCGGTCAACATACCACCATCAAGGATCTGGAGAAAAATATTCAACACCAAGGAATCTGCCTGTCTTCACCTCATTGAGTCGGATGACAAGATCCGCACCTTCTCAGTCAGTTGTCCACCACCTTGATGGTCATAGGAGCTTTAACATGTTCCAACACAAGAGAAACATTAAGATCAGACAGACTAATCGAAGACTTCGAATGATATGGTAATGTAGTGGTGTTGAAATAGAGAAGACAACCCTAGAGAGGCTCCAGTGAGACGCCACAGATCCAGCCCTAATGTATTCAGACATGTCAATGCGCATCAACATCTTCCCACTATAAAATAGCTGTTCGGCTAGAGCTTTTGCTAGCTCTGTTTTTCCAACATCAGTCTAGCCCAAAAAGAGTTATGAGCCTATTGGTTTGCCAGGCTGATCTAGGCCAGTCCTAGAACGCAACACTGCCTGCACAACCTTATAAACCGCTTCATCCTGGCCAACTTCTCGCTCATGCAACCTGGCCGCTAGGTGGATCAACTTATCCTTCTCCCCTTGATCAAGAGTGGCGACAGGAATTCCAGTACATCTGCTCACACCCTTCAAATCACAACAATGGGACATGTGTGAAAATCACATCACACTGATTAACCAATGGACACAAGAATCAATAGGAAGAGAATGCCTACTTGTGCAAATTCATCGGGGCTAGCAATTGCTTTGTTCACTGCATTTGGGGAGGTAGTTAGCACAGTGTTCAGTTCCTTTTCTTGTTTTCCAATCTGTACCATCCTTTTGGCTACAGCCTCACATGCCTCATCGATCAGATCGACTGCCTTATCAGGAAATTGACGACCTACAATACAAACAGCAATAATATCCATTAATTTTACAACATACATTCTTGCCACTCATGAATGCAACTCGGTAGAAAAGAAACATTGCAGCGCATGTTGCCCGATTAATTTATACATACGGCATTGTCATGAATTTTTTTGATCCTTCACCATGATTTATAATTTATTTTGAACTAAAGTACTCAATTCAATAAGACTACTACATGGCTAATGCAACACAATTTTGGAATTGTTTTAACTTAATGTATCTAATGCAAGATGGCTACCCCACAACACTCTAAACACGATTTGTAAATTATTTCAATTAATGTATCCAGTGCTACAAGGAACACCACAGGAGCCATGTAACACAAATTTATAATCATTTCATCTTAATGCATCTAATTCAGCATGGGACTCCACAACGCCATAAATACAAGTTATAATCATTTGGACTTAATTCATCCAATGTAACATGGGTACTCCACAACGCTTTAATGTGATCGGCTAATTATTCTCGACTTTCAAACTGCATAACACAACCTTTACGCGGATAGGCCTCTTACCATAAACATGAACCTGAAATCAAAATGAAGTTCTGTAGATACCGAAATCTAAACTCCTATATCCCCCACTTGAAACTAAAATAAAGTCGATAATTCTCAACTTGAAATTAGCATCAAACACTATGTTACATTCACAGTAGCACTAACAAATGATCATGTAGCTAGAACTGCATATGCCCATGGACGATGAACCTCACACTAGTTCTCATTACGTGACTGCATACTGACATGCATCTTTCTAGGTGCTAAACAGATTTGTCCATTCTAAATTGCATAAACAATTATTCAGAGCAAGTAAAGCAGAACTCATGTTTCCTCTGAATTCGCTCTTACACATCACACATACACACGGTTAATGAAGACATGACACAACACAATATAGTCGAGAATCGGAAAATTTGCAGTAACAACAACAAAAGTGGACGAATTACACATTGAGTACTAGCTAGTATCCCTCCTGGACAAGAGAAGAGACCGAATTATTCTCATCTCAGTAGTTAAAAAATCATAGGAAGCTAGCAGTCATCCACCACGCTGGGGTTCAACGGCCGGAGCAGATCGGAACACCTACAGGGGACAAAAACCGGAGCTCACCAGAGAGGGTTCGAGGCTGAGACATCACCCACTGGATAGCGAGGATGGATGCCTCATCGACACGAGCAGCAGCAGCAGCAGCATGACTCGCCGGAAAGATGTAGCAGAAACACCCTTCCTTCCTGCCGGTGGATCCAAATATGCTAATTTGAGATATAGTTTCGGCAGGAAAAAGGATAGCGAGCAATGGAACCGATTTGAGCACGAGGGGAGGGTGAAAATTCGACCTTGATGTCGACGAGGTCCTCCAGAACGGCGGCGTTGGCGGTGGTGCTTAGGAGCGAGCTCCCGCAGGTCGGCGCGCACGGGCACGTCTACGGAATCCCTGCGGTATGGCGATCCCGCGAAGACGCCGGCCAAGCAGCGCACGGCCGAGTACTGAGCTCGCGCGCGGCGGCGACTTTGGAGGCGGCCGGTGACAGGGGATTGCGAGGCCTCGACGCGCAAGGCTGGAGCTTGTGAATGGACGGCAAGGCCCAGCCAAAGGAGAGCCAAACAGCGAGGACGGGCCTTGTCGTCCTCGACGGCGGCCAGCAGGCCCGAAGCTAGGGTTAGCTATAACCCGAGATTGGGGGATGTGGCGTAGTCGAGGAAATCGGCCGGGGATGAGGATCTGTAGCTTCGCCGGCGGGCTGCGAGGATGGGTAGCCGGCGACGAGCGGCGCCGTAGAGGTTCTCGGAGAAAGGGGGAGAAATGGCTCAAGAAGAAGAAGATGGATCGACAAGGGAGGCTTGTTGGGACTTTGGGGGGTCTACGTACTACTCAACATTAAACCCAACATTAATTTCGTGCAGCCATCCGTCGAGGACATCACATGAATTGGGACTGACTACGCGTGCGTCTGACAAGGGAGTGGAGTAGTACACTATTTGTTCAACAGAATTGATTCATACTTTGGATGTCATCGTCGATCAGTCGATGTGCAGCATATTGGGCTTTGTCGTCTTTGAACGACCGACTTGGTCAATAGAACAAAATTAAAATTGTTGTTCATGTGCTCATCACCGCCCATTTTTTCACAAAATTGTGAAACAAATTTGAAACATAATTGAAACATAACTGAAACACTAATATTTTTGTGAAACAAACCGTAGTAACGTCAGCAATGATGTCATTAGTTTCACTTTTTGTCAGACTGTTTCACAATATTTTCCATGTTATCACTTTAGTTTCATAAAAATTTCACTTGTGTTTCAATTATTAGTTTTATATTAGACAAATGTCAAAAGCCTCACCAATCTCAAAGCAGAGAGTGAACGGTGGATTGGACTCCTTTACCTACCGGCGCCGGTAAATTCGCCGCGTTGCGCCCTCGTCTTGCTCAACGTTGATGTTATCATGCCTCTTTGAAACGACGTGTTCAAAGTCAAGTACGTCCGAGGCTACCTTGACCATGGTTGCCGGCAACATGTTCGATCGTTGGTGAGGTCATCATGATCGGTATGGATGACATTATGCATTAGTCGTAGGCTTAGCCACCAAACTATATTAGCTCTCGACCGTCATCACCCTGCACCGCTGGAAATCTTTTCTCTTGCAGCAGTAGGTGCGTTGCGATGCCTCGGCTTCATCTACCGACAACTCTTCAACATGCATGTGTGCATGCTACACATGATGCTAGACACCATGACTACATTGTATTGTCTTGTGGATTGCTCTCTTCTTTTCTCGCACAAGCCAGGCGGCATGATTCCCGTGGAAAATATCAATTCTTTCTTATAAATAAATCCCCTAGAAAGTTATCAATTAATACAATCATTTTCATAGTTACATGATATATTTCTATTGCTTTTCTTATGGTCATAATATTTTGGAAACTCATAGCCCACCGAGTTGTCTTCCTCTTGCTCTGCTGGTCGTCGACATCCCGTGATTGAGTACACTTGCCATCATAGATAAGTTCACGGTCACACTAATCCTTCTCCAGCTCCACAAGATCGTCACCGACGCATATTCTTGATCCCACAATGATTTTGGGCATGAATATGCCAAGTAAATTTCAACTCTTCTAAAAAATAGTAAATTTCTAGCAAAAGAGAATAAATTGGCCACAAATTTGACATCTACCATGTACGCGTTTTTTAAGTTTCAACTACTAGTACTCCTACTTTATGCATGTACCGAGAAGACACTCGTGCAGTGTGGTACTACATACTCCAATTACAATAATGCTATACTTACGGGCTGCTAGTTACGAAATTTACTTACGGGCGCATCGTGCATTCAAGTCATTGGCTAGAGTTCATGCGGCAGTTCCTGAAATACCTCGTGGGGCAGCTGTGTGCATGACACATCATCCCGTAAGTCAATCCCGTAAGATTTGTCCCGTAAGTGTAGCATTGTTGCTCCAATTAAATAGCATTGGGAAGGTAGAAAGCATGAGCTGCTAATTAAGTAACATCGGCGCATGCACATGCATAACTAGCAGTGATAGCATAGTTATGTCTGGCGGGTCCTATGCAATTGACTTCTAATTTTGCCCCATGTAATCACGTTGAGTGCAAGGTCCGAGAGAAGACACTGTGGACGGTGAGTGCATGCATGCATCCATATAATCACGTTGTCATTAGCTAGTACTTCATGCAAAAATCAGGTATACTCATACACGGAGTATTACTCCAGCAGCCACATGATATGTTGCATGCAAAAGCTACAACAGGAGAGTTATTAGTCCCGCTCCTCTGTCGTCTCCTCCAGGCAGGGGAGCGAAATCCTAGCTCCTCGCCCGCCTCCTCGTCGCCTACCGAGGCCACCGCCGGCTAAGCCGTGCGCCGCCAAGGACGGGCGGCGAGGATCTATGCCTCTCGGGCTCCCGCATGGCCGTTTCGGAGGGAGGAGGACGCAGTTCCTGCCGAAGCACGCGGCAATGGAGGAGGACGCAGGGGACACGATGATCAACTTCTGGAAGGACCCGAACGGCGAGTCTTGCTGCATCTGCGGGGAAGAGGACGCGGAGGAGAAGCACGGCGAGCTCGCCTGCCCCTACGACTACCTGGTGTCGCCGGCCGGGTACGTGCCCTGCAGGGCGAGGCGCGCCATCTGGAGGGAGGACGGGGACGCGCCGTCCGGCCACCGCCTCTTCCTGCGGCGCTTCGTGCGCGTCACCAACCTGCCGGAGCGCTGCCCCCGCCCGGCTCGCCTCGCCGCGCTCTTCGCCCGGTTCGGGCCGCTGCGGATGTGGCACGTCGCCATGGACGCCCCATCGGTGTGCAAGGGCTTCGCGTGCGTGGTCTTCGAGCGCCGGGAGGATGCCGAGAAGGCCATTGATGAGCTCAACTGCTATGACTTTGACGGCCGTAGCTTGCGGGTAGACTGGTTTTATCCCAGCGCGTGACTGAATTCAGCTACGAGTAATAATAAGGAGGTGGTCAAACTTTGGCATCATCAGTAGGCAAACACTAGGCTACATTCGATCGGCAGTAACCCATCAACAATTTTTTTAGAGTATGTAGCATTAGTCTTCAATATTTTTTCTATAGATTGTTAAAGTTGCGAAATTATGTAGCAGACAGCTACAACAGATATCCGAATGTAATTTCTGTGTATATTGCATTTTCAAAAATGCGGCATCGTGTTGTAATAACTTTTTGCAATACATTCATCAATTTTGCCTTAGGTATCTAACATTACGCGACTACATATGTAATATTGGTGCAATCTCTTCGTAGCATAGGTAGCAAGAATTGCCGAAGCACTTTTTTCCATACTTACACATCAAAAATTATACACACATGTAGCAAATCACAAACACAATATGGAACATCGAGAAAAATTCCTCAAAAGTTGACCTTCTCTGGCCACCCCGCAGTGTGCTCATGAGCTCACCATCCCCTTGGTTCTCCTAAGGGAAATCAGCCTCGCCAGTACCTCTGGCCCTCACCCCACTATACTTCTTGTTGCGACAAGTATCACACGAGATGGAGACCACCTCCAGCTAGTTTTCCTGCACGACGCTGAGCCATGTGTAGGATGCACATTGCACGTACTTCCATTTCTCCAAGGTAGAATTTTTTTATAGAGATTTTGCTACTCTTTTCCTAATCTCGTGGAGTTTCCCTCATCTGATTGATGCATCAGATGTACGTTCGAGCCCGTTCGACCTCACCATCTTGGCCCAACGTCCAGGGGTTGCAATAGGGAAGTTGGTTGGTAACTCGGCGGCGATCTCATCGACGGTATGCTCGGTCGTACTATCGCGAAATGCAAGTGATATACGATAGGTCGATGGCGACACGGCTCCTAGCAAGAAGTCGACGAGCTTGCACTCTTGGGCGTCCGTTCCCCTGAGCCCACGGACACTGACCTCCCGGAGAGAGTCCAGGCTCATCTTCTGGTTCGCGCAAAGGGCGCGACCCCATTGGTACTCTCCTCGATGTGGAGAGGCACTCTGCTGCAAGTGATCGAAGAATATCAAAAATCATGCAAACAACATCGTTGACATACATATATATAGCTCCGTCCGTTTTAAAATTAATTTGACTCAACTTTGTCTAGATGCTTATGCATCTAGACGCGCTTTTACATACATATCTAATTTAAAGGACGTGGCTAGTTCTCGATCGACCCTTCAACTAACTTAAGTTTCAATCACCGAATTTCATGTGTAACTTATGTATAGTTGGGATAAATGTATATCTAATTTGCATGTGCAAATCTAATGGTTTACGAGTTGAGCTAGAACTAACTTAATTCACGTACGGGTTCACCTAGAACACTGCCAGTAAAAAAGGTCATTTGAAAACGGAGGAACTACAAATTCATGAGCCGACGTATGATCAACTTACTAAGACGGTGATGCAGTATGGGGCGGAGTCGACGTAGAGAGTCGTCACGCTCGGGACACGCGAGAGGAGGGACGCCAGGCACGGCACGACGTTGGCATGGATCCCCCAGCGCACCGTGAGAGAGAGCACGGTGACACGAGGCAGCTTTGGGACGTAGGTCATCAGGTCCTCGCACGAAGACGAAGCCATCTCCTCCGGGCCTAACCAGTTGAGGAGAGTCATCTCGTCCGGCAGAAGCAAGTCCAGCTCGAGGTATTCCGTGGTGAGGGAGCAGGCCTGCAGGGAATCGAACGGAACGAGTTGAATAGCTTTGTCGGTAACGAGATCGAACTAGGTATCGTGATACCGATGATCAAGTCTCGGATGAGTATCGATGTCAAAGTAACAAATGGAATGTAATACAATGTAATGGGTTCAAACGATGATTACATCTTCGTAGAATTCATAGGGGTTGCTATTGTTCTCCACAACACCCTGGCAATCATTGATCAGAGAGAGATGTCTCGATCATGTATGTGTTATTCTCGAACCTTTGGAAAACACACTTAAGGGTTTATTATTTTGGATTCATCGTAAACGCCGGAAAATAGAGAAGAGAGAACCGAAAAGGGTTCCGGGAGTATCCGAAGGATGTTCGGAGTGATACGAGTGGTGTCTCGGATCATCAAGAGTTAAATAATATGTATTATATAGTAAATAAATGAATTAATATTAAATATATGTTTATTTATTAATAAAAAGGTGCAACCCACCTCAATGGGCCCCTCCCGGAGGGAGGCCCATTAGTTGGTCGGCCACCCCATGGGTTTTATGGGCGGGCGGCTATGGTTTTTAGGTGGGGCGGGGGGGGGGGGGCATGGGCCTTTATAGGGCCCAGCCGGCCACCCCTCTCCCATGCCCCTTTTTAGTCCCACACTTTCCAAGGCATGAACTCCACCCCTCCCCTTCCCCATATATATAGTGGAAGGATTTGGAGGAGAGGAGTAAACACAAATAGGGTTGAGGGAAAAGGAGACCCCTTGGGTGCCTCCCTCTCCTCTTCCCCTCCCTCTGTAGTTCCCTCTCCACCAGTGGTTCCTCGAAGAGCTGCACATGGGGTGAGTACTTCCCATATTAGGGTGTAGAAACATCTAAACTTTGGGCAATTAGGCATGGATAATGAAGACCAAACGACATCAATTGGGAAGCATACCAAAGAGTCTGAACAACCAAGCTAACACATAGTTGATATATAAGCATTAGACTCTGTACTGTACATATACTCAAAAGAGGTAGCACCAAATCCCTGGTCTATCTAGATGTATAGGCCAGTGAACAGAAGCAGAAATTCAGAAAATAAGCATCCAATTCACTGAATAATATAATATTTTACAAACAGAAAAGGATATCTGAATAAGTGCATACAACCGTACCTGACATGCCTTCGCTTGCAAGTAAAGATATAATCAGAATTCCATTGGTACAAATGGAAAATATAGTTAATAATTTAGCCTTTTCCCCCTTAAATCCAATTGTCTCTAGCATAGAAGAAAAAAAAGGGACAAATGAACTCACCTGATCGTCCATGTTCGTGCAGCTAGCATGTGTCGTCCACGACCTCAAACTTCCGTCTGCAAGATTTGTTCAATAGCAGGATGGGAACCTCGACCAAGAGAAGGACGGCGCCTATGGCTGCAACCCGAGCTGTGGTCACACCTGCAGCACAGTTGGCCGCTGCTCTGCACCTCCTCCTCGTCAAAATCCAGGGCCCTATATTGCTTCCAGCAAAGGATGGATGGATGGATGTGGATTAGAAAGACAAACAAAAAGAGCCAGTTTCTTCCAGCACCCGTCGATGCACACATACATGGAATCAAACCTATGCTTCCAAAATAAATACGCAAAAGGACCAAACCAAGACTAACCACATATACATACCTCATGGTCTCCTGCCGCCGACAGATAACACACCGCTCGACCAACAGATTGAGATGAATCTACCAGTCTTGCCCTCGCGCTCAAGCTGGTCGGCCATGGTGCTCCCTCTCCTCTCCTCGACAAAGTCAAAGTCTAAGTCATAGTCACACGCGCCATCCGCACGCGGTGTTTAACAAGTAACCCATATATATAGAACTGAGGGAGACTTGAAACAAAATGTGAGATACCGGTGGATGTGATAAAAGATGGATGAACGGTTTAGATCAACTATGCCACGGATCGCTGACTTGGCAGTGGGTCTTGTTAATCAAAACGTCTCTCGGTAGATGAGACGAGAGCATCTTAATTGCTACTTGGAAATTGATCCCATTTGCTCTATTAATTGCAGCTGTGGATGGACTGGGAGTGTTGCATGGTGACTAGGGAAGTGGAAAGCTAGCCTTAATTAAAAAAGCATGCATTGAGACTCATGGGTCATTTCTCCTAAGAGACTCCTTCCGTACTCGTAGCCCCTTAGCCTTAGCCATGCATTCTCAGAAAATAAAATACTAGAAAGCATGCATGCAGACTTACATATGGATCCTGAGTTCTTCGTGCCAGTTGCCATTTCCCTCATGACTCCAGCTCTTAGGCAAACCTGTGCATTCTTCCCTGCACCAAAGAGTTGCAACACGAGCGTCGCCGTTGGTCAGGGCGAAAGCCGGTTTTCGTATATCGCTCGTCCGCGGACTCCTATTGTTGGTCAGGGCCAAAGCCTGTTTTCATATATCACTCGTCGGCGTCGTGTCCACTCCCCGAAGTCGCCTGATAATCCCCACATACAACCTTTGTTGAACTTAATATATATGGTATTGGCAACATCCACAATGAACCTTATTTTGGTAAAATTTTCTAGTGTTTTATTTTTGAAAGTTTTTGAACACCTCTATTTTAGAACTTGGCTTAGTGACCCTTATAATTCCCTCAGCATCTGCTTAATGAGACATGGATAGCTAGAGACACACGTACTAGTACGTGATTGCCAGCCATGCCTGCAACCAAGACAACTAGACAACCAGATGTTCGGAAATTTTGACATCAAATTTACTGTTTCTTTGACATTTGATCACACGACAGAATAATGGATAATAAAAGAGATATAATGTGCAGAAAGCATAACTCTTGTGCTATTTTAAATACACAATTCAAGCACAAGTTTCGATCATGCCATTCAGCGCCTTGAAACACACAAGATGACCAAGTAGCTTGTCTCTCATAAGATGCTCCATGCCAATTGATCTAGCACTGGTAACCTAAGATGAAATAGAAGTGCAAATAACCCACTGTATCAGTCAATCCCTAAAGCTCACTAGTAGCTAACCGGCTGCAACATCGGTGGAAGAAATAAACAATGAAAGCATGATTGGCCGGCTGGAACCGCATGCCTCCCCACATCTTTGCCAACTGGCCACACCTCCGATCCACTACTCCCCTACACAACAGCTCGTGCTTCCCTGTGTCCACCTCCAAAGCATTGGTTGGTGGAACCAAGGCTCAGCGGCTTGACCGTCTGTCCATCACCTCCATGACAGCTGACCAAGACAAAATACATCAATATGCAAGAAGCAGGACAAGCAACAGGACATGGCATCTCCTTGACAATTAGGACATGGAAAAGAGAAACGAAGGATAATATATTCAGTATGTCATCCACAAATCTTGCATTGACATACAAATAGCTCAACCGGAGAATCACATAACATGCAAGTTGTGTTCTTTTATGCTATTAAAAGGAAAACATACATTATCCTACTATCACTACTACTTCAGCAAACTGCTGTTTACCATCATGAGATAGGACCATACATTAAAAAAAAGACAATCCATGCTGAAATTCTAATACCAGTTTACCATCATTACCATCATCCAAGTAAATCAACATGTGACAATAATGTCAACAATACTATTATTCCAGGGAAGAATATTAGTTTCTAAATCAACACAACAATAAAGATACACCTACATGTTCTTCTATTTATCAATCAAAAGAACAAAATATTTATGCTCCAGGAAAGCAACTTCATTTAAATATTCCAGACTTCCGTAACTAGCTACCATACTGGAGGCACCTACAAGACCATCGTGCAATGATAGGTGCCTCTCAGCACATAGTTCTAAGAAGTTGTTGCATCATAACCAGAGTTGTCATAATATGTCTAGATAATACAGAGCTACTCACACAATTACGTACATACTAGTATTACTAAACGCAAATCCAGGGATCACCACGAGAAAAAATATATGCAGCCATCAGTCACCCAAGAGCATATGTTTCGATTTTTTAAAAAGCATCATTTAGACAAAATTGCGAACTGTTGTTTCTACTCTTGAAACATCAATCAAACAAGCTCTCCTACAGCCACAAAGTTGTGCTGGTAATAATGAAACCATCCATGAAACTAGGGAACTAGCATCTGTGTGTCTAAACAATGAATGTCAAGAAAGGAATTTATTGTTGTGAAAAAATATTAACTCCGCCTAAACTATGGATACTTGTACGTTAAACCTTGTCGCTAAACAACCACCAGACAAGTGATAGACGGATTGCAAAACTTCAAATACATATAGGTAATACTGCTGGTAATAAGCCCGGTTGCACAAGTTCATCAGATGGACCATTTAAAATCCACTCTCACTCCACTTTACTCCTGGTCCATAACAGCTTAGAAAACGTTCTAAAAGAAGGAAAGGGAAGGGAATCTGTCAATCCATCACAAAACAATCAATCAAGAGTCAACTCTTGATTCATCATACAAAAACCGAAATAATTATATGCCATGACATGTCTTCTCTAATGGTTAGTAAGCAACTGCAAATTCACTCCTTCAATGCTATATGTTTAATAAGTTGCCACTACATATATTGGTTGAAACGCGCACGAAGTAGAAAACACACTCAGCTAGTCAGAAAACAGCAACAACTTCTGTATTTTACCACGGATAACAGCTAAAATAACGGTAGACTTCTGGACCAAACATGATCCTTGTGGCAAACGGAGCAGCATGAAACACATAGCAAGAAACCGGCATGCTATCATCAATTCAAATGGATACATGTTGCTCTCGTTTTTTAGCATATCATACGACTAACTATGAGTATAATGATTTCAAAAAGTAAAGGCCATCGTGGCCTCCTAGTTTGGCAAATAAAAAGGAGAGTTTCTATAACCAGCAACCGCAGATCACAAAACCTAATACTTATGATAGACAATAGCCATTATACCCATAAACACTAGAGCCAGTAGGTACCAATGTACCAAAATAAGCCTAAATAATGTCATTGACCACAACAACGAATACAAGGCATACCAGTGAGCCAGTCAGCCTAGGCATACCAGTGAGGCAGAAGCAGATACCTGCCTAAATAGTTGACTCGAAAAAGAGGCCAGCTCCAGCTCCACTTCTTCTGTGCTGCTGCTGCATTAGTGTGTGCTGCCTAATCTCCTCTTCTCAAATGCCACGGCAGTCAACTGCTGCCCCATGTACAGCCCGAGCGACTACCAGGGGATGAAGAAGCTCAGCTCGACCATAACCTGCATGACAACAAACATAGACAAATTAACCTCCATGGCACAGGAAATGTCGTATCATTGCGAATTATATCAATATCACAAGTACAAGTGAGTGGATTTCTCACTAAGAGAAGGAAATGATATTGCTACAAATGATTTCAGCACTTTAAGGGCAGCAGCACATGCATCAATTAGGGAACATAATTCATCTTATGCAGCATTGTGTTGAAGCACAAAAAGGCACCAACTAAGCCACTTGGATCTAGTCCAGATCAGCTCCACACTATAGCAATACCCAATTTGTTGAGTTCCTATTTGAGAATCAAGAAACCGATGGAACAACAACATAAAAACTGAATGAATGACCTGCTGATTTACGTTCCATAAGAGAGGTATTTTTTACCATGAGGGGCACATCGAGTTAGAGAAATAGACAACAATTGCCTGACTTTCCAGGCCCATGTGAAAAAGTGTATGTTACATTGTTCTAACCCAATCAAACACAGTTAAAGCAAAAAAAATATTTCAAGCCGTACTTTCCTGGATAGCACAGTAGATATGTTCTTGTACAACAAAAGATTTTACCACATTAGCCATGAGCAATTCAAGAACAAAACAGAGAACAAGAAAACATTGATTAATGAGAAAGGTCGCAATTTCAATATGATAACTGCTCATCAAGGTGCAGCAAAGTAAAGATATGCTTACCAAATAACACAACAACTCGTATTCAGACAGATATGAGATCATACGGCTAAAATTTGATTTCTCCCTAGATATCAATAATATGCATGTAATCAAATGGCCAGGAACTAAAAAAAGTAACTTTTGGTGCAGAAAATACTCTACTCTAAGACAAAGCTTTGCCAAAAAAAGAGGATTGATTAATGTCAAATAAGAAAAGATTAAGAAATTACACTAACGAATATTTCTAGAAGATGTAATAGATCTGATTGCTTTGTGTTTGAGTACTGGTTACTTGTTTAAGCGAGTAAAGTGTACAGCAAAGAGAGAGCTAAAATGGATCAAGCTAGGTATAGACATGATCATTTGACAAATAGCTCAACTTCAGTACCGTATATTCCGATTTCATCAAAAGAACTACAAGCAAGAGAACCTGTGTCACAGTCATAAAAAGAAGGTACCACAAAGCATGTACAGGGTGAACAAAATCACCTAAGCTTTGCTTGCTAGCTTCAGTAGACTCTTAAGCATCACAGGAGGAGATGACCAACCTCTTCTGGTTCCATCAGTTCCAGGTGCAAGTACTGATCGCCATCATTCAGAAACAACACTCCACCCTGTTCACATTCCAGGCAGCATGCAAGATAAGTGCATCTAGCCATGAAATCATCTACCACACATTCAGATTAGAAGCTCGCACAGCTTTCAATCAAGTACACCTCAGAAATATCATTGAAGGTGTTATGACCGGTTTGGCCTGTAGTAGGAGGAAGCCCATTAGTGGGCCTAAATTAGGGGCTTAGCCCATTTATCCTTTTCATTAGCTTATTTATGCTGCTGTAAAACGTACGTGAGAAACCAGGCAATAAACTGATCTTATAGATCGTTACTGCCGACTCCTTGAGGAGTCGGTCTTCCCTGCCCTAGCCGCCGCTTCTTCCCCTTGCGCCGCCTTCCTCCAACCTCGCGACGGCGGCCAGCCGCCAGCGCCGCCTTCCTCTCCCTCGTCCAGCACACTTCCACCCCTACAATCTACGCCCTAGACCAGGTAGACTAGCTGACTCTACCAATTTGGTATCAGAGCCTCCTTTCCGGAGCCGGCATACTCGCGCTTTGCGGAGCCTTCCGCTGGCCGCGCGGAGTACCCCGGCCAGGGCGCCGCTGGCCCAACCCCCCCACGCTACGCCAAGCTCGACTTCGCCACGTACGACGGCGTCGAGGACCCCCTCAACTGGCTCAACCAATGCGAGCAATTCTTCCGAGGGCAGCGCACCCTCGCCTCGGACCGGACTTGGCTCGCCTCGTACCACCTCCGCAGCGCCGCCCAGACATGGTATTACTCCCTCGAGCAGGACGAGGGCGGCATGCCCCCATGGGACCGCTTCCGCGAGCTCTGCCTTCTACGCTTCGGCCCCCCGATTCGTGGAAGTCGCTTGGCGGAACTCGGGCGTTTGGCCTTCACCACCACGGTACAGGACTTCGCCGACCGCTTCCAGGCCCTCGCATGCCATGCGCCCGGGGTGACGGGGCAGCAGCGCGCCGAGCTCTTCATTGGCGGACTGCCGGACCACATTCGCGTCGACGTGGAGATGCGGGATCCCCACGACCTGCAGTCGGCCATGTACTACGCTCGCGCCTTCGAGCAGCGCGCGCGGGCCATGCAGCAGGCCTTCCCGGCCAGTGACGTTCGGCCAGCCGCCCGCCCTCCACCGACACCACCAGGCCAGGCGCTCACGGCTGTGACTCATGCGGGGCACTCCGATCCAGCAGCTACGCGGCCTTTCCGTCGGCTGACCACGGCCGAACAACTTGAGCGCCGTCGTAAAGGGTTGTGCTTCAACTGCGACGAGCTCTATGTACCGGGCCACGTTTGTCCACGCCTCTTCTACTTGGAGACCGTAGACGACATTCCGGCTGATGTCGCCACAGCTGGGCTGGCTGACGCGGCCGTCTCGAAGGCCGACGCCGTTCCGGGATGAGTTCCGCCAGCAGTTTCCGGCTATCCAGCTCGATGACGAGCTGTTTGAGAAGGAGGGGAGAGATGTTATGACCGGTTTGGCCTGTAGCAGGAGGAAGCCCATTAGTGGGCCTAAATTAGGGGCTTAGCCCATTTATCCTTTTCATTAGCTGTAAAACGTACGTGAGAAACCAGGCAATAAACTGATCTTATAGATCGTTACTGCCGACTCCTTGAGGAGTCGGTCTTCCCTGCCCTAGCCGCCGCTTCTTCCCCTTGCGCCGCCTTCCTCCAACCTCGCGACGGCGGCCAGCCGCCGGCGCCGCCTTCCTCTCCCTCGTCCAGCACACTTCCACCCCTACAATCTACGCCCTAGACCAGGTAGACTAGCTGACTCTACCAGAAGGTATCAGCTTGCAAAGACAACAAAGAAATTGTTATGTCACAAGTCAAACCAGTTATTAACTTTTTATTTATCATGGGTTAAGCCCAAGTTTGCAATGAAGTATGCTGCATATACTTTGACAGATAGGTACTAAGATTCCAACTACAACCACGAGTCCATGACAGTAGCAGCTCTAAATTCCAAACCGAGCATTCTTGTTTCATTTAGCAAATGTGCGTACAACAAACTTTAGGATACTCTGCTACATGACAAGAATACATTGAACATGAACTAAAGACATAGAAGGTGGATAGGAGAAATACATTGAACATTGAACATGAACCAAACAGCATGCCCATTGAATTAAGGAAACCAACCTTTCTTCTTTTCTGAATTAAACTCTCGTACAGATCTTAAAGAATAGCGGAGCCCTGGAATTTAAGTTAGATAGCTTAAGTGTAGGTATAAACAAAGAATCATCACATGATAAACATGATGAATTGTACAAACCCTCAAAATCAAAGAGGAATACAAAAAGAAACTATGGATTACCAGCTAATGTATTTTCGTGCATACATTAAATATTCTGAACTTTATGGGGAAATGGAAGTACGTTATTACAGAGAAGAATAGTGTTTCTGTGTTCTTCCAAGTCCTAGAAAAGCACAGATATTAACCGTGGTATTGTGTGAATACAAAATACGATTTCTACTTTATAAATATTACTAGATTCAATGAAAAAGCATTATATCATCCAGCAAAGCAAGTCGACAATAATGTTAGTCTTCCGGAATAGTGATAGAACCATGCCAGTGTCCCCATTCATAATATAGGGATTCACTAAATCGTGAAAGTGGAAACATAGGTGACTGATACAAATATAACCCCATGCATACTCCAGCCTTAACCAGAATCATGTTGAGTAGGTAACAACGGTGTAAGAATCATACTGGCCCATATCTACTATCTTCAAGGCTGATGTATGCATAAACTTCAGAAACGCAACTCCTGAACCAGCCAGAAAATCTAACTATATCAAATCAAGGCCTGCAAAATAAGTTTCTTAAATCATAAGCACCAGGTATGCTTACACAGTTGTCTGTAGCATGTTTATCATGAGTTACCACTTTGCAGTTTTGCAAAATGTGAAGGTCAGCCTATATGCCATCACTGCACTAAGGCATACGGTATATTTGTAGTGACTACCACCACATCTGTTCAGCTATGACTGTGTGTAAAAAAATCTTAATTTTCTATATCTCCGTTCCAATGACACCAAATTGATATTTTGTCGCATAGTGCTTAATCGCTAGCCTTACGTGTAGCAAATCCTTTCACGACATATTGTCAAGTTACGATTGGGAATAGTCCTGTAGCAGCCATAAACATGGCATACCATACCACTCACAGGTACATGGGAATGGGGCACAAGATCAGCAAGACACAAACCTGACTTTCATGTTGATGCGTTTGATCCTCCTTGTTGTGGAAGCGTGTCAATCAACAACAGTCGGTCCCTAGCATTGTAGTTACCAGCAGATGAGAGCAGCAGTATGTCAGCCTGCTTGTCTCCTCGTCCTTATACTGGAAGACTCCATCTATTGCTCCGGGTTGACGCCGGCAGCATCAATAACTCAAGGAGGTCGGCGCTGCAGACTGAGGTCCACGGTGGCGCTGCCAAGCTCTCTGTAGTCCTTCTTCAACTTACTGCACCCGAAGCACCCTAGAAAAATAAATAATCCACCGTCACTGGTACAACTAAGGACTAGATCGAGGCTGGAACTTACTGCATGCCGACAAAGCAACATCTTTCTCACTCTCATTGTGCCCTTGTTAAGCTTCCAGATTCCTTCTTGTTGCCGAAGAGCACCGAGCAGCTGGAGCTTTGCTGGGAAAGTCGTGACGGCAGTCAGTACGCAACAAGCAGGCACCAGGAGCTGCGGCCACGGAGAGCTACAATACGTTATTAAGCAAACCTTTATGCAAATAGAAATAGACCGAGTAGTAAGTAGCATGACGAAACAAAACAGAAGATTCCAAGCACTATCACCGTCCAAATCATTTGCCTATATAAAAATCTATGCATGGGCGGAAATAATCCAATATGCTCTGAACCATATAATGCACAAGAAAAACCCTACACTCTCTATGCATAATAAGCAGCAAACTGTTAAAAAAATAGCAGATCAATTTTCTGTAGATGTAATGCCTATGCACACAACAAATTTTAATTGAGTGAGTTAGATTTGTATCCATACATGCATGATTCTCTTGGCCACTACCCTGACAACAACGATCTTCATCTGGATTGCCACGATCTCTTTCACTAGCGAAAGCGGCTCAAATACAATGACCGCACCCAGTCCATTCACAAGCTCGGGCTTCAACTGTTTCTGAACCTGCACAAGCAAACATATATGTAACAGCCAGCTGAAAAATAACTACTTTATGCAACCTTTATAGGCACAGTTTTGGATTCACAAGCAAACCTGATTCATGACAAGGTTCCGTGCAGTTTGCATTGTAATTTCTCCGCGTATTCCTGCTAGAAGGTGCTCTGACCCCAGATTTGAGGTCATGGTTATAATGGTATTCTTGCAATCTACTACCTGCCTTTGCCATCGGTCAACATACCACCATCAAGGATCTGGAGAAAAATATTCAACACCAAGGAATCTGCCTGTCTTCACCTCATTGAGTCGGATGACAAGATCCGCACCTTCTCAGTCAGTTGTCCACCACCTTGATGGTCATAGGAGCTTTAACATGTTCCAACACAAGAGAAACATTAAGATCAGACAGACTAATCGAAGACTTCGAATGATATGGTAATGTAGTGGTGTTGAAATAGAGAAGACAACCCTAGAGAGGCTCCAGTGAGACGCCACAGATCCAGCCCTAATGTATTCAGACATGTCAATGCGCATCAACATCTTCCCACTATAAAATAGCTGTTCGGCTAGAGCTTTTGCTAGCTCTGTTTTTCCAACATCAGTCTAGCCCAAAAAGAGTTATGAGCCTATTGGTTTGCCAGGCTGATCTAGGCCAGTCCTAGAACGCAACACTGCCTGCACAACCTTATAAACCGCTTCATCCTGGCCAACTTCTCGCTCATGCAACCTGGCCGCTAGGTGGATCAACTTATCCTTCTCCCCTTGATCAAGAGTGGCGACAGGAATTCCAGTACATCTGCTCACACCCTTCAAATCACAACAATGGGACATGTGTGAAAATCACATCACACTGATTAACCAATGGACACAAGAATCAATAGGAAGAGAATGCCTACTTGTGCAAATTCATCGGGGCTAGCAATTGCTTTGTTCACTGCATTTGGGGAGGTAGTTAGCACAATGTTCAGTTCCTTTTCTTGTTTTCCAATCTGTACCATCCTTTTGGCTACAGCCTCACATGCCTCATCGATCAGATCGACTGCCTTATCAGGAAATTGACGACCTACAATACAAACAGCAATAATATCCATTAATTTTACAACATACGTTCTTGCCACTCATGAATGCAACTTGGTAGAAAAGAAACATTGCAGCGCATGTTGCCCGATTAATTTATACATACGGCATTGTCATGAATTTTTTTGATCCTTCACCATGATTTATAATTTATTTTGAACTAAAGTACTCAATTCAATAAGACTACTACATGGCTAATGCAACACAATTTTGGAATTGTTTTAACTTAATGTATCTAATGCAAGATGGCTACCCCACAACACTCTAAACACGATTTGTAAATTATTTCAATTAATGTATCCAGTGCTACAAGGAACACCACAGGAGCCATGTAACACAAATTTATAATCATTTCATCTTAATGCATCTAATTCAGCATGGGACTCCACAACGCCATAAATACAAGTTATAATCATTTGGACTTAATTCATCCAATGTAACATGGGTACTCCACAACGCTTTAATGTGATCGACTAATTATTCTCGACTTTCAAACTGCATAACACAACCTTTACGCGGATAGGCCTCTTACCATAAGCATGAACCTGAAATCAAAATGAAGTTCTGTAGATACCCAAATCTAAACTCCTATATCCCCCACTTGAAACTAAAATAAAGTCGATAATTCTCAACTTGAAATTAGCATCAAACACTATGTTACATTCACAGTAGCACTAACAAATGATCATGTAGCTAGAACTGCATATGCCCATGGACGATGAACCTCACACTAGTTCTCATTACGTGACTGCATACTGACATGCATCTTTCTAGGTGCTAAACAGATTTGTCCATTCTAAATTGCATAAACAATTATTTAGAGCAAGTAAAGCAGAACTCATGTTTCCTCTGAATTCGCTCTTACACATCACACATACACACGGTTAATGAAGACATGACACAACACAATATAGTCGAGAATCGGAAAATTTGCAGTAACAACAACAAAAGTGGACGAATTACACATTGAGTACTAGCTAGTATCCCTCCTGGACAAGAGAAGAGACCGAATTATTCTCATCTCAGTAGTTAAAAAATCATAGGAAGCTAGCAGTCATCCACCACGCTGGGGTTCAACGGCCGGAGCAGATCGGAACACCTACAGGGGACAAAAACCGGAGCTCACCAGAGAGGGTTCGAGGCTGAGACATCACCCACTGGATAGCGAGGATGGATGCCTCATCGACACGAGCAGCAGCAGCAGCAGCATGACTCGCCGGAAAGATGTAGCAGAAACACCCTTCCTTCCTGCCGGTGGATCCAAATATGCTAATTTGAGATATAGTTTCGGCAGGAAAAAGGATAGCGAGCAATGGAACCGATTTGAGCACGAGGGGAGGGTGAAAATTCGACCTTGATGTCGACGAGGTCCTCCAGAACGGCGGCGTTGGCGGTGGTGCTTAGGAGCGAGCTCCCGCAGGTCGGCGCGCACGGGCACGTCTACGGAATCCCTGCGGTATGGCGATCCCGCGAAGACGCCGGCCAAGCAGCGCACGGCCGAGTACTGAGCTCGCGCGCGGCGGCGACTTTGGAGGCGGCCGGTGACAGGGGATTGCGAGGCCTCGACGCGCAAGGCTGGAGCTTGTGAATGGACGGCAAGGCCCAGCCAAAGGAGAGCCAAACAGCGAGGACGGGCCTTGTCGTCCTCGACGGCGGCCAGCAGGCCCGAAGCTAGGGTTAGCTATAACCCGAGATTGGGGGATGTGGCGTAGTCGAGGAAATCGGCCGGGGATGAGGATTTGTAGCTTCGCCGGCGGGCTGCGAGGATGGGTAGCCGGCGACGAGCGGCGCCGTAGAGGTTCTCGGAGAAAGGGGGAGAAATGGCTCAAGAAGAAGAAGATGGATCGACAAGGGAGGCTTGTTGGGACTTTGGGGGGTCTACGTACTACTCAACATTAAACCCAACATTAATTTCGTGCAGCCATCCGTTGAGGACATCACATGAATTGGGACTGACTACGCGTGCGTCTCACAAGGGAGTGGAGTAGTACACTATTTGTTCAACAGAATTGATTCATACTTACGTACTACTCAACATTAAACCCAACATTAATTTCGTGCAGCCATCCGTCGAGGACATCACATGAATTGGGACTGACTACGCGTGCGTCTCACAAGGGAGTGGAGTAGTACACTATTTGTTCAACAGAATTGATTCATACTTTGGATGTCATCGTCGATCAGTCGATGTGCAGCATATTGGGCTTTGTCGTCTTTGAACGACCGACTTGGTCAATAGAACAAAATTAAAATTGTTGTTCATGTGCTCATCACCGCCCATTTTTTCACAAAATTGTGAAACAAATTTGAAACATAACTGAAACACTAATATTTTTGTGAAACAAACCGTAGTAACGTCAGCAATGATGTCATTAGTTTCACTTTTTGTCAGACTGTTTCACAATATTTTCCATGTTATCACTTTAGTTTCATAAAAATTTCACTTGTGTTTCAATTATTAGTTTTATATTAGACAAATGTCAAAAGCCTCACCAATCTCAAAGCAGAGAGTGAACGGTGGATTGGACTCCTTTACCTACCGGCGCCGGTAAATTCGCCGCGTTGCGCCCTCGTCTTGCTCAACGTTGATGTTATCATGCCTCTTTGAAACGACGTGTTCAAAGTCAAGTACGTCCGAGGCTACCTTGACCATGGTTGCCGGCAACATGTTCGATCGTTGGTGAGGTCATCATGATCGGTATGGATGACATTATGCATTAGTCGTAGGCTTAGCCACCAAACTATATTAGCTCTCGACCGTCATCACCCTGCACCGCTGGAAATCTTTTCTCTTGCAGCAGTAGGTGAGTTGCGATGCCTCGGCTTCATCTACCGACAACTCTTCAACATGCATGTGTGCATGCTACACATGATGCTAGACACCATGACTACATTGTATTGTCTTGTGGATTGCTCTCTTCTTTTCTCGCACAAGCCAGGCGGCATGATTCCCGTGGAAAATATCAATTCTTTCTTATAAATAAATCCCCTAGAAAGTTATCAATTAATACAATCATTTTCATAGTTACATGATATATTTCTATTGCTTTTCTTATGGTCATAATATTTTGGAAACTCATAGCCCACCGAGTTGTCTTCCTCTTGCTCTGCTGGTCGTCGACATCCCGTGATTGAGTACACTTGCCATCATAGATAAGTTCACGGTCACACTACTCCTTCTCCAACTCCACAAGATCGTCACCGGCGCATATTCTTGATCCCACAATGATTTTGGGCATGAATATGCCAAGTAAATTTCAACTCATCTAAAAAATAGTAAATTTCTAGCAAAAGAGAATAAATTGGCCACAAATTTGACATCTACCATGTACGCGTTTTTTAAGTTTCAACTACTAGTACTCCTACTTTATGCATGTACCGAGAAGACACTCGTGCAGTGTGGTACTACATACTCCAATTACAATAATGCTATACTTACGGGCTGCTAGTTACGAAATTTACTTACGGGCGCATCGTGCATTCAAGTCATTGGCTAGAGTTCATGCGGCAGTTCCTGAAATACCTCGTGGGGCAGCTGTGTGCATGACACATCATCCCGTAAGTCAATCCCGTAAGATTTGTCCCGTAAGTGTAGCATTGTTGCTCCAATTAAATAGCATTGGGAAGGTAGAAAGCATGAGCTGCTAATTAAGTAACATCGGCGCATGCACATGCATAACTAGCAGTGATAGCATAGTTATGTCTGGCGGGTCCTATGCAATTGACTTCTAATTTTGCCCCATGTAATCACGTTGAGTGCAAGGTCCGAGAGAAGACACTGTGGACGGTGAGTGCATGCATGCATCCATATAATCACGTTGTCATTAGCTAGTACTTCATGCAAAAATCAGGTATACTCATACACGGAGTATTACTCCAGCAGCCACATGATATGTTGCATGCAAAAGCTACAACAGGAGAGTTATTAGTCCCGCTCCTCTGTCGTCTCCTCCAGGCAGGGGAGCGAAATCCTAGCTCCTCGCCCGCCTCCTCGTCGCCTACCGAGGCCACCGCCGGCTAAGCCGTGCGCCGCCAAGGACGGTGGCGGCGAGGATCTATGCCTCTCGGGCTCCCGCATGGCCGTTTCGGAGGGAGGCCACCATGCCGGCCCCAGAGGTCGCCGCCATCCGCGTTGGGCTCCTGCGCGTGGCCCACCGCCGTCCTGCTCGTCGCCGTCTCCCCGCCTCTCCCTCGTCGCGCCCGCGTCATCCTCGCCATGGTGCCTCTGCGCGCCGGCCCTAACGGCCCCCTACGGCTTGGGGAGGGAGCGGCAGCCTCCTGCTGCTCGCCGTTCGACGACGCCCGGCCATGGCGCGGCCTGGCTGGGGAGGGCCCTGAGGCGCGGGGACTGCAGCGGTCAGGCCCGATATGGGCTTCGGTGGGCCTGTGTCTGGGGCGACGTCGTAGCGGCCTGGGCTCCCGGCGGCTTGGCGGTTGGCGGCCGGATCTGCTACCTCCTGCAGCGGTCTGGCCGGGTTGCGCTACTCAGGCATGTGGTGGGTGTTTGGTGGACGGCAACAAGGCCCCCTGCTCGGCTGGGCACGCCTACTGCCAGGGCCTACGATGGGCCTAACGACTGCGTTGCCACTCCAGGCGAAAGCTTCACACCATTGGTGCCGATGTTGGCGGTGCCCCTAGGTACCGTTCTCCCTATTGAGGGCTTCATCGGGGAGCTTGGTCTCCTGCCGTCGTGAGTTGATGCGTTCTCCGGGTGAAAAGCTCTGCTCCTCGGAGCGGGCGGCGACGACACAATGTGTCGCTACCTTCTTGAAGGCGCCGCTTTTGGAGTCTGTGTTCCTCGTGGCGTGGTAGATGTGTGGCAGTTGTGCATGGTTGCCTTGTCGACGAGGGCGGTGGATGTCGTGGCGGTGGCCCCGGACAGTTGACGTGCGCCGAGGCGGCGACCTCGGATGGTCTTGCAGCGATGACTCCATGGGGTGTGGTCATCGTCTAGCAAGGCATGGGTGGCGTGTTGGTGCTACGTGGGTAGCGAGCTCGTCGGTCCGGCCTACACAACTGAGCGGTCGGTGTGGCTGGCCTGTCGGGGCGGTGGCCCCGGATTTTTTGGCGCGGAGTTTGTGGTCTGTGGGTGGTCGCCTTGGTAATTTGGGGTACAAGAGGTCCATGCCGTGCGGCTTTGCGGTTCGCCACCTAAACTGTCTAACCATGTATTGACACATGAAATAATATGCCAAACCATATTGCATCATGAAATAACAACCTCAGACGCAATGCTACCCAATTCAATCATTCCACAGGAGCCAAATTTTCAAATCAAGTTTGAACTTTTGAGACACAAATCTACAAAAGTACTGAAATCGCAACAACTAGGGAGCCAAGCATGACATTTAAATATTAGGTTGGTCCCACCTTTTTTAAAAAAACATGAAAGGTCCCGAAGGACCTAGCATCTGTATTACTTCGTCGGTGGATGAACAATTACAAAAGGACCTTACATGAAGAAAGAATTACAAGATACTCGAGCACTTCTGCGGAGAACACCCTAAAAACGCGATCAGATCCTAGCTCGCCGACGATGGACCACCTCCAGCCAAGGCCACTCTTGCTCCCGCCACGGACTCGGCCACTTGGGAGAGCATGAGCGTGAGATGTCGCGCCCAGGTGGAGGTAGATCTTCCATGCCAGGAAGAAGAATCTTGCGCATCAACTGCTGCCGAGAATGGCGAGGCCAACATTTTGAGCGAGGATAGCAGCAGCAAGATCGTCGCGGCAGCCTCACGGTGGCGGAGGCGTGGGCGTTGTACCGCGCGGGATATCCCGTCCTGCCGGACATGCGTATGCCAAGTAACAGTGGGTGGAGGATGGCCGTCAACGTCGTCGGCGTCCCACCGTCGCCGCCAGGCACAGAGTGCTGGAGGGACGCGATCAGGGCCCAGCGGGCTAAGCTCACCGCCGAGGAGCGGGCCGATCCAACCTGGGCGGCCACCGGGAACGATGCCTGATGGGTGGACTACTTCCCGGTGTAACACGACGTCGAGATGAACAGATGGAACATGGATGGGCGCCTCCTCTTCTGGGGCATTCCGGGGCGCACCATGGAGCACGTCGTCGACGGCATCCAGAATGGCGCGCCGAGGTTGGAGATGTTGTCATTGCCGCCACCATCCCCTACTCCCGCAGCGAGCTGGCAGCTGAGGAGGATGTACTCGCCCTACTCCAACTCTTCCTCGTCAGGGCCGGTATGATCTACGCCTTCTTCGTCGCACCGTGCCGCGCCCTACACCGTTCCCAAGCGCGAGGTGAAGGAGGAGCCGGAGTTCGCGATGTCGTCTGTCAATCCGAGGCGCGGTGGCAACAGCGTTATGTCTGGAATGGAGAGAAATTATATGAAGACATTTTTTCTAATTTATTTTGAAATTAAGGGAGAATTAAAGGATTGTGAGGGAGGGAGGGAGGGAGGGATGACTGGGCCAAAATAGTGGCGCGAGAAGGAAATTAAAGAGAAAAAGAAGCGCGAACCCGCTTTTAATCAACGAAACGTCGCGAAAGGAAATGTTGGTTCACTTGTTCCGCGCACGGAATGGTTCGGAAACCGTTCCAGTCGAGGCGCAACCACCGAAGCGGCTGGCGCGCGTGACGTCTTTTCGGTGCGCGTGCGCGTGACGTGTCCTTCCTCCGAAGAGGACGACCTGGGCAAAGTGCAGCGCACGCCACTGGCCCACAACGGCTGCCACACCGTATAAAAACAAAAACGGAGCCAGCTCCACGCTCAAGGAACCTCCTCGCCCTACTATTGCTCCATTTGATGAGCCTGAACCCACAAGTTGGTCCACCTTCGCGATCTGGTCGATTCCTTTTCTATATCATGACCTTGTGGCAATGTTTATAATTGTTCAGACTTCTGGCTGGATGTCCAATTCCAGTTCGATAGGGACTCGGATCAGATTCGCGTGATGTAAAAAAGGCAACCTCAAACATCGGAAGAAACTCAGGGGACACGAAGCACGCGGCAATGGAAGACGACGCAGGGGACACGACGATCAACTTCTGGAAGGACCCGAACGGCGAGTCGTGCTGCATCTGCGGGGAAGAGGACGCGGAGGAGAAGCACGGCGAGCTCGCCTGCCCCTACGACTACCTGGTGTCGCCGGCCGGGTACGTGCCCTGCAGGGCGAGGCGCGCCGTCTGGAGGGAGGACGGGGACGCGCCGTCCGGCCACCGCCTCTTCCTGCGGCGCTTCGTGCGCGTCACCAACCTGCCGGAGCGCTGCCCCCGCCCGGCTCGCCTCGCCGCGCTCTTCGCCCGGTTCGGGCCGCTGCGGATGTGGCACGTCGCCATGGACGTGTGATGACCCAGCGTACCACTGCATGGTGTAGTACACAAGTCGTTGACATAACACAAGTGAAACACCGTTCCACTCATATTACATCTCTCAGAGTGGTACAACAGAAACATATGCGAGTCCAAGGCATGTCTATAGAAGGATACACAAACTGTTTACATAAGATCAATACAGCCTCCTACTTTACAGTGAGGTAAAAGTTCAAATAAAGCTCCAGAAGAACGACTCGTAGACTAACTTATTGCTAACTCAAGCTAAAGAGCTACTTGGCTTGCTATAGACAACTAGCTACTTAGGTGCTAGGATTAGGGAAATGTTCCCTTCTATTACTAGTCTAAGTTCCACTCTAGCTGATACAGTAGTTGACTCCATTGGCTTCTTTGCTTGCTTCTTCACCTTGTTGCAGTTGACTCCTTTGTCTTCGAGTTCCACGGTAGTTTCTCCTTCGGTGCCTTGCTCTAAGAAGGGGGTTCAAACGAGATAGAATGAGTACGAGCGTACTCAGCAAGTTCATATTAGGAAATATGTGTATCATGCACTAGCTACAGCCATAGACCAGAAAGTCATAGGCCAATGCAAGTTTTCATAAACATTTCTTCAAAAGGTTTATTTTATTCTGAAAACTATGCCCGGTCTTCACAGTTGACCAGAACTTCGTGAAGTTCCTTTCTGTTCGCAGTTCCTTCCGAAGTAGTGACACAATTCAGATCCTCTGCAGAGGTGTGTTACTTTTCCCATAAGAGACCTTATCCTTGTTGCCAACCAGGCGAATTCTTTCCCGTCCACACTTCCTTTGGTGTGAGGCCAGGTGTAAGATCCAAGCCCACACCGCCTTCTCCGCGACTGCAAACCCACCCTTTGTCCGACCCTACACCTCCAGTAGACTTCCCGATAATACGGCTTTACTCATGGTGTACTCCGGACAATCCTCATAGATCGTAGAGCTTATCATCACTAATGGATGGGGATTTAAAAGGATTTCCCAACCTATTGCGGCAGCCTCCAACACCCCACCAGCTCCTCCGTTGGCGAGGGAAAAGATACGCTGGCTTCCCAGAGCCATTATAGATCTTATGGTCAACGCGATATGTACGGCGCTAGAATCACTGGACGGCATTGGTAATTAATCCTAGGGTGATATAACCCATTGCAATGGAACCTCCACCATATCAACACATACCATGGTTCCATTGCCCACCACATAGTCATATTCATAATTGGAAAATAATATTTTGCTTTTCAATGCATGAGTGATAAGTATAGTACTTTGCATATAGTTTGATAAAAATAATCAAATGACATGAGCAAGCGATGAACTTGCCTTTTTTGACTGCAAGATTATGCAAAAGCTTCGATACGTGAGAACTCCAAATGCTGAAATACCATCATCGTCCGGTAAGGACAATGTTTAAAGAACTGGCAAAGATGCTATAATGCATAGTATGAGATGCAATCGTCCCGCGCGTAACCTAATCCCGATGATTTAAGATTGATGAGTTGTGAAGATTTCTTTAGGGTTGGTTGCACTTTTAGAATGATTCTCAAACAAGGTTCTTATTAGGGTTTGGTTATATTAGCATCATAATCAAGTGATATAAGACATCATAACAATCATACACATAAAGAATAGTGATGGAATAATATGTAAAGAACAGTTGTCAATTTTAAGTTCTATAGAACATGGTTGATGATTACTTATACTATACTTCAAAAGAATAACTTTTGAAGAACATGTTGTTTAAGAAATAATGAGGATTTCAAAGAAGGATTAAGCTTCTAAGGTTTGATTGATATTTGTACTTCAAAAGAATAACTTTTGAAGAACAGATTAAATAAGAATATGAACTACTATGCATAGGAGCTATGGCTTCTAGGGTTTGCTATTAGATTCAATTAGTTTCACTAATAGGAATTAGTTGGTTTCTTAAGTTGAATGGGTTTCTATATAGTAAATATTAGCAGGTTTATTATGATGGTTGATTATGGTTATCATCTCAAAGAATGATGGTCAAGGTGTTGCTATGAGTTAGAGTTTACTATGACTTCATATTTGCTTTACCAAATAATTTCTAATAGTTTCTAAGCTAAGTGGTTTATCATTTCCTAAGTAAGGTTTAGTTGAATAGGAACATGTGATGTGATTTGCTACACAAAGTTGATACTAGGGTTTATCATTATGGTTCTACTAGGGTTTGATGGTTGAAGTTGATCCTAATGGTGTGATACTAAGTATGATAATCAGTGGTGCTAATATATTAACAAGCTAGGGTTTCTAAATTATGGTACAACTCCTAAAATGATGATTAATAATAGAGTTGTGGTTATTAATTACTTTGAATCAAAATTAGAAATGGTTTAACATTTTATTAATTTTCCACAATAATTAATAATTAGGGTAACTCCTATTTTGGTTGAATTAAGAATCAGGGTTTAATAATTGTTATTAGGGTTTAAAATAATTAACTTGTTAACTAAAGAATGTTTAAGTAAATAATTGTTGAGCTACCAAAATGATATTGGCTTTTACTATTTTCTTGAGTTATTACTATTTAAAGAAAATGATAAATGGTAATTTGCAAATTAGGGTTTATGAATTACCACTAATAATTAAGTTAATGCAAATATGATAAATAAAATTAATCTTAACATTTTACTTAGTTACTGAATAGTTAAAATTTAATTTTGAAATTTCACTAATTATTGATTTCAAATTGTATTTTAAATAATTGAAATGGCATAATTAATAAGGTTAAAAATAAATGAATTTTTATTTTGACACACATTTTTGTTTTATATTTTATTTGAATAGAGTTTATTTTTGTGAGCATTTTGATATATTATTTATATTTTTCTGAGTTGAAATGGATTTTATACAATTTTGCAAAGTTTCAGTGATTTTGTGGAATTTGAATTAAATAGAAAATACTAAACTTACCGGTTCGGACCTAACCATATAGACTGACATGCGGGTCCTTTGACCAGTCAACTGCCACGCGGGCAGGAGACTAGTCAAAGGTGCTGAGGTGGCGGTGGACACGCCCCTCTCGCCGTCGGCTTGACGCCGGCGACCAGGCGAGGGCGGCGCTGCCGTTCTATTGCTTCCCAGGACGGCCTAGTGATGGATTCTGAGTCCCCTCGACACGCCGAAGCGAATGGTGGTGTTGCTTCTCAGAAACGACCACCGGAGCTAGCTCCGGCGAACGCTACCGTGACAGCGAACTCCGGCGATCTACCAAACTCGATTTACGGTGGATCCTAAGATGCGTAAAGAGATGCAGGAGAGGCGCAAGATCAACCTGAAGGTGATGGTGAGCTCGGCGGGGCTTGAGGTGGTCTGAGACGAGCACGGCGTCGCGGATCCCGGCGAACTTCCGTGGAAGGGAATGCCGAAATTAGCTCGATTGGTGAAGCTCCTTCTCGATTCCTTCTACCAGAATGATCAGTGGACTCGTGCGCTTCTAGCCATCTACTTAATAGACACCGGGGTGGCCTCCATCGACGGCAACGTGATGAACTCCGGTGAGGTGCTACAGATGATTGTGAGAGATTGGGAGGGATAGAGGGGGAATGGGGAGGCAGCGAGGCATTAGGGTTTCAGTGCGGAGCTCTTGACGTATTTATAGGGCGAGAGGAGGTCGGCATGGTCATTTCCTCTCCGACGACGGCTCAGATGTGGCGGCAACGTCGGCGAGGTTCTGTGCGTTGATCTTGATGCTTTCTTGGATAGGACGGACGCGAGAGGAGTTGGGCGCGGTTCTGAGATGGCCTGCGACGTCCAGGGTCGATCTTATCGTCGGCGGGGACGTGGCCGAGCTCGCCGTCGCCGTGTCGTCTGCGGGGAAGAAGAAGAAACTTCTTTTCTTCCTCGCCGAAACGGTACGGTGGACTGGGTGGCTTTGTTGGTGGGCTGGGCCGCTCCTGGTCCTTTGCTGGGCCAATGACATGGCTGCTGCTGTTGGGCTGCTGTTAGGCTTCGGCCAATGAGGTAAGCCTGGTAGGGTAAGTCCTCTCCCCTCTCCTTTTCTCTTTTTATTTTCTGTTTTAAACTTGTTATTTAAATTCCAATTTGATTTCTGTTTATTTTTGCAGGTTCTAAAATATTAAATATCAATATCACCTCATAAAAATACTTACTGCTTAGTTCTATTGTTTAAACAACTATTTGAAATATTAAATAGGCATGAGGCATGGCAAGGTTTTACTTATGATCCAAGATGATACTTGGATTGAAATTCAAATATGGCCTAAGGTTTTAGTTATGATCACCAATGTGATACACAACTAGGATTAGGTATGAGCATAAGCTTGGTCATGTTTAATTGGCTAGGGTTATCCTCCTCACTTAGGTAGAATTATTGTATCAAGGCATTGCTAGGTTAGTCTCAAGTGTTTGGATAAGCAAGGTTTAAATACCATATCAATACTACACAAGGCATGAGTATTGGTTTGGTTAACTACTAATGAGTTACTTATTATTTCATGAGAAGAATGAGATCTATGGATCACATATATATGTTTAACTTATCATCTCAATTTATAAGGTAAGATCATGCATTAGACATGATCCACTTATCCCTCACTAGTCTCTCTTCTTTAATACTTCTCTTAACACACTCACTTAGATTCTTAAGGTTTATGATCATCACCCAATTTGTAATGATCAAAGTTTTGGTCTCATAACAATTCATTAGTGAATTATGGTTCTCTCTCCAAGATGAAGTATAAGTCCATATACTTGAGTATATCTTTGTAGATTAAGCTCTCTGAGATAGGTAGGGTTTCCTCTAGGGTTAGGATCATTACCAAGTTGTAATGATCACAACAATTGCCTCTATATAATTACTAGAGGAATAAATTCTTACTTACCATCAAGTGTGAGCTAGGTCAAGTAGGTTTTAGCACTTGACTGATATTTCATGTATCATTGATTAGTATCAACAAGTACCTCCCTTGGATAAGGTTTAAATAGTATTGTAGGTTCTATCTAATGGATAGAATAAGCACATGAATGATTCTCTCCTTTCTCTAGGTTTAATGATATGAGTTGGGAAATAAGATTGGAATGGTCAAGGTTAATGAAGAATGAATATGCATGTTCTTGAGTTGGTTCAAGTATTATAGTTGAAAAGATATCCATGTGACTCATGGTAGGAACATTTATTTAATAGAAGACATGGATAAGATAAGTAAAGAATAGTTTCTCAATTAATGGTGTTCTTTGATTTATAGTTGAATAATTATTCATGTGTTGTTGTAAGGAATGTCATGTTGAGATCCTTTATAAGATCTTGTAGTTGATCCTTACTTAAGGTGTTGTTTGTTGTAGTTCTACTACTATTTGATCTAGCCCATAGATCAAATCATCTCTACCCAAAATAAGGTTTTAGCAAAGATCACAGTGAAGTTTATAGCGCTTGACTTGATGATCTACTTCAATTCCAGCAAGTCAAGTGAAACTTCAGTTACTGTGGTAAGTTTTATTTGAAGCGAAAATTCCCCGGATTTTCTATGCATGAATGCAATGCACACTTTGGTGTTCTCTCATTTTATTGCCTCTAAACCTGGGATATTACAGCCTCTCCCCCTTAAACTGAACTTCGTCCCGAAGTTCGAACGCCCTCATGTTTCGGAACGTTGAAATGTCTTGAACAGATCACCATCCTTCAACTCCATGGTGATCACACTAGATATAGTTGAATATATCCCTTGTCCAGATCCTTCCGGAAGTCTGCTGATGTTTGTCACTGATACTTTCTTCAATTCTATGATTTCTTCCAACACTCTAATCTTCTAGTCTTACTCTTCAAAGATCCTTGGTTTAGGACATCTTATTGTGTTAATGGGCTTTACTAATGGTTGTGGTGACATCTACTTATTTGGGTACTCAAAACTTGGTTATACCAGCTGCGATAATCCAGCTGCGATGTAATATGGCACTATGGTGTACCAGCTGTGATGTCCAAACCTTAATTCTAAAAGATTCATTTAAAGCAGGGTATTGTTTTCCCTTACTACCATAACGAAAGTAATGGTACTTGGTAAAGTATTTACAATAGGCATGGTCCTGGTGGTTTATTCCTACGAATGGATTAGACTCATTTAGTCCATCCAATCATGGCTTCTAGTTTATACTAATTATCTTCCATTTGGTTTCTTTAGGTTCCATGAAAGGAATCTTTCTAATAGGCTTATGTTTTAGTATGGTCAAACTCCTTCGTATAGTATGTTCTTAAGCTTTGATTGTCCTCCGATAACTTCTTCATCCAACTTCATTAACTTAGACTTACTTGATTTCTCTTGATTTTGAGTAATAACAATTACCCACTCAAGTAAAGATATAACCCTTACTTCCTCGAGATATGAACCTCGGCTTCTGGTCTGACAATCTCCTGAGAGTACTTTTATATGGGTAGTTCCCAACAACCTTATAAAAATAAGATCAGACTTCCTCTCAGTTCAGACCTTCTTCTTGGTCCATCATACTCCAAATATTATATCTTAATACTTCTCATTCAGCCTCTCCCCCTTGGAGTTTACTAATGATCTTCAATCTTCCTTTCTTCTTATCATTAAACTCCAAGGTTAGGTAGTTGGTTTAAGTCTGGTTTATATTTTGTACCTTTCTAAAGTCTCACGAAGAATTCTTTGCGGTGTATCCACACAGTTGTGGGTATCCATTATGAATCCTCCAACTAAATATTTACCAACCACGAGATACCAGCTGTGAAATACTAGCTGCGGAATCCCCCTTTCTTTTAGGGTAAAGAAATGTTCAGGCTGTGGGCTATCTGGTACCAGCTGCAGACTACCTAGTACCAGATGTGGCTGATTGCATACCAGCTGTGGCTAGGTTATGGTTTTAGGCAATATCTACCTACCAGCTGTGGCTACTTACCTAGTTTTAGTTAAGATATACCTCGCTTCACATACTTTATCCTCATGATTATCCTATATCAGCTGTGGTCTTATTATACCAGCTACGACTTCTCTTATCTATTTTCCTTCTTCCAGGGTTTATTTTGCAAGAAAACCACTTGTTGACACTATAAAAATAGTATTGTAAGTGACTTCACTTGCATTCCCTTCTTCCAGAATGAATACAGCTCTACTTGTACTACTCCATATTCACTATTTTTCTCACTTCCATGGTACTTCCATGTTGAAGTACTCCTTGATTAAGGATAGAAGTGAGTTTTGATTGGTCCTTCCTTCAGATTGTTGTGGTTGCTTCCCACAATTTTACTTCCGTCTTCAAGTGAACCTTCATCTTGACTTCAAAATTTTCAGGATTCGTCACTTCCTCACACGAATACCTTTACCCTCTAGACCTATAACATCAAGTAAGAGCTTGATATTGCAACATGCATTTGCATATCAAAGTCAAACTTCATGTATGGATCTAGTCAATCAATGAAGATTCAAGAAAATCCAAGAAAATCCAGCTTTGTGTTCATAATACACATCCTTATATGCCTGAATACAATAGTTGGGTAAGACATCCCTAAACATCAGGATCAGATGTGTAGTATATAACACCACATAAGATAGGTTTAGGTTGTGATACTTAGCACAATACGTGAATTTCTACTATTTGTCTCAATATTTATCTAAATTGCACATTTGCAATGAGACAATCTTGAAACAAAATGGCTTGGGATAGTTGAAATTAACCTAGTTTTCTTTGGAAGTACTAACAGAATAGTATACCATATCTATGTGCTACTGAGGACTACTTCCTATAATACAATTAGTTCTAACATGTTTACTCTAAACACATGATTGTTTAGAATATACCACCTATAACTCTAGGGTTTCTCTATGTGATATGCTCTAAATAAACCTTCTTTAAATTAAGGACTATGGTTCTATCATTCTTGACACAGTTATTAGGGTTTTAAGGCCTAAGGTTTCGAACTATTCGCTAAATCCTATTCCTTATCATCCTTTTGTTATCGTACTTATGATGTTCTACTCCATCATACCATGATTCTCAAGTGAATCATATATGAGTACCTAGTTTATTATTGAAAGTAGACTCATGTAACTCCTATCACTCTTCCTTACCTCCTATGATTGACTCATCATAGGTATATACTACCTTATATAACTTATATTCCTCACTTAACATCATTCATCTTAGTGTTTTTTTTAATAACTCTTACTTAACAATACTTATATTGGTATACTTCTTCCAATAGGATATCTTCCTTATGGTTGTATCCTTTCTTTGGACTACCATGTATTGTATACCAACTGTGGTCTACTACCACCCAATTATCTTAAGCTTCAATGGTGTTCTAATTATTTGGAATGAAGCAAGATAACTAACTAACTTCACTTAAGAAAATAGATAAGAAATATTGACTCAAGTGTGTCAGGGTTATTCTCAAGTGAATACCCATCTCAAGTCAAAAGAATAGTGGGTTTGGCTAAGACAACTTCCTATAGACACTACCAAACCTATAGGTCTCCTTTAAAGGGTTTTAATCCTAGGGTCAAAGCATTTGCTCTGATACTGTGGTGACCCAGCGTACCACTGCATGGTGTAGTACACAAGTCGTTGACATAACACAAGTGAAACACCGTTCCACTCATATTACATCTCTCAGTGGTACAACGAAACATATGCGAGTCCAAGGCATGTCTATAGAAGGATACACAAACTGTTTACAGAAGATCAATACAGCCTCCTACTTTACAGTGAGGTAAAAGTTCAAATAAAGCTCCAGAAGAACGACTCGTAGACTAACTTATTGCTAACTCAAGCTAAAGAGCTACTTGGCTTGCTATAGACAACTAGCTACTTAGGTGCTAGGATTAGGGAAATGTTCCCTTCTATTACTAGTCTAAGTTCCACTCTAGCTGATACAGTAGTTGACTCCATTGGCTTCTTTGCTTGCTTCTTCACCTTGTTGCAGTTGACTCCTTTGTCTTCGAGTTCCACGGTAGTTTCTCCTTCGGTGCCTTGCTCTAAGAAGGGGTTCAAACGAGATAGAATGAGTACGAGCGTACTCAGCAAGTTCATATTAGGAAATATGTGTATCATGCACTAGCTACAGCCATAGACCAGAAAGTCATAGGCCAATGCAAGTTTTCATAAACATTTCTTTAAAAGGTTTATTTTATTCTGAAAACTATGCCCGGTCTTCACGGTTGACCCGAACTTCGTGGAGTTCCTTTCCGCGCGTTCAGTTCCCTTCCGGAACAGGGAGTGACAATTCAAGATCCTCCAGAGGTGCTACTTTTCCCATAAGAGACCTTATCCTTGTTGTCAACCAGGCGAATTCTTTCCCGTCCACACTTCCTTTGGTGTGAGGCCAGGTGTAAGATCCAAGCCCACACCGCCTTCTCCGCGACTGCAAACCCACCCTTTTGTCCGACCCTACACCTCCAGTAGACTTCCCCCGATAATACGGCTTTACTCATGGTGTACTCCGGACAATCCCTCATAGATCGTAGAGCTTATCATCACTAATGGATGGGGATTTAAAAGGATTTCCCAACCTATTGCGGCAGTGCCTCCAACACCCCACCAGCTCTCCGATCCGTTGGCGTGCAGAAGGAAAAGATACGGCTGGCTTCCCAGAGCCATTATAGATCTTATGGTCAACGCGATATGTACGGCGCTAGAATCACTGGACGGCATTGGTAATTAATCCTAGGGTGATATAACCCATTGCAATGGAACCTCCACCATATCAACACATACCATGGTTCCATTGCCCACCACATAGTCATATTCATAATTGGAAAATAATATTTTGCTTTTCAATGCATGAGTGATAAGTATAGTACTTTGCATATAGTTTGATAAAAATAATCAAATGACATGAGCAAGCGATGAACTTGCCTTTTTTGACTGCAAGATTATGCAGGCAAAAGCTTCGATACGTGAGAACTCCAAATGCTGAAATACCATCATCGTCCGGTAAGGACAATATTTAAAGAACTGGCAAAGATGCTATAATGCATAGTATGAGATGCAATCGTCCCGCGCGTAACCTAATCCCGATGATTTAAGATTGATGAGTTGTGAAGATTTCTTTAGGGTTGGTTGCACTTTTAGAATGATTCTCAAACAAGGTTCTTATTAGGGTTTGGTTATATTAGCATCATAATCAAGTGATATAAGACATCATAACAATCATACACATAAAGAATAGTGATGGAATAATATGTAAAGAACAGTTGTCAATTTTAAGTTCTATAGAACATGGTTGATGATTACTTATACTATACTTCAAAAGAATAACTTTTGAAGAACATGTTGTTTAAGAAATAATGAGGATTTCAAAGAAGGATTAAGCTTCTAAGGTTTGATTGATATTTGTACTTCAAAAGAATAACTTTTGAAGAACAGATTAAATAAGAATATGAACTACTATGCATAGGAGCTATGGCTTCTAGGGTTTGCTATTAGATTCAATTAGTTTCACTAATAGGAATTAGTTGGTTTCTTAAGTTGAATGGGTTTCTATATAGTAAATATTAGCAGGTTTATTATGATGGTTGATTATGGTTATCATCTCAAAGAATGATGGTCAAGGTGTTGCTATGAGTTAGAGTTTACTATGACTTCATATTTGCTTTACCAAATAATTTCTAATAGTTTCTAAGCTAAGTGGTTTATCATTTCCTAAGTAAGGTTTAGTTGAATAGGAACATGTGATGTGATTTGCTACACAAAGTTGATACTAGGGTTTATCATTATGGTTCTACTAGGGTTTGATGGTTGAAGTTGATCCTAATGGTGTGATACTAAGTATGATAATCAGTGGTGCTAATATATTAACAAGCTAGGGTTTCTAAATTATGGTACAACTCCTAAAATGATGATTAATAATAGAGTTGTGGTTATTAATTACTTTGAATCAAAATTAGAAATGGTTTAACATTTTATTAATTTTCCACAAGAATTAATAATTAGGGTAACTCCTATTTTGGTTGAATTAAGAATCAGGGTTTAATAATTGTTATTAGGGTTTAAAATAATTAACTTGTTAACTAAAGAATGTTTAAGTAAATAATTGTTGAGCTACCAAAATGATATTGGCTTTTACTATTTTCTTGAGTTATTACTATTTAAAGAAAATGATAAATGGTAATTTGCAAATTAGGGTTTATGAATTACCACTAATAATTAAGTTAATGCAAATATGATAAATAAAATTAATCTTAACATTTTACTTAGTTACTGAATAGTTAAAATTTAATTTTGAAATTTCACTAATTATTGATTTCAAATTGTATTTTAAATAATTGAAATGGCATAATTAATAAGGTTAAAAATAAATGAATTTTTATTTTGACACACATTTTTGTTTTATATTTTATTTGAATAGAGTTTATTTTTGTGAGCATTTTGATATATTATTTATATTTTTCTGAGTTGAAATGGATTTTATACAATTTTGCAAAGTTTCAGTGATTTTGTGGAATTTGAATTAAATAGAAAATACTAAACTTACCGGTTCGGACCTAACCATATAGACTGACATGCGGGTCCTTTGACCAGTCAACTGCCACGCGGGCAGGAGACTAGTCAAAGGTGCTGAGGTGGCGGTGGACACGCCCCTCTCGCCGTCGGCTTGACGCCGGCGACCAGGCGAGGGCGGCGCTGCCGTTCTAGTGCTTCCCAGGACGGCCTAGTGATGGATTCCGAGTCCCCTCGACACGCAGAAGCGAATGGTGGTGTTGCTTCTCAGAAACGACCACCGGAGCTAGCTCCGGCGAACGCTACCGTGACAGCGAACTTCGGCGATCTACCAAACTCGATCTACGGTGGATCCTAAGATGCGTAAAGAGATGCAGGAGAGGCGCAAGATCAACCTGAAGGTGATGGTGAGCTCGGCGGGGCTTGAGGTGGTCTGAGACGAGCACGGCGTCGCGGATCCCGGCGAACTTCCGTGGAAGGAATGCCGAAATTAGCTCGATTGGTGAAGCTCCTTCTCGATTCCTTCTACCAGAATGATCAGTGGACTCGTGCGCTTCTAGCCATCTACTTAATAGACACCGGGGTGGCCTCCATCGACGACAACGTGATGAACTCCGGTGAGGTGCTACAGATGATTGTGAGAGATTGGGAGGGATAGAGGGGGAATGGGGAGGCAGCGAGGCATTAGGGTTTCAGTGCGGAGCTCTGGACGTATTTATAGGGCGAGAGGAGGTCGGCATGGTCATTTCCTCTCCGACGACGGCTCAGATGTGGCGGCAACGTCGGCGAGGTTCTGTGCGTTGATCTTGATGCTTTCTTGGATAGGACGGACGCGAGAGGAGTTGGGCGCGGTTCTGAGATGGCCTGCGACGTCCAGGGTCGATCTTATCGTCGGCGGGGACGTGGCCGAGCTCGCCGTCGCCGTGTCGTCTGCGGGGAAGAAGAAGAAACTTCTTTTCTTCCTCGCCGAAACGGTACGGTGGACTGGGTGGCTTTGTTGGTGGGCTGGGCCGCTCCTGGTCCTTTGCTGGGCCAATGACATGGCTGCTGCTGTTGGGCTGCTGTTAGGCTTCGGCCAATGAGGTAAGCCTGGTAGGGTAAGTCCTCTCCCCTCTCCTTTTCTCTTTTTATTTTCTGTTTTAAACTTGTTATTTAAATTCCAATTTGATTTCTGTTTATTTTTGCAGGTTCTAAAATATTAAATATCAATATCACCTCATAAAAATACTTACTGCTTAGTTCTATTGTTTAAACAACTATTTGAAATATTAAATAGGCATGAGGCATGGCAAGGTTTTACTTATGATCCAAGATGATACTTGGATTGAAATTCAAATATGGCCTAAGGTTTTAGTTATGATCACCAATGTGATACACAACTAGGATTAGGTATGAGCATAAGCTTGGTCATGTTTAATTGGCTAGGGTTATCCTCCTCACTTAGGTAGAATTATTGTATCAAGGCATTGCTAGGTTAGTCTCAAGTGTTTGGATAAGCAAGGTTTAAATACCATATCAATACTACACAAGGCATGAGTATTGGTTTGGTTAACTACTAATGAGTTACTTATTATTTCATGAGAAGAATGAGATCTATGGATCACATATATATGTTTAACTTATCATCTCAATTTATAAGGTAAGATCATGCATTAGACATGATCCACTTATCCCTCACTAGTCTCTCTTCTTTAATACTTCTCTTAACACACTCACTTAGATTCTTAAGGTTTATGATCATCACCCAATTTGTAATGATCAAAGTTTTGGTCTCATAACAATTCATTAGTGAATTATGGTTCTCTCTCCAAGATGAAGTATAAGTCCATATACTTGAGTATATCTTTGTAGATTAAGCTCTCTGAGATAGGTAGGGTTTCCTCTAGGGTTAGGATCATTACCAAGTTGTAATGATCACAACAATTGCCTCTATATAATTACTAGAGGAATAAATTCTTACTTACCATCAAGTGTGAGCTAGGTCAAGTAGGTTTTAGCACTTGACTGATATTTCATGTATCATTGATTAGTATCAACAAGTACCTCCCTTGGACAAGGTTTAAATAGTATTGTAGGTTCTATCTAATGGATAGAATAAGCACATGAATGATTCTCTCCTTTCTCTAGGTTTAATGATATGAGTTGGGAAATAAGATTGGAATGGTCAAGGTTAATGAAGAATGAATATGCATGTTCTTGAGTTGGTTCAAGTATTATAGTTGAAAAGATATCCATGTGACTCATGGTAGGAACATTTATTTAATAGAAGACATGGATAAGATAAGTAAAGAATAGTTTCTCAATTAATGGTGTTCTTTGATTTATAGTTGAATAATTATTCATGTGTTGTTGTAAGGAATGTCATGTTGAGATCCTTTATAAGATCTTGTAGTTGATCCTTACTTAAGGTGTTGTTTGTTGTAGTTCTACTACTATTTGATCTAGCCCATAGATCAAATCATCTCTACCCAAAATAAGGTTTTAGCAAAGATCACAGTGAAGTTTATAGCGCTTGACTTGATGATCTACTTCAATTCCAGCAAGTCAAGTGAAACTTCAGTTACTGTGGTAAGTTTTATTTGAAGCGCGAAAATTCCCCGGATTTTCTATGCATGAATGCAATGCACACTTTGGTGTTCTCTCATTTTATTGCCTCTAAACCTGGGATATTACAGGACGCCCCCGCGGTGTGCAAGGGCTTCGCCTGCGTGGTCTTCGAGCGCCGGGAGGATGCCGAGAAGGCCATCGATGAGCTCAACTGCTATGAATTTGAAGGCCGTAGCTTGCGGGTAGACTGGTTTTATCCCAGCTCGTGACTGAATTCAGCTACGAGTAATAATAAGGAGGTGGTCAAACTTTGGCATCATCAGTAGGCAAACACTAGGCTACATTCGATCGGCAGTAACCCATCAACAATTTTTTTTAGAGTATGTAGCATTAGTCTTGAATATTTTTTCTATAGATTGTTAAAGTTGCGAAATTATGTAGCAGACAGCTACAACAGATATCCGAATGTAATTTCTGTGTATATTGCATTTTCAAAAATGCGGCGTCGTGTTGTAATAACTTTTTGCAATACATTCATCAATTTTGCCTTACGTATCTAACATTACGCGACTACATATGTAATATTGGTGCAATCTCTTCGTAGCATAGGTAGCAAGAATTGCCGAAGCACTTTTTTTCCATACTTACACATCAAAAATTATACACACATGTAGCAAATCACAAACACGATATGGAACGTCGAGAAAAATTCCTCAAAAGTTGACCTTCTCTGGCCACCCCGCAGTGTGCTCATGAGCTCACCATCCCCTTGCTTCTCCTAAGGGAAATCAGCCTCGCCAGTACCTCTGGCCCTCACCCCACTATACTTCTTGTTGCGACAAGTATCACACGAGATGGAGACCACCTCCAGTTAGTTTTCCTGCACGATGCTGAGCCATGTGTAGGATGCACATTGCACGTACTTCCATTTCTCCAAGGTAGAATTTTTTTATAGAGATTTTGCTACTCTTTTCCTAATCTCATGGAGTTTCCCTCATCTGATTGATGCATCTGATGTACGTTTGGTCAATTCGAGCCCGTTCGACCTCACCATCTTGGCCCAACGTCCAGGGGTTGCAATAGGGAAGTTGGTTGGTAACTCGGCGGCGATCTCATCGACGGTATGCTCGGCCGTACCATCGCGAAATGCGAGTGATATACGATTGGTCGATGGCGACACGGCTCCTAGCAAGAAGTCGATGAGCTTGCACTCTTGGGCGTCCGTTCCCCTGAGCCCACGGACAATGACCTCCCGGAGGGAGTCCAGGCTCATCTTCTGGTCCGCGCAAAGGGCGCGACTCCATTGGTACTCTCCTCGATGTGGCAAGGCACTCTGCTGCAAGTGATCGAAGAATATCAAAAATCATGCAAACAACATCGTTGACATACATATATATAGCTCCGTCCGTTTTAAAATCAATTTGACTCAACTTTGTTTAGATGCTTATGCATCTAGACACGCTTTTACATACATATCTAATTTAAAGGACGTGGCTAGTTCTCGATCGACCCTTCAACTAACTTAAGTTTCAATCACCGAATTTCATGTGTAACTTATGTGTAGTTGGGATAAATGTATATCTAATTTGCATGTGCAAATCTAATGGTTTACGAGTTGAGCTAGAACTAACTTAATTCACGGGTTCACCTAGAACTGCCAGTAAAAAAGGTCATTTGAAAACGGAGGAAGTACAAATTCATGAGCCGACGTATGATCAACTTACTAAGACGGTGATGCAGTATGGGGCGGAGTCGACGTAGAGAGTCATCACGCTCGGGACACGCGAGAGGAGGGACGCCAGGCACGGCACGACGTTGGCATGGACCGTGAGAGAGAGCACGGTGACACGAGGCAGCTTTGGGACGTAGGTCATCAGGTCCTCGCACGAAGACGAAGCCCTCCCCTCCGGGCCTAACCAGTTGAGGAGAGTCATCTCGTCCGGCAGAAGCAAGTCCAGCTCGAGGTATTCCGTGGTGAGGGAGCAGGCCTGCAGGAGCTGCTTGGTGTAAGGGTAGTCGAACTGGTCGCTTCGCCCGAGCGTGGCGAGCTTGAGGCCGGAGAGCCGGCGGACGCGCGTCAGGGTGCCGTCCGCCCGGAAGATGAGCCGCTTCGGGTAGCTGCGGTACCAGCAGATGGACTCCACCCTCGGCGCCGAGACAACCACATCGGTCTCGGTCTCGGTGGCAGTAATTGGATAGCGGAAGTAGGATCGCACGCTCAGCGACCGCAGGTTGGGCGCCGCCACGTCCAGCCTGGTCAGGCCGTCGACGTTGTCGACGTCGAGCGCCTCGAGGGCGTCGGAGCGGAGGACCAGCTCGCGTGTGGCCTCCCCGCCTCTCAGTCGGCACAGGCGCAGCCTCCGCAGACGCGGGCATCACGACGAGAGGAAATCGTGCAAGGGCGGTGTCCCGGCCGGCAGCCGCACCGTCGCGAGGACCAGCTCCGTCAGCCTGTCGAAGCGGACCGGATCGTCCCCGGCCGCCGGGAGCTCGAGATAGACCCCGTGGTGCAGCGTCAGGTTGAGGGCCTCCGCCCGCGTGAACCTCGGGAGCTCCAGCCGGAGCACCCCCCGTGGCACCGTGACGCGCACGGACCCGGCCGCGCGCTCCATGGCCTCCGGGTACCACGTGTTGGCCTCAGCGATGTAGACGTGCCTGCCGAACTCGAGGGAGATGGAGGGGATGTCGAACGTCGGGAACCGCGAGAGGGCCTCCGTGCAGAGGCGGGGGAACGTGACCCCGACGCCGCGATTCGTGCAGTTCCGGACGGAGAGGTTGAGGGCGAGCACGTGCGCCGGCCAGAGGCGCCGCCACCGACGCGATAACTGGGTAGCACGCACGGCCAGCGGGGTGGGAAGGAAGCCGAGGATGTGGCCAAGCATGTCGTCGGGAAGGCCGCCAAGCCGATCGACTCCCGGCGACTCCAACTTCACCTTTACGGTCCCGTCTGCCGTGCGCTTCTTCATGGAGAGCGCCGGCCTGCGCCAAGGCCCGCCGCTAGTGCACTTTGGTTCTCCCGATCGATCACGGTAATTGTCTCGCTTGTTCGCGTCTAAATTATTATTACTAGGTACGTAACCTTCAGAAATTTTGTTTCCCGGTCGAATAGGAAATAGCTTGCCTAGGTTTTAGATGTTATTTAGAGCATCTCCACTGGCGCTTCTAATAGTGCTCCCAATAGCTCTATTGGGATTCTAGTGAGAGAAAATGCGCGCACCGGCGTTCTCCAAAGAGCGTCGATATGTTTTGGAGTCCCATAAAACAGCCGGCACTCTCGAAATGATCCCTATGTTAAGGGCTTCAATTGGGAGCGCCGGCACCAAATTTCTTCACAAAAGATGATAGCCGACCGTCGTATGTGGAGCGCCGGTATGGGAACAGCATCCCCAAATAGAGGATGTTGTGCCGGCGCTCCTCATACGGTAGTGCCGGCGCCCCTGCCGGCGCATATTTGGGGGGCACCGGTGGAGATGCTCTTAGGGACGAGGTTCTCAAGTTTGTCCTAAGCTATGGTCTGATTTAGAGCGTGCGCTAATTAATAACTTATTTTTAGTGGAAGTGTTGTTAATTAGTTAGGAAGTAATTAAGCCTAGCTCAACTGGTTAAGGCAATTAATAACTGGTTGGAGAAGTGAGCTTAGCTTAACTGGTTTGCTCAACTGGTTTGGTGAGTGTATGTACAAACCCAACAGTCGAGTTCAAATTCTTATGGATGCGAATTTACGTTCCTATTAATACTTGAGGTCTAGGTTGGACTTGGTACTCATGCAATTTATCTCGGAGAGTATGCTTTAATATTCATCAAGATTAAAAATCTTAGCACTCATGCTTAATGGTTGTGTGCATCCCTAATTGACTAGGTCATTAAAATGGAATCGAACGGAACTTCTCCACAACACCCTGGCAATCATTGATCAGAGAGAGAGAGATGTCTCGATCATGTATGTGTTATTCTCGAACCTTTGGAAAACAAACTTAAGGGTTTATTATTTTGGATTCATCGTAAACGCCGGAAAATAGAGAAGAGAGAACCGAAAAGGGTTCCGGGAGTATCCGAAGGATGTTCGCAGGGCCGGTCCATACTTATATGGGGCCCTGGTGCAAAATGACAGCAAGGGGCCCTTATTCACACAAAAACTTAAAAAGAGAGAACCGAAGCACCTGGTTCGATTTAGGTGCAGGAGGCTTGATCTGTATCGTGAACATGGAGACCAACCATGAGCTGAACGATTTTTCGCCTTTCTGTTGAGTAGTAAGCAAGTAAATACTCTCTTGGACCCAATCAAGACCTATAAGATTAGGCAAAACGGAAACAGGTTTTCAATTCGATTTTTCCTGTGCCTACGCAAATCTTGACTTCTTAAGATGAAGAAGAGAAAAGATAGATAAGTTAGTCGACAGTACAGGAAGGACAAACACAGAGCTTTGTCATCTCTTTAGACTCAAATGACTATTTGATTGGAAACATTTCAGAATTGAAGGGCAGATGTTGAGGAACAATGGGGTCGCCCCGTTGGCCTCCATTTATGTCTGGCCGGCGTGGCCGCACTATCGAAAAGTCGCAGCAGTGACACCGCTATTCTGAAGATCTATGGGAGGAGGATATGAATCGTTGAGTGCAGGAACAAGTGTAGATGCAACGATTGGACAATGGGCCGTCAATAGATTCTTGGTTTGTTCTCCCGTGCATGGTAACCATGGTGTGCACATGGGCCTTCTAATTCTTCAGACGCCAAACTAGAATTTACAACTGATAATACGGAAACTGCTCGGTAGTGCTCGCTGAGGGTGTTGTTTCCTACCGTCTAGGCTAGTGTTCCCCTTCGTTGAGGTTATTGTTCCGCTCCATCGAGGTTATTGTTCCTCTCGTCTAAGCTCTTGGTCCCCTCTGTCTAGGATGTTGTTCTGCACTATTTATGCTCTTGTTCCCCTCTACCTAGCATGTTGTTCTGCACTGTTTATCGGGACTTCTAGCTTTATTTTTTTATGTTTGGTCCATCTCTTTTTGTACTATGCATTTTCATTATGTTAAGATCCGTTAAAAAAAATCTATTAAGATGAGCGTAGCAAACTATAGTTTGATATCCACGTTAGCAAGCAAGCACGTTTGTCCCTCCATGTGCAAATCAAGAACTTTGCGTGTAAAATACTTAAGACAAATAATCATGACCGTGTGCTCATGCATTTTTTGAGAAAAAAAATGTAGCTATGCATCTTTTCTCCGTACGAGCCATGTGCAAGTAAAGAAGAATTAGCTAGGAGAAAGCTTGGCAGCAGAGCACATACGCCATGCATCGATTAAGTCGCAGGGACAGGGAGCGTTGCATGCACGAATTAGGCGGAGTACGTATGCGTCTGCGTGCATGGATTAAGTGGCCAGAGCGTCACGTGCATGGATTAAGCGGCCAGAACGTCACTTGCATGGATTAAACGGTCAGAACGGCGCTACGTACATATGCACTAGCAAGCGCACCACGTTTTTTTAGGGGTAGCTGCATTTTTTTAGTCCCACATCGGGGACCGAAGAAGAAAAACACCAGCTTAAATACCCACGCGCGACCGTAGTTGTCAACCAGTGCTCGTCGCTAGCTGGATCCAGCTGTTAGACAGCGACCGATTCGGTCCGAGGAGGACCCGATAATACATACCTGGAGTATCTCGGTTGGGGCCCCTTCCTCGCTGCGGCCCAGTGCGAGCGCACTGTTTGCCCGGCCTATGGGCCGGCCCTGGATGTTCGGAGTGATACGAGTGGTGTCTCGGATCATCAAGAGTTAAATAATATGTATTATATAGTAATTGAATGAATTAATATTAAATATATGTTTATTTATTAATAAAAAGGTACAACCCACCTCAATGGGCCCCTCCCGAAGGGAGGCACATTAGTTGGTCGGCCACCCCATGGGTTTTATGGGCGGGCGGTGACATAGGCATCCCCAATGGGCCTGCCGAAGGTAGTACCCGGGGTTTCTGAAGGCCCACGACCCGAAGGATGAGAAGATTCGGAAGCCCAAGATGATATTTTGGGAAGATAGAGTTGTAATAGGAAGTGTCAATTGTAATATGGCGGGACGGGTTAGAAACCCTCCCGGACTCTGTAAACCTGTGTATTACGAATCCCTCGGCTCCAACTTGTATATAAGGGGGAGTCGAGGGACAAAGAAGGCATCGAATCATTGTTTAGCAAACCCTAGTTTTTACATCGTCGAGTACTTTTCGGCTGAAACCTTCGAGATCTACTTGCCCTCTACATCCAACGAAACCCTAGTCTACTACTTGTAGGCATTGACAAGTTAATCCCTTGTCAATTGGCGCCGTCTGTGGGATTTAGAGGCGACAAGGAGCTGATCTCGATGGCACGTTCAGGATCGTCGACTTCATCGGCAGCAAGTAACATCATGGACAAAGGTAAACAGATCGAAACTGGTCTCGTCGATTTTGTACCTCATCCGCCCTCCCGTTTGGATGCATATAAGTATCTGGAGGAGCCCATGGAGATGACGTTCGGAAGGTTCCACTTTCGCATCGGGAAGGAAGGAACGTATCGTCTCGAAATTCCGACCTTCTCGAGGTTTTCTGTGGAACATAATCTTCAAGCTCGGCATCATCGAGTCAGGCGACGAAGGAACCTCTTCGCCACGCTTCATCAGCACCAAGGCAAGCGAAAAACTTGCCAAGATCTTCAGCGACACGTCTTTCGAGTCGTCTGCGGACTCCTATATAAGCAGCGATTCCGATAGCGTCGACAGCTTCGACTTCATCGACAAATCCATCACCATTGGAAAGGTCTTCACCAATCTCTATGATGGTGTCACCAAATCCAGCAAGGCGCAGAATTCAAAACATCATCAAATCTACGCCATTGGAGAAGCAAGTCGCGATCAGGAGGAAACGTCGGAGGCTTTCGACGATTTGGGAAATCCATACGTCGATCCCTCTGACCTGAGGCGAGGTCTAGGCACCAAATACGTCGGGCCTACACCACGTGTGAGAGTTCAACTACCACAAGCAGCGTGGGACAGAGCCGCAAGAGCTATAGATGGTTCAGAACCAATGGCGACAACCGCCACAACTGAAGAATTGTAGGCATACCAATATAGACTCGCTCGAGCTGGAAGGGAATTAGAAAAACAGACAGCCGCTTTAAACAGAAGAAGGGAGGCAGCTTCCGTATCAAGCAGGCGAAGGGCAGACCTAAGTCGACATTCAGGAACTTCGGGAGATAGCCACAGAGAAGCTCGGAACAGAGCAAGATCAAGGTTTCACAACATACCTGAGGCAGAAAGAGAAAATCTAGTCCAAAACCTCGACATGTCCTTTATGTCGATAGACACGAGAGGAAACATCATCCCCAAAACACCGGAAGCTGGGTATATGGCGACACAAGCCTTTATCCTCGCATCTAGGCCACCTCCTGGAGATCCAAGGGAAGCACTATATAACATGGCCATGGCAGGAGTTGGAGCCATAAACGTTTGCATCGACGCCCCGAAGGATCGGCAAGGCAAAACAGTCCACGACCTGCTGTCGCAGCAGCAGTTCCCGAGAGAACAGGTGAAGCAAGGGACGCAGAAACCCAAGCAAGGGTAGACAGGGCACGACAACATAGAAGGGAACATCGACACTCTCCAGACATAGCCGAAGAGGATATGTGTGGGCTACCATGCTTTACAGGAAGGGTCCGAAAAACTCGGGTGCCTTCAGGGTTTAAGCTACTCGATAATTTCAAGAAATTTGACGGATTGCAGGATCCTGAGGATTGGCTGGTAGATTACCTCGAGACGGTGAAGTTAATAGGTGGAACCAGGGCAACAGCCATGCAAAGTATCCAAGTGCACCTAAGTGGAGCCGCAAGGTTTTGGATAAAAAAGCTTCCCTCAGGATCAATCGATAGCTGGACTGATTTTGAGGACATTGATACGTCCAAAACGTATCTACTTTCGCGAACACTTTTGCTATTGTTTTGCCTCTAATTTGTGTATTTTGGATGTAACTAACACGGACTAATGCTGTTTTCAGCAGAACTGTTCAGTGTCTCGTTTTTGTGAAATCCAACTTTCGGGAAAATCCTCGGAATTTATGAAGGCCCTATTTTCCCAGAATACGAGAAGGACAAGTTGGGGGAGGCCGAGGCCCCACACCACCGCGGCGCGGCCGGGGGCCGCGCGGCCCTATGGTGTGGCCCCCTCGGTCGGCCTCCGACGCCCTCCTTCGGACTATTTATCGCCCTCGACCTAAAAACGCAGGAGAGAAGTCGAAGTCGCCGGAAACCCTCCGAACGCCGCCACATCGCGAAACTCCGTCGCGGGAGCCAAGTCTCCGTTCTGGCACTCCGCCGGGACGGGGAATTGGAGGAGATCCTCACCGCCATCACCACCGACGCCTCTCCATCAACCAGCAATGTTTCCCCCATCCATGTGTGAGTAATTCCCCCGCTGTAGGCTGAAGGGGATGGTAGGGATTGGATGAGATTGGTCATGTAATAGTATTAGATTGATAGGGTATAGTGCCTAGTGTCCGTAATTGGTACTTTGATGATATTGTTGCAACTTGTTATGCTTAATGCTTGTCACTAGGGCCCGAGTGCCATGATCTCAGATCTGAACATGTTATTATTTCATCATGATATTCATTGTGTATGGTCTTACCTGCAAGTTGTATACACATGTCGCTGTCCGAAACCAATGGCCCCAGTGAAATCGGGACAACCGGAGGATGGTAGTGATGTCGGGATCACATGTGTTCACGGAGTGTTAATGCTTTGCTCTGGTACTCTATTAAAATGAGTACCTTAATATCCAGTAGATTCCCTTGAGGCCCGGCTGCCACCGGCTGGTAGGACAAAAGATGTTGTGCAAGTTTCTCATTGCGAGCACGTACGACTATAAATGGAACACATGCCTATTGATTGCTTTGTACTTCGACACCGTTTTATTATTATCTGCAAATGCCCTGCTATGATTGTTACATGAGTTTCTCTCATCCATGCAACGCCCGTTATCCCCCCTACAGTATTTTAATCCTGCTGTTTACTATAATTACTACTGCTGTCTTTGTTACTCTGCTGTTATTTTACTACTGCTATGCTATAAACGGTTACCTGATAAACTCTTGCGAGCAAGTCTTTCCAGTGGCTGAATTGACAACTCTGTTAAGGCTTCCAAGTATTCTTTGTCTCCCCTTGTGTCGAATCAATAAATTGGGTTATACTACCCTCGAAGACTGCTGCGATCCCCTATACTTGTGGGTCATCAAGACTGTTTTCTGGCGCCGTTGCCGGGGAGCATAGCTTTATTTGGAAGTTCACTTGGATTGATATTGTTCGCTGCAAATTCTCCATAAGATGTTTGTGCACCTAGTGAAAAGGTGGTGTTCTCTCCCATGAGAAGGAAGTTAAACAGTTGACTAAAAGAGCAAGCGAGTATTATTTGCGGGGACTAGGTCCAAGAGAGCAGATATGGTGGGGTTGGAGGATGAGAGCAACATAGAAGAACAACCAAGTTGCACTAGGTACTAGGAGGGTGGGGATATACGTAGGAGAGAGCAAAGGGAAGATATAAATGAGCATGAAAGTTGTTAAACGATATGAGACACATTCATTGAAACATTGAGGGTGGCTCTAGTGCATAGTTCATGATGTCTATCACGTCGAACATCAATTAAGTGCAATTTGCAGTTTCAATAGTGAAAAAAATTAACAAATGGGAAACACATATTTTGTGGCAAGAAATCATGCAAAATCAAGATTTGTCAATTTTCAAAGTGCTCGATTTTTTTTATGGGATATTAAATAAATTTCTATCAGTGGTTATCTACATATTATAGTACTCTGGTGAAACATCTCTACTAATAAAAGCCCCAGAGGGGCTGATCCGGGCGATCAGAGACGTACGATCAATTTATCCAACGCACCATATCGTCTCAATGTTTGATGGAGCAGACCACTACGCCCCGTCGCCCCCCACGCGCTCTCTAATTAATTGTTTCCTCTCTAACTATTAACTACTCAATCGCATCAACCGTTCCATCGCCTAGAAATCTCCTTGGTCCGCCCCCAATCCTGTATGCACCGTCGTCTCGCCGGAGCGCCTGTCCTACCGTCGTCTCGCCCACGCGCCCGCCTACAGCATCGGGAAACCGGTGCCTCCTCGCTGGCTTTGTCCACCACATCTTCCTCAAAGTGGCCAAGGTCGGAAAGCCTCAAGCCGAGGACTTCGATGTCTCCCAGATCCCCGCCGCCGCTAGGATAGTTGACATGTAAGCAGTTAAGCACCCTCTAGGATTGTTTGTTTTTTTGATTCCCCAAGCGTTCGATGAACTGCCTATGAGACTAAACGTTTATTTTCGTTGCATGGATTGAACTGGGGAGATGAGGAAGGAGAGGCTTTCCACTGGAGTAGGAGACCATGCACGCGGCTTCACGATGCGCTGCTGATTAGTGCTCATCACCTTGTTCTTAATTTCCGTAATGTGATGAGGCCTGCTGCGCGCTAATGGACCAACGCCGAGCCCTCCTGCTGCGCGAGAGTCTCCAGATCCTGCTGCCGCTGCCGCCCTTTCTCCGCGCGAGAGCTCTGCCCCCAAACGCCCCGCATGAGCGCCGCTCTAGCCTCCACGTCGTTGCCCTGGCAAACCCGCTGGCCCGTGATACTCGCGCTGCCCTGAACGCTGCCCACGCAGCCATGACACCTGTCGGACGCCCGCAACTCGACTTTCTTCAGCCACGGTATTCAGGTGAGTTTACGTTCAGACCAATCACTTAAATTGTACCAATAACGCAAAAGGCTTCTCTACAATCAATCTAGCTACAACTTTCCTCCATTATTCCTTAATCATGACGAGTGGCCTTGAGGAACCAGGACTCTTGGTTTGGCTGGAAGTAATGACCTGCATTTGAACAAAAATGCGTCATCTTCCAAGCGCACTCCAAAGATGGGTTAAACCAACAAGATAGAAATGTACTTTGTCAGTGTATGATTATTCTCCTTAAGAAGTAGATGTTATCTGTTCTGATAGCATGATTTTCATTCTCATTCAGTTTGAGTTTCGGAGAGAAAAACAGGACCCACTGCCGGTGAAGGTCTACTCTTACTCTTACCTTGTTAAGCCATGGATAGAGATGGAGTGCAGTTTTGTTATAAAATTATGAATTGCAGATTTGGTACAACTAGAGTGATGCAATTTTCTCGCTAGAATTAGTAACTGTTATATCTCCTCCGAGCCCAAAGGATGGTGCTAATGCTTGTGCAAGTTCGTTTCCAATTGAATTCTAGCTTGTATTATCTTCTTCTCTAATTTTTTTGCACAAAAACAAAACTTCTTCTGCAAAGTTTACTCTTATTTGTCCGTAATAATATATGTCTGGTTTCACTGATTTGATTGTCTTTGCTACTTGTTCACGGTCTATTTCCATGATGCTTGATGGAATTTTCTCTTACGGTCAAACACTATAAAATTGTTTATTACTGATATGCTATCAAAGAGTTATGCTTGGCTACTGGGTGCTATTTTATCAAATTCATGCTATGACTTATAATTGACTATTAGCTCATGTATAAGGAGAGCACAAGTCATGAAAATCCAAGAAACTATGATGTCATGTTTCAGTTTTTCAATAAACATGTTCATCTGAAGAGTTTTATTTGACAAGATGTTGAATGTTTCTCTCTAGAGCTAGACTTATAGAAATTTTCTGATGGATGCTTTTCACACTACTAGAAAGGTTGATATTATTTTCTCATTATCATTTGCAGGCATTGTTCAGTGTTTTGTTTTTGCCTGCATGTTTGAGGAAAATAACGTAAGTGTTTCAACCATGATTATACATTATTGCAACTTGAATGCCAAATACGTGCAGGCAAACCAAAATATTATTACAATTTATGTGCATCTCTCCTAATATTTGAATCACGAGTTTGGCTGAGCACTGAGTTGAAACCGACATTTCTCTTTAGACTTGATTCCAGAACTGAGGAGCCTCTGAATACTCAATCCCGATGTCTGCATAGGACGATGCAGCGACATTGTATGAGGGAGGTTAATAGAAGGGCATGGTTCCGGTGAGCGCACGCATCAAATCCATTGTGATGTTCTTCCGCAGAAAATGTTTGGAAGTGTTCCATTGCTTTCACAAATGCGCAAATAATCTTGACGTGTAAGTACCTTGACAGAAGTTAGTTCATTTTCAGTCTATTTTTCTTCATTTTTCTTCAGATACCCATCCATTTTTTTCAATTGGCTTAGAAGTTTGAAGCGGTCATATATCTATCTCAAATGACATCCTCACGAAATTCAGGTTCGAGTGAAAGTAAATGGTCTTCCCACATAACTCTACTGGTTAGAATTGGTTAGAATTAACAGTGGAACGCTATTTTCATGTAGGTTAGCATTTTTTATGTTATACACCTGAGGATGCAATTTATCATTTAATCTGTTTTTCACAAAGATTAGCATCTGGTAACATGTTTCATCATGTAGCCAGGTGCAAATCAATTATTTATGTAGTTCATTATTTTCGTGAATATTTGTCTGTCTTACTTTTCCATTAACCTACACATGCACTAGAAAATTGAAGAATGCAAATTCGCCGGGTAGGATTGCCTTGTTTTGCTTTGAACAGCTTGGCATCATGCAGATAGTCATTAGTCATGTGGTTCTGTTTTGTGATTTCTCCCACTATGGATAGTGGCATTGTTGTCGCTGGTGGGAAGGTGAGGCAAATTTAGCTGCACTGTGCCGAATTCAAGAATGCATGGTATACCTCTAAACTTGAAGATGATCTGGATGTTGCCTGTGATATTTCTGACTGCTTCTTCATTTGTAGGCTCAATAGTAGTTGATTGGTGTTACTTTAATTACCAGGTAGCACAATATGTTATGTATAATGTGAACAATCTCATCGTGCATTGCACATACATGATTACTTACTAATAAAAGAGCCAGAAGGGGGCAGATCCTTTAAATCGCAGCCAACAAAACTGCATCCAACGGTTCAAGTGGCGCTAAAAATAGTCGGACAGACAACTCCGTCGCTTCGCTAATCCCAAACGCGTCAGTTTTTCTCCCCCAAATGCCGCCGCACATCCGAGGCTACCGCCCGTCGCCCGACGCTGCCTCACCATCGAGACCACACACCATGGAGCCATGGAGGACGACTGTCGCTGCACCAGCGCGGACCATCGCCGCCGCACCAACGCGGACCTTCGACGCCGTACCAGCACGGACCGTCGCCGCCGCACAAGCGAGGCCGTCGTCGCCGCCGCCTTGATTTTCGTGAGGATGTCGCACCACTGTGGCGTTCAGCACCAACGCCTTTCCTGATGTGAGGAGGCCGCCGCCCTGCACCTTCCGTCCGGCACCAAGTAAAACTGCTCCTCCAAGGCGGTGACTCGCATCAATCAAATTTGAAGGTATATGAATTGCATATTCTGAACCTGATACATGTGGAATAAATTGTAATACAATCCTTTTGTGTTGAAATATGAAATCAATCATGTAGCCATGTTTGTGGTATCCATTCTTTGGTCCATCCTTTAACTACATTTGAACAATTGCAAATGACCATGGTCAGCCGATTAGTCACTGATTAGTACCGTCCCTGTTTTTTATGAAACTTCCTAAGTTCTGATGTATGTGAACTGTAAGGTATTTGTATTATGGGTATCATGAAGTTCTATAGCGTTACAAGCTTCAGATGGCATACATGCATGCCTTTGTTGCTCTGCTTTGGTACAATTGATTTTTACAGCAAGTGAGTCCGTAGCATCATGAATTGTTTTTGCGTTTTACATTCAGATCACGTGCATGTACATCATTCCGGTATTGGTGCAAATCTTCGGTAAAATGATTTCGAGGCTCAGTAATGTAATCCGTACTCTTCATATCATGGATTAATTAGGGCTACCAAGATACATACACAGGTTCTACCAAATCTAAAGGACAACGATAATAAAATGCTGAACTCAAGGTGGAATTTTGCAACAGAAGCTTTTGTGTCATAGGGAACGCATGTATGATCCTGGAGCATTTTCTCATAGCTTTCTGTGTTACCAGACTTGATATTTTGACTATGTCCATCATTGGAACACAAGAATCTCTTCAAAGAATCAGGTACATGCAAATTATTCTACAGGGAAATAAAGATAGATTAACAAAATAAAACAATATCTTAATATGGTTTTATTTGGTGGTGATGCTAAAGAGACCATATACTTCTATGTTATGTACTACAAAGAAAACTTAGGCAATAACTGGTTGTCTGCAATTCTGCATGAATCACATGGTACAGGTTTTCACTCAGTTTGTGTTTCGTTAAATGTATTATTCATTACAAGTATTTGAAAGATTTTAGTATGTCAATCTTTTACTGATGTTTGCAATACAGTATACCTGCAGAGATGTGATAATTCAGTGTTTCTGCATTGCCATGGAAGTTTAGTCATGCCATGAATTTGTGGTATGTGTTTTAGCTACTTTTTTAACAGCGTTCCACGGATGATCACTAGCAGTTTTAATAAAATCAAAAGTATTGTAATGCTACAGACTTAGTTTACTTTCTTTCTTCAAGTAAACTAATGGTTGTGATTTAGCTTATTTTTTCCATTGACGCTAGAGATGTTCAATAACCAGTAATGTTTTGCTATCTCATATATCTATATCGAACTATAATTGAGAAGTGGCTATTTGGTAGACACTCCTGTTGATGCATGAGTATTCGTAACACCTTTTCTGCGAGCATTCTCCATGAATGAATGACCTACAAATTTTGCTAGAAGTCAGAGTACTTCTTTAGTTCTTTTGTTCTGAGAGTGCCAAGTAAGAGTTATTCTTTTATTTCTGGCATCAACTAGGAACAACATATAAGCATCTTCAAACCAGCTCTATTTTGGCAACAATTGTTCTGCGGTATTTAGCATGGAAGAATGATCTGCAAATTTTTCTTGTGGTCAGAGTTCTTCCTACATATGTTAGGAGAGTATCAAGCAAGATCAAGTTACTTTTTATTTCTGAAATCAAGTAAGATTTACATGCAATAATCTTTAAACCTGCTCAGATCTTTTCAAGTTATAGTGATTACAAGCGATTTACCACTTCAATAATCAACTAGAATGTAATTCTTCCGAAAATAAGTTCTTTTGTTTTCTGCAAAAAGGATGGAAGAGGGGCGGTTGCTCTGTTGATCCTGAAAAAATTATTTTTGATCTTACGGTAGTTTCCATAAACTTAGGGGTTAGCTCAAATTATTTGAATACATACTGTTATATATGCGGGAGTGGTGTTTTGGAACATGGGAGCATATGCTTCCTATATTTTGAAATTCATCTTTCACATATTTTGAATTTCAAAAAAATTGAAACGAAAAATCCGCACGTACATCTTCACGTGCTACACGCTCACAAAGTTGTTTCATAAAAAATGGACTTATCATGTGACGTGTGTAAAAAAGACAAAACTCAGTGCTAAAAATAATGTTTTTTACAAGATAAATTTTCTCTTTTTTATATAGACCACAAAAAATACTAATTTTTCGTGAAACTTGACGAATGCACATATATTATGAAGATGTACATGTAAATTTTTTTGTTAAACTTTTTCAACAACTCGAAATATAATTTTTCGGTATAGGGAGCATACGCACCGGGAGCAGAACTGAATTTCCGTATATATGCACTTTATTATGTAGTTATATATGCATTTAATTGGGGCATTGCATTAGACGTGCATGTGCACGTGCTCGATTACTAGTATGTACAAATATTTCGAAAATTTTGACCAAATTTTTTCAAAATTAAATTCAATTTGATTAAATTTCAACTCCATATGATTTTAACTAAATCTAGTCCCCAAAGTTTGACATAATACTATTTTGAAACCCACATTGGTGTGTGCCCTTACTATTTTTGTGTACGTCCCATATTTTGTGTGTACTTATCTCCTTGTGTGTATTTTACTAATTATTTTGTAGTTTACACATGTGTGTAATTCCCATATTTGATTTTATGTAGTTCTCATATTGTGTGTATACTCCTATGCATTATACAAGTATGATCTCGGGTACAACGATATGGTGTAGTTCAAGATTGAGGCCTTCTGTCTAAAGATGACGATCTGCAAGCCCAACAACTCCACCGCTAGGTAGTGCATCTAGTATGACCATGGCTAGACGGTGACCTCCCATGAGGCCTTCTTTTTATCTATGTTTTGACGTTTGTATGTACGGGTGAAGCCCAGGGGGATACGTGAGCACCCCTTCTCTGCTCGACATGTCTCTAACGACGTTAGCACTGTACACGCATCGACGCGGTCCAGCGCGTCGAGTGGAAGGGCGGAGAGACGCGGGGAAGGTGCACGGCGACATGCTTGGCCGGGGAGACACTGGCGCGACCTCAGATGCGCGAGGTGGAGGCCGGCGGGTAGTGGCTGTTAGTGAGTGGCCGTTAGTGAGTAGCACAATCCAAAAGTGGTGGACCAAATCCAACGGTGTAAATGGGTGCTCACGTATCCCCTTGATCACCAAATCCACTCTCTTTGTATGTATGTAGTAATATTTTAGCGTGGAAAACTGGCGAAATTATAAACTGATGTGGTTGCTTTCGATCGGTGTTTCAACCCCTGATGTTCCAGGGCATGTGATGCCCCTCTTGATGGTGCATTTTGATCAGTTATGTTTGTGTGAACCCCCTGATTGTTATATGCAATAGTTATGTGTGCCATCTACCTGTTAATATGATGTTAACTGTCTAAGTGCTATATTAGGGTGTAAAAACATCTAAACTTTGGGCAATTAGGCATGGATAATGAAGACCAAACGACATCAATTGGGAAGCATACCAAAGAGTCTGAACAACCAAGCTAACACATAGTTGATATATAAGCATTAGACTCTGTACTGTACATATACTCAAAAGAGGTAGCACCAAATCCCTGGTCTATCTAGATGTATAGGCCAGTGAACAGAAGCAGAAATTCAGAAAATAAGCATCCAATTCACTGAATAATATAATATTTTACAAACAGAAAAGGATATCTGAATAAGTGCATACAACCGTACCTGACATGCCTTCGCTTGCAAGTAAAGATATAATCAGAATTCCATCGGTACAAATGGAAAATATAGTGAATAATTTAGCCTTTTCCCCCCTAAATCCAATTGTCTCTAGCATAGAAGAAAAAAAAGGGACAAATGAACTCACCTGATCGTCCATGTTCGTGCAGCTAGCATGTGTCGTCCACGACCTCAAACTTCCGTCTGCAAGATTTGTTCAATAGCAGGATGGGAACCTCGACCAAGAGAAGGACGGCGCCTATGGCTGCAACCCGAGCTGTGGTCACACCTGCAGCACAGTTGGCCGCTGCTCTGCACCTCCTCGTCGTCAAAATCCAGGGCCCTATATTGCTTCCAGCAAAGGATGGATGGATGGATGTGGATTAGAAAGACAAACAAAAAGAGCCAGTTTCTTCCAGCACCCGTCGATGCACACATACATGGAATCAAACCTATGCTTCCAAAATAAATACGCAAAAGGACCAAACCAAGCCTAACCACATATACATACCTCATGGTTTCCTGCCGCCGACAGATAACACACCGCTCGACCAACAGATTGAGATGAATCTACCAGTCTTGCCCTCGCGCTCAAGCTGGTCGGCCATGGTGCTCCCTTTCCTCTCCTCTCCTCTCCTCGACAAAGTCAAAGTCTAAGTCATAGTCACACGCGCCATCCGCACGCGGTGTTTAACAAGTAACCCATATATATAGAACTGAGGGAGACTTGAAACAAAATGTGAGATACCGGTGGATGTGATAAAAGATGGATGAACGGTTCAGATCAACTATGCCACGGATCGCTGACTTGGCAGTGGGTCTTGTTAATCAAAACGTCTCTCGGTAGATGAGACGAGAGCATCTTAATTGCTACTTGGAAATTGATCCCATTTGCTCTATTAATTGCAGCTGTGGACGGACTGGGAGTGTTGCATGGTGACTAGGGAAGTGGAAAGCTAGCCTTAATTAAAAAAGCATGCATTGAGACTCATGGGTCATTTCTCCTAAGAGACTCCTTCCGTACTCGTAGCCCCTTAGCCTTAGCCATGCATTCTCAGAAAATAAAATACTAGAAAGCATGCATGCAGACTTACATATGGATCCTGAGTTCTTCGTGCCAGTTGCCATTTCCCTCATGACTCCAGCTCTTAGGCAAACCTGTGCATTCTTCCCTGCACCAAAGAGTTGCAACACGAGCGTCGCCGTTGGTCAGGGCGAAAGCCGGTTTTCGTATATCGCTCGTCCGCGGACTCCTATTGTTGGTCAGGGCCAAAGCCTGTTTTCATATATCACTCGTCGGCGTCGTGTCCACTCCCCGAAGTCGCCTGATAATCCCCACATACAACCTTTGTTGAACTTAATATATATGGTATTGGCAACATCCACAATGAACCTTATTTTGGTAAAATTTTCTAGTGTTTTATTTTTGAAAGTTTTTGAACACCTCTATTTTAGAACTTGGCTTAGTGACCCTTATAATTCCCTCAGCATCTGCTTAATGAGACATTGATAGCTAGAGACACACGTACTAGTACGTGATTGCCAGCCATGCCTGCAACCAAGACAACTAGACAACCAGATGTTCGGAAATTTTGACATCAAGTTTACTGTTTCTTTGACATTTGATCACACGACAGAATAATGGATAATAAAAGAGATATAATGTGCAGAAAGCATAACTCTTGTGCTATTTTAAATAGACAATTCAAGCACAAGTTTCGATCATGGCATTCAGCGCCTTGAAACACACAAGATGACCAAGTAGCTTGTCTCTCATAAGATGCTCCATGCCAATTGATCTAGCACTGGTAACCTAAGATGAAATAGAAGTGCAAATAACCCACTGTATCAGTCAATCCCTAAATCTCACTAGTAGCTAACCGGCTGCAACATCGGTGGAAGAAATAAACAATGAAAGCATGATTGGCCGGCTGGAACCGCATGCCTCCCCACATCTTTGCCAACTGGCCACACCTCCGATCCACTACTCCCCTACACAACAGCTCGTGCTTCCCTGTGTCCACCTCCAAAGCATTGGTTGGTGGAACCAAGGCTCAGCGGCTTGACCGTCTGTCCATCACCTCCATGACAGCTGACCAAGACAAAATACATCAATATGCAAGAAGCAGGACAAGCAACAGGACATGGCATCTCCTTGACAATTAGGACATGGAAAAGAGAAACGAAGGATAATATATTCAGTATGTCATCCACAAATCTTGCATTGACATACAAATAGCTCAACCGGAGAATCACATAACATGCAAGTTGTGTTCTTTTATGCTATTAAAAGGAAAACATACATTATCCTACTATCACTACTACTTCAGCAAACTGCTGTTTACCATCATGAGATAGGACCATACATTAAAAAAAAGACAATCCATGCTGAAATTCTAATACCAGTTTACCATCATTACCATCATCCAAGTAAATCAACATGTGACAATAATGTCAACAATACTATTCTTCCAGGGAAGAATATTAGTTTCTAAATCAACACAACAATAAAGATACACCTACATGTTCTTCTATTTATCAATCAAAAGAACAAAATATTTATGCTCCAGGAAAGCAACTTCATTTAAATATTCCAGACTTCCGTAACTAGCTACCATACTGGAGGCACCTACAAGACCATCATGCAATGATAGGTGCCTCTCAGCACATAGTTCTAAGAAGTTGTTGCATCATAACCAGAGTTTTCATAATATGTCTAGATAATACAGAGCTACTCACACAATTACGTAGATACTAGTATTACTAAACGCAAATCCAGGGATCACCACGAGAAAAAATATATGCAGCCATCAGTCACCCAAGAGCATATGTTTCGATTTTTAAAAAAGCATCATTTAGACAAAATTGCGAACTGTTGTTTCTACTCTTGAAACATCAATCAAACAAGCTCTCCTACAGCCACAAAGTTGTGCTGGTAATAATGAAACCATCCATGAAACTAGGGAACTAGCATCTGTGTGTCTAAACAATGAATGTCAAGAAAGGAAGTTATTGTTGTGAAAAAAGATTAACTCCGCCTAAACTATGGATACTAGTACGTTAAACCTTGTCGCTAAACGACCACCAGACAAGTGATAGACGGATTGCAAAACTTCAAATACATATAGGTAATACTGCTGGTAATAAGCCCGGTTGCACAAGTTCATCAGATGGACCATTTAAAATCCACTCTCACTCCACTTTACTCCTGGTCCATAACAGCTTAGAAAACGTTCTAAAAGAAGGAAAGGGCAGGGAATCTGTCAATCCATCACAAAACAATCAATCAAGAGTCAACTCTTGATTCATCATACAAAAACCGAAATAATTATATGCCATGACATGTCTTCTCTAATGGTTAGTAAGCAACTGCAAATTCACTCCTTCAATGCTATATGTTTAATAAGTTGCCACTACATATATTGGTTGAAACGCGCACGAAGTAGAAAACACACTCAGCTAGTCAGAAAACAGCAACAACTTCTGTATTTTACCACGGATAACAGCTAAAATAACGGTAGCCTTCTGGACCAAACATGATCCTTGTGGCAAACGGAGCAGCAGGAAACACATAGCAAGAAACCGGCATGCTATCATCAATTCAAATGGATACATGTTGCTCTCGTTTTTTAGCATATCATACGACTAACTATGAGTATAATGATTTCAAAAAGTAAAGTATAATGATTTCAAAAAGTAAAGGCCATCGTGGCCTCCTAGTTTGGCAAATAAAAAGGAGAGTTTCTATAACCAGCAACCGCAGATCACAAAACCTAATACTTATGATAGACAATAGCCATTATACCCATAAACACTAGAGCCAGTAGGTACCAATGTACCAAAATAAGCCTAAATAATGTCATTGACCACAACAACGAATACAAGGCATACCAGTGAGCCAGTCAGCCTAGGCATACCAGTGAGGCAGAAGCAGATACCTGCCTAAATAGTTGACTCGAAAAAGAGGCCAGCTCCAGCTCCACTTCTTCTGTGCTGCTGCTGCATTAGTGTGTGCTGCCTAATCTCCTCTTCTCAAATGCCACGGCAGTCAACTGCTGCCCCATGTACAGCCCGAGCGACTACCAGGGGATGAAGAAGCTCAGCTCGACCATAACCTGCACGACAACAAACATAGACAAATTAACCTCCATGGCACAAGAAATGTCGTAGCATTGCGAATTATATCAATATCACAAGTACAAGTGAGTGGATTTCTCACTAAGAGAAGGAAATGATATTGCTACAAATGATTTCAGCACTTTAAGGGCAGCAGCACATGCATCAATTAGGGAACATAATTCATCTTATGCAGCATTGTGTTGAAGCACAAAAAGGCAACCAACTAAGCCACTTGGATCTAGTCCAGATCAGCTCCACACTATAGCAATACCCAATTTGTTGAGTTCCTATTTGAGAATCAAGAAACCGATGGAACAACAACATAAAAACTGAATGAATGACCTGCTGATTTACGTTCCATAAGAGAGGTATTTTTTACCATGAGCATTCTAGCCATGAAATCATCTACCACACATTCAGATTAGAAGCTCGCACAGCTTTCAATCAAGTACATCTCAGAAATATCATTGAAGGTGTTATGACCGGTTTGGCCTGTAGCAGGAGGAAGCCCATTAGTGGGCCTAAATTAGGGGCTTAGCCCATTTATCCTTTTCATTAGCTTATTTATACTGCTGTAAAACGTACATGAGAAACCAGGCAATAAACTGATCTTATAGATCGTTACTGCCGACTCCTTGAGGAGTCGGTCTTCCCTGCCCTAGCCGCCGCTTCTTCCCCTTGCGCCGCCTTCCTCTCCCTCGTCCAGCACACTTCCACCCCTACAATCTACGCCCTAGACCAGGTAGACTAGCTGACTCTACCAATTTGGTATCAGAGCCTCCTTTCCGGAGCCGGCATACTCGCGCTTTGCGGAGCCTTCCGCTGGCCGCGCGGAGTACCCCGGCCAGGGCGCCGCTGGCCCAACCCCCCCACGCTACGCCAAGCTCGACTTCGCCACGTACAACGGCGTCGAGGACCCCCTCAACTGGCTCAACCAATGCGAGCAATTCTTCCGAGGGCAGCGCACCCTCGCCTCGGACCGGACTTGGCTCGCCTCGTACCACCTCCGCGGCGCCGCCCAGACATGGTATTACTCCCTCGAGCAGGACGAGGGCGGCATGCCCCCATGGGACCGCTTCCGCGAGCTCTGCCTTCTACGCTTCGGCCCCCCGATTCGTGGAAGTCACTTGGCGGAACTCGGGCGTTTGGCCTTCACCACCACGGTACAGGACTTCGCCGACCGCTTCCAGGCCCTCGCATGCCATGCGCCCGGGGTGACGGGGCAGCAGCGCGCCGAGCTCTTCATTGGCGGACTGCCGGACCACATTCGCGTCGACGTGGAGATGCGGGATCCCCACGACCTGCAGTCGGCCATGTACTACGCTCGCGCCTTCGAGCAGCGCGCGCGGGCCATGCAGCAGGCCTTCCCGGCCAGTGCCGCCCTCCCTCCACCGACACCACCAGGCCAGGCGCTCACGGCCGTGACTCATGCGGGGCACTCCGATCCAGCCGCGACACGGCCTTTCCGTCGGCTGACCACGGCCGAACAACTTGAGCGCCGTCGTAAAGGGTTGTGCTTCAACTGCGACGAGCTCTATGTACCGGGCCACGTTTGTCCACGCCTCTTCTACTTGGAGACCGTAGACGACATTCCGGCTGATGTCGCCACAGCTGGGCTGGCTGACGCGGCCGTCTCGAAGGCCGACGCCGTTCCGGGATGAGTTCCGCCAGCAGTTTCCAGCTATCCAGCTCGAGGACGAGCTGTTTGAGAAGGCGGGGAGAGATGTTATGACCGGTTTGGCCTGTAGCAGGAGGAAGCCCATTAGTGGGCCTAAATTAGGGGCTTAGCCCATTTATCCTTTTCATTAGCTGTAAAACGTACGTGAGAAACCAGGCAATAAACTGATCTTATAGATCGTTACTGCCGACTCCTTGAGGAGTCGGTCTTCCCTGCCCTAGCCGCCGCTTCTTCCCCTTGCGCCGCCTTCCTCCAACCTCGCGACGGCGGCCAGCCGCCGGCGCCGCCTTCCTCTCCCTCGTCCAGCACACTTCCACCCCTACAATCTACGCCCTAGACCAGGTAGACTAGCTGACTCTACCAGAATGTATCAGCTTGCAAAGACAACAAAGAAATTGTTATGTCACAAGTCAAACCAGTTATTAACTTTTTATTTATCATGGGTTAAGCCCAAGTTTACAATGAAGTATGCTGCATATACTTTGACAGATAGGTACTAAGATTCCAACTACAACCACGAGTCCATGACAGTAGCAGCTCTAAATTCCAAACCGAGCATTCTTGTTTCATTTAGCAAATGTGCGTACAACAAACTTTAGGATACTCTGCTACATGACAAGAATACATTGAACATGAACTAAAGACATAGAAGGTGGATAGGAGAAATACATTGAACATTGAACATGAACCAAACAGCATGCCCATTGAATTAAGGAAACCAACCTTTCTTCTTTTCTGAATTAAACTCTCGTACAGATCTTAAAGAATAGCGGAGCCCTGGAATTTAAGTTAGATAGCTTAAGTGTAGGTATAAACAAAGAATCATCACATGATAAACATGATGAATTGTACAAACCCTCAAAATCAAAGAGGAATACAAAAAGAAACTATGGATTACCAGCTAATGTATTTTCGTGCATACATTAAATATTCTGAACTTTATGGGGAAATGGAAGTACGTTATTACAGAGAAGAATAGTGTTTCTATGTTCTCCCAAGTCCTAGAAAAGCACAGATATTAACCGTGGTATTGTGTGAATACAAAATACGATTTCTACTTTATAAATATTACTAGATTCAATGAAAAAGCATTATATCATCCAGCAAAGCAAGTCGACAATAATGTTAGTCTTCCGGAATAGTGATAGAACCATGCCAGTGTCCCCATTCATAATATAGGGATTCACTAAATCGTGAAAGTGGAAACATAGGTGACTGATACAAATATAACCCCATGCATACTCCAGCCTTAACCAGAATCATGTTGAGTAGGTAACAACGGTGTAAGAATCATACTGGCCCATATCTACTATCTTCAAGGCTGATGTATGCATAAACTTCAGAAACGCAACTCCTGAACCAGCCAGAAAATCTAACTATATCAAATCAAGGCCTGCAAAATAAGTTTCTTAAATTATAAGCACCAGGTATGCTTACACAGTTGTCTGTAGCATGTTTATCATGAGTTACCACTTTGCAGTTTTGCAAAATGTGAAGGTCAGCCTATATGCCATCACTGCACTAAGGCATACGGTATATTTGTAGTGACTACCACCACATCTGTTCAGCTATGACTGTGTGTAAAAAAATCTTAATTTTCTATATCTCCGTTCCAATGACACCAAATTGATATTTTGTCGCATAGTGCTTAATCGCTAGCCTTACGTGTAGCAAATCCTTTCACGACATATTGTCAAGTTACGATTGGGAATAGTCCTGTAGCAGCCATAAACATGGCATACCATACCACTCACAGGTACATGGGAATGGGGCACAAGATCAGCAAGACACAAACCTGACTTTCATGTTGATGCGTTTGATCCTCCTTGTTGTGGAAGCGTGTCAATCAACAACAGTCGGTCCCTAGCATTGTAGTTACCAGCAGATGAGAGCAGCAGTATGTCAGCCTGCTTGTCTCCTCGTCCTTATACTGGAAGACTCCATCTATTGCTCCGGGTTGACGCCGGCAGCATCAATAACTCAAGGAGGTCGGCGCTGCAGACTGAGGTCCATGGTGGCGCTGCCAAGCTCTCTGTAGTCCTTCTTCAACTTACTGCACCCGAAGCACCCTAGAAAAATAAATAATCCACCGTCACTGGTACAACTAAGGACTAGATCGAGGCTGGAACTTACTGCATGCCGACAAAGCAACATCTTTCTCACTCTCATTGTGCCCTTGTTGAGCTTCCAGATTCCTTCTTGTTGCCGAAGAGCACCGAGCAGCTGGAGCTTTGCTGGGAAAGCCGTGACGGCAGTCAGTACGCAACAAGCAGGCACCAGGAGCTGCGGCCACGGAGAGCTACAATACGTTATTAAGCAAACCTTTATGCAAATAGAAATAGACCGAGTAGTAAGTAGCATGACGAAACAAAACAGAAGATTCCAAGCACTATCACCGTCCAAATCATTTGCCTATATAAAAATCTATGCATGGGCGGAAATAATCCAATATGCTCTGAACCATATAATGCACAAGAAAAACCCTACACTCTCTATGCATAATAAGCAGCAAACTGTTAAAAAAATAGCAGATCAATTTTCTGTAGATGTAATGCCTATGCACACAACAAATTTTAATTGAGTGAGTTAGATTTGTATCCATACATGCATGATTCTCTTGGCCACTACCCTGACAACAACGATCTTCATCTGGATTGCCACGATCTCTTTCACTAGCGAAAGCGGCTCAAATACAATGACCGCACCCAGTCCATTCACAAGCTCGGGCTTCAACTGTTTCTGAACCTGCACAAGCAAACATATATGTAACAGCCAGCTGAAAAATAACTACTTTATGCAACCTATATAGGCACAGTTTTGGATTCACAAGCAAACCTGATTCATGACAAGGTTCCGTGCAGTTTGCATTGTAATTTCTCCGCGTATTCCTGCTAGAAGGTGCTCTGACCCCAGATTTGAGGTCATGTTGATAATTGTATTCTTGCAATCTACTACCTGCCTTTGCCATCGGTCAACATACCACCATCAAGGATCTGGAGAAAAATATTCAACACCAAGGAATCTGCCTGTCTTCACCTCATTGAGTCGGATGACAAGATCCGCACCTTCTCAGTCAGTTGTCCACCACCTTGATGGTCATAGGAGCTTTAACATGTTCCAACACAAGAGAAACATTAAGATCAGACAGACTAATCGAAGACTTCGAATGATATGGTAATGTAGTGGTGTTGAAATAGAGAAGACAACCCTAGAGAGGCTCCAGTGAGACGCCACAGATCCAGCCCTAATGTATTCAGACATGTCAATGCGCATCAACATCTTCCCACTATAAAATAGCTGTTCGGCTAGAGCTTTTGCTAGCTCTGTTTTTCCAACATCAGTCTAGCCCAAAAAGAGTTATGAGCCTATTGGTTTGCCAGGCTGATCTAGGCCAGTCCTAGAACGCAACACTGCCTGCACAACCTTATAAACCGCTTCATCCTGGCCAACTTCTCGCTCATGCAACCTGGCCGCTAGGTGGATCAACTTATCCTTCTCCCCTTGATCAAGAGTGGCGACAGGAATTCCAGTACATCTGCTCACACCCTTCAAATCACAACAATGGGACATGTGTGAAAATCACATCACACTGATTAACCAATGGACACAAGAATCAATAGGAAGAGAATGCCTACTTGTGCAAATTCATCGGGGCTAGCAATTGCTTTGTTCACTGCATTTGGGGAGGTAGTTAGCACAGTGTTCAGTTCCTTTTCTTGTTTTCCAATCTGTACCATCCTTTTGGCTACAGCCTCACATGCCTCATCGATCAGATCGACTGCCTTATCAGGAAATTGACGACCTACAATACAAACAGCAATAATATCCATTAATTTTACAACATACATTCTTGCCACTCATGAATGCAACTCGGTAGAAAAGAAACATTGCAGCGCATGTTGCCCGATTAATTTATACATACGGCATTGTCATGAATTTTTTTGATCCTTCACCATGATTTATAATTTATTTTGAACTAAAGTACTCAATTCAATAAGACTACTACATGGCTAATGCAACACAATTTTGGAATTGTTTTAACTTAATGTATCTAATGCAAGATGGCTACCCCACAACACTCTAAACACGATTTGTAAATTATTTCAATTAATGTATCCAGTGCTACAAGGAACACCACAGGAGCCATGTAACACAAATTTATAATCATTTCATCTTAATGCATCTAATTCAGCATGGGACTCCACAACGCCATAAATACAAGTTATAATCATTTGGACTTAATTCATCCAATGTAACATGGGTACTCCACAACGCTTTAATGTGATCGGCTAATTATTCTCGACTTTCAAACTGCATAACACAACCTTTACGCGGATAGGCCTCTTACCATAAGCATGAACCTGAAATCAAAATGAAGTTCTGTAGATACCCAAATCTAAACTCCTATATCCCCCACTTGAAACTAAAATAAAGTCGATAATTCTCAACTTGAAATTAGCATCAAACACTATGTTACATTCACAGTAGCACTAACAAATGATCATGTAGCTAGAACTGCATATGCCCATGGACGATGAACCTCACACTAGTTCTCATTACGTGACTGCATACTGACATGCATCTTTCTAGGTGCTAAACAGATTTGTCCATTCTAAATTGCATAAACAATTATTCAGAGCAAGTAAAGCAGAACTCATGTTTCCTCTGAATTCGCTCTTACACATCACACATACACACGGTTAATGAAGACATGACACAACACAATATAGTCGAGAATCGGAAAATTTGCAGTAACAACAACAAAAGTGGACGAATTACACATTGAGTACTAGCTAGTATCCCTCCTGGACAAGAGAAGAGACCGAATTATTCTCATCTCAGTAGTTAAAAAATCATAGGAAGCTAGCAGTCATCCACCACGCTGGGGTTCAACGGCCGGAGCAGATCGGAACACCTACAGGGGACAAAAACCGGAGCTCACCAGAGAGGGTTCGAGGCTGAGACATCACCCACTGGATAGCGAGGATGGATGCCTCATCGACACGAGCAGCAGCAGCAGCAGCATGACTCGCCGGAAAGATGTAGCAGAAACACCCTTCCTTCCTGCCGGTGGATCCAAATATGCTAATTTGAGATATAGTTTCGGCAGGAAAAAGGATAGCGAGCAATGGAACCGATTTGATCACGAGGGGAGGGTGAAAATTCGACCTTGATGTCGACGAGGTCCTCCAGAACGGCGGCGTTGGCGGTGGTGCTTAGAAGCGAGCTCCCGCAGGTCGGCGCGCACGGGCACGTCTACGGAATCCCTGCGGTATGGCGATCCCGCGAAGACGCTGGCCAAGCAGCGCACGGCCGAGTACTGAGCTCGCGCGCGGCGGCGACTTTGGAGGCGGCCGGTGACAGGGGATTGCGAGGCCTCGACGCGCAAGGCTGGAGCTTGTGAATGGACGGCAAGGCCCAGCCAAAGGAGAGCCAAACAGCGAGGACGGGCCTTGTCGTCCTCGACGGCGGCCAGCAAGCCCGAAGCTAGGGTTAGCTATAACCCGAGATTGGGGGATGTGGCGTAGTCGAGGAAATCGGCCGGGGATGAGGATCTGTAGCTTCGCCGGCGGGCTGCGAGGATGGGTAGCCGGCGACGAGCGGCGCCGTAGAGGTTCTCGGAGAAAGGGGGAGAAATGGCTCAAGAAGAAGAAGATGGATCGACAAGGGAGGCTTGTTGGGACTTTGGGGGGTCTACGTACTACTCAACATTAAACCCAACATTAATTTCGTGCAGCCATCCGTCGAGGACATCACATGAATTGGGACTGACTACGCGTGCGTCTCACAAGGGAGTGGAGTAGTACACTATTTGTTCAACAGAATTGATTCATACTTTGGATGTCATCGTCGATCAGTCGATGTGCAGCATATTGGGCTTTGTCGTCTTTGAACGACCGACTTGGTCAATAGAACAAAATTAAAATTGTTGTTCATGTGCTCATCGCCGCCCATTTTTTCACAAATTTGTGAAACAAATTTGAAACATAATTGAAACATAACTGAAACACTAATATTTTTGTGAAACAAACCGTAGTAACGTCAGCAATGATGTCATTAGTTTCACTTTTTGTCAGACTGTTTCACAATATTTTCCATGTTATCACTTTAGTTTCATAAAAATTTCACTTGTGTTTCAATTATTAGTTTTATATTAGACAAATGTCAAAAGCCTCACCAATCTCAAAGCAGAGAGTGAACGGTGGATTGGACTCCTTTACCTACCGGCGCCGGTAAATTCGCCGTGTTGCGCCCTCGTCTTGCTCAACGTTGATGTTATCATGCCTCTTTGAAACGACGTGTTCAAAGTCAAGTACGTCCGAGGCTACCTTGACCATGGTTGCCGGCAACATGTTCGATCGTTGGTGAGGTCATCATGATCGGTATGGATGACATTATGCATTAGTCGTAGGCTTAGCCACCAAACTATATTAGCTCTCGACCGTCATCACCCTGCACCGCTGGAAATCTTTTCTCTTGCAGCAGTAGGTGCGTTGCGATGCCTCGGCTTCATCTACCGACAACTCTTCAACATGCATGTGTGCATGCTACACATGATGCTAGACACCATGACTACATTATATTGTCTTGTGGATTGCTCTCTTCTTTTCTCGCACAAGCCAGGCGGCATGATTCCCGTGGAAAATATCAATTCTTTCTTATAAATAAATCCCCTAGAAAGTTATCAATTAATACAATCATTTTCATAGTTACATGATATATTTCTATTGCTTTTCTTATGGTCATAATATTTTGGAAACTCATAGCCCACCGAGTTGTCTTCCTCTTGCTCTGCTGGTCGTCGACATCCCGTGATTGAGTACACTTGCCATCATAGATAAGTTCACGGTCACACTACTCCTTCTCCAACTCCACAAGATCGTCACCGACGCATATTCTTGATCCCACAATGATTTTGGGCATGAATATGCCAAGTAAATTTCAACTCATCTAAAAAATAGTAAATTTCTAGCAAAAGAGAATAAATTGGCCACAAATTTGACATCTACCATGTACGCGTTTTTTAAGTTTCAACTACTAGTACTCCTACTTTATGCATGTACCGAGAAGACACTCGTGCAGTGTGGTACTACATACTCCAATTACAATAATGCTATACTTACGGGCTGCTAGTTACGAAATTTACTTACGGGCGCATCGTGCATTCAAGTCATTGGCTAGAGTTCATGCGGCAGTTCCTGAAATACCTCGTGGGGCAGCTGTGTGCATGACACATCATCCCGTAAGTCAATCCCGTAAGATTTGTCCCGTAAGTGTAGCATTGTTGCTCCAATTAAATAGCATTGGGAAGGTAGAAAGCATGAGCTGCTAATTAAGTAACATCGGCGCATGCACATGCATAACTAGCAGTGATAGCATAGTTATGTCTGGCGGGTCCTATGCAATTGACTTCTAATTTTGCCCCATGTAATCACGTTGAGTGCAAGGTCCGAGAGAAGACACTGTGGACGGTGAGTGCATGCATGCATCCATACAATCACGTTGTCATTAGCTAGTACTTCATGCAAAAATCAGGTATACTCATACACGGAGTATTACTCCAGCAGCCACATGATATGTTGCATGCAAAAGCTACAACAGGAGAGTTATTAGTCCCGCTCCTCTGTCGTCTCCTCCAGGCAGGGGAGCGAAATCCTAGCTCCTCGCCCGCCTCCTCGTCGCCTACCGAGGCCACCGCCGGCTAAGCCGTGCGCCGCCAAGGACGGTGGCGGCGAGGATCTATGCCTCTCGGGCTCCCGCATGGCCGTTTCGGAGGGAGGCCACCATGCCGGCCCCAGAGGTCGCCGCCATCCGCGTTGGGCTCATGCGCGTGGCCCACCGTCGTCCTGCTCGTCGCCGTCTCCCCGCCTCTCCCTCGTCGCTGCTCGTCGCCGTCTCCCCGCCTCTCCCTCGTCGCGCCCGCGTCATCCTCGCCATGGTGCCTCTGCGCGCCGGCCCTAACGGCCCTCTACGGCTTGGGGAGGGAGCGGCAGCCTCCTGCTGCTCGCCGTTCGACGACGCCCGGCCATGGCGCGGCCTGGCTGGGGAGGGCCCTGAGGCGCGGGGACTACAGCGGTCGGGCCCGATATGGGCTTCGGTGGGCCTGTGTCTGGGGCGACGTCGTAGCGGCCTGGGCTCCCGGCGGCTTGGCGGTTGGCGGCCGGATCTGCTGCCTCCTGCAGCGGTCTGGCCGGGTTGCGCTACTCAGGCATGTGGTGGGTGTTTGGTGGACGGCAACAAGGCCCCCTGCTCGGCTGGGCACGCCTACTGCCAGGGCCTACGATGGGCCTAACGACTGCGTTGCCACTCCAGGCGAAAGCTTCACACCATTGGTGCCGATGTTGGCGGTGCCCCTAGGTACCGTTCTCCCTATTGAGGGCTTCATCGGGGAGCTTGGTCTCCTGCCGTCGTGAGTTGATGCGTTCTCCGGGTGAAAAGCTCTGCTCCTCGGAGCGGGCGGCGACGACACAATGTGTCGCTACCTTCTTGAAGGCGCCGCTTTTGGAGTCTGTGTTCCTCGTGGCGTGGTAGATGTGTGGCAGTTGTGCATGGTTGCCTTGTCGACGAGGGCGGTGGATGTCGTGGCGGTGGCCCCGGACAGTTGACGTGCGCCGAGGCGGCGACCTCGGATGGTCTTGCAGCGATGACTCCATGGGGTGTGGTCATCGTCTAGCAAGGCATGGGTGGCGTGTTGGTGCTACGTGGGTAGCGAGCTCGTCGGCCCGGCCTACACAACTGAGCGGTCGGTGTGGCTGGCCTGTCGGGGCGGTGGCCCCGGATTTTTTGGCACGGAGTTCGTGGTCTGTGGGTGGTCGCCTTGGTAATTTGGGGTACAAGAGGTCCATGCCGTGCGGCTTTGCGGTTCGCCACCTAAACTGTCTAACCATGTATTGACACATGAAATAATATGCCAAACCATATTGCATCATGAAATAACAACCTCAGACGCAATGCTACCCAATTCAATCATTCCACAGGAGCCAAATTTTCAAATCAAGTTTGAACTTTTGAGACACAAATCTACAAAAGTACTGAAATCGCAACAACTAGGAAGCCAAGCATGACATTTAAATATTAGGTTGGTCCCACCTTTTAAAAAAAAAACATGAAAGGTCCCGAAGGACCTAGCATCTGTATTACTTCGTCGGTGGATGAACAATTACAAAAGGACCTTACATGAAGAAAGAATTACAAGATACTCGAGCACTTCTGCGGAGAACACCCTAAAAACGCGATCAGATCCTAGCTCGCCGACGATGGACCACCTCCAGCCAAGGCCACTCTTGCTCCCGCCACGGACTCGGCCACTTGGGAGAGCATGAGCGTGAGATGTCGCGCCCAGGTGGAGGTAGATCTTCCATGCCAGGAAGAAGAATCTTGCGCATCAACTGCTGCCGAGAATGGCGAGGCCAACATTTTGAGCGAGGATAGCAGCAGCAAGATCATCGCGGCAGCCTCACGGTGGCGGAGGCGTGGGCGTTGTACCGCGCGGGATATCCCGTCCTGCCGGACATGCGTATGCCAAGTAACAGTGGGTGGAGGATGGCCGTCAACGTCGTCGGCGTCCCACCGTCGCCGCCAGGCACAGAGTGCTGGAGGGACGCGATCAGGGCCCAGCGGGCTAAGCTCACCGCCGAGGAGCGGGCCGATCCAACCTGGGCGGCCACCGGGAACGATGCCTGATGGGTGGACTACTTCCCGGTGTAACACGACGTCGAGATGAACAGATGGAACATGGATGGGCGCCTCCTCTTCTGGGGCATTCCGGGGCGCACCATGGAGCACGTCGTCGACGGCATCCAGAATGGCGCGCCGAGGTTGGAGATGTTGTCATTGCCGCCACCATCCCCTACTCCCGCAGCGAGCTGGCAGCTGAGGAGGATGTACTCGCCCTACTCCAACTCTTCCTCGTCAGGGCCGGTATGATCTACGCCTTCTTCGTCGCACCGTGCCGCGCCCTACACCGTTCCCAAGCGCGAGGTGAAGGAGGAGCCGGAGTTCGCGATGCCGTCTGTCAATCCGAGGCGCGGTGGCAACAGCGTTATGTCTGGAATGGAGAGAAATTATATGAAGACATTTTTTCTAATTTATTTTGAAATTAAGGGAGAATTAAAGGATTGTGAGGGAGGGAGGGAGGGAGGGATGACTGGGCCAAAATAGTGGCGCGAGAAGGAAATTAAAGAGAAAAAGAAGCGCGAACCCGCTTTTAATCAACGAAACGTCGCGAAAGGAAATGTTGGTTCACTTGTTCCGCGCACGGAATGGTTCGGAAACCGTTCCAGTCGAGGCGCAACCACCGAAGCGGCTGGCGCGCGTGACGTCTTTTCGGTGCGCGTGCGCGTGACGTGTCCTTCCTCCGAAGAGGACGACCTGGGCAAAGTGCAGCGCACGCCACTGGCCCACAACGGCTGCCACACCGTATAAAAACAAAAACGGAGCCAGCTCCACGCTCAAGGAACCTCCTCGCCCTACTATTGCTCCATTTGATGAGCCTGAACCCACAAGTTGGTCCACCTTCGCGATCTGGTCGATTCCTTTTCTATATCATGACCTTGTGGCAATGTTTATAATTGTTCAGACTTCTGGCTGGATGTCCAATTCCAGTTCGATAGGGACTCGGATCAGATTCGCGTGATGTAAAAAAAGGCAACCTCAAACATCGGAAGAAACTCAGGGGACACGAAGCACGCGGCAATGGAAGACGACGCAGGGGACACGACGATCAACTTCTGGAAGGACCCGAACGGCGAGTCATGCTGCATCTGCGGGGAAGAGGACGCGGAGGAGAAGCACGGCGAGCTCGCCTGCCCCTACGACTACCTGGTTGTAATATCCCTAAGGGTTCTACCTCTAGATCTCATCAGGTTTCTCGAAACGGATCTAAATCAGAGAGATGGGTGGAGAAGAACAGAGAGACGGGTAGAGATAGCTTTTCTATTAATTCAACGATGGTCTCTTCTGTCCACACACGAAGCTATTTATCCCCTCCACTCTCGGCCACACTGGGCCATTTTACAATCGACGGCCCACTCTATAGCCCAACACAACACACACACTCAACTATTGTCAGTTCGTGTCATGACGATCATCAGGAGTAGGCATCGTCGTGACAGTGCCGCCGCCTTGAGAACCAGACTGTCCCCAGGCTGGTGCATCCTTGAATCGAGCACGGAGGACCTCATAGTCTTCCTAGGTTGCCACTTCCACCGGGAGCTTAGCCCATTTGATTTTAACCTGGAGATGAGCAGCATTGCCACGCTTGACGAGACGGCGTTCCAGTATTTCCTCCGGGTAAACTGCCTCCGCATTAAGCTCAACTGGAACTGGAAGAGAGGAAAACACTGGAGTATGATCAGGAACAAACGTTTTAAGTTGAGATACATGGAAAACTGGATGAATCGTGCTAGATGGCGGCAGCTCCAGTTTATATGCAGCAGATCCAATTCTTGACAGTATCTTGAACGGACCATAGAATTTGTAAGCAAGCTTGGGGCATGGACGACTGGCCACTGACGACTGTGTGTATGGCTGCAATTTGAGAAATACACTGTCACCCACCTGGAACTCCCTGTCTGATCGATTACGATCTGCATAAAGCTTCATCCGCTGCTGAGCTCTCTGTAACTGACTGCGAAGAAATTCAGTAAACAGAGCACGCTCTTGAAGCAACTCAAACAGATCAGTATTAGTAGTATTAGGCACTGCTGGAACAAAACCAATGTTTGGTTCATGACCATATAGTGCTTTGAATGGAGAACATCCCAACGCAGTATGGTGACTAGTGTTGAACCAAAGCTCAGCTAGAGGCAGCCATTGAGACCATTTTTTCGGCTGATCATGAATGGCACACCGAAGGTACATCTCTAAACACTGATTGGTACGCTCTGTCTGTCCATCTGTTTGAGGGTGATAGGCAGAGCTCATTTGGAGTTCAGTATCTAGAATGTGGAACAACTCTCTCCAAAAATTGCTTGTAAAAACCTTGTCTCTGTCAGATACAATAGACACTGGAATGCAATGCAGTTTCACTACTTTGTCCATGAACTCCTTGGCCACATAGCTTGCTGTGAAGGGATGCTTAAGAGGAATGAAATGGCTGTACTTGGTAAATCTGTCAACAACTACCAAGATACAATTGTAACCCTGAGAAGTTGGTAAGCCTTCCACAAAATCCATGCTAATTGCCTGCCAAGCACCATCAGGAGGTTGGAGAGGGGATAGCAGACCCGGTAGCTTACAGTGCTCATGCTTGGCTTGTTGACAGACCTGACACTGTTTAACAAAATTTTCCACTCCTGGTTTCAAACCAGACCAAGTAAAGTGTTTCTTCACCCGTTGGTAAGTGGCTAACATGCCTGAATGCCCTCCCACCGGCGTTGAGTGGAAAGCTTGAATGATCTTTGTTTGCAAGCCAGAATTCCCTCCGACCCAAATCTTTCCCTGATATCTGATCAAACCATCCTGCAAAAGATAACCTGGGTGATCAGCAGGTGTAATGGCCAGAGATTTGAGCAATTCTTGAGCTGTTGGATCCATTTCATAGGAATTCAACACCTCTTGTAACCAGATAGGTTGAGCGACTGATACTGCTGACAGTTGCATAAAATGACCAACCCTGGACAAGGCATCCGCAGCCACATTGTCAACCCCTTTATTGTATTTAAAACTGTATTGTAAACCAATAAGCTTAGTCATTGCTTTCTTCTGCAAATCAGAGCCCAACACTTGATTCTCCAAGTAACAAAGACTTTTGTGATCAGTTTTGATCACAAAAGGACCATTCTGCAAATAAGGCCTCCATCTAGCCACAGCCAACATAATTGCCAGAAACTCTTTTTCATAAATCGACAATTTCTGATTTTTGTCACAGAGCGCTTTGCTAAGGAAAGCAATGGGATGCCCTTGTTGACTGAGAATTGCTCCAATCCCAGTAGCACAAGCATCTGTTTCCAGACAGAATGGTAAGGAAAAATCTGGAAGAGCTAGAACAGGAGTATTAACCAATGCCTGCTTAAGGGTATTGAAAGCCTTCTCACTGTCTGCAGTCCAGGCAAAGGACTTTTTCTTGAGAAGATTAGTTAGTGGTTTAGCAATAATACTGTAGTGTTGGACAAACTTCCTGTAATAACCAGTCAGGCCTAGAAACCCTCTCAACTCAGTAACTGTGGTAGGGAGTGGCCACTGTAGTACCGCTTGCACTTTATCTTCATCTGTGGCAACTCCTTCTGAAGAAATAGTATGGCCCAGATATTCCACTTTGGATACAGCAAAAACACATTTGCTCCTTTTTGCATATAACTTGTGCGATTGTAACACCTTGAAAACCATTTCCAAGTGCTGAGCATGCTCAACTAAGGATTTACTATAGACCAAAATGTCATCCATAAAGACAAGCACGAACTGTCTAATATATGGAGCAAACACAGAATTCATCAAGCACTGGAAAGTGGCTGGTGCATTTGTTAGACCAAAGGGCATTACCCTGAACTGAAACTGTCCATGGTGGGTTTTAAAAGCCGTTTTTAACTCATCAGACTCGACCATTCGAATTTGATGGTACCCAGACCTGAGATCAAGTTTTGAGAAGAACTTTGTGCCAGCTAGCTCGTCCAATAATTCGTCCACAATTGGCATAGGAAACTTGCTCTTAACTGTAATTGCATTTAGGCGTCTGTAATCAACGCAAAAACGCCAAGTGCCATCCTTTTTCCTGACCAACAACACTGGAGAAGCATAAGGGCTCATACTTGGGACAATAAGACCAGCTGCTAACATCTCGGAAACTTGTCTCTCAATTTCTGTCTTTTGAAATGGAGCATACCGGTATGGTTTGGAATTTACCGGAGCAGCATCAGGCAATATATGTACAGCATGATCATACTCTCTGTGTGGTGGCAAGGTCTGAGGATCCTCAAAGACAGAAGCAAATTTGTTGATAACAGATTGTATGATTGGAGGAGAGTGAGCTGATACAGTCGCCGTCACAGGATCCACTAGTACTGTAGCCCAAATATCATTTCCTCTCTGCCATTTAACCACTTGAGCAGCGGACACTTCAGTAAGGGAAGTAACTTGTGGAGCAGTTGTCATGCCTTGCAACTTGATCATATCCCCTTTGTAATTGAACTTGAGCCACTTGTCCTGCCAATGACAAGTCATTTCTCCCCATAACTGCAACCAATCCATACCGAGAATGGCATCATATCCACCCAGCTCAAGCACTTTCATATCATATTGGAATGTATGTCCCTGTACCCACCAGCATAGGTTGGAAACTTGCTTGTTACAAAGCATAAACTGCCCATTAGCCATTTTGACTGATGTTGTTGGCAATGGCTGTGTGTCGCACTGTAATTGTTGAACAAGAGCGGAGTCTATAAAGCTATGAGAGCTACCAGAATCTATTAGAATAAGCATCACTTTGTTGTCAACCAAGGCCCTGAGCTGAAGACAATTGGATGCCACTGTGCCGGCCAAAGCATTCAAGGAAACATGCATTTGTGACTCTTCATCCGTGTCTTCGCCACGTGAGATTGCATCTAACAATTCATCAGACAAAATTTGGACTTCTTGAATTGCCTTGACTTGTATTGGAGCTTGCCCCGCACACTGATGGCCTGGCACATATTTCTCGCCACAGCGATAGCACAAGTTATTGGCCCGTCGATAATCCTTCAACTGCTTTGCTTTCCATAAATCACCTTTCTCAAAGCGAACACTCGAGGAAGAACGCTGACTAGGATTGTCATAGCGCTGGAACTTGTTAGGTTGTGACTTGGCTCTGGCCAATACTCCCTCTTGTACCTGTGCAAACAAATAAGCTTGCTGCACTGTGTTAGGCATCTGAACCTCAACTGCTGCTTTGAGCTCATCTTTGAGGCCATTGATGAAATGAGAAACCAGCATCAGTCCACCGAAAGATGCATCATACAGTCGAATTTGGTACACAAGCAGATCAAACTGACGACGGTATTCAGTCACTGACCCAGTTTGACGCAGAGCTAACAACTCCCTGTTCTTATCCCGCTGGTTATCACACTCAAATTCGACCAGAACATCAGCACAGAACCTATCCCAGTCATGGAAACCCACAAGTTGTTTATATGATTGATACCAATGAGCGGCTCCTTCACGCAAATACATTGTAGCAGCAGCTACTCGAAATCCCACAGGAATCTGATAGAGCTCGAAGAACGTGTGACAAGTATCAATCCAAATTCGAGCATCAGTACCATCGAATTTTGGAAAATCCATTTTAGGCACCCAATGTTTGCGGCGGCTCGAATCTGATCCGCTCCCAGAACTCTCAGCACAATCATGAACTATGGGTGTTGGAGGAGGAAATTGAACCTGGGGCCCTGGACCCTGAGCCTTCAACTGAGGTTGTGGACGACCATGAGGTGGGGGTTGAGGTGGGAAACCATGGTCTGGTGCCTTCCCAGATACGCCCGCGTCATGACCCGCACCCGCCGCTGCTGAGTCCGCCACCACAAAGCCGAGATGCGTGCCGCCGGGTCCACGAATCCCCGGTCCTTGGCCGTTGCCAGGAACGACCCGCGGCGGAGGTGGTGGTCCCTGGACGATGTTCGTCTTCGGGGCCATAAGGGCGTTGGCCTGATCTTGCTGTACCTTGCCGATGGATTCGAGTGACATGTCGACCTTGACCTGCATCCGGTCCAAACGGACCGACTGCTCTTGCAGTTGCTGCTGCAACTCGACGAACTTGGCGGTGAGCTCTGCTGACTGCGTCCCAAGCTTGACGTTGAGGACCTCGATCAACCGTGCCTCCATCCCTTCCATCGAGTCTATAACTTGACGCACCACCAACGAGGGCTTCTTCGGCGCCGTGTCGACGAACTCTGCTAAGCCAATCAACCTCAGATCGGTATTACGCTAGCAGAACGAATCCGCCAACAACCTCTCGTTGGAATTATGATCAAAGCCGAGCGAGAGCGAGGAAAAAATCGACTGCTCTGATACCAGATGTAATATCCCTAAGGGTTCTACCTCTAGATCTCATCAGGTTTCTCGAAACGGATCTAAATCAGAGAGATGGGTGGAGAAGAACAGAGAGACGGGTAGAGATAGCTTTTCTATTAATTCAACGATGGTCTCTTCTGTCCACACACGAAGCTATTTATCCCCTCCACTCTCGGCCACACTGGGCCATTTTACAATCGACGGCCCACTCTATAGCCCAACACAACACACACACTCAACTATTGTCAGTTCGTGTCATGACGATCATCAGGAGTAGGCATCGTCGTGACAGTGCCGCCGCCTTGAGAACCAGACTGTCCCCAGGCTGGTGCATCCTTGAATCGAGCACGGAGGACCTCATAGTCTTCCTAGGTTGCCACTTCCACCGGGAGCTTAGCCCATTTGATTTTAACCTGGAGATGAGCAGCATTGCCACGCTTGACGAGACGGCGTTCCAGTATTTCCTCCGGGTAAACTGCCTCCGCATTAAGCTCAACTGGAACTGGAAGAGAGGAAAACACTGGAGTATGATCAGGAACAAACGTTTTAAGTTGAGATACATGGAAAACTGGATGAATCGTGCTAGATGGCGGCAGCTCCAGTTTATATGCAGCAGATCCAATTCTTGACAGTATCTTGAACGGACCATAGAATTTGTAAGCAAGCTTGGGGCATGGACGACTGGCCACTGACGACTGTGTGTATGGCTGCAATTTGAGAAATACACTGTCACCCACCTGGAACTCCCTGTCTGATCGATTACGATCTGCATAAAGCTTCATCCGCTGCTGAGCTCTCTGTAACTGACTGCGAAGAAATTCAGTAAACAGAGCACGCTCTTGAAGCAACTCAAACAGATCAGTATTAGTAGTATTAGGCACTGCTGGAACAAAACCAATGTTTGGTTCATGACCATATAGTGCTTTGAATGGAGAACATCCCAACGCAGTATGGTGACTAGTGTTGAACCAAAGCTCAGCTAGAGGCAGCCATTGAGACCATTTGATGAGCCTGAACCCACAAGTTGGTCCACCTTCGCGATCTGGTCGATTCCTTTTCTATATCATGACCTTGTGGCAATGTTTATAATTGTTCAGACTTCTGGCTGGATGTCCAATTCCAGTTCGATAGGGACTCGGATCAGATTCGCGTGATGTAAAAAAGGCAACCTCAAACATCGGAAGAAACTCAGGGGACACGAAGCACGCGGCAATGGAAGACGACGCAGGGGACACGACGATCAACTTCTGGAAGGACCCGAACGGCGAGTCATGCTGCATCTGCGGGGAAGAGGACGCGGAGGAGAAGCACGGCGAGCTCGCCTGCCCCTACGACTACCTGGTTGTAATATCCCTAAGGGTTCTACCTCTAGATCTCATCAGGTTTCTCGAAACGGATCTAAATCAGAGAGATGGGTGGAGAAGAACAGAGAGACGGGTAGAGATAGCTTTTCTATTAATTCAACGATGGTCTCTTCTGTCCACACACGAAGCTATTTATCCCCTCCACTCTCGGCCACACTGGGCCATTTTACAATCGACGGCCCACTCTATAGCCCAACACAACACACACACTCAACTATTGTCAGTTCGTGTCATGACGATCATCAGGAGTAGGCATCGTCGTGACACTGGTGTCGCCGGCCGGGTACGTGCCCTGCAGGGCGAGGCGCGCCGTCTGGAGGGAGGACGGGGCCGCGCCGTCCAGCCACCGCCTCTTCCTGCGGCGCTTCGTGCGCGTCACCAACCTGCCGGAGCGCTTCCCCCGCCCGGCTCGCCTCGCCGCGCTCTTCTCCCGGTTCGGGCCGCTGCGCATGTGGCACGTCGCCATGGACGCCCCCGCGGCGTGCAAGGGCTTCGCATGCGTGGTCTTCGGGCGCCGGGAGGATGCCGAGAAGGCCATTGATGAGCTCAACTGCTATGACTTTGACGGCCGTAGCTTGCGGGTAGACTGGTTTTATCCCAGCGCGTGACTGCATTCAGCTACGAGTAATATGAAGGAGGTGGTCAAACTTTCACTACAGGAATGGGGTTATATGCCGAGGGCCGGGAACCCTCGGCGTAGCATGCTTTGGCCCTCGGCGTAGGCTATGCCGAGGGCCGCCCTCGGCATAGCTCCTCGGCGTGTAAGTCCCTCGGCAAAGGCACTATCGCCGTCGGCGTAGCCCGGCCTCGGCGTAGCACGCTACGCCGACGGCAATACCCTCGGCATAGACTTTAAAAAATTCAAATTTCCCGTTTCAAAAAAATTCAAAAAAAAAAATTCGAAAAAAAAAATATTTTTTTCTATATGCCGACGGCAAAACCCTAGGCATAGACTTTTAAAATTTTTAAAATTTTAATTTCTTTTACACAATTTTTTCCTTTTTTTTCTTTTTTTTCTTTTTTTAACTTGTTTATCTTTCACCCAATACACTTTTAACTCTAACTACACTTAATCTTATGTCAAATTACAATCATGGTTAAACTTCCCAGTCGGTCACCCATCCTCACACTACTCCAGCCTCAGCACGCTTAACTTCTTGGTTCCATTCGGATGAGCTTCCATTATAGAATTGACACCTCTTGCTGATAATAATAGCATATCAACCCTATTAACCCTTGAACCGTGATGCACACTTCTTTATTTATGAATCCCAAACAATTACTTAAGTAGACAACAATGAATATATATAAGTAATAATAATATTGAATTCAAATAAAAATAAAATGATTTTATTTTTTGGTCTTTTTTCTATTTAATATTGAATAATTAATATCTTTAAATCGGAAAATCAAAATTCCACAAATAATATGTCTAAATCGATCAGAAAAATGAGAGGAATCTAAATATAACATACATATCATCATTTGAACCTAAAAATTAGAGGAATCCAAATATGACGCCCAATTTGCCATGTGGCCAAAACAGGCCCCTCGCGAGATGCGAAATGGCCGTATCGGGCGGGCTGGTGCACCGTTTGCCAACACGCTAAACGGACAAAAATTAGCACATAAAGTGATGTGTTATAGACATAAAAACATTTTTGCGGAATTTATTGAGCGACGAAAAGTGTACCCCTAGTTCAAATCCTTTCCGGATTCGGGACACCGCAGGAAGCCGCATGGATTCCCAGATAGCTAGCGCACATATGGCATGTGATATGTGGTGTGAAGGCGGTGTCCTACCACTACGCGGAGGTCTCGCGCAATACTAAAATGCGCCCCATGTTGCTGCTTCACAAAATAAACCCGTTTTGGCACCCCAAAATGAAAAAACCATCGCCCATCGGTCGGATTGGAAATCCGCTCCCGGGGCCTTGCTTCCCATCCCAGGGACCACACACATGCCAAATATGGCCTCGTTCCGACAAAGTATGCGGTGTCACGGGCCGTTTCCTACTCATTTGCCCTAAAAGCCATAGAACTCCGGACGTGATAGCCCTGTTTGTGAAGGGTTTTCCAAAATAATTGTCGTATCCTAATTCCGACTTTTGGAGTGGTTACTAGGACACATAAAATGACGCCATGCGGCTCCGCGGGATTTTCTGACTTTGTTTAAATTGTCATTTGGCCAAAACGGCCCCCGAGATGCGGTATGTCCGTAGCGGGTGCACCCGTTTACCATCGCGCTAAACGGACAAAAATTGGCACATAAACTGATATGTCATAGACCTAAAAACATTTTTTGCGGAATTTATTGAGCGACGGAAAGTGTAGCCCTAGTTCAAATCCGTTGACTTTCCAGCGGATTCGGCGGAACACCGCAGGAAGCCGCATGGATTCCCAGATAGCGCGCACATATGGCATGTGATATGTGGTGCGAAGGCGGTGTCCTACCACTACGCGAGGTCTCGCGCAATACTAAAATGCGCCTTATGTAGTTCCTTCACAAAATAAACCCGTTTTGGCACCCCGAAAATGAAAAAACCATCGCCCATGGGTCGGATTGGAAATGCGCTCTCGGGGCCTTGCTTCCCATCCCAGGGACCACGCACGTGCCAAATATGGCCTCGTTCCGACAAACTATGCGGTGTCACGGGCCGTTTCCTACTCATTTGCCCTAAAAGCCATAGAACTCCGGACGTGATAGCCCTGTTTGTGAAGGGTTTTCCAAAATAATTGCCGTATCCTAATTCCTACTTTTGGAGTGGTTACTAGGACACATAAAATGACGCCATGCGGCTCCGCGGGATTTTCTGACTTTGTTTAAATTGTCATTTGGCCAAAAGGGGCCCCCACGGAGATGCGGTATGGCCGTACCGGGCGCGCTGGTGCACCCGTATACCATCGCGCTAAACGGACAAAAATTGGCACATAAACTGATATGTCATAGACCTAAAAACATTTTTTGCGGAATTTATTGAGCGACGGAAAGTGTAGCCCTAGTTCAAATCCGGTCACTTTCCACGGATTCAGACACCGCAGAAGCCGCATGGATTCCCAGATAGCTAGCGCGCACATATGGCATGTTATATGGGGTGCGAAGGCGGTGTCCTACCACTACGCAGAGGTCTCGCGCAATACTAAAATGCGCCCCATGTAGTTCCTTCACAAAAAAACCTGTTTTCGCACCCCGAAAATGAAAAACCATCGCCCATGGGTCGGATTGGAAATGCGCTCCCGGGGACTTGCTACCCATCCCAGGGACCACGCACGTGCCAAATATGGTCTCGTTCCGACAAACTATGCGGTGTCACGGGCCGTTTCCTACTCATTGCCCTAAAAGCCATAGAAATCCGGACACCATAGCCCTGTCCGTGAAGGGTTTTCCAAAATAATTGTCGTATCCCAATTCCATCTTTTGGAGTAGTTACTAGGACACATAAAATGATGCCATGCGGCTCCGCGAGATTTTCTGACTTCGTTTAAATTGCCATCTGGCTAAAACGGGAACCTGAGAACATATAAGAAAGTGATTGAATTGTTTCTATGTTAACATGTTATTCTACATGATTCAAATATGCATGATTTTGACATAAACGGATAGAGGATGTTTTTCTGAACATTTTGATACCTCATACGCATTTTTCTGACATCATATGAATTAGTTATGATTTTTACAAAATTAGACAAATTTGAAAAATAGCCTACGCCGAGGGTGGCCGTCGGCGTAGCGCTGTCTACGCCTAGGGCCAAAGATATGCCGAGGGCTGCCCTCGGCGTAGAGGTCGCTACGCCGACGGCCACGTTTCGCGGAGTGTTGAAAGGGCTGGCTGGCCTGGCCGGGCCATACGCTGACGGCCCCGACTTTTGGCCGTCGGCGTATAGCCTGGCCCTCGGCATAGCCTCCCATTCCTGTAGTGTTTGGCATCATCAGTACCCCATCAACAATTTTTTTTAGAGTATGTAGCATTAGTCTTGAATATTTTTTCTATAGATTGTTAAAGTTGCGAAATTATGTAGCAGAACAGCTACAACAGATATCCGAATGTATTTTCTGTGTATATTGCATTTTCAAAAATGCGGCATCCTGTTGTAATAACTTTTTGCAATACATTCATCAATTTTGCCTTACGTATCTAACATTACGCGACTACATATGCAATATTGGTGCAATCTCTTCGTAGCATAGGTAGCAAGAATTGCCGAAGCACTTTTTTCCATACTTACACATCAAAAATTATACACACATGTAGCAAATCACAAACACAATATGGAACGTCGAGAAAAACTCCTCAAAAGTTGACCTTCTCTGACCACCCTGCAGTGTGCTCATGAGCTCACCATCCCCTTGGTTCTCCTAAGGGAAATCAGCCTCGCCAGTACCTCTGGCCCTCACCCCACTATACTTCTTGTTGCGACAAGTATCACACGAGATGGAGACCACCCCCTGCACGACGCTGAGCCATGTGTAGGATGCACATTGCATGTACTTCCATTTCTCCAAGGTAGAATTTTTTTATAGAGATTTTGCTACTCTTTTCCTAATCTCGTGGAGTTTCCCTCATCTGATTGATGCACCCGATGTGCGTTTGGTCAATTCGAGCCCGTTCGACCTCACCATCTTGGCCCAACGTCCAGGGGTTGCAATAGGGAAGTTGGTTGGTAACTCGGCGGCGATCTCATCGACGGTATGCTCGGCCGTACCATCGCGAAATGCGAGTGATATACGATTGGTCGATGGCGACACGGCTCCTAGCAAGAAGTCGACGAGCTTGCACTCTTGGGCGTCCGTTCCCCTGAGCCCACGGACACTGACCTCCCGGAGGGAGTCCAGGCTCATCTTCTGGTCCGCGCAAAGGGCGCGGCCCCATCGGTACTCTCCTCGATGTGGCAAGGCACTCTGCTGCAAGTGATCGAAGAATATCAAAAATCATGCAAACAACATCGTTGACATACATATATATAGCTCCGTCCGTTTTAAAATTATAATTTGACTCAACTTTGTTTAGATGCTTATGCATCTAGACGCGCTTTTACATACATATCTAATTTAAAGGACGTGGCTAGTTCTCGATCGACCCTTGAACTAACTTAAGTTTCAATCACCAAATTTCATGTGTAACTTATGTGTAGTTGGGATAAATGTATATCTAATTTGCATGTGCAAATCTAATGGTTTACGAGTTGAGCTAGAACTAACTTAATTCACGGGTTCACCTAGAACTGCCAGTAAAAAAGGTTATTTGAAAACGGAGGAACTACAAATTCACGAGCCGACGTATGATCAACTTACTAAGACGGTGATGCAGTATGGGGCGGAGTCGACGTAGAGAGTCGTCACGCTCGGGACACGCGAGAGGAGGGACGCCAGGCACGGCACGACGTTGGCATGGAGCCCCCAGCGCACCGTGAGAGAGAGCACGGTGACACGAGGCAGCTTTGGGGCGTAGGTCATCAGGTCCTCGCACGAAGACGAAGCAGCCATCTCCTCCGGGCCTAACCAGTTGAGGAGAGTCATCTCGTCCGGCAGAAGCAAGTCCAGCTCGAGGTATTCCGTGGTGAGGGAGCAGGCCTGCAGGAGCTGCTTGGTGTAAGGGTAGTCGAACTGGTCGGTTCGCCCGAGCGTCGCGAGCTTGAGGCCGGAGAGCCGGCGGACGCGCGTCAGGGTGCCGTCCGCCCGGAAGATGAGCCGCTTCGGGTAGCTGCGGTACCAGCAGATGGACTCCACCCTCGGCGCCGAGACTACCACATCAGTTTCGGTGGCAGTAACTGGATAGCGGAAGCAGGATCGCACGCTCAGTGACCGCAGGTTCGGCGCCGCCACGTCCAGCCTGGTCAGGCCATCGACGTTGTCGATGTCGAGCGCCTCGAGGGCGTCGGAGCGGAGGACCAGCTCGCGTGTGGCCTCCCCGCCTCTCAGTCGGCACAGGCGCAGCCTCCGCAGACGCGGGCAGCACGACGAGAGGAAATCGTGCAAGGGCGGTGTCCCGGCCGGCAGCCGCACCGTCGCGAGGACCAGCTCCGTCAGCCTGTCGAAGCGGACCGGATCGTCCCCGGCCGCCGGGAGCTCGAGATAGACCCCGTGGTGCAGCGTCAGGTTGAGGGACTCCGCCCGCGTGAACCGCGGGAGCTCCAGCCGGACCACCCCTCGTGGCACCGTGACGCGCACGGACCCGGCCGCGCGCTCCATGGCCTCCGGGTACCACGTGTTGGCCTCGGCGATGTAGACGTGCCTGCCGAAGTCGAGGGAGATGGAGGGGATGTCGAACGTCGGGAACCGCGAGAGGGCCTCCGTGCAGAGGCGGGGGAACGTGACCCCGACGCCGCGGGTCGTGCAGTTCCGGACGGAGAGGTTGAGGGCGAGCACGTGCGCCGGCCAAAGGCGCCGCCACCGACGCGATAACTGGGTCGCGCGCACCGCGAGCGGGGTGGGAAGGAAGCCGAGGATGTGGCCAAGCACGTCGTCGGGAAGGCCGCCAAGCCGATCGACTCCCCGCGACTCCAACTTCACCTTTACGGTCCCGTCTGCCGTGCGCTTCTTCATGGAGAGCGCCGGCCGGCCTGCGCCAAGGCCCGCCGCTAGTGCACTTCGGTTCTCCCGATCGATGACGGTAATTGTCTCGCTTGTTCGCGTCTAAATTATATACGGAGTAGTACTAGCTAATAACATTCAGAAATTTTGTTTCCCGGTCGAATAGGAAATAGCTTGCGTAGGTTTTAGATGTTATTTAGGGACGTTCTCAAGTTTATCCTAAGATATGGTCTGATTTAGTGCGTGCGCTAATTAATAACTTTATTTTTGATGAAAGTGATGTTAATTAATTAGGGAAGTAAGTCTAGCTCAATTGGTTAAGGCAATTAATAACTGGTTGGAGAAGTAAGCCTAGCTTAACTGGTTGGGGGAGTGTATGTATAAACCTAGCACCTGAGTTCAAATTCTCATGGATGCGAATTTACGTTCCTATTAATACTTGAGGCCTAGGTTGGACTTGGTACTCATGCAATTTATCTCGGGGACTATCTTCAATATTCATCAAGATTAAAAATCTTTGTACTCATGCTTAATGATTGTATGCATTCCTAATTGACTAGGTCATGAGAATGGAATCGAACGGAACGAGTTGAATAACCTTGTCGGTAACGAGATCGAACTAGGTATCGTGATACCGATGATCAAGTCTCGGATGAGTATCGATGTCAAAGTAACAAATGGAATGTAATACAATGTAATGGGTTCAAACGATGATTACATCTTCGTAGAATTCATAGGGGTTGCTATTGTTCTCCACAACACCCTGGCAATCATTGATCAGAGAGAGATGTCTCGATCATGTATGTGTTATTCTCGAACCTTTGGAAAATACACTTAAGTTTTTTTTTGATTCATCGTAAACGCCGGAAAATAGAGAAGAGAGAACCGAAAAGGGTTCCGGGAGTATCCGAAGGATGTTCGGAGTGATACGAGTGGTGTCTCGGATCATCAAGAGTTAAATAATATGTATTATATATTAATTAAATGAATTAATATTAAATATATGTTTATTTATTAATAAAAAGGTGCAACCCACCTCAATGGGCCCCTCCCGGAGGGAGGCCCATTAGTTGGTCGGCCACCCCATGGTTTTATGGGCGGGCGGCTATGGTTTTTAGGTGGGTGGGGGGGGGGGGCCCCTCTCCCATGCCCCTTTTTAGTCTCACACTTGCCAAGGCATGGACTCCACCCCTCCCCTTCCCCCTATATATAGTGGAAGGATTTGGAGGAGAGGAGTAAACACAATTAGGGTTGAGGGAAAAGGAGACCCCTTGGGCGCCTCCCTCTCCTCTTCCCCTTCCTCTATAGTTCCCTCTCCACCAGTGGTTCCTCGAAGAGCTGCGCATGGGGTGAGTACTCCATCCGGAACGTGGGAGCTAACTAAATCCAATGTTTGTGCACCTAGTGAAAAGGTGGTGTTCTCTCCGATGAGAAGGAAGTTAAACAGTTGACTAAAAGAGCAAGCGAGTATTATTTGCGGGGACTAGGTCCAAGAGGGCAAAGATGGTGGGGTTGAAGCATGAGAGCAACATAGAAGAACAACCAAGTTGCACTATATACTAGGAGGGTGGGGATATATGTAGGAGAAAGCAAAGGGAAGATATAAATGAGCGTGAAAGTTGTTAAACAATATGAGACACATTCATTGAAACATTGAGGGTGGCTCAAGTGCATAGTTCATGATGTCCATGCAGACGATGTATCAGGTCGAACACCAATTAAGTGCAATTTGCAGTTTCGATAGTGAAAAAAAATTAACAAATGAGAAACACATATTTTGTGGCAAGAAATCATGCAAAATCAAGATTTGTCAGTTTTCAAAGTGCTCGAATTTTTTTATAGGATATTAAATAAATTTCTATCAGTGGTTATCTAAAAATTATAGTACTCTGGTGAAACATATGTACAAATATTTTGAAAATTTTGACCAATTTTTTTTCAAAATTAAATTCAATTTGATTAAATTTCAACTCCATATGATTTTATCTAAATCTAGTCCCAAAATTTTGACATAATACTATTTTGAAACCCATATAAGTTAGTGAAATTTATGTGAACCCTTTCATGTGTTTTTACATGTTGAGATGCTTCTTGATTCTTCTCACGAAATATACTTCCCACATTGGTGTGTGCCCTTACTATTTTTGTGTACGTCCCATATTTTGTGTGTACTTATCTCCTTGTGTGTATTTTACTAATTATTTTGTAGTTTACACATGTGTGTAATTCCCATATTTGATTTTATGTAGTTCTCATATTGTGTGTATACTCCTATGCATTGTACAAGTATGATCTGAAGTACAACGATATGGTGTAATTCAAGAGTGAGGCCTTTTGTCTAAAGATGACGATCTGCAAGCCCAACAACTCCACCTATAAGTAGTACATCTAGTATGACCATGGCTAGACGGTGACCTCCCATGAAGCCTTCTTTTTATCTATGTTTTGATGTTCGTATGTACTGTTGGAGATATGCCCAAGAGGCAATAATAAAGTGGTTATTATAATATATCTTTGTGTTTATGATAAATGTTTGCATACCATGCTATAATTGTATTAACCGAAACATTGATACATGTGTGTTATGTAAACAATAAGGAGTCCCTAGTAAGCCTCTTGTATAACTAGCTTCTTGATTAATAGATGATCATGGTTTCGTGATCATGAACATTGGATGTTATTAATAACAAGGTTATGTCATTGGATGAATGATATAATGGACACACACCCAAATGAGCATAACATAAGATCAAGTCATTAAGTTCAACTTGCTATAAGCTTTCGATACATAGTTACCTAGTCTTTCGACCATGACATCATGTAAATCACTTACACCGGAAGGATGCTTTGATTACATCAAACGTTATTCCGTAAATGTGGGGTTATAAAGATGAGATTAAGTATTCGGAAAGTGTGAGTTGAGGCATATGGATCAAGAGTGGGATTTGTCCATCCCGATGACGGATAGATATACTCTGGGCCCTCTCGGTGGAATGTCGTCTGATTAGCTTGCAAGCATGTGACTAGGTCACAAGAGATGACATACCACGGTACGAGTAAAGAGCACTTGTCGGTAACGAGGTTGAACTAGGTATGGAGATACTGATGATCGAACCTCGGACAAGTAAAGTATCGTGTGACAAAGGGAATCGGTATGGTATGTAAATGGTTCAATCGATCACTAAGTTATCGTTGAATGTGGGAGCCATTATGGATCTCTAGATCCCGCTATTGGTTATTGGTCGGAGAGGAGTCTCGACCATGTCATAGTTCACGAACCGTAGGGTGACGCGCTTAAGGTTCGATGTCGCATAAGTAGATTCGGAATATGAGATGGAGACGAAGTTTGTTCGGAGTCTCGGATGGGGACATCACGAGGAGGTCCGGAATGGTCCAGAGAATAAGATTCATATAAAGGGAAGTTGATTTCTAGGTTTCGGAAAAGTTCGGGATTTTTTTTGGTGAAAGATCGGGAAGTTTCTAGAAGGTTCCGAGGGTCCCACCAGTGGGCCCACGACCCTAGGAGGCCTAGCATGGGCCGAGGGGATGCTCCCTAGCCTAATGGGCCAGGGGCACATGCCCCCCAAGGCCCAGCCGGCCAACCCCTTAGGGTTTCCCCAAAACCCTAAGGGGAATCAACGGGGGGGGGATAAAACTCCCTCCCCCTTTGGCCGCCAGCCCTAGATGGGCTTGGGGGCCACCCCAACCGACCTTCCCTATATAAAGAGGAGAGGGGCAGCGCAACACCCCTTCCAGACCAAACCCTGCTGCCCCCTCTCTCCTCCATAGAGCTGTTGGCGAAGCCCTGCTTTTTCTCCTCCACCACCACCACCACCACACCGTCGTGCTGCTGGGATTCCGAGGGGGTCTACCACACCTCCGCTGCCCACTGGAACAGGGAGAGGACGGGCTTCATCGACACCATACGCACGACCGAGTACGGAAGTGCTGCCGGATTGCAGCACGGACGATCGACTACATCAACAACGAGATCTAATCTCGTAGGCTTTGGAATCTTCGAGGGTTAGTCTCATGATCTTCTCGTTGCTTCGATCTTGGTAGATTAGATCTTGCTTCTTCCTAGATTGGATCTTAGTTTTTGTTCATGTGCACGGTAGAAATTTTTTGTTTTCCATGCAACGAACCCATCATATTTTACTAATTATTTTGTAGTTTACACATGTGTGTAATTCCCATATTTGATTTTATGTAGTTCTCATATTGTGTGTATACTCCTATGCATTGTACAAGTATGATCTCAAGTACAACGATATGGTGTAGTTCAAGATTGAGGCCTTTTGTCTAAATATGACAATCTGCAAGCCCAACAACTCCACCGCTAAGTAGTACATCTAGTATGACCATGGCTAGACGGTGACCTCCCATGAAGCCTTCTTTTTATCTATGTTTTGATGTTCGTATGTACGGGTGAAGTCTGGTGATCAGGGGGATACGTGAGCACCCCTTCTCTGCTCGACACGTGTCTAACAACGTTAGCACTGTACACGCATCGACGCGGTCCAGCGCGTCGAGTGGAAGGGCGGAGAGACGCAGGGAAAGTGCACGGCGACGCGCTTGGCCGGGGAGACACTGGCGCGACCTCAGATGCGCGAGGTGGAGGCCGGCGAGCTGGAGGTGGAGGCCGGCGGGTAGTGGCCGTTAGTGAGTGGTCGTTAGTGGCCGTTAGTGGCCGTTAGTGAGTAGCAGAATCCAACAGTGGTGGACCAAATCCAACGGTGATAATCGGATGCTCACGTATCCTCCTGATCACCAAATCCACTCTCTATGTATGTAGTAATATTTTAGCGTGGCAAACTGGCAAAATTATAAACGGATGTGGTCGCTTTCGATCGTTGTTTCAACCCCTGATGTTCCAGGGCATGTGATGCCCCTGATGGTGCATTTTGATCACTTATGTTGTGTGAACCCCTTGATTATTATATGCAATAGTTATGTGTGCCATCTACCTGTTAATATGATGTTAACTGTCTAAGTGCTATATGGTGTTGCTTATGTGGTGGTAGCATCAACAAATTTAAATTAGTAACCCGACCAAAGATTCAACTTTGGTGAAAACAACATACGCATTTAAAAAAAAGTAGGCCGAAATTGCATCAAAACTCAAAGAGGGCATCCAAACGAATTGTAAAAACAGGCCCAAAATTTGTTTCCACGCGTAATTCTTGACGGGCCAAAACTAAAATAATGAGAAAAACCCAGGTTAGCAACCAAATATGTGTTAAACAGTGGAAACAAGAGTGTATGTGGATGTGTTCAATGACTTAGGTCCCGTGATAAAATAAGTGTACATACAGGAGAGTTGATGCATGCGTGCATGCATTGCATCTCTGACCATCCCTTGGAGCTATCGTCCATGTGGCGTAAATGCGTTGGCACTGGTTACCAAAGTGGTTAACCGGGTGCCACTCTACAACCCTCTACGTTATCGCTAGGATGAGTAAATGCCACTCATGGCCCGTCTTCCATGTACGCTCGTGCGACGCCATGCATGCGCAACTAGCAACATGATCGAGACATTATTGTTCGTGTGACGGTGTCCATGTCAAATGAAATATATGCTAGTATTTCGCGCTTAGGTTATGATCAACTGCAACAATGAAACAATTTGGCATGTAAGCAGTACACTACCGTCCACGGCCAATGGAATCCGACTCGCAGGTGCGGCTATAAATTATCCTCCAAACAACTCACCCCTTGACCGCACAGCCAAAAAATTGTATGGTATCCCTAGTACACTACTCCTAAAATATACTTTCCACATTGGTGTGTGCCCTTCCCACTTTTGTGTCTTTTTGTGTACTTCCAATTGTTTTTGTGTTTAATTATAGTCTTTTGCATACTTTCTAAATTAGTGTGCAGATTACATGTATGTGTGCGTGTGTGTGTATGTGTCGGCCGGCATCCATTTCTACCTTTTGAAAGAGCAGACTTCCAGTCGATCCCATATCCATGATCCTATTTATGTCGATGAATATCTCTCTTTAGTTGAAGGTAGCTCATGTACCAATGATCTTGGTAAGCACCAAAGTTGATATCATTGGCCATCGATAATTATAATAACATTGATATAAATTTACTACAATGGATGAATTTATTACCTATGTTCAGAGGAAAATTAGTTGTTATGTCCATCGTAGAAAGCACATGTCGAGACTCCGGTCGCAACCCTCCATTGCCGCTTACCCATTGTGGTTGTGGAGTGGCGCCCGACATAATAATAGGACCAACCGTTAATATAAAAACAACAACAGGGATCACATTGAATGTTCTTCGATTGGCATGTATGTAGACAGATATTGTGAACATGGAATTAGGATACAAAAACAACAACCCAAGAATAAAGCATTATTTCTATCCATTTATTTTTCTCCTCAGTTAAGACAACATGGCCATATATGTCGTCTCTCAATTAAACCATCAAGTCATACATTTGGCATTAAAAAAATTAGAAGAAATTTATCTACCTAAATCTCTCACATGAACCCCAATAGAATCATGTACCACTGCCCCACTTGAGCGAGTGATGAGGACATCCCTACCTCACTACTACCTCCGTCATTGCAAGTTGAAGATGATCCTGCTGTGAAGCTCAAGTCCAATGAAGTTAGGATTGGACCAATGACACGAGCTCGTGCGAAGTTACTTAAACAACAGGTGAATTTGTTCCTAAATGATATTTTGATCGATGAGAGCTTTATACTGGCTAAGTCCTATTATTTATGTATGATCAGGTATGAGGAGGGAGCAAGCATCGCACGAGGAGGAGAGGAGCAGCTGGACCAGAAGATGAACATGAAGCTGGACATGAAGACATCTCATGGACGCGCGAGGGAGGAGCGGGAGGCATGCGCGAGAGGAGGAGATGTTCCAGCCGGCGCCAGGACCGGTCAACCGGCCGCACCACCGGGCCGCCCGGTCCCAGGGCCGGTCCGACCGGCCCCCACGCCGGATCCATCCGGTTTCAACCGGATTTTATGCTTGTGCCAACCGGGCACTATCCAGTAAGCCCGGGAGGTCCGCCCGATTGTCGCCCAGTGCCAAACCCGGTCCAGACCGGACCGGTCGGTCCCAGGCCCGGTCAATCGGATTCCAGACCGACCGTGTCCGAGTCTGTCTCGACCAGATCTGTTCTGGGTCGGTTATTTTCGTACTTTTTCGACCTGAGGTCGTCCTAGACGCCTATATAAGTCCATAGGACGCCCCTAAAGTTGCTTTAGACCACGTTTAAGATAAACCCTAGTTCTTAGTTGTTTGCTCTGCAAAACTATTGAATCCCTACACCATATTGCTTGATATTGTGTAGATCTGAAAGTCTTGTGTGATCTGTTGTTCCATTGGGAATTAGAAGGTTGCAACTTACCGCTTCGTGGTCGGCGGCTACGTGCGCAAGTGTGTGAAGTTGCAAATATCTTGCAGGGTTGAGAGCTGTTGCATTGGTGACAGGGACCAATCGAGAGATCTCTTTGCGTCATACAAGTTATCATCCACTACATCGTCGTGTTCCTCCGCTGCTATCACCCCATGACCATCATCACCACCGTTGCTTACTGAGAAGATCGGGCCACCCCTTATCATCTTGGTATCAGATTTCAGTTTTCCTCGGTAAGCCATCCACAATCCACCCCATAGTTGAGTTGTGAGTGTTTCCTATCCAGAAAAAGCCAAAAAAAAATAGGGTTAGGTTTGCCATAGCTTTAGATTGCACTAATTTCAAGTTTTAGTTGCTTTTCGTAGTTGTTTTTGCGTATCTTTTTCTTGCATCTAGTATTGTTATCATACCGTTGCTTGCACTTCCTGATTTCAGTAAGCAATTTGAGATTGAATGTGATGCTAGTGGTATTGGAATTGGTGGTGTGTTGATGCAAGAGGGTCGCCCAATTGCATATTTTTCTGAGAAACTTTCTGGTGCTAAGTTGAACTATCCTATATATGATAAAGAATTGTATGCTTTAATTAGAGTTCTTGGGGTTTGGCAACATTATTTGTGGCCAAAAGAATTTATCATACATTATGATCATGAAGCTTTAAAATATCTGAAAGCTCAATCTACTTTGCATAAGTGTCTAGCTAAGTGGGTTGAGTTCATTGAGTCTTTTTCATACATTATTAAGCATAAGAAGGGAAAAGATAATATTGTTGCTGATGCTCTATCTAGGAAGAATATGCTATTAACTCAACTTGATGTTAAAATTCCTTGTTTAGAGATACTATGTGATTTGTATGCCACTGATCATGATTTTGCTGAACCATATCGCTTATGTGCTCTTGGTAAAGCATGGGAAAAATATCACATACATGATGGGTTCTTGTTTAGAGCTAACAAACTATGTGTTCCAGAATTGTCTGTGCATTTGCTCTTATTGCAGGAATCACATGCTGGAGGTTTGATGGGTCACTTTGGGCGTGAGAAGACGCTACTCATGCTAGCTGACCACTTTTATTGGCCAAAGATGAGGCGGGACGTGGACATGTATGTGAAGAGGTGCATTACTTGCAACAAGTCCAAGTCCAAGCTGAAGCCTCACGGTTTGTATACTCCTTTACCGGCACCTACTACACCTTGGGAGGATATTAGTATGGATTTTGTGTTGGGTTTGCCGCGTACTAAGAGAGGCCATGATTCTATATTTGTGGTAGTGGACAGATTTTCTAAGATGTCACACTTTATTGCCTGCCACAAAAGCGACGATGCGTCGCATATTGCTAACCTGTTTTTCAGGGAGATTGTACATCTACATGGAGTCCCGAAGACTATTGTTTCTGATCGTGACGTGAAGTTTATGAGCTACTTCTGGAAGACGATATGGAGGAAGCTGGGGACGAAGCTGCTGTTCAGCACTATTTGTCATCCTCAAACTGATGGTCAAACTGAAGTGGTGAATAGAACATTGTCACAATTGTTGAGATCCATGATCAAGAAGAACCTGAAGAAGTGAGAAGAGTGTTTGCCGCATGTAGAGTTTGCTTACAACAGGGCGGTACATTCTACCACAGAGCTGTGTCCCTTTGAGGTGGCGTATGGTTTCAAACCCATTACCCCGCTTGATTTGTTGCCTCTACCCATACATGAGAGAGTTAATATGGAGGCATCCAAGAGGGCAGATTTTGTGAAAAAGATTCATGTGAAGACTAAAGAGTTGATCGAGAAGAAAGGCAAGAGCAAAGCTGCAAGGATGAACAAGAAGCGCAAGGAGATGTTGTTCAAGCCTGGTGATATGGTCAGGGTACATTTTCGCAAGGATAGGTTCCCGAAGCTGCTGACATAGGCATCCCCAATGGGCCTGCCGATGATAGTACCCGGGGTTTACTGAAGGCCCACTACCCGAAGAATAAGAAGACTCAGAAGCCCAAGATATTGTTAAGGAAAGCTAGAGTTGTAATAGGAAGCATTTTTGTAATCTTGCGGGAGGAGTTAGAAATCTTCCCGGACTCTGTAACTTGTACAATACGAATCCCTGCTCCGCCTCCTATATAAGGGGGAGTCGAGGGACACAGAAAGCATCGAATCTACTATCAACACAACCTTAGTTTTATATTCTTCGAGTACTTTTCGGCTGAAACCTTCGAGATCTACTTGCCCTCTACATCCAACTAAACCCTAGTCTACAATCCGTAGGCATTGACAAGTTAATACCTTGTCAATTGGCGCCGTCTGTGGATCTAGAGGCGACAAGGAGCTGATCTCGATGGCACGTTCAAGATCGTCGACTTCATCAGTAGCAAGCAACATCATGGAGAGAGGTAAACAGATCGAAACTGGTCTCGTTGATTTTATTCCTCACCCGCCCTCCCGTTTGGATGCATATGCGTATCTGGAGGAGCCCATGAAGATGACGTTTGGAAAGTTCCACTTCCGCGTCGAGAAAGAAGGAGCGTATCGTCTCGAAGTTCCGATCTCGTCGGGATTATCGGCGGTTGGTTCTGATTTCTCAAACTCAGTATCATCCATCGAGTCAAGCGACAAGGAGATTTCATCGCCACGCTTCATCAGCAGCAGGGCAAGTGAAAAACTCGCCAAAATCTTCAGCGGCATGTCCTTCGAGTCATCGGCGGACTCCTATATAAGCGATGATTCGAGCGACACCGACAGCTTCGATTTCATCGACAAATCCATCTCTATTAGGAAGGTCTTCACCAATCTCTATGATGGTGTCACCAAACCAAGCAAAGTGAAAATTCCAAAATATCACCAAGTTTATGCCATTGGAGAAGCAAGTCGCGATCAAGAGGAAACATCGAGGCTTTCGACGATTTGGGAAACCCCTATGTCGATCCCTCGGATCTAAGGAGAGGTTTGGGCACTAAATATGTCGGGCCTACACCACGTGTCAGAGTTCAACTTCCACAAGCAGCCTGGGATAGAGCTGCGAAAGCTTTGGATGGCTCTGAACCAATGGAAACAACTGCTACAGTCAAAGAACTGCAAGCTTATCAATATAGACTCGCCCGAGCTGGAAGAGAGTTGGAAAAACAGACAGCTGCTTTGAACAGAAGAAGGGAGGCAGCTTCCGCATCAAGCAGGCGATGAGCGGAATTAAGTCGACACTCAAAAACTTCGGGAGATATTCACAGAGAAGCTCGGAGGAGAGCAAGATCTCGGCTGCAAAATATACCGGAAGCTGAAAGAGAGACTCTAATCCAAAACCTCGACATGTCCTTTATGTCAATCGACACGAGGGGAATATTATCCCAAAAACCCGGAAGCAGGGTACATGGCGACACAAGCTTTCATCTTAGCGTCCAGGCCACCTCCCGGAGATCCAAGAGAAGCGTTGTACAACATGGCCATGGCAGGATGTGGAGCCATGGGAGCAGCGTTCACAGCTACACCTCCCGAAGGAACTGCACGGCAAAATAGTCCGAGACCTACCGCAGCAGTGCAAGATCTACCAAGAGCAAGTGGAGCCAGGGACACAACAACTTAGGCCAGAGTTGATAGAGCGCGACAAGAAAGAAGGGAACGTCGGCATTCACCAGAACTTGCTGAAGAGGACATGTGTGGACTTCCATGTTTCACACGACGGGTCCGAAAAACTCGAGTTCCATCAGGATTCAAGCTACCCGATAGTTTCAAGAAATTCGATGGCTGCAAGACCCGAGGATTGGCTAGTGGATTACCTCGAGACAGTAAAATTGATAGGCGGGACTAGAGCGACAGCCATGCAGAGCATCCAGATACATCTGAGCGGAGCCGCCGATCATGGATAAAAAAGCTTCCCCAGGTTCCATCGACAGCTGGGAAAGTTTCGAGGACGTGTTTATCAAGAATTTCCGGTCAACCTGCAAGAAACCTGCGACACTAGAGGAGTTGAGGTCATGTCGACAAAAGCATGATGAATCAATGAGGAAGTACATCCAAAGGTGGAACATCATCAAAAACTCGGCAGAAAATATATCTGACGAAAGAGCGATAGATGCATTTGTTGCAGGAGTTCGACGAGGAGATTTCGTGGAGGACTTGGGGAGGACAAACCCAAGAACAGTATCAGCTTTAATGGAGATAGCAAACAGATGGGCAGATGGCGAAGATGCGGTACATAACAAACGATATAGGTCCCCAGAGGAAGATCGCAGTCGAAATTTTCAAAATAGACGTCGATTTTCCCGTCAATTTTCCAGTTACGATGCACCTGGCCAAATATCGGCTGGCTTTCGGGGAAACAATGGAGGAAACAGTAGAGATGACTACCAGAGAAGTAATGCACAGCAAGGCGACAATAGAGATAACAGGTAAAATAACGGCCAAGGTTCCAGAGACCTTTTGTGTCTCCCGAAGAGATGATGAACGGGCCGTGTCAGATGCATTTCTTTCTCGATAGCAATGGAAAAAGACAGTCGGGTCACTTGCAAAAAGATTGCCGAAATTTCCAGGCAATGTTAAGATGGGCAGGACATGTAAATGCTCAGGCAGCGCACAGAAATCCTCAAGGACCTAGGAGTGAGATTCACTTGCCACCTCCTCCCGCGGTTACGGATGAAAATCGACATCAGCTCAGAATAGCGGCAGCACCTGCTCCACCGCCCTATGTCGATCCTAACTCTAACGGAGCGGTCTCGATGATTCAGAAAGGCAGGCCATCCAATAGAGCTCAGAAAGTAATCTCGCGACAGTGTTTATGGCAGAGAAGATGCCACCACCAACAATCGAGTACCTTAACTAGTCAGGGCAAGATATTGGCTTCACAATAGCTGATCATCCACAAGTTCCTCGACCAGGCGGCAGCACTGATCTTACCAGCAGTAATTGCGGGATTCGATGTATCTCGAGTATTCATAGATGGCGGCAGCAGTTTAAACCTTATGTACGTAGATACGCTAAGGAAGATGAATATTTCCCTCACAAATTTGAAACCAACCGACACACGTTTCCACGGCATCACACCAGAGAAGCCAAGTTACCCACTGGGGAGGATCAATCTCGACGTTCGGTTTGGGACCCGAGAAAACTACAGGATAGAAAGGTTGGAATTCGAAGTTGTGGATTTCCGTCGCAGATCACGCTTTGTTGGGGCGACCAGCATATGCCAGGTTTATGGCGGTACCACATTACACGTACTTGCTTTGGAGGTTACCCGGACCTAAGGGACCAATCACAGTCAAAGGAAGCTTCGCGCTGGCCGATAAATGCGACAAAGATTTTCATCGACTATCAGAACCTTTCGGGATGCAGGCAGAGTACGCAGCGTCAAGGCTCATGACTGATTATGATGTGTTGCCAGACGTAGGGAGGCCCAACTAGGAATCAACTTTCAATACCGCAAAAGATTCTAAGGAAGTGCAGATTCACCCGACGGATCCGAAGAAAACGACGTCCATCGCAACAAACATGGACCTCGCATAGGAAAGCGCGCTCGTCGAGTTCCTCCGTGAGCACTGGAAAATCTTCGCATGGTGTCCAGCTGACATGCCAGGAGTACCCAGGGAACTTGCCGAGCACCACCTAAACTTGGATCCTATTGCGAGACCAATCAAGCAACCTTTGCGGCGTTTCGGAACCAAACCGCAAAGCCATGTCAGAAATTGATCGACTTAGAGAAGCTGGTTTCATCAAAGAGATATACCGAGGCCACTTGGGTAGCTAACCCAGTGATGGTGCCGAAGAAAAACACGAAAGTCCTTCGCATGTGTGTTGACTTTACGTGCCTCAATAAACATTGTCCAAAGGATCACTTTCCTCCCAAGGATCGATCAGATTATCGACTCCACGGCAGGATGTGAACGTCTTTCCTTCTTGACGCATATTCTGGTTACAACCAGATCAGATTAAAAGAAGACGACGAAGCCAAAACAGCGTTCATCACACCGTATGGCGTATTTTGTTACAAAACAATGCCCTTCGGGTTGAAAAACGCGGGAGCAACATATCAACGGATGATGCAGAAGTGCCTAGCAACACAGATTGGGAAAAATGTACAAGTGTACATCGACGATGTCGCCATCACATCAAAAAAGGGGGCAACATTAATCGAGGACTTGAAGGAAACTTTCGACAACCTCGACAAATTTTGTCTCAAGTTGAATCCGACGAAATGTTCTTTCGGCGTCCCTGCAGGAGAACTTCTCGGGTTCCTAGTTTCAGCGAGAGGGATTGAAGCAAATCCCGACAAAATCCAAGCTATCGTAACAATGAGGAAGCCAACAAAGTTGAAGGAAATACAGCAGTTAACTGGGCGAGTCGCAGCTTTAAGCAGATTCATCGCCAGGCTGGGAGAAAAGGCGCTACCATTCTACGACTTAATCAAACAAGGAGAGAAGTTCCAGTGGAACGAAGATGCAGATAGGGCCTTCGAGGACCTCAAACGGAAAATTTCGACACCACCAATTCTAGTGGCGCCAAAAGAGAAAGAACCGCTCCTGTTATATATTGCGGCTACACCTCAGGTGGTCAGCACGGCGCTAGTTGTCGAAAGAGAAGAAGAAGGAAAACTCCATGGAGTGCAGAGGCCAGTATATTTCATCTAGTATTATCGCCTCAAAACAGAGGTACCCGCAGTACCAAAAGCTAGCATATGGAGTATTCACAACCGCAAGAAAATTGCGCCATTATTTTTCGGCGCATCCGATAATAGTGGTCAATGAGGCGCCTTTATCCAACATACTCAATAATCCAGAAGCTGCGTGTCTCCCTTTGGGGAATAGAACTTTCTCCTCGGGACATCACGTATGAAAAAAGAAAGGCAATAAAGTCACAAATTCTACCAGACTTCATCACAGAGTGGATGGAGTTGCAAAACACAGGACCTCCGGATTTATCGAGAACCTGGACTATGAACTTCGACGGGTCCAAAAGTTTAGAAGGAGCTGGAGCAGGGGTAATACTCATATCACCTGAAGGCGACAAATTGAAATACGTCATGCGGATGACGTTCCCAAACACATCTAATAATGAGGCAGAATATGAAGCCCTTATACATGGGATGAAAATGGTGAAAGCCTGCGGCGCAACTCGACTGAAAATATTTGGCGACTCACAACTGGTAGCTCAGCAAGTCATGAACCAATGTGATGCGGTCAATGATAGCATGGTGGCGTACAAAGAGATGTATAATGAGCTGGAGAAACTATTTGACAGATGCGAAGTAAACCATATCAGGTTGAGCAATGATGAAGCCGATGTTCTTGCAAACATCGGGTCGCAGGTCTCGCGATTCCCCAGTGTGTGTTCTGGGAAGAGATAACAGAAAGATCCATGAAGCCAAAGAAATTAACAAAAAAGGAGAAGAACGAGAAACCCTCGGGGCTGCGAAAGAAGCACTGGAAGAAGAAGAAGAGGAACAGGAGCTAGTACTGATGGTGCAAATCCCATGGATGCAGGCGTACATATCATACATCTTAAGAAAAACAATACCCGACGATCCAGTTGAAGCAAGGCGAGTTATTAGGCGATCCAAAGCTTTCACGGTGGTCAAAGGGGAGTTGTACAAGCGAAGTATCTCGGGCGTGTTACAAAGGTGCGTTACACCAAGAAGGAAGGATAATTCTGAAAGACGTACACGAAGGAGTATGTGGTCATCACGCAGTCGAGCTATTGCAGCCAAGGTTTTCGAGCAGGATTCTACTGGTTGACAGCGATTGAGGACGCGAAGGAAATAGTGCGAACTTGTGACGCATGTCAGAGATTTGCCGCAAAACCTCACTCTCCGGCAGCAGAATTAATGCCAATACCCTTATCTTGGCCTTTTGCTTAATGGGGTCTCGATATGGTAGGAAAATTACACAAAGCTTCGCCAGGAGGATATGAGTACATGTTGGTTGCTATTGACAAATTCACCAAGTGGATAGAAGCAAAACCGATAAATTCACCAGATGCAGCATCAGCAATAAAGTTTGTGAAGGGCATCGTTTTTCGATTTGGAGTACTCTCAAGATCGTCACGACAATGGCAGCAACTTTACGTCAAAGGAGTTCAAGGCGTATCGTGCAGAGGTAGGCATCAAATTGCACTTCGCGTCAATTGCACATCCTCAAACCAATGGTCAAGTCGAGAAAGCCAATGGTATCATCTGCAATGGCATCAAGAAACGCTTGTTAGGACCACTGGAAAAAGCTCGACATACCTGGCCAGAAGAGTTACCAAGCGTGTTATGGAGCATCCGAACAACACCAAATACAGCAACACAGGAGACCCCATTCTTCCTAGTCCACGGAGCAGAGGCAGCCGATAGAAATAGAGCACGACTCCCCAGAGTCACAGAGTACAACGAAGAAGTTTCCAGGAAAGCATTGGAAGACGACGTCGACGCTCTCGACGAAGCTTGAGACGAAGTATTGTCAAGGGTAACTAAATATCAACAGGACTTGAAAAACTACCACAGTCAACGTTTGCGACCAAGATCCTTTCAAGTTGGAGACCTAGTTTTGCGACTCAATCAAGAGCGTACTGAAAAACTCGAGACGCCATGGCTTGGCCCTTACGTCGTTACGGAAGTAATCGAAGGAGGAGCGTACAGGATAAAAGACAAGAAGACAGGCCCGAGAAAAACCCCTGGAACGTGGCACAGCTCAGGCGGTTCTACGCTTAGAGTCGAAATATAGTCCTTCTCTGTAAAGATACAATGTACTGAAACGCCCGCGAGTTTTCAGACGCACTCTTTTCCTTTTCGGGGCACCGAGTGGGGCCGGAAAGGTTTTTAATGAGGCGGGCTCGCGGTGCTGCAATATAATACAAATAGTGGAGATATACTTCTTATTCTTCGACATGCTCGGGGGCTCAATGCCTTCAAGTTACAAAATATATACAATATAGAGAAACTAGACTTACCGAAATATTTCGCCTTGGTACAAGAATACCTTGCCAAATAGAACATCGGAAGCTAACAACTACAAATATAGCGTACTCGTCAAAATGTTATTGCTTTCGTCTGAAAACCTCGCAACAAAAATATAGAACATCACCACCAAGACACTCGGGGGCTCGCGCCCATTGATAGCAAAATATATATACCTTCTCGCAATAAGAGAAAAATATTTGGGATAACAAAATAGTATAAGCTCCAGCCAAAGGCTCGGGGGCTCGACGATCAAAAATAGAAACAATACATACTTACAGAGTTGACAGCTTTACAATATAGATCATGTTTACAAAGACGTATCAATGGTGAAACTACAGCAAGAAAAAGGAAAAAAACCTTCAATGGATACCTAGCACATGGTCTATGGTTACTCGTTCATTGGAAGGACGAGAACTGTGCTCGGCATAGCTACCCTTCACAAAGAACTTAGCGTCCATCCGAAGAAGTTCATCCATCATATCTTCGGCTACAGGAGTCACCAGATCATCAATTTTGCCCATGTTTCTCTTTTTCTTCGACATTTTAGCCAGGCACGTGGGAACAATTTGATTCATGGGTAATTTTGGATAGCAAATCTTTATCATCATCATAGCAAATCTTGCGCCAGCAGAGAGTTGAGCCCGCACAAAGCCATGGATTCGAGGAGCATCTCGAAATTTTTCCATTAATGCAGGAAGAGTTTCTGGCATTTTGTTGCGAGGGAACATGGTTCCATAAACTAAAAATAAAGTCTTCGTACAGAAGTCAAGGAAGTCACGGACCTGAGCCGCGCGATCTTGGAATCTGACAATTTGACGGGTACGCTCAGGAGTAACCCAAAAGTTAGAACCATGTTGTGCAGCCAGTCTGAGCAGAACATTGGCTCGAGCTTCAACACGTTGATCTTCGGCAGCAGTATCCAAAAATGAGCCTGGTACAGCAAATAAATTGACAAGGAAGGAAAAATAGCAAAAATAACATCCAGCATGGTTATGAACAGGAAACATACCTGTCATGTCCAGGCTGGCGTCAGTCATTAGCTGAAGCATATAATTTTCTCGAGAGGAAGCTTCGGTAGCCTCAGCAACAGCAGCATCCTTTGCAGCAATGGCTTCTTTTGCCTGTTGAAGAGCAATATTCTCTCTCTCGGATGCTCGTCGAGATTGTTCCATCATCGCAAGAGTTTGTTTCTTCATGAATTGGAGTTGTTGGCGCAATTCTTGCAAATATTGCGACAAATGTTGTCTTGAAGAACCTTCGATGAAGTTATCATTGACTAGTGTTTTCTTTGAGAAGGAGGAAGTAGGAGAAGTATCGGCAGAATGAGGATTGGCAGAGTAGTTATCAAATATCAACTGGAAAAGAAAATTCCAATATCAAAGGATTGCACAAGACAGAATTCCATTGATCTTCAAGAAATTTACATGGATATTACAGAAGGAGTTCTTCAAAAGGACTACTAAGGTAATTGTCGCCAAAACTAATATGGCGACAATAGCTAAAGAAACAGGAAAAATAAAAAGAAGGGGCATTCAACTAGACCTCCGGCTTTGATGAGCTAGGAGTTGAAGATGGCTTGATCCCGAGATAGGACAGGATTTTCTTCGTGTTGGGCTTGTTGGAGATATGCCCAAGAGGCAATAATAAAAGTGGTTATTATATATCTTTATGTTTATGATAAATGTTTATATACCATGCTATAATTGTATTAACCGAAACATTGATACATGTGTGTTATGTAAACAAACAAATGAGTCCCTAGTAAGCCTCTTAACTAGCTTGTTGATTAATAGATGATTAGTTTCATAATCATGAACATTGGATGTTATTAATGACAAGGTTATATCATTATATGAATGATGTAATAGACACACCCAATTAAGTGTAGCATAAGATCACGTCATTAAGTTATTTGCTATAAGCTTTCAATACATAGTTACCTAGTCCTTATGACCATGAGATCATGTAAATCACTTATGCTGGAAAGGTACTTTGATTACATCAAACGCCACCGCGTAAATGGGTGGTTATAAAGGTGGGATTAAGTATCCGGAAAGTATGAGTTGAGGCATATGGATCAACAGTGGGATTTGTCCATCCCGATGACGGATAGATATACTCTGGGCCCTCTCGGTGGAATGTCGTCTAATATCTTGCAAGCATATGAATAAGTTCATAAGAGACCACATACCACGGTACGAGTAAAGAGTACTTGTCGGGAGACGAGGTTGAACAAGGTATAGAGTGATACCGATGATCAAACCTCGGACAAGTAGAATATCGCGTGACAAAGGGAATTGGTATCGTATGTGAATGGTTCATTCGATCACTAAGTCATCGTTGAATATGTGGGAGCCATTATGGATCTCCAGATCCCGCTATTGGTTATTGGTCGAGTGAGTACTCAACCATGTCCGCATAGTTCGCGAACCGTAGGGTGACACACTTAAAGTTGGATGTTGAAATGGTAGAACTTGAATATGGAATGGAGTTCGAATATTTGTTCGAAGTCCCGGATGAGATCCCGGACATCACGAGGAGTTCCGGAATGGTCCGTAGAATAAGATTCATATATAGGATGTCATTTTATGTGTTTGAAAATGATCCGGTGCATTTATGGAAGGTTCTAGAATATTCGGAAGAAAGTCACTTTGGAAGGCGGAGTCCAGGGACTCCACCACCATGGCCGGCCAACCCTAGGGGGTGGAGTCCCAGGTGGACTCCACCTAAGGTGGCCGGCCACCCCCTCCCAAGGAAGGTGGGAATCCCACCTCTAGTGGGAGTCCTAGCTTGGGTAGGTTTCATGTGATATGGAAGGTTTTGGTTTGGGGTCTTATTCGAAGACTTGTAGACCAACTCTTGGGTGTTCCACCTATATAATGAGGGCCAAGGGGAGGGGGCCGGCCACCACAAGCCACAAGCTGGCCGCACCCATAGAGGCCGGCCACCCTCTCTCCCCAAACCCTAGCCCCCACTCCTCCTTCTTCCCCGCACACTTAGTGAAGCTCCGGGATTCTCCACGCCACCGACACCACGCCGTGCTGTCGGATTCAAGAGGAGCTACTTCCGCTGCCCGCTGGAACGGGGAGGTGGACGTCGTCTTCATCAACAACCGAACGTGTGACCGAGCACGGAGGTGCTGCCCGTTCGTGGCGCCGTGATCAAGATCTTCTACGCGCTTTTGCAAGCGGCAAGTGAACGTCTACCGCAGCAACAAGAGCCTCATCTTGTAGGCTTTGGAATCTCTTCAAGGGTGAGACTCGACAATCCCCTCATTGCTACCGTCTTCTAGATTGCATCTTGGCATGGATTTCGTGTTCGCGGTAGGAAATTTTTTGTTTTCTATGCTACGTTATCCTACAGTGGTATCGAGCCGTGTCTATGCATAGATGGTTGCACGAGTAGAACACAATGGTGGGCGTTGATGCTTTTGTTATCTTTAGTTTGAGTACTTTGCATCTTTGTGGCATAGTGGGATGAAGCGGCTCGGGCTAACTTTACATGACCGCGTTCATGAGATTTGCTCCACGCTCGACATGCAACTTGTATTGCATAAGTGGCTTTACGGGTGTTTGTCTCTCCTACTATAGTGAAGATTCAATTTACTCTTCTATTGACAACACTAGTATCACCGTTGTGGTTCATGTTCGTAGGTAGATTGGATCTTACTCGAAAACCCTAAACCACGTAAAATATGCAAACCAAATTAGAGAACGTCTAACTTGTTTTTGCAGGGTTTGGTGATGTGATATGGCCATAATGTGATGATGACTATGTATGAGATGATCATTATTGTATTGTGGCAACCGGCAGGAGCCTTATGGTTGTCTTTAAATTTCATGTTGAGTAGTATTTCAAAGTAGTTGTAATAGTTGCTACATGGAGGACAATCATGAAGACGGCGCCATTGACCTTGATGTTTCTCCGACGATGATGGAGATCATGCCCGTTGATGATGAAGATCATGTCCGTGCTTTGGAGATGAAGATCAAAGGCGCAAAGAAAAAAGGGCCATATCATATCACATATGAACTGCATGTGATGTTAATCCTTTTATGCATCTTATTTTGCTTAGATAGCGACGGTAGCATTATAAGATGATCCCTCTCACTAAAATATCAAGATAATAAAGTGTTCATCCTTAGTAGCACCGTTGCCAAGACTTGTCGTTTTGAAGCATCTCGTGATGATCGGGTGTGATAGATTCAACAAGTGCATACAACGGGTGCAAGACAGTTTTGTACATGCGGATACTAAGGTGGCCTTGACGAGCCTAGCATGTACAGACATGGTCTCGGAACACGTGATACCGAAAGGTAGAGCATGAATCATATGATTGATATGATGAACACTTTGAGTGTTCGCCATTGAAGTTACATCTTGTCTCGTGATGATCGGACTTGGTGTGGTGGATTTGGTTCGTGTGATCACTAAGACAATGCGAGGGATATTGTTTTGAGTGGGAGTTCACCTAGTTTTTAATTATGTTGAATTAAAATTTGAACTCAATTTGTCATAAACATTAGTCTAAACTATTGCAAATATGTTGTAGATATGGCGTCCTCAATCAATTTTAACCAGTTCCTAGAGAAAGAAAAGCTTAAGAGCAACGGTAGCAACTTCACCGACTGGTTCCGTCATGTGAGGATCTTTCTCAATGGCGGAAATCTGCAATATGTGCTTGATGCACCGCTAGGTGACCCTCCTGCAAACTGAAACCGATGAAGTAAAGAATGTTTACGCGACTCGGAAAACTCGGTACTCTCAAGTTCAATGTGCCATCCTATGCAGTCTGGAAGCCGATCTTCAAAAACGTTTTGAGCACCACGATCCACATGAGTTAATCAATGAGTTGAAGACTATCTTTGAAACTCATGCGGCCGTGGAATGCTATGAAGCATCGAAACACTTCTTCAGTTGCATGATGGAAGAAGGCAGCTCCGTTAGTGAGCACATGCTCGCCATGACCGGGCATGCGAAGAAACTCAGTGACTTGGGAATAGTGATTCCTAATAGACTGGGGATTAATCGTGTCCTTCAATCACTGCCACCTAGTTACAAGAACTTTGTGATGAACTACAATATGCAGAACATGAACAAAGAGTTACCTGAACTCTTCTCCATGCTGAAATCTGCTGAGATTGAGATCAAGAAAGAGCATCAAGTGTTGATGCTCAACAAGACCACTAGTTTCAAGAAACAGGGTAAGTCTAAAGGCAAGAACAAGAAGAGTGGCAAGAAAGCTGCCACGCCTCCTGTGAAACCTAAGACTGGCCCTAAGCCTGATGCTGAGTGTTATTACTGCAAGGAGAAGGGACACTGGAAGCGTAATTGCTCCAAGTATTTGGCGGATCGAAGAGCGGCCTTGTCAAGAAGAAGAAAGAAGGTATATATGATATACATGTTATAGATGTTTATCTTACTGGTTCTCGTACTAGTACCGGGTATTTGATACTGGTTCGGTTGCTCATATTTGTAACTCAAAACAGAACTAAAGAATAAACGAAGACTACTAAAGGATGAAGTGACCATGCGCGTTGGAAATGGATCCAAAGTCGATGTGATCGCTGTCGGCACACTTCCTCTACATCTACCTTCGGGATTAGTTTTAAGCCTCAATAATTGTTATTTTGTACCCGCGTTGAGCATGAACATTATATCTGGATCTTGTTTAATGCAAGACGGTTATTCATTCAAGTCTGAGAATAATGGTTGTTCTATTTTTATGAATAATATCTTTTATGGTCGAGCACCTGAAAAGAATGGCTTATTTCTGTTAGATCTCGATAGTAGTGATACACATATACATAACATTGATGCTAAGCGAATTAAATTGAATGATAATTCTACTTATATGTGGCACTGTCGCCTTGGTCATATTGGAGTGAAACGCATGAAGAAACTCCATACCGATGGATTACTTGAATCACTTGACTTTGAGTCACTTGATAGATGCGAAGCATGTCTAATGGGAAAAATGACTAAGACTCCATTCTCTGGTATTATGGAGAACTGACTTATTGGAACCGATGTGTGCGGACCAATGAGTGTAGCATCACGCGGTGGTTATCGTTATGTTCTAACCTTCACAGATGATCTGAGTAGATATGGGTATATCTATTTCATGAAACATAAATCCGAAACTTTTGAGAAGTTTAAGGAATTCCAAAGTGAAGTAGAAAATCAACGTAACAAGAAGATTAAATTTCTACGATCTGATCGCGGAGGTGAATATCTGAGTTATGAGTTTGGCATGCATTTAAAGAAATGCGGAATACTTTCACAATTGACACCGCCGGGAACACCACAACGAAACGGTGTGTCCGAACGTCGTAATCGAACTCTCTTAGATATGGTTCGTTCTATGATGTCTCTTACTGATTTGCCGTTATCATTTTGGAGTTATGCATTAGAGACAGCCGCATTCACTTTAAATAGAGCACCATCAAAATCCGTTGAAACGACACCGTATGAATTATGGTTTAATAAGAAACCTAAGCTGTCGTTCCTTAAAGTTTGGGGTTGCGAAGCCTATGTAAAAAGTTACAACCGGACAAGCTAGAACCCAAAGCAAATGCGTCTTCATAGGATACCCTAAGGAAACTATAGGGTACACTTTCTATCACAGATCCGAAGGCAAGATCTTTGTTGCTAAGAACGAACCTTTCTTGAGAAAGAATTTCTCACTAAAGAAGTGACTGAAGAAAAGTAGAACTCGATGAGATTGAAGAATCTCTGCTCGTTGATCGGAGTAGCGCAGTACCGGAAGATGTTCCTGTACCGCCTGCACCAGCAACAGAGGAAGCTAATGATAATGATCATGAAACTTCAAATGAGATAGCTACTGAACCTCGAAGATCGACAAGGGAACGTGCCACTCCTGATTGGTATGATCCTTGTCTAAATGTCATGATTGTGGACAACAATGATGAAGACCCTGCGACGTATGAAGAAGCGATGATGAGCCCAGATTCCAACAAATGGCAAGAAGCCATGAAATCCGAAATGGGATCCATGTATGATAACAAAGTATGGACTTTGGTAGACTTACCTGATAGCCGCAAGGCTGTCGAGAATAAATGGATCTTCAAGAGAAAAATGATGCTGATGGTAATATTACTGTCTATAAAGCTCGACTTGTCGCAAAGGGTTTCCGACAAATTCAAGGTGTTGACTACGATGAGACTTTCTCACCTGTAGCGAAGCTAAAATCTGTGAGGATTTTGTTAGCAATAGCTGCATTTTTCGATTATGAGATTTGGCAGATGGATGTCAAAACGGCGTTCCTTAATGGAGACATTGAGGAAGAGTTGTATATGGTATAACCCAAAGGTTCTGTCGATCCTAAAAATGCTAACAAAGTATGCAAGCTTCAGCGTTCAATCTATGGACTGAAGCAAGCATCGAGAAGTTGGAACCGACGTTTTGATAAGGTGATCAAAGACTTTGGGTTTATACAGTGTCATGGAGAGGCCTGTATTTACAAGAAAGTGAGTGGGAGCTCTGTAGCATTCCTGATATTATATGTAGATGACATATTATTGATTGGGAATGATATAGAACTATTAAGCAGTGTAAAGGGTTATTTGAATAATAGTTTTTCAATGAAAGACCTTGGTGAAGCATCGTATATATTAGGTATCAAGATTTATAGAGATAGATCAAGACGTCTAATAGGGCTATCACAGAGTACATACCTGGACAAGATTCTAAAGAAGTTTAGAATGGACGAAAGTAAGAAAGGATTCTTACCTATGTTACCAGGCAAGGTCTTGAGTAAGACTCAAGGTCCGGCTACGGCAGAAGAAAGAGAAAGGATGAGTCGGATCCCCTATGCCTCGGCATAGGCTCTATCATGTATGCCATGCTATGTACAAGACCGGATATAGCACATGCTGTTAGTTTAACTAGCAGATATCAAAGTGATCCAGAATGGAACACTGGACAGCGGTCAAGAATATCCTGAAGTACTTGAAAAGAACTAAGGATATGTTTCTTTGTTATGGAGGTGACCAAGAGCTCGTTGTAACAAGTTACACCGATGCAAGTTGGAACACTGATCCCGATGACTCTAAGTCACACTGGGTACGTGTTTATATTGAATGGTGCTGTAGTAAGCGGGCAAGCTCGAAGCGGTGCACGGTGGCGAAATCCTCAACAGATCGGAGTACATAGCGGCTTCAGAGGCTTCATCGGGCGGTATGGATGAAAAGGTTAATTGTAGAGCTCGGTGTGGTTCCTAGTGCATTGGACCCACTAGTCATCTAATGTGACAACATGGGTGCCATCGCCAATGCACAAGAACCAAGGTCACACAAGAGGCTGAAGCATATCAAGCTGCGTTATCATTCGATTCGCGAGTACATCGAAGATGGAGAAGTAAAGATTTGCAAAGTACACACTGATCTGAATGTAGCAGATCCGTTGACTAAAGCTCTCCCTAGGGCAAAGCATGACCAACACCAGAATGCCATGGGTGTTAGGTACCTTACAATGTAATCTAGATTATTGACTCTAGTGCAAGTGGGAGACTGTTGGAGATATGCCCAAGAGGCAATAATAAAAGTGGTTATTATATATCTTTATGTTTATGATAAATGTTTATATACCATGCTATAATTGTATTAACCGAAACATTGATACATGTGTGTTATGTAAACAAACAAATGAGTCCCTAGTAAGCCTCTTAACTAGCTTGTTGATTAATAGATGATTAGTTTCATAATCATGAACATTGGATGTTATTAATGACAAGGTTATATCATTATATGAATGATGTAATGGACACACCCAATTAAGCGTAGCATAAGATCACGTCATTAAGTTATTTGCTATAAGCTTTCAATACATAGTTACCTAGTCCTTATGACCATGAGATCATGTAAATCACTTATAGCGGAAAGGTACTTTGATTACATCAAACGCCACTGCGTAAATGGGTGGTTATAAAGGTGGGATTAAGTATCCGGAAAGTATGAGTTGAGGCATATGGATCAACAGTGGGATTTGTCCATCCCGATGACGGATAGATATACTCTGGGCCCTCTCGGTGGAATGTCGTCTAATGTCTTGCAAGCATATGAATAAGTTCATAAGAGACCACATACCACAGTAAAGAGTACTTGTCAGGAGACGAGGTTGAACAAGGTATAGAGTGATACCGATGATCAAACCTCGGACAAGTAGAATATCGCGTGACAAAGGGAATTGGTATCGTATGTGAATGGTTCATTCGATCACTAAGTCATCGTTGAATATGGGAGCCATTATGGATCTCCGATCCCGCTATTGGTTATTGGTCGGAGTGAGTACTCAACCATGTCCGCATAGTTCGCGAACCGTAGGGTGACACACTTAAAGTTGGATGTTGAAATGGTAGAACTTGAATATGGAATGGAGTTCGAATATTTGTTCGAAGTCCCGGATGAGATCCCGGACATCACGAGGAGTTCCGGAATGGTCCGGAGAATAAGATTCATATAGGATGTCATTTTATGTGTTTGAAAATGATCCGGTGCATTTATGGAAGGTTCTAGAAGGTTCTAGAATATTCGGAAGAAAGTCACTTTGGAAGGCCGAAGGGACTCCACCACCATGGCCGGCCAACCCTAGGGGGTGGAGTCCCAGGTGGACTCCACCTAAGGTGGCCGGCCACCCCTCCCAAGGGAAGGTGGGAATCCCACCTCTAGTGGGAGTCCTAGCTTGGGTAGGTTTCATGTGATATGGAAGGTTTTGGTTTGGGGTCTTATTCGAAGACTTGTAGACCAACTCTTGGGTGTTCCACCTATATAATGAGGGCCAAGGGGAGGGGGCCGGCCACCACAAAGCCACAAGCTGGCCGCACCGCATAGAGGCCGGCCACCCCCTCTCCCCAAACCCTAGCCGCCCCACTCCTCCTTCTTCCCCGCACACTTAGTGAAGCTCCGCCGGGATTCTCCACCGCCACCGACACCACGCCGCCGTGCTGTCGGATTCAAGAGGAGCTACTACTTCCGCTGCCCGCTGGAACGGGGAGGTGGATGTCGTCGTGGTGAACAGACAGATGCCATAGGATGGCTTAGATTGGGCCGAATGGACGCTAGAGGATTCGGGGGAGGGTTTGTGATCAGGTGGGATGAACTTCCGGATGGTTTCCTCAAGAACTTGGCCAAGGCCAGAGGTTGAAGAAGAAAGACACAAGGAAGAACTCGCTCTAGATCACTACGTTCATTGATTCTCACAAGTTACAGTTTTTTGTTTTTCCCTCTGTATTCCGCCTGTCGACTCGCGCCTGTAGGAGGCAGTACCCCCTCTCCTTATATAGGGGAGAGGGTGGCTTACAGTGCAAGAAACCCTAATGGCATCTTTGACTAGACAAGCTACTTTACAAAGCTACTTTAATCATAGATGACACCGGGGTCTTCTTTAATCAGGGAGGCTGACGTCCTCCGGCTTCTTTCTTCGTCATCTTCTTCTTTATCGTCAGCCCTTCGTTTAAAGCTACTTGCTTAGCTCATCTTTGTCTTCTAGCTCTGGAAAGGATCTTTGACCAGCCTTGCCGACAAGCTCTTCCTTCCGGTGGCCCGGTACCTTTTCTATCCGGTTCCGGTATCCCTCCTCTGAGGATACCGGCTTAGCCTGTTCAGCCAAACGCCTATCTTAGACTCCGGCATGAACATCTAACCGGTATCCTGATGGCTCAAACCATCCGGTTTGGCATGCCTTTGGCATACCGGGGGTCATCCCCCAACATTAGTCCCCGAAGCTGGTATAGTTGGCGGATTCTATCCAACAGACCATGCCAGGTTCTCATATCTTTGGATACCGGTTTAATCCATCCGGCTTAGGGCTTGGATCCGGCATCTTTGCCCGGATTTTCATTATCTTTCTTTTCAAGTCATTCTCCGGTATCTTTTCTTCCGGTATCTTAGTCATTTAATGCCTCCTCGGCGAAGTCGAGAATATCTCGGGCCCCGCGCGCGACAGAGACATGCGCACTGTGACTGACGCGCCAGTGTCAGTTGTCACTTCGCTTCGACTCCCGCGCGCCCATTTAATGCACCGCTGCGGATCCCACTAGCCGTTTTGGATCCCGTGTGTGCCTCCGTGTGGCCTCCTATTTTCTCGCGTGTAGCTCTCCGCCACGTGGCGGCCCATGGTGCGAACCGCCGCGGGCCGCGAGGCGAACCGCCGCGGCCCAGCGGTTTTCAGCCCACCTCCCTTCTTCTTTATAAGGACAACCGCCGCTCCTTCTTCCTTTTCTCGCATTCTCCACTTCCTCGCGCACAGTGCTCCTCGCTTCTGCGCCTTCGCCGTTCTCCGTCTGCCGTCGCTCGCTCGAGCTCCGTCGCCCGGTGAACTCACGCCGCACTTCCCCGGACTTCGTCGTGCGGGAACCTTCTGCAGCGCCCTCACCGCGTCCGCTGCATTCGTGCTCAAGTTCTTCCTCACCTCGCCGTCGACGGACTTCTTCGCCGGCCGCAGGCTCACCGTCTCTTCGGCGAACCTCTTCTTCCGCGACTCCGCCGCCTCAGGTTAGGCCCGATGCGCCTTTACCCCTTTTCTTCTTGCATTTCAGATCTTGGGGGCGGTAGAGTATTTATCCCTTCTTTATTTTGCTTTTCCTCTTATTCGTAGATCTTCGCGCGAGGGTCTCTTTGGGGAAAACTGTTTTTTGATAGATTCCGGTGTCGCCTAGATTCATATGTCTAGTGAAGGGTCTCTCCCCGCTGCCACCTCTAGTAACCAAGGCAGTAGCACCTCCGACGGGCTAACTGAAGATCTGGCCCGGATGGATCTGGCGTCTAGCCGGGACCAAGAGGCCGGCACATCTAGCCGGGCCTCCGGAAAGGATAAGACACGCGGGGCCTGGAGGGGTTCCGACGTGACTCAGTTTGAGATTGACTGGCTCTACCGGTCTAGGAGGATTCCAGAAGGAGTCATCTGCCGGCTTCCAGGCGACGAGATCGAACCGGTGCTCGAACCCGGTGAGGTCGTTGTTTTCCTTGCTCATTTTGAGCGTGGCTTCGGCCTTCCTGCCTCTGATTTCTTTCGCCAATTCCTTAACTTCTATCGACTCCAACCTCACCACCTTCCCGGCAATGCCGTCTTTTATCTTTCTTGTTTTGTGGCCTTCATGGAGGGATACATTGGCATCCGTCCCGCTCGCGAGATGTTTGCCCGCTTTTTCTCCCTCCGGATCAACTCGGTCCAGGGCAAGGACATTCCCAAGCCCAAACCCCCCGTTCAATGCGGGTCTTGTATCATCGGCTCCCGCCAAGGGAGCCCCTTTTTAAGTTCAACGGCCTCGAGTCTTGCCGGTTGTGGCAGACGACGTTCTTCTACGTGAAGAACGAGAGCGCTGTCGACCTCATCAACTTGCCGGCGTTCAACCCGATGCCGCCCGCCAAGATCAACTGGCAGTACAACCCTGGTACGGATCACAACGAGACGAACCGGGTGGTACGCTTCATGTTGAAGTTGATGAAGGACACCGACATTTGCTCCGACGATATCATCCGCGCCTTCATCTGCCGCCGGGTGCTTCCCCTTCAGCAGCGCGCTCACAAGATTAGTGAGATGTACGGTCCCGGTGATCCCACCAAGATCACCGGCCTGCCCTTGAGCAAGGCTGATGTGGTCCTGAAGGCTAGCCAAATCTGCCAAACGGTCATGCCGGATGACTGGGAGTGGGGCCTTTGCCCTCTCAGCTCCAGAAATCCTCCATCCCAAGAAGTAAGAAATTGCGCGGCTCGGGTTGTTTTACCGGCAACTTTATACTTGCGACTAATTCCCCTTTTTTCCATTGTTTCCAGGCTAGGGCCCGCTTCCCCCGGATTGATTCAGACCGACGAGGCCCTTGCCGGAAGAGGCCGTTGGACAAGTACGATCCTGATCCTGTCATTCACTGGCTAGATCTGAGGATGGGCCGGACTCCAGCCTCTCGCCTCGGCAAGTCTCTGCCGGAACCAGCTGGTTCGTCTGACGACTTGACCTTGCTTGAGGTAGCTTTTCTGTTCGTTTTCTCATACTGTTTTGTTATTTGTTCTGTAGACATTCCCTCAGCCAACATCAACCCACATGTCCATGAGCACGTGGCTCCCCTGCAGGCTGAGGTCGGGGATGAATTCCTGGACAAACTTGTGGCCGAAGGCCAGAAGAATGATCCTCCGGCTGCTGGCGCCGGCCCTAGCCATGCTCCTCCTGCCAAACGCCCTCGGACAGAAGTCATTGGAGGGAAGCAGGTGAGCACGAAGCGCTACAAGCAAAAGCGGATGCCGGTTTCTTCCGGGTAAGTTCTTCGTTTCTTTTTATGCTCTCTTTGTTTCCACCAAGTCCTTTTCCGGTTGCTTTTTTCCAATCGCTTTCTTTTTTCTCTCTTTCAGCCCGGCGCTTGAGCTTGGCTCGAGGCCGGAGGGCTCTGCCGGCTCCGCAAGGACCTCAACTCCTCCTCCTCATTCAAGTCCGGCACCATCTGGTGCCGGCAACACCCTCCTCCCCTCCGGGAGGCGCTACAATCGGGGTGCGCGGCCCCAACACCTCCTGATCACCGCGCGGAGGAGGACTTCACCTCCCCTCCAGAAGCCCAAGACACCGGCGCCAGCAACATCGGCGCCGGCAAGACAGATGCCGGGCAGGCGGAACCTCTGGTTCCTCCTTCCCCGAAGAAGAAAAAGAAGCAGCAAAGCTCCTCCTCCACCGCGCCGGATACTTCCGCGCCGGTATCTCCGCGCCTCCTACCGGGACCACGCCGACACCGCCGCCAAGCCAAGGACCTTCCGTGGCCAATCGAACGGCGCCGCCAGAGACCCCCAAGATCACCAAGTTCCTCAAGCCCGGGGCTTCCCGGGGCAAGGCCGTGGAGGGCGACGCCTCAGGCGGCTCGCGGGACGTGGTGCTGCATGTCGGCCCAGCTGCTGCTGCTGTCCAAGACAAACCTTCCGGCGTCCTAGGCCGGATCGTTGCGCTGAATCGCGCGGGTAAGGACTTGGGGCACCTTCTCCCCTACGCCCAAAAGTGGAACGATGATATCTCTGCATCTACCCGCGGCCTGGGGAAGGACCGCCTTCCAGCGCCAGACCCGCTGGGCCTCGGTCCACTGAAGAACACTTCTCGCGGCTTAAACGCGCCGTGAAAGAGTTTGACAGTGCATGGTACGATGCTACCAGCAACGTGGTGGTAAGTTTTGCCAACTCTCTTGTAATTTTTGTTGATGTCGGTTTCTTTTCTTTCTGGATCTTGTCTATCCTCCCAGTCCCTGAGTTTCGTGTTGAGCGTAGCTTTAGCGCGAAACTTCAACTAGAAACGCGCGAAACCGGCATAGCCAGTCCCCGAGTTTCGGGTTAAGATCTTTGTTTCTTTCTTTTTCACAACCCTCTTCCTTTGAACAGAGCACCGCGGACGCCCGGAAGCAACTCTTTGAGGAGCTTCTGTGGGAGCATCGGGAGGCCCACAGCCATTGCCAAGGTTTGTTTTGTTCTTTTCCCTCCGGCATCTTTTCACCGGAATGTTTTCTTCTTTGATATTTACGCATCTTTTTGTTTAACAGTTGTTCCGGAAGCTACCATCGAGGCCCTTAAGGCCCAGGTTGCCAAGCTTCAAGGTACCACCCTTTCTTTTCCGGCTAACCCGTTCTTTTTTCATTTCATCTATTGTCGCTTGCTAAAACCTTTCTTTCCGGTACTTAGGCGAGAAAGAGCAGCTTCTCAAGGAGCACAACGAGGCCCTGGACGCCCAGAAGACCGCCTTGAGGGAGCTGAAGGAACAGGCTATGCAAGCCGCGCTTCAGCACGAGCAAGCTCTCAAGGATGCCCGGGTCGCGGCTGAGGCCAGGCTGGCGGAGGTCGTGGAGGACTCCACGAACTCCAACACCGTATTGACGGCAGAGCTGGAGGAGGAGAGGAAAGCGCGGAAGGCAGCGGAGCGCCTCATTGATACCATGACCACTGATCACCGGGAATATGATCGGTTGGTTATGAAGATTGACGCGCTGGCTCTCCGTAAGTCCTTGCCTCGTCCCTTCTTTAGCTTATAAGCTTTCTCCTTTTGAGGATGTATCCTTGTTCCTTGTTCTTCCGACATACTTTTTTCCGGTATTTTGTGTTTATGCTTTTTCCTTCCTTCCGTAGAGCATTTCCCGGACTCCCAGGCCCACGCCGTGAAGAAGGTGATGGAGGATCGGGTGGCGCGGGAATTTCCCAACATGGACGCGCACTGGGACGGGTACGACTATCTGGTCGCCCTCTCCGCGCGAGTCCAACATATGCGCTCCGTCGACCGGCTTCTTGGCGACCTACCGGACGCTGCCATCCAGCTCTTCCAGGTGCTATGGCCTGAGGAGAAGATGCCGGCAAACATCACGCTTACCTCCCACCGGCTCAAGGATGCCGGGCGCCGGATTCGCGAGTGGCAATGCTCCGCGGCTCGTGCCGGAGCGGACACGGCGCTGCGCTCCGCGTGCTCCTGGTACCCGGATCTGGATCTGGATGCCCTTCAAGGCGTACGCCAAGATGCTCCCACGGACACGGATCCGGCGCTCACCGCGAAGCGGCAGGACCGGGCGTACCGGCTTGCTGAGTACGCCGAGGTTCGCACCTTCATCCCTCCCCCTCCTGGTGTCAAGGACCACCTCAGCGATGAGGAAGAAGAAGACGAGGGAGATGAAGATGAGGCTGCTGAGGACGTGCCGCCGGAAGCTCCCGAGGCCAGCACTGCTCCCCCTGAAGACGCGAGACCGGTGCCGCTCCACCTGATGCCCCCGTGGCCTGAACAAGTTATCTGCCCCTGCTTGCTTTACAACAGACTTTGTTAAATTTGACCCCGGTATGCCGGGGTGTATGATGTAAAACCTTAAGTCCGCTTTTGTTTGTCATGCAACATTTTATGCCGGTAAGTTATACCGGTAGCTAATTATCTTAAGTTTGCTTTAGCATATTTGCCTCTGGTTTTGCTTTTATCTTGCACCGCAAAGATTTCTAGATTGTTTCCGCATCCAATTCGATGCATACTTGGTTCTTTTGCCTTGGCTCTGCCTGCCTTCTCTGGGCGTTCTTTGGCGTATGAGCACAAGGTTCCTTCACCAAACAAGCATTTTCTTGAACTTAGAAATAACTTTGAAATTTTGCAAAAAACCGGTTTAACCGGGGTTAGTTAAATTTTCCGGATTGTTCTTTCCTGCTTGCCCTCTCCGCAGTTCATGTGCTTATCCCCTACCGGTTTATCTTGCTTGCCATGAAGCCGGGTTGCGGACAGCAGAGTCGAAGACTCCGGTAGGATTTAGCACACTACTAAACCGGAAAGAAAAAGCGTTCAATAAGCAACCGTGCTGAAAAAATAAACAAGTTCATGCAACTTAAGTTGGGGTAGTCCCGAGATTCATTCAAGGTTCCGGCATCTTTTATTCATAGCATATAAGGTACAAAAAGGAACTTCTTACACCACAACTTCAAGAGTAGAAAGGACGCAACAGAGCTACGTTCCATGGACGCTGCTCTCCTCTCCGGACCTGTCCGCCTTCCTTTTCCATTCCTGTGCATCGATCAAGTAATATGCATCATTGTGAAGCACCTTGCTTACAATGAAGGGACCTTCCCATGGTGGCAAAAGTTTATGCCGGCCTTCAGTGCGCTGCACCAGGCGAAGTACGAGGTCTCCTTCCCGAAAAACTCTCGGGTTAACCTTCCGGTTATGATATCGTCTGAGGTTCTGCTGGTAAATGGCTGTTCTTGCCAAAGCTAGCTCTCTTGCTACTTCTAGCAAGTCGACATCATTTTCTCTGGCTTCTTTGACCTCTTGCTCCGTATAGAGTTGTACTCTTGGTGAATCATGAATGATATCGGTTGGTATGACCGCTTCTGCTCCATAAACCATGAAAAATGGAGTGTATCCGGTAGACCGGTTTGGAGTTGTTCTTATACTCCACAGCACTGATGGTAACTCATCGAGCCAACATCCCGGTGACTTTTCCACTGCATCAATGAGTCTAGGTTTGATACCGGAAAGTACCAAAGCATTCATTCTTTCCACTTGGCCATTGCCTTGTGGGTGTGCCACTGAGCACAAATCCAACCGGATGTTCTTGTCCTCACAAAACCTTTTGAACTCACCTTGAGCAAAGTTGGTTCCATTGTCAGTGATGATGCTGTGTGGGTATCCATACCGCAAAATGACATCTTTTAAGAACTTCACCGCTGTGTGCCCATCACATTTTGCGATAGGTTTCACTTCTAGCCACTTGGTGAATTTATCCACCATAACCAAGATGTGGGTCATGTTTCTCTTGCGTTTTGAATGGGCCAGCCATGTCAAGGCACCAAACGGCGAACGGCCATGTTAATGGTATTGTTTTTAAACTGGACGCTGGGGTATGATTTTGCTTGGCGTACCTCTGGCACCCGTTGCATTTTCTTACCAAATCCTCATTCTCCAAAGCAGTGGGCCAAAAACCCATGCCAATACTTTTGCTACCAGCGCCCTTGATGAAGCATGATGCCCACATTCTCCTTGGTGAATTTCCTCAAGCATTTCTTTTCCTTCTTCCGGTTCCACACATCTTTGAAGGACACCGGTAACGCTTCTCTTGTACACCTCACCATTGATGAACGTATATGCTTTGGACCTTCTTTGTATCCTTCTTGACTCATTTTCGTCAGCCGGCAAGGTGCCGTTGATCAGGAATTCCTTAATAGGTTTAACCCACGATGGTGTCTCTCGAACCAAGAACATCTGTGCATCTATCTCCATGCTATCCACCAGCATCATTTCTTCCGGTATAGGTACAACAGTCCCCGAGCTTGTCGGAGCAGTCCCCGAGTTTGCCGGTGCAGTCCCCGGGTTTCCTTCATCAATATCCATGGGTACTACATGCGACTCCGGTACAAAAATTGATTCCGATTCTGGGCTTGGTTTGATTGATGGTGTTCTTAAGTGAGCTAGAGCTATTCCGGGAGGAATTTCTTGCCTAGATGAGCCCAGCTTGGACAACGCATCCGCGGCTTCATTTTCCGCGCGCGGCACATGGTGAAACTCACACCCTTCGAAGAACCCGGCAATCTTTTGCACGTGAAACCGGTACGAGGCCATGTTGGCATCTTTTGCATCCCAATCCCCGGAACACTGCTGTACCACAAGATCTGAATCTCCATAGCAAATGATCCGGTGTGCACCGATTTCTTTTGCGACCTTAAGCCCATGGATCAAAGCTTCATATTCAGCGACATTATTCGATGCCCTGAAATGTACTTGCAAAACATACCGGAGGTGATCTCCTTTTGGTGAGGTGAGCACCACACCGGCACCTAGACCCTCTTTGAGTTTGGATCCATCAAAGTGCATTTTCCAGTATTCTATCCTCTGATCTGGCGGTTTGTATTGCATCTCCGCCCAATCAACGAGGAAATCAGCCAAAGCCTGTGACTTTATGGCATCTCTTCTTTCATACACCGGCACGTATGGTGATATCTGGATTGCCCACTTTGCAATTCGGCCGCTGGCGTCTTTGTTGCACATGATATCGGAGATTGGTGCTTCACTCACCACTTTCATGGGGTGCTCCTCAAAGTAATGCTTGAGTTTTGTGGCGGCCATGTACACGCCATAAGTCATTTTTTGGAAGTGAGGGTAGTTTTGTTTTGAGAGGGAGAGCACCTCGCTCAGGTAGTATACCGGCCTCTGGACGGTTTTTCCTTCCTCTTCTCTTTCAACCACAACTACTACGCTCACAACCCGGTTTGTTGCCGCTATGTATAATAGCATAGGCTCTCTTTCTAGAGGTGAAGCCAGTATAGGTGCTGTGGCTAGCATTGTTTTTAGCTCCTTAAACGCTGCGTCTGCCTGAGGGGTCCAGACGAACGTGTCAGATTTTTTCATGAGAGCATATAGCGGTAGAGCTTTTTCTCCCAATCTGCTTATGAACCGGCTTAGCGATGCCAAGCTACCGGTAAATTTTTGCACATCTTTTAGCTCTCGCGGGACAGTCATTCTTTCTATTGCCCGGATCTTTACCGGATTGACCTCAATGCCCCGGCTTGATACCAGGAAACCGAGCAACTTGCCGGCAGGGACACCGAAGGTGCATTTTGCCGGATTAAGTTTCATCCGGAACCGTCTTAGGTTATCGAATGTTTGCCGGATGTCATCGATTAGGGTGTTCTTTACCTTAGTTTTTATCACAATGTCGTCCACATAGACTTGCACATTCTTTCCGATTTGATCAAACAAGCATTTTTGCATACAGCGCTGGTACGTTGCACCAGCGTTGCGCAAACCAAAAGGCATAGTAACATAGCAATAAGCCCCGTGCGGGGTAATGAACGCATTTTATTTGATCTTCCTTTTTCAAGGGAATCTGGTGAAACCGGAATACGCATCCAGGAAGGACAACAACTCACACCCAGCGGTTGAATCAATCACTTGATCGATTCGTGGCAAAGGAAAAGGGTCTCTTGGGCAAGCCTTGTTTAGGTTGGTGTAGTCAATGCACATGCGCCACACCTTCGGAGCTTTTGCCCAGGTTCTCATCTTTCTTCTTTTCAACCATTACCGGATTGGCCAGCCACTGGTGTGCGTGACCTCCACAATGAATCCGGCAACAAGCAGTTTGGTTACCTCTTCTCCTATGATTTTCCTTCTATCTTCAGCGAACCGGCGCAGTGGTTGCCGCACCGGCTTGGCATCTTTCCGGACGTTTAAAGAGTGCTCAGCCAGCCCTCGGAACACCCACCAAATCATCAGTTGACCAGGCGAAGATATTCCGATTCTCACGGAGGAAATGACGAGCACGCTTTCCTATGCTTGATCGAGTCCGGCACCGATGCGACGATGCGCTCTGGGTAAGCCGGATCCAAGCACAATGTCCTCGTTTCATTTGTCGGCTTGAATGCCGGTGAGCCCAGTTTCCACTCATTGCCGCTAAGCTCAACCTGAGGACTGAGCCAGCAACAGCTGCTTTGCATCCTTTTCTTTCCTCCGCGATCACCAGCGATTCCGCAGGTTTGATCCGGCAGATGCAGTTTCATGAGACTTTATAGTTTCCCACCACGGTCAATGGTCCACGAGGTGCCGGCATCTTCATCTTGAGGTAAGCCGTATGAGTTGTGGCCATGAAGGCTGCCAATGCCGTCTCCCCAGAATGCATGGTAGGGACTGTTTAGATCCACCACCTCAAACTCGACATTTCAACCCGGCAATTGTCACGCCTCCAAATGCTACGTCCACCCGAACTTTTCCTATTGGGGCGCATGACAAGCCGGAACGATTCCGTGAACGTTGTGCGCGTTGGCTGAAGCATGTTTTCTGTTATGCCCAGCGTATGCATGGTATGCTTTTACATGATGTTTATGCTGCTGCCATTGTCTATCAGCACCTTGCTGAATTTTACTCGAGTTTGCGGCCCTTTCATGATTGGGTCCACAACAAGAGCATATCCACCCGGATTCGGCATGATTTTGGGGTGATCCTTAGATGACCAGGTAATTTCTTGATTAGACCACATCATATATTTGGGAACTGCCGGCATCACGGCATTTACTTCCATGGAGCGGCGATGCATACTTTGCCTGTCTGTCGGCCTGACAAAACAACACAGCACAGATGCGGGTCTTCGTAAACATTCCGGCCTAAAGGTGCCGGTGGAGGTGGTTGGTTATCATTTTGCTCCACCCGGTTAACTTGCTGGTACTGCTGCCGGTTTGGCTGCACCGGTAAGGTGTTTGCCCCGGTAAGCGGCGGTGGTGGCGTAGCTGTTGTTGCCGCGGCATGTCCTGTGGCGGTTGTGCATCTTTTACCGCCTCCTTTTGCATCAAGTACTTTGTCCAGGTACAATCCTTCGTCTGGTGGTTTGACGGGTGTGCCGGATTCGGTGTGTGCCACCGGCATGGTTGGTCCATGGCGCTTCCATGGTGTATTTTGCGGGTTCTTGCCAGTTTCTTTTCTGGACCCAGGTTTCTTTTCCACCCATTGTTTCTTAGGACCCGCCCATGCTGCGATCCGTGTTCTTCACTGACGCCGCCTCGAGAGTTTTCCCGCACAGCAGCAACTTGTGCGGACCGTGCCTTCGATCCGGAAAATCTTCTCTTCTTTTGTTATTCCGGTTATCCCGGTGTTGCTCTTGGCGTAGCTGTTCCGGCTCAGGTTGCACGGCCGGCTGCGTTGGGTCTCCCAACGCATAGCTGTCCGCCACACGTATCATCTCTGCCAACGTTGTCGGCATGTTCCGCTGCAACTTTTGCCACAACGGTGAACCTCTTGACCCTTGCTAAACCAAGCAATGGCCTGTGCCTCGATTACCCCTTCACAGGAGTTCCTTGTAGTGTTCCACCGGGCCAGATAATCCCGGTCTGTTTCGTTCGCGCTGTACGCACAGAGCGAGTTGCTGCGGTCTGTTTGGCCTTTGATAGGTGCTGCTGAAATTGCTCACAAAAGCCTCCTCAAAATCCAGCCAGCCATTTATGCTGCCTGCCGGCAAGTTATTTAACTAGATTCTTGCCGGTCCAACCAAAAACGATGGTATGATTCTCACGGCCCGCCGATTTCCTCCTCCTGCTACGGTTCCTCCACCGCTTTTAATTATACCGCGGTCACATAATCCGCGAGCCAATCTTCCGGCCGTAGTGCCATCGTATGTTTTTGTGTCACGGGGCAACGTAAAGTTGCGAACTGGTGGTTTTTCTCTCATGATCCTTGGGCCAAAGCACTTTGGACCTGGAGGACCTTCTTCCTCGATCATTTCCGACAAGTACACTCTATCCAGACGGTGCCTCGCATCCCGTTCCGGTAAGTATCTCTCTCCCAAGCGTTCTCCCAATGGGTTCCAGTATGCTGCCGGTCTTGCAGAATCAGCTTCATCATGACATTCCGGTACCGCGGCCCTTGCCTGCCGGTACCTCGGGGGATCTATTTCCTCCTCATCGTATGCTGCCCTTGCAGCTCGATAATTTTGCCCGGTCTCATATCTACCGGCATGATTGTTTCCGGCATAGCGCCTCCTGGCGTAGCCTCGCTCTGCCCCTTGGCTTTTTCTACCGGCATCATGTTGCCCGGCTTGTTGCTTTCCGGCAAGAACCGGATCATACACAGTCATCTGTGCGCATTCACTTCTTTTCTCTTCTTCTGTCCGGATGGGGGGACGAAGCCTGCCCATGGGACTTGCTACCGGCATTCTTTGTTGAACGCGCAGATTTTGAGGCCGCTGCCTTGTTCAGCTTAGCCTGCTCTGCTCGTCTGCTCAATAGTTTCTAGCAGCTCTCTAACACGCTCTGCTGTTTTGCCAAGGCATCTCCGGAAAGCGACTCGCATAACTCTACTGCAGCCTTAGCAGCTTTTATAGTTTTATCCGGGCTACTGTACTTAGGTTTTTCCACGATGCTAACAGATGCAGAGGTACTTTTGCCGGTAAGAATCTCTTTGCGTAAATCCTGATCTAGGTTGCGAACTTTTAGCCGGTTTTCCGGCATCCTAGCAGCATGCGCGCTAACAGAAGCAAAGCCATGGGCAGCGTTGTACTCACGTAGGGTTAGGTTCAGCTCGCGTTGCGCCCGGAGGATATCCATGCCGCTTTCGAGCACCTTTTGGCGCTGCGCCTCCAGCTCCTTTGAGCGCTGCCGGATCGGTGCGCGATGGGGGTGGCAGGACGTTCATCGCCGCTTGGAGCGGTGTCTCCGGTGGCGCGGATGATGCTCCCGCTGCGCCTGCGTCGCTCCAGCGGTGGCTTAGCCGCACGGGTCGAAACCGCGCGACCGGCGCCTTCACCCACCTCCTTTCCTGCACCAGCCACACCGGTCATCATTACCTCACGCGCCGGCGCGACCAGCACAGAGCCATCTTGGTGGGTCCGGTGCCACCAACACGCGAGAGCGCTGGCGCACGGACGGTGCCGAAATAGACGGTGGCTGCCGAACTCGATGACGCGGCCGTTCTTGGGGAAACGCCGCCGTTGGCAAAGCAGCCCGCGTTGTCGTTGATGAAGTCCATGGCGTAGATGCGCTGCACGAGCGCGGACACCGTACGCTCACCGGCGACCTCGAGGATGCCCGCCCGAATGTGAACTCCTTCAAGCGCCACTTCATGCCCCACGGTGGGCGCCTGTCGTCGTGGTGAACAGACGGATGCCATAGGATGGCTTAGATTGGGGCCGAATGGACGCTAGAGGATTCGGGGAGGGTTTGTGATCAGGTGGGATGAACTTCGGATGGTTTCCTCAAGAACTTGGCCAAGGCAGAGGTTGAAGAAGAAAGACACAAGGAAGAACTCGCTCTAGATCACTACGTTCATTGATTCTCACAAGTTACAGGTTTTTGTTTTTCCCTCTGTATTCCGCCTGTCGACTCGCGCCTGTAGGAGGCAGTACCCCCTCTCCTTATATAGGGGAGAGGGTGGCTTACAGTGCAAGAAACCCTAATGGCATCTTTGACTAGACAAGCTACTTTACAAAGCTACTTTAATCATAGATGACACCGGGGTCTTCTTTAATCAGGGAGGCTGACGTCCTCCGGCTTCTTTCTTCGTCATCTTCTTCTTTATCGTCAGCCCTTCGTTTAAAGCTACTTGCTTAGCTCATCTTTGTCTTCTAGCTCTGGAGAGGATCTTTGACCAGCCTTGCCGACAAGCTCTTCCTTCCGGTGGCCCGGTACCTTTTCTATCCGGTTCCGGTATCCCTCTTCTGAGGATACGGCTTAGCCTGTTCAGCCAAACGCCTATCTTAGACTCCGGCATGAACATCTAACGGTATCCTGATGGCTCAAACCATCCGGTTTGGCATGCCTTTGGCATACCGGGGGTCATCCCCCCGGTGGACGTCGTCTTCATCAACAACCGAACGTGTGACCGAGTACGGAGGTGCTGCCCGTTCGTGGCGCCGTGATCAAGATCTTCTACGCTTTTGCAAGCGGCAAGTGAACGTCTGCCGCAGCAACAAGAGCCTCATCTTCTAGGCTTTGGAATCTCTTCAAGGGTGAGACTCAACAATCCCCTCGTTGCTACCGTCTTCTAGATTGCATCTTGGCTTGGATTTCGTGTTCGCGGTAGGAAAATTTTTGTTTTCTATGCTACGTTATCCTACAGGGCTTTGCCGCCTTGATCAATGATGGCGTGTAACTCACACGTTCGTTGGGAACCCCAAGAGGAAGGTATGATGCGCACAGGGCAAGTTTTCCCTCGAAAGAAACCAAGGTTTATCGAACCAGGAGGAGCCAAGAAGCACGTTGAAGGTTGATGGCGGCGGGATGTAGTGCGCGCAACACCGGGATTACGGCGCCAACGTGGAACCTTCACAACACAACCAAAGTACTTTGCCCCAACGAAGCAGTGAGGTTGTCAATCTCCACCGGCTTGCTGTAACAAAGGATTAACCATATTGTGTGGAAGATGATTGTTTGCAGAAAACAGTAGAAAAAGTATTACAGTAGATTGTATGCGATGTAAAAGAATAGGACCGGGGTCCACAGTTCACTAGAGGTGTCTCTCCCATAAGATAAATAGCATGTTGGGTGAACAAATTACGGTGGGCAATTGACAAATAGAGAGGGCATGACAATGCACATACATGATATGATGAGTATTGTGAGATTTAATTGGGCATTACGACAAAGTACATAGACCGCTATCTAGCATGCATCTATGCCTAAAAAGTCCACCTTCAGGTTATCATCCCCCCTTCCAGTATTAAGTTGCAAACAACAGACAATTGCATTAAGTATGGTGCGTAATGTAATCAATAACTACATCCTCGGACATAGCATCAATGTTTTATCCCTAGTGGCAACAGCACATCCACAACCTTAGAACTTTCTGTCACTGTCCCGATTTAATGGAGGCATGAACCCACTATCGAGCATAAATACTCCCTCTTGGAGTTAAGAGTAAAAACTTGGCAGCCTCTACTAATAACGGAGAGCATGCAAGATCATAAACAACACACAGGTAATAGATTGATAATCACCATAACATAGTATTCTCTATCCATCGGATCCCGACAAACACAACATAGAATTACAGATAGATGTTGATCATGTTAGGCAGCTCACAAGATCCGACAATGAAGCACATAAGGAGAAGACAACCATCTAGCTACTGCTATGGACCCATAGTCCAGGGGTGAACTACTCACTCATCTCCCAGGCGATCATGGCGGTGAAGAGTCCTCGGAGATGATTCCCCTCTCTCCGACGGGTGCCGGGCGATCTCAATCCCCGAGATGGGATGGCGGCGGCGGCGTCTCGAAGGTTTTCCGTATCGTGGCTCTCGGTACTGGGGGTTTCGCGATGGAGGCTTTAAGTAGGCGGAAGGGCAACGCAGGGGGCCACACGAGGGCCCCACACGCCAGGGCCGCGCGGCCTAGGGCTGGGCCACGCCGCCCTGTTGTGGCGGCGCCTCATGGCCCCACTTCCTTTCCCCCTCGGTCTTCTGGAAGCTTCGTGCAAAAATAGGACCTGGGCGTTGATTTCGTCCAATTCCGAGAATATTTCCTTACTAGGATTTATGAAACCAAAAACAGCAGAAAACAGCAACATGCTCTTCGGCATCTCGTTAATAGGTTAGTGCCGGAAAATGCATAAATACGACATATAATGTGTATAAAACATGTAGATATCATCAATAATGTGGCATGGAACATAGAAATTATCGATACGTCGGAGACGCATCCCAAGCTTAGTTCTGCTCGTCCGAGCAGGTAAACGATAACAAAGATAATTTCGGAGTGACATGCCATCCCCTGATCATACTATTGTAAGCATATGTAATGAATGCAGCGATCAAAACAATGGTAATGACATGAGTAAACAAATGAATCATAAAGCAAAGACTTTTCATGAATAGTACTTCAAGACAAGCATCAATAAGTCTTGCATAAGAGTTAACTCATAAAGCAATAAAGCAAAGTAAAGGTATTGAAGCAACACAAAGGAAGATTAAGTTTCAGCGGTTGCTTTCAACTTATAACATGTATATCTCATGGGTATTGTCAATGTAAAGTAATATAACAAGTGCAATATGAAAGTATGTAGGAATCAATGCACAGTTCACACAAGTGTTTGCTTCTTGAGGTGGAGAGAGATAGGTGAACTGACTCAACATAAAAGTAAAAGAAAGGTCCTTCAAAGAGGAAAGCATCGATTGCTATATTTGTGCTAGAGCTTTTATTTTGAAAACATGAAACAATTTTGTCAACGGTAGTAATAAAGCATATGTATTATATAAATTATATCTTACAAGTTGCAAGCCTCATGCATAGTATACTAATAGTGCCCGCACCTTGTCCTAATTAGCTTGGACTACCGGGATCATCGCAATACACATGTTTTAACCAAGTGTCACAAAGGGGTACCTCCATGCCTGTACAAAGGTCTAAGGAGAAAGCTCGCATTTGGATTTCTCGCTTTTGATTATTCTCAACTTAGACATCCATACCGGGACAACATGGACAACAGATAATGGACTCCTCTTTAATGCATAAGCACGTAGCAACAATTAGTGTTCTCATATGAGATTGAGGATATATGTCCAAAACTGAAACTTCCACCATGATTCATGGCTTTAGTTAGCGGCCCAATGTTCTTCTCTAACAATATGCATGCTCTAACAATTAAAGTGGTAGATCTCTCTTACTTCAGACAAGACGGACATGCATAGCAACTCACATGATATTCAACAAAGAGTTGATGGCGTCCCAGGGCATGGTTATCGCACAACAAGCAACTTAATAAGAGATAAAGTGCATAAGTACATATTCAATACCACAATAGTTTTTAAGGCTATTTTGTCCCATGAGCTATATATTGCAAAGGCGAATGATGGAAATTTAAAGGTATCACTCAAGCAATTTACTTTGGAATGGCGGAGAAATACCATGTAGTAGGTAGGTATGGTGGACACAAATGGCATAGTGGTTGGCTCAAGGATTTTGGATGCATGAGAAGTATTCCCTCTCGATACAAGGTTTAGGCTAGCAAGGTTATTTGAAACAAACACAAGGATGAACCGGTGCAGCAAAACTCACATAAAAGACATATTGTAAACATTATAAGACTCTACACCGTCTTCCTTGTTGTTCAAACTCAATACTAGAAATTATCTAGACTTTAGAGAGACCAAATATGCAAACCAAATTTAGCAAAATCTAGGTGTTTCTTCATTAATGGGTGCAAAGTATATGATGCAAGAGCTTAAACATGAGCACAACAATTGCCAAGTATCAAATTATTCAAGACATTTTAGAATTACTACATGTAGCATTTCCCGATTCCAACCATATAACAATTTAACGAAGAAGATTCAACCTTCGCCATGAATACTATGAGTAAAGCCTAAGGACATATTTGTCCATATGCAACAACGAGCGTGTCTCTCCCACACAATGAATGCTAGGATCCATTTTATTCAAACAAAAACAAAAAACAAAAACAAAGCAACGCTCCAAGCAAAGTACATAAGATGTGTTGAATAAAAATATAGTTTCGGGGAGGAACCTGATGATGTTGTCGATGAAGAAGGGGATGCCTTGGGCATCCCCAAGCTTAAACGCTTGAGTCTTCTTAGAATATGCAGGGGTGAACCACCGGGGCATCCCCAAGCTTAGAGCTTTCACTCTCCTTGATCATATTGCATCATTTCCCTCTCTTGATCCTTGAAAACTTCCTCCACACCAAACTCGAAACAACTCATTAGAGGGTTAGTGCATAATAAAAATTAACATGTTCAGAGGTGACATAATCATTCTTAACACTTGGACATTGCATAAAGCTACTGGACATTAATGGATCAAAGAAATTCATCCAACATAGCAAAAGAGGCAATGCGAAATAAAAGGCAGAATCTGTCAAAACAGAACAGTTCGTAAAGACGAATTTTAAAATGACACCAGACTTGCTCAAATGAAAATGCCCAAATTGAATGAAAGTTGCGTACATATCTGAGGATCACGCACGTAAATGGGCATATTTTTCTGAGCTACCTACAGAGAGGCAGGTCGAAATTCGTGACAGCAAAGAAATCTGTAACTGCGCAGTAATCCAAATCTAGTATGAACCTTACTATCAAAGACTTTACTTGGCACAACAAAACACAAAAATAAGATAAGGAGAGGTTGCTACAGTAGTAAACAACTTCCAAGACTCAAATATAAAACAAAAATACTGTAGTAAAAACATGGGTTGTCTCCCATAGCGCTTTTCTTTAACGCCTTTCAGCTGGGCGCAGAAAGTGTATATCAAGTATTGTCGAAAGATGATGCATCTTCAGCGGGGTTTGGAGTTTTCTCAACCATGCATAGTATATTGGATACATAAGTTTCAGCGGCTCCCTTTTCATTAGTCTTGGGCTTGCTACTCTCATCAAACAAATTTTCAGGAACAAGCCAAGCATAGTTATTTTCTAGCGCTTCATTCATCGCTAGGAGCTTACATGGTATTGGTGCTTTGATCTCCCCACCATCATTAATATTATTAGTGTACCTTACTCTCTCCATGTCCATCTTTTCAAGGATACTAACAAAATTGGTGCAAGAACCAAGCATCTTATATTTAATAAAGACCTTTCTAGCCTCTCTTGCTATACTACCAAATTCTCTAAGAAGGGTTTCTAAAACAAAATCTTTCTTTTCCCCTTCTTCCATATCACCGAGCGTAAGAAACATGTGTTGGATTATAGGATTGAGATTAACAAATTTAGTTTCCAACATGCGAACTAAAGCAGCAGCAATTTCATAAGTAGAAGCAAGTTCTACCAAGTGTCTATCTTCAAAATTTTCAACGGTACTAACATGATTGAAAAATTCTTCTATATTATTTTTCCCAACTATAGACCCACGTCCTACCGGTATGTCTTTTATGGTAAAATTAAAAGGAAACATGTTGAACTAAGTAAGTAAATATAACTAATTTTTTTGTGTTTTTGATATAGAGTGCAAAAAAGTAAAGCTAGCAACTAATTTTTTTGTGTTTTGATATAATGCAGCAAACAAGAAAGTAAATAAAATAAAGCAAGACAAAAACAAAGTAAAGAGATTGGATTGTGGAGACTCCCCTTGCAGCGTGTCTTGATCCCGGCAACGGCGCGAGAAAAGTAGCTTGATGGCGTGTAACTCGTTCGTTGGGAACCCAAGAGGAAGGTATGATGCGCACGGCAGCAAGTTTTCCCTCGAGAAAGAAACCAAGGTTTATCAAACCAGGAGGAGCCAAGAAGCACGTTGAAGGTTGATGGCGGCGGGATGTAGTGCGGCGCAACACCGGGTTCCGGCACCAACGTGGAACTGCACAACACAACCAAAGTACTTTGCCCCAACGAAGCAGTGAGGTTGTCGATCTCACCGGCTTCTTGAACAAAAGATTAACCGTATTGTGTGGAAGATGATTGTTTGCGACGAAAACAGTATTAAGTAGAGTGTATGCGATGTAAAAGAATAGGACGGGGTCCACAGTTCACTAGAGGTGTCTCTCCCATAAGATAAATAGCATGTTGGGTGAACAAATTACAGTCGGGCAATTGACAAATAGAGAGGGCATGACAATGCACATACATGATATGATGAGTATTGTGAGATTTAATTGGGCATTACGACAAAGTACATAGACCGCTATCCAGCATGCATCTATGCCTAAAAAGTCCACCTTCGGGTTATCATCCGAACCCCTTCCAGTATTAAGTTGCAAAACAACAGACAATTGCATTAAGTATGGTGCGTAATGTAATCAATAACTACATCCTCGGACATAACATCAATGTTTTATCCCTAGTGGCAACACCATATCCACAACCTTAGAACTTTCTGTCACTGTCCCAGATTTAATGGAGGCATGAACCCACTATCGAGCATAAATACTCCCTCTTGGAGTTAAGAGTAAAAACTTGGCCAGAGCTCTACTAATAACGGAGAGCATGCAAGATCATAAACAACACATAGGTAATAGATTGATAATCACCATAACATAGTATTCTCTATCCATCGGATCCCGACAAACACAACATATAGAATTACAGATAGATGATCTTGATCATGTTAGGCAGCTCACAAGATCCGACAATGAAGCACATAAGGAGAAGACAACCACCTAGCTACTGCTATGGACCCATAATCCAGGGGTGAACTACTCACTCATCACTCGGAGGCGATCATGGCGTGAAGAGTCCTCGGGAGATGATTCCCCTCTCGGCAGGTGGGAGGCGATCTCAGAATCCCCCGAGATGGGATTGGCGGCGGCGGCGTCTCGGTGGGCCGTATCGTGGCTCTCGATCTGGGGGTTGCGACGGAGGCTTTATGTAGGCGGAAGGCAAGCAGGGGGCCACAGGGGCCCCACACGCCAGGGCCGCGCGGCCTAGGGGTGGGCCGCGCCGCCCTATTGTGGCACCTCGTGGCCCCACTTCCTTTCCCCCTCGGTCTTACGAAGCCGTGCAAAATAGGACCTGGCGTTGATTTCGTCCAATTCCGGGAATATTTCCTTACTAGGATTTCTGAAACCAAAAACAGAAAACAGCAACTGGCTCTTCGGCATCTCGTTAATAGGTTAGTGCGGAAAATGCATAAATACGACATATAATGTGTATAAAACATGTAGATATCATCAATAATGTGGCATGGAACATAAGAAATTATCGATACGTCGGAGACGTATCAATCAACGATCGCCATTTTGTCTGCTCTATCTGTTCTGTGTCGCCTACTTTCGCCCAGTCGATAGTTTGTTGGCTATCGCGACCAAGGCAACGGTTCAACGGCGACCTTCATATTTTCTGGCGCACCTTCAGCCCAAGATCTTTGGATTAAAGCACTTGGCAAGAGCAAGGAAAGTTGGTTCCTCTTTCTTCGGGAAGAAGTAGGGAAGAGTCACGACAACCCTGCTTTAGCTTGATCAATGCCCTCGCGTGCTTCTGTCCCATGAAACTCAAGGAACGAAAGGGTGTCAAGAAGAGGATCATTGTCGGGATCTTCAAGTTCAAATTCTTGAGATGTTTTACCTGTCAAGATAAAAACTTATTGATCAACAAACGAGTGAAGGAAAGAAAGTCCAAAGGATGTGAAGTGGTTCAGATTTACTGACAAAGCGACGGGTTTGTGACCTTAGGCGTTTAATAATCGCTATTGTGCGGTTATATGCTCGCTCAGCGAAGTCTCGGCATCGTGAAGTTTCTTCTTAAGATCTTCGACACCAGCAGCATCGGTCTTAGCCTTGTCAGCCTCTGCTCTAGCTTGAATAGCATCTGATTCGGCCTTCTTCGAGCCTCTTCACTTTGCTCTAATTTTTGAGCAAGTGTATTGGCACGCTCGTTGACCTCCGCCTTTTCTGCCAAGAAAGTTAAATTTAGTTAAAAACATCGACAACAAAGGAGTAAGAAGGCAAGGGCAAAAAGAAGCGACAAGGCATCACCTTGATCTTTGGCATACTCACGATACCCAATGAATTGGGCACCGATGCGAATAAGCTCTTTGATCATAGGCTGTCAAAGAAGGACAGAAAGAAAATGTCGGTATGGGAAAAATATGATGGCAAAAGCAAACAGAGGAAATATAGAGTGACAAGAAAATTAAGAACTTACATCATCCAGAGAGGGTTAGAGGAGCTACTCAATTGGAGAGTAGGCTCAGGGATTGTTTCAACCCTTGCCCTTTTCGGTGAAGGGACAAGGGGGCTTGAAGGAGGAGTAGAAACGACGTTTGTTGAGGAGGCGAGTTTCTTCTCCTTAACTCCGAAACAACTAAAGTATGTGACGTACTCGTTAGAGCCACATCAAAACGGTACTTCTCCCTCATCATCACTGCGATTAAATGTTGGCAGCATAAAAAGCAAGATAGACAAAAATCTTCGAGTACAAAAATGATTAAAAAAAAAACAAGAGGTGACTTACGAACTGATGAGGGCCTCAAGGTATGGATCATAAGTTGCCTTCTGACGTGAAGGAACAGCTTCTTCGGCTTTGGAGGTGCCGGAATCTTCGACATCATTCCTTTTCCTTTTGTTCTTTGGAGAAACAGAGGAGGAGGAGATTGTGCTGATGGTGCCTTCGGAGGCAGCCTCCTTTTCATAAGATCCCGCAGATTTTCGAGAATCTGCGGGTTCATTCACAAAAGAGGGGCATCTTGGTTGTCGTCGGTGACAACGGCCCTTTCCTCGACTTCTCCACCTTCGGGAAGGGGAGGAAGCGAGACAAGATTTGGATGGTTCTATATAAAAACAGGGAAGATGTCAAAAAAGGAGTTACAAAAAGATAGCAAGGCAATAACAAATCAATCGACAAAGTTTACCTTGGGAAGCGCATTGGTGGCGCTGTACGGTTTTACACGACAAGAAGAAGGGACAGAATCTTTTTTGTGAGAGAGGAGATTTTCGGACAAGCTTTTCTAAGTCCTTGACCTCCAAATGTGACAACCGATCTGTCAACCTACCAAGAGTTATTTATTGGCTGCGAGCTAAGAAACTATTGTTCTTGACCTTGACAACTCTTTCCGCGAGTATTTGCAATTCATGGATGCGAGTCATCAAGGCCTAGTCCAAATTTTTCTTCTTCTAGCCTCTGCATCCCAAGAGCGGCAGCGAAGGATTTTCTCGGCACCATCGAAAGGAGGGATGTTGTCTTCAGCACATCCATGGTTCTCCTCCTGAATGTACAACCACTTCTTGCCACCCTTGAACTGAGTCGGGGAGTTTGACGTCGAAGTAATCGATTGTGGGCGAACAGAAATAACAACGCCGCCTATATTATAGGGAGAGCCATTGCGGCGACAAAAGAAAATGCGCTTCCATAGCGCCCAGTTAGGCTGGACGCCAAGGAAGGCCTCAGGGTGATGAAAATGGAGATATGGAGGATAGAGTTGGGCGTGAGGTGGTGAAGTTGAAGACCATAAAGCAATCCACGGAGGAAAGGATGAATGGGGGCGGAAAGACCGCGGATGAGATGGTCGACGAAACTTACCTGATACCCCATTGGAGGGGTTGGGTAGCTTTCTTCACTAGGGAAGCACAGCGCCTTAGGCTTCTTGTTAATCCCCAGTTTCTTCAAGAGATTGATGTCCGGGTGGAAATTTTGGACCTTTCCACTCCCGCTTCCCAGATCTACGGTAGCCATTGACGATTCAGGCGTGCTACGCTTGATCAACCGACGGTGGCATCAACAATGGCGTAGGAATGGAGAAGATGAGCTTAGGGAATTGTGGGGCGCAGGAGGAGGTTTTGCGAGAGAGTAGGAGAACGCGCGGCGAAGTGCTCGAGGAAGAAGAAGGAGATCTTATATAGAGGTGCGGTGAAGCGGCGGACCGTTGGATGGAAAAGGGGTGCGGCAGATGATAACCACATAGAAACAAGGGTAAAAGTATTTTAACAACTGGAGAAGTTACGCGTGCGCCAGGAAAAGCGGAGGTGTCCCCCACCTACACGACGTGTCAAGATAATGCATAATTTGGGCCCGCAAGGCAGCGGGAGAAAACTTCTCGCAATTTTCGGATTCGCAATCGTGGCTATCGTCGCAATAACGTCTGTCAGAGAGAGAAAAAGCGACTCAACAGCGGCATAAAAAGGCGACATGCAAAAATATTGGAGAGCCTTTGATCAAATACAAGTTTTGATCAAATGCTCGGGGGCTACTTTGAAAAATGAAAAGATCAAGAAAGACAAAATAGAAATGGCATGAGCCTATGATCAAATACAAATATTTGTTCATAGCCTCGGGGACTACTCCCATCGGGAGCGCTGTTCGCGCACCCGAGAAATTATAAAACTTCGGGAGAGAAAGAAAATATTGCGGCATAAGGCGTGGAGCCTACAACCAAGCACAAGTCCTTGGCTGGAGCCTCGGGGGCTACTCCCATCGGGAACGCTGTTCGCGTGCCCGATGAAATTATAAAAAAGAAAGATAGAAGAGCAAAGAGTATATTTCGAGTTATAAATAACTACATATACTCCCATCGGGAGAGCAATATAAGTCATCTTTGACTCAATAAAATGTGCCATTCCAACGCCGAATAAGCACTCGACAATATATTCTCAGAATGCCAAAGTTGCGATCAATTTCTGAATGCCGCAAAACTTTGCGAAGGTAAGACCCCAGATCCGTTCTGTGAGACTTACGAACAGATACGAAGAAAAATCCTAACGGACGCGTTAGGTACCCGATAAATATAACTGGGACTCGATGAATGGTAAGACCTTGGCTTTTGTCGAGTTTACACCGTATCCCGAGATCATGTCCAAGGACGTGATTTTGAAGTAGGTTTTTGCGGATTGCCACTAGAGCAGTTAACTAGTACCTGATCCGTCAGATGAACTAGCCCCAACTACCATTATCCCTGCACAATATAGAAATTTATGTGAAGAAATATAGAAAAGTTTTAAATTGTCGAGTAAAGATAAACAGTGGAGATTTTACACTCTGCGATTCAAGCAAAATCTCGGGGCTCTTGACATAGGCATCCCCAATGGGCTGCCGATGATAGTACCCGGTTTACTGAAGGCCCACTACCCGAAGAATAAGAAGACTCAGAAGCCCAAGATATTGTTAAGGAAAGCTAGAGTTGTAATAGGAAGCATTTTTGTAATCTTGCGGGAGGAGTTAGAAACCTTCCCGGACTCTGTAACTTGTACAATACGAATCCCTCGGCTCCGCCTCCTATATAAGGGGAGTCGAGGGACACAAAATCGAATCTACTGTCAACACAACCTTAGTTTTATATTCGTCGAGTAATTTTCGGCTGAAACCTTCGAGATCTACTTGCCCTCTACATCCAACTAAACCCTAGTCTACAATCCGTAGGCATTGACAAGTTAATACCTTGTCAGTTGCGGAAGTCTAAGTTAAAGCCTTGTGGTGCTGGTCCTTACAAAGTGCTTGCCAAGATCAATGATAATGCATACTCAATAGATCTTCCAGTTGATGAGTTTGGTGTCAGTAATTCTTTCAATGTTGCTGATTTGATACCATATGACGGAGAAGACCTTGGAGCGTCGGGGTTGACGCCTTTTGAAGGGGGGAGATGATGAGGATATCCCTACCTCACTACTACCTCCGTCATTGCAAGTTGAAGATGATCCTGTTGTGAAGCTCAAGTCCAATGAAGTTAGGATTGGACCAATGACACGAGCTCGTGCGAAGCTACTTAAACAACAGGTGAATTTGTTCCTAAATAATATTTTGATTGATGAGATCTTTATACTGCCTAAGTCCTACTCCCTCCGTTCCTTTCTATAGTGCCTATAGATTTTTGGCATTTGTTTCACAATATAAGGCTGTACCTTGGATTTTTTTCAATTGCCCCCTCCACCGGTCAACTCCCACACGACATGCATGAAAAAAATCCATACAAAATAGGAAACAATTAATTGAGATTCCTAATGCATGGCCCCAAGGATTGCTTAGATTTAGGAAGCAATGTTTTTCTTTCCTTAATTAAATCTTGTTGCACATATATGGAGAGTCAACCAGACAGATTTGTGAAATTTGTTATAGTAAGTTAGGAAGTTATCAATTTCCCTAATTTTAGTCTGATCTCAAATCGTTCAGCCAGGGAATCTTGTGTAAAAAATACTCTTGCGCTAATTTTCGTGCCAAAAATCTATAGGCACTATAGAAAGGAACGGAGGGAGTATTATTTATGTATGATCAGGTATGAGGAGGGAGCAAGCATCGCACGAGGAGGAGAGGAGCAGCTGGATCAGAAGATGAACATGAAGCTGGACATGAAGCTGGACGTGAAGACATCTCATGGACGCGCGAGGGGGGAGCGGGAGGCATGCGCGAGAGGAGGAGATGTTCCAGCCGGCGCCAGGACTGGTCAACAGCGCACCGCCGGGCCGCCCGGTCCTAGGGCGGTCCGACCGACCCCACGCGGATCCATCCGGTTTCAACCGGATTTTATGCTTGTGCCAACCGGGCACTATCCGAAGCCAGGAGGTCCTTGTTGTCGCCGGTGCAGACCGTCCAGACCGGACCGGCGGTCCAGGCCGGTCAACCGGATTCCAGACCGGCCGTGTCAAGTCTGTCTCGACCAGATCTGTTCGGGTTGGTTATTTTCACTTTTCGACCTGAGGTTATCCTGGACGCCTATATAAGTCCATAGGACGCCCCCAAAGTTGCTTTAGACCACGTTTAAGACAAACCCTAGTTCTTAGTTGTTTGCTCTGCAAAACTATTGAATCTCTACACCATATTGCTTGATATTGTGTAGATCTGAAAGTCTTGTGTGATCTGTTGTTCCATTGGGAATTAGAAGGTTGCAACTTACCGCTTCGTGGTCGGCGGCTACGTGCAAGTGTGTGGAGTTGCGAATATCTTGCAGGGTTGAGAGCTGTTGCATTGGCGACAGGAACCAATCGAGAGATCTCGTTGCGTCATACAAGTTATCATCCACTACATCGTCGTGTTCCTCCGCTGCTATCACCCCGTGACCATCATCACCACCGTTGCTTACTGAGAAGATCGGGCCACCCCTTATTAGCGAGTATTTGTACCACTATTCTTCACCCAGCTGCGAAATATGCCACCCAAAGCTCTCCATGAAATCCGGTTTGAAAGATCTATAGGAAACATCAACTTGGGGTTATAAGCAAACAGATTTCAACATGAATCAATATACATAACATAATTAATTGAACATATAACACAACAACAAAATTATCTAGATAGTGTTTGGTTACCGGTGGACAAGTGATGAGGTAGTCAGAGAAAAGAAGCATGTTGATTCCCTCCATGGAGTATGTGGTTCGACTAGCGATTGGTGTCCCTGTTGTGTGAGGGATCCAATTAGGTGTTTTCTTGGTGTGGCGGTGGTGGTCATGGCTAATATTACCTTACCTCTTTATATGCGTTCTTTTCCTATCTACCTTTGACAGTTAATGGCGGCCATTCTGCAAGGACTATTGTCTAAACTCCAGCACCTGGCCTGGGCTTAAGGGCATCTCTAGCGGCTTGATGCATTTCGGTCACTAAAAGTGACCATCTGTGTCCGTTTAGATCGGGCCGCAGACGTGAAATCGGCTGACAACGAGCGGGAGGCAGTTTGTGGCCAGGGGTGCCCACATCGATCCAAAATAATTTACATAGTGCAAAAAATAAAAACATGAAATATAAAAAGCCATGGCCTGATAAACCTAGTCTACACCTCGTGGTCGCTTTGCACCTGGGTCAGGTCGATGAGGTCCAGGATCACCAATGTCCAGCCGGGAACCGGCAGAGAAAATGCCGGTGGTGGAGGTGGAGGTGGAGCTTCTGATGCTTCCCATGGGTCCCATGAGGGCGGAGGTGGCGGCACCGAGGCCTGCAATTCTAGATTGAAGGCGTCTTCCCCCGACAGTCATGTCGGCATGTGCTCGATGGTGTACCGAGGCATCAGCGGTGGCGGCTGCGGCAGCTCCGAAATGAGGATGCCTAGCCTCGTCGCCTCCTCCTCGGTCTTTTATTTCAGAAGCTTGATTTGTCTACGCCCCACATTTCCTGGGGCAGGGGAGGCGGCAGTGGCCAATGAGAACGTGGAGGCCGGCCGAAGTTGTAGTCTCGGTCGCCGAGGAAACCCATCACCCGCCACTTTTCGGTTTCATGTTGGAGGTAGTCATCCCACATGGGAGAGTTGATGGCGTACGCGGGGTCAACGCGGAGGTCTGGCGGAAGAACGACCCGCCTCCACGAGATCTCCTTGTGTCACTCCGGGATGGACAGTGGCACCGGCGGGATGGGAACCCGTGCGGTGCTGAGGCGCCACCCGCCCAGCAGGTGCCCATCATTCCACCCGTCGTAGGGCACATTCCATCAGTCAAATTTTCAATACTTTTAGGAGTAGCAACTGCAAAGATGCCCAACAGTCGGTCGCGTCTCTCCCTTGCTCTTGACTGATGGCGCCCATTTTCTTGATTGGCGTGGAGGTGGACGGTTAACCACGTACCGGCCGTATGGAATCTCGGTATTGCTAAACCAATTCACATGGCAATAACATTACAAGAGTTGGGGTATGGATGTACCGAAGAGGTAGTGAGCAAACGATAATATAGTAGGTAATAAATCAGTTATAAAACAAGTATGGAAATTATTAAACCAGCAGTATCATGTCAAACCAAATATATAACGGAATATCCCCTGTCCGACACTCGAGATAATTCAGGACGAACTCACGGTAAGAGTTAAGCAATTGCCGTGAAGGCAATAAAAAACCACAATAATCTAGAAAAAAGTTCTGATAATGGACAAATCTAGCAGAAGATAGATATAAAAGTACAAGATCTACAAAAAAAAAAGGACAAGCACTTCAAAGCTAAATAGAGTTATTTATATTTAATGGACGAGTATTTATTTCAAAAACACTCGGCCATCGCAGACAATCAAGAAAATGGCTAGCATAATAAATGTTCAAGGGGCATGGGTCCTTATTATGCGCCACAGAGAAAATTGCATTTTCTATTGATCACATATTACAGGCAATATTTCTTGGAAAACCTCTTTGGGAAGACCATCATGACCTTGATCATTGGTATGCTCCATAGAGAAAAGAACATTTCATATTTCTCCCAAAGCACTTTATTCAATCAAAAAATCTTTAACCACCCAATAGGAATAGGCTCGAGGGAGAGAAACATGCAAAAAATAAGTATACAAACAAATATCACTTCATAATAAACTGACAAAAAAGATTAATATGAAGATTTGAAACTGACTCTACAGGAAAATCATAAGGGCTTGGGGAGAGGAGTTGAACTCGTATTCAAATATTGTTAAGTTCAAGGTACACATATAATCAGGAAACACGCTTAATTCGAGAATTACTTAGCACGGGCATGCATAACTACAAAAGATTATTACTCTACAACACATGCTTCCTTAAAAATGAATGAGTCTACTCGAGGTTACCAACTAACGAGGACTGGATAAGCTAACTAAATCCAATGCTTGTGCACCTAGTGAAAAGTTGATGTTCTCTCCCACGAGAAGGAAGTTAAACATGTGACTAGAAGAGCAAGCGAGTATTATTTGTGGTGACCAGGTCCAAGAGGGCAAAGATGGTGGGGTTGGAGGATGAAAGCAACATAGAAGAACAACCAAGTTGCACTAGATACTAGGAGGGTGGGGATATAGGTAGGAGAAAGCAAAGGGAAGATATAAATGAGGGTTAAAGTTGTTAAAAGATATGAGACACATTCATTTGAAACATTGAGAGTGGCTCTAGTGCATAGTTCATGATGTCCATGCAGACGAAGTATCAGGTCGAACACCAATTAAGTGCAATTTGCAGTTTCGATAGTGAAAAAATTAACAAATGGGAAACACATATTTTGTGGCAAGAAATCATCCAACATAAAGATTTGCCAGTTTTCGAAGTGCTCAAATTCTTTTTTATATGATTTTAAATAAAAAAATTATGTGGTTATCTACAAATTATAGTATTCTGGTGAAACATATGTTCAACTATTTTGAAAATTTTGACCAAACATAGAAGAAATATTGAAGTAATTCAATATGCAAACGTCAAGAAGGTGTTCTTTTCTGTGTGGAGGTTTAACAAAACTTGAGTGTATTTGACACTCAATGAGTAAAAACACATGAGTGATTTTAGATCACGAATAATACGTACACAATCAGATGTCATGTGATTTAAAGTGTTACGAGCATATACCAGAGTACGTGATTCATGTGATGATCATTGGACAACAGTAAGAATATCCTTGAGTGCTTTGAAAGAGCCGAGGATATATATATATAGTTTTGTATGTGGTAATGACAAACAAATCGATGTAAAGTGTTGTACCGATATTAGTTTGATCACATATAAAAATAAATTTAAATCTCAATTAGGCTAAGTGTTCATTAAAAGGTAGCACAATATAATGGGCTAGAAGAAGTATATGCTACATTTAGATGAGTTCTAACTATTGTGACGAACTCTACAAATGAAGGCAGGGTATATCATTGTTTTTACAATGACCGAGGGTGTTTGAGTCAATGAGTTCTTTTAGAACTTGTTGTAGTCCGATAGTGTCAGAACTATGAAGCTATATTATGTGTGACAATATTCATAACATATTTCAGACCACATAATTAAGGTTTCACAAGAAGACCAAACATATACAATGCCGACTCATTTGAAAAATGAGTGATGTGTGGAGACACAAATGAATTACAAAATACATAAGTTTATAAGCGTGTCAGATCTGTTGAATGAAACCTCTCCCATGAGTAAAACATGATAAGTACAAGAAGGCCACACTGTTAGATCTTTACAAATGTAAACTATATTATTGACTCAAGTGCAAGTGAGATATTATTGGAGATATGCCCGAGAGACAATAATAAAGTGGTTATTATTATATCTTAGTGTTCATGATAAATGTTTACATCCCATGCTACAATTTTATTAATTGGAAATATTAATACATGTGTGTTTTGTAAACAAACCGGAGTCCCTAGTAAGCCTCTCGTTTAAACTAGCTTGTTAATTAATTGATGATCAAGGTTCCTTGATCATGAACATTGGATGTTTTTAATAACAAGATCATGTCATTAGAAGAATGATATGATCGACTGATGGCGTGTAACTCACACGTTCGTTGGGAACCCCAAGAGGAAGGTATGATGCGCACAGCAGCAAGTTTTCCCTCAGAAAGAAACCAAGGTTTATCGAACCAGGAGCCAAGAAGCACGTTGAAGGTTGATGGCGGCGGGATGTAGTGCGGCGCAACAGGGATTCCGGCGCCAACGTGGAACCTACAACACAACCAAAGTACTTTGCCCCAACGAAAACAGTTGGTCAAAATCCCTGTAACAAAGGATTAACCGTATTGTGTGGAAGATGATTGTTTGCAGAAAACGGTAGAACAAGTATTGCAGTAGATTGTATTTCAGTATAGAGAATTGGACCGGGGTCCACAGTTCACTAGAGGTGTCTCTCCCATAAGATAAACAGCATGTTGGGTGAACAAATTACAGTTGGGCAATTGACAAATAAAGAGGGCATGACCATGCACATACATATTATGATGAGTATAGTGAGATTTAATTGGGCATTACGACAAAGTACATAGACCGCCATCCAGCATCTATGCCTAAAAAGTTCACCTTCAGGTTATCATCCGAACCCCTCCGGTATTAAGTTGCAAAGCAACAGACAATTGCATTAAGTATGGTGCGTAATATAATCAACAACTACATCCTTAGACATAGCATCAATGTTTTATCCCTAGTGGCAGCACAACACAACCTTAGAACTTTGCTCACTGTCCCAGGTGTCAATGAGGCATGAACCCACTATCGAGCATAAATACTCCCTCTTGGAGTTACAAGCATCTACTTGGCCAGAGCATCTACTAGTAACGGAGAGCATGCAAGATCATAAACAACACATAGACATAACTTTGATAATCAACATAACAAGTATTCTCTATTCATCGGATCCCAACAAACGCAACATATAGAATTACAGATAGATGATCTTGATCATGTTAGGCAGCTCACAAGATCCGACAATGAAGCACAATGGGGAGAAGACAACCATCTAGCTACTGCTATGGACCCATAGTCCAGGGGTAGACTACTCACACATCACTCCGGAGGCGACCATGGCGGCGTAGAGTCCTCGGGAGATGAATCCCCTCTCCGGCAGGGTGCCGGAGGCGATCTGGATCCCCGAGATGGGATCGGCGGCGGCGGCGTCTCGGTAAGGTTTTCCGTATCGTGGCTCTCGGACTGGGGTTTCGCAACGGAGGCTTTAAGTAGGCGGAAGGGCAGGTCAAGAGGCGGCACGAGGGCCCACACCACAGGGCCGCGCGCCAAGGGGCGCGCGCCCTAGGGTGTGGCCACCTCGTGGCCCCCTTCTCCTCTTCGGACTTCTGGAAGCTTCGTGGCAAAATAGGACCTGGGCGTTGATTTCGTCCAATTCCGAGAATATTACTACTGGATTTCAAAAACAACAACAGCCTTAGCGGCATCTTGTTAATAGGTTAGTTGGAAAATGCATGAATATAAAGTGTGCATAAACATGTAGATAACATCAATAATGTGGCATGGAACATAAGAAATTATCGATACGTCGGAGACGTATCATCGACACACACCCATAGCAAACATAGCAATAAGATCAAGTCATTAAAGTTCACTTTGTTGTAGCTCTCAAATGCATAGTAACTTAATACTTCGACCATGAAATCATGTTAATCACCAACAACGGAGGAATACTTTGACGATATCAAACGCTACTTTTGTAACTGGGTGTTTATAAAGGTGGCATTGGGTATTCTGAAAGTATGAGTTGAAGCGCATGGATCAAGAGTGCCATTTGTCCATCAAAATGACGGAGATATATACTCTTGGCCCTCTCGGTAAGATGGCATCCAATTGGCTTGCAAGCATGTGAATAGTTCACAAGGGATGGCGTATCACGGAACGATTAAAGATTACTTATCAGTAACGAGTTTGAAATAGGTATGGCGATACCGATGATTGAATCTCGGATAAGTAAAGTATCGCGCGACAAAAGGAATTGGTATTCTATGTTTATGGTTCTTTCGATCACAAAGTCATCTTTGAATATGTAAGAGCCATAATGGATCTCCAGGTCGCGCTATTGGTTATTGGTCGGAGAGGTGTCTCGGTCATGTCTGCATAGTTCGCGAACCGTAGGGTGACACACTTAAGGTTCGATGTTGTTTAAGTAGATATGGAATATGATATGGAGACCGAATATTGTTTGGGGTCTCGGATTAGATATATGACATCATGAGGAGGTTCGGAATGTTCCAGAGAATAAAATTCATACAAGGGAAATTGATTTTAGGGTTCCGAAAAAGTTCGCGATTTTTCTGGTATCGTACCGGGAATCTTCTAGAAGGTTCCGGGGTTCCCATGGTGGGGCCCACCTATCTCGGAGGGACCACATGGGCTAAATGGGTGGTGCACCATGCCCACATGGGCTAGGATTGCAGCTCACCATGGCCCATGTGCCCGCCCTAAAGGGATAAGGCCAAATCCCTAAAATTAATGGGGAGAAACTTGGGAGGCAAGTCTCCCCCTTGGCCACCGACCCTAGATGAGTTGGGGGGCCACCTTGGCCGACCCCAGATCCTATATAAAGTGAGGAGAGGGCAGGGGTCGACCACAACCTTCCCCTGAAACCCTAGCCTCCCCCTCTCGCCCTCCTCCCTCTATCCTGCGCAGGCTTAGCGAAGCCCTGCAGGATTTCTCCTCCACCACCACCACGACATCATGCTGCTAGGATTTTGAGGGGATCTACTACATCTGCTGCCCCGCTAGAATGGGGAGAGGGCGTCATCATCGACACCATACGTGTGATCGAGTACGTAAGTGCTGCCCGATCACATCACTGGAAAGGACTGCAACACGAACCGGAGTTCATCAAGTGTACATCTACATCAACCACGAGATCTGATCTTGTTAATACTTTGGATGTAAGAGTGTTAGTTTCTCATCTATCTCGTTACATAGATCTCATAGATTGGATCTTGGCTTTTCCATAGATTGAATCTTGGTTTTATTCGTTCTTGCGGTAGAATTTTTTGTTTTCTATGCTATGAACCCCAACACCAGGGCATGCGATGCCTCTCTTGATGGTGCATTTTGATAAGTTGTGTTTGTGTGAACCCCCTATTTGTTAGATGCAATAGTTATGTGTGTCATCTACCTGTTAGTATGATGTTAACTGTCTAAGTGCATGCAATGCGTATGTGTGGTACGTAAATGGTATATGGTGTTTCTTATGTGGTGGTAGCATCAATAAAATTAAACTGGTAACCAGACCAAAGATTCAACTTTGGTGTTTGCATCATGAAAACAATGCATTTAAACAAACAGGCCGAAATTGCATCAAAACTCAAAGAGAGCATCCAAACGAATTGTAAAAATGTGCCCAAACTTTGTTTCCACACGGAGCCAAAACTAAAATAACGAGAAAAACCCAGGTTAGAAACCAAACACGCCCTAAGTAGTGGAAAGTAGAGTGTATGTAGACGTCTTCACTGACTCATGGTTCCAAGGTCCCGTGATAAAAGAAGCGTACATACACTAGAGATGATGCATGCTTGCATGCATTGCGTCTGTGACGATCCCTTGGAGCTATCGTCCATGTGGCGTAAATGCGTTGACACTAGTTAACAAAGTGGTTAACCGGGCGCCACTCTGCAGCCATCTACATCATCATTGTGATGAGTAAAGGCCACTGATGACCCATCTTTCAAGTAAGCTTGTGCGACGCCCGCCATGCGCAAATAGCAACATGAACGGGACATTATTGTCCTTGTGACGGTGTCCATGTCAAATGAAATATATGCTAGTATTTCGGGCTGAGATTATGATCAAGTGCAACAATGGAACAATTTGGCATGTAAGCAGTACACTACCGTCCACGAACAATGGCATCCGACTCGCAGGTGCGACTTTGAATTATCCTCCAAACAACTTACCCCTTGACCACGTAGCCAAAAAAAATTGTATGGTCTTCCCTAGTACATGTTTAGATACTTCGTACTTCTACTCCGAAAATATACTTTCCACATTTGTGTGCCCCTTGCCACTTTTGTGTTTTTTGTGTACTTCCCATAATTTTTTGCTTATCGCCTTGTGCGTACTTGCTAAATTAGGGTGTAGATTACACATATGTGTACTTCCCATATTTGGTTTTGTGTAGTTCTCATATTGTGTGTATACTCCTATGTGTAATATGTATATGTCTAATGGCGATGTGTATATGCTAAACATGTGTGTGTGTGTCTCTATATATATAATATGTGTGTGTGTCTATATTTTGTTTTTGTACTCCCAATATAATTGTTACACGGTGTGACCGTGAAAAAAATAGTTTTACAAACAACTAAGAAAAACTAGAAGCTGGAGGAGAAAATGTAAGAAACATAAAACTGGCTTGCGAAGATGGATCGCATAGAATAACTTCGCACCATGGGTAGAGCTCCAACAACATGTGTAGGCCGGTCTCCATTTATTCCTTTTGAAAGAGCACACTTCCAATCAATCCCATATCAATGATCCTATTGATCTCGATAAATATGTCTCTTTAGGTGAAGGTAGCTCCTGTACCAATGATCTTGGTAAGTACCAAAGTTGCTATCCTTGGTCACAGATAATTATAATAACATGCGCTTGCTATAAATACCAAATTTCCTATCACCATGGTTGTGCACATATGTCGTCGGCTATATAAATTTACTGCAAGGGATGAAATTATTATCTATGTTCGGAGAAAAATTAGTTGTTATGTCCACCGTAGAAAGCACAGGTCGAAATTCTGGTCGCAACACACCATTGCCGCTTACCGATTGTGGTTGTTGAGTGGTGCCCGGCATAACAATAGTACCAACCGTCAATATAAAAACAACAACATGGATCACATAGGAGTATACACAAACAATAACCCAAAAATAAAACATTGTATCTATCCTTTTTTCTCTTGAGTTAAGACAACATGGCCATATATCTTATCTCTCAATTAAACCATCAAGTCATACATTTGGCATTAAAAAATTTAGAAGATATTTATCTAGCTAAATCTCTCACGTGAACCCACCCACTGGAATCATGTACCACTTCCCCGCTTGAGCGAGTATCTGTCCCACCATTCTTCCTCCAGCAGAGAAATATACCACCCAAAGGTCTCCAAGAAATCCGATTCGAAAGAGCTATTGGAAACATCAACTTGGGGTTATAAGCAAACCGATTTCAACATAAATCAACATAAAAGCATAATGAATTGAATAGATCACACAACAACAAAACTATCTAGATACTTTTTGGTTACTGGTGGACAAATGATGGGCTAGTTGGAGAAAGGAAGCATGTCGATTCCCTCCATGGAGTAAGCGGTTCAACTAGCCATCGGTGTCCCTGTCGAGGAAGGGATCAAGTTAGGTGTTTTTCTTGGTGTGGAGGTGGTGGTCATTGCTAATAGTACCTTACCTTTTTATATGCGTTATTTGCCTACCTATCTTTGGACAATTAATGGCGGCCTATCTGCAAGGATTATTGTCTAAACTCCAGCACCTTGCCTGGGTTTAAGGGCACCTCCAGCGGCTTGATACATTCCGGTCACTAAAAGTGACCGTCTGTGTCCGTTTACATCGGGACGGGAGCGCGAAATCGGCTGACAACGAGCGCATGCCTTTGCAGCTGGGGGTGCCCACAGCGGCCCAACACATTTATTTACCCCCCCAAACAATCATTCATAAAACAATTTACATAGTGCAAAAAGTAAAAAAAAACATGAAAATATAAAAAGCCATGGCCTGCTAACCCTAGCCTACACCTCGTCGTTGCTTGGCACCTGCGTTAGGTCGATGAGGTCCGGGATCACCCATGGCCAGTCGGGGAACTGGCAGAGAAAATGTCGATGGTGGATGTGGAGCTTCCGATGCTGCTGATGGGTCCCATGAGGGCGGAGGTGGCGGAGGAGGCGGCACCGAAGCCTGCAATGCCAAATTGAAGGTGTCTTCCTCCGACAGTCCTGTCGGCATGTGCTCGACGGTATACCGAGGCATCGGCGGTGGCCGCTGCGGGAGCTTTGATATGAGGATGCCTAGCCTCGTCGCCTCATCCTCAGTCATTTATTCCGACAGCTCGATTTTTCATCGCCCCACATTTCCTAGGGCACGGGAGGCAGCGGAGGTGGCGATATAGGCGGTAGCAGCCAATGAGACCGTGGAGGCCGGCTGAAGTTATAGTCCCAGTCGTCGAGGCAGCCCATCACCCGTGTTTTCGTGCCGGAGGTAGTCATCCCACATGGGGGAGTTGATGGCGTAGGCGTCTTACGCTTGTGACTCATGTCAGGGTGCCCCATTCCCCTTTCCTCCCCCAACTCTCTTCGATGGATTAGCTCTTGGAACCCTAATCCCTTCTAACCCTGAATCCCCAATTAAATACATGATTTGAAAAAAACATCTTTGTGGTTTAGTTTATAAAGGATTTATGGTAGAGCATGGCATTTGCAGAAGATACAATTCTTTGTTTTTTTTTAAATACTCACTAAAGAAATGAAACTTACCCAAAAATTTATTTCTTCAGGTTTTGCAGCTAGCGGTACCGATGATATAAGTGTTGCTCACAGAAGGCAATATGTGCTCAAAACTTGCAAGTAGTTATGGTGTCTTAATGTATGGCATGCATAGTTACTTTTGTATGTAGAATTGCGTCATACAGTTCAATCGTTCCGTTGTGCCACCCTCATGTAGAAAATTTGGAGTTGGGATCTTGCATAAATGAAGAAAATAAAAAAAGTATTTACTTAAAGAGACGCATGATGTTACCGTGGTACCTTGCTACGATCAACTTTGTTGACTAGCGAAAGTTTCCATCACTTGTGCACAATGTTGGGTGAGAAGTGTGGTATCCATGTTATTCTGGAAGAAAATTTTCTATGTTCTTTGGTAGTACGTCGGATTCAAGAAGTGAGGTTGTTACGTAGTACTTACAAGCATCATTTAAATACTATTAGTAGACAATTTTCTAATGTTAAGCCATCCGATCTCTAATTGTGGAGTTCATAAAGCTTCCTCGTGCATAATTATTTATTGCTATGCTCATATGTCATATTTAAGCATGTACAAAGTAGAAGCTTCATACTCATCTATAAGTTCAATTTCCCACTTGACGATCCAAACATTTTTTGGTTGCATCACTAGAAATGACTGACTCCCGGAAGTACGTGGGCATGGCTAAATTGTAATTCCAACAATTTTTATTATGTACTTTTCAAGAATTTCAAAGACTTCCGGTTAGAATTGGCTTTCACGTTTCTTTGCCTCTTCCGTTTAAAACACTCTTGTTTCGTTCCTTTTTCATAAAATACAATCTGCATTTTCATTTTTACTCTATGTTTGCTTTTTTATGTGGTAATGGACGAAAAAATCCGTTATTTTTTAAAACCCTATTATGCATTTATTGTCTACACAAATCATGGAAAATATATGAATGAATATTCAACTATCTTGAAAATAGATTCTATAATATAGTATGTATTTTGATACTATCAAATATACATAATTATTTGGCAACATTGGAGAATTATAAGCTTTTGCAATTTGAAAGTACCAAATCGACAATGATTTTGGTGTAGAAGATAAAATTAGGGAGAAAGGTAAATAATTCAATGTGTGTGCTAGATAAAAACTTAATTGATCCATTACTACCTTTAGTGGTTTTGAAGATGCCCGATTGTTTGGCAACACAACATATGGAGAAAAATCACAATCACCAACTCACCATTAGTGTGTACACTTTCTTAATTTTGTCTGTTTTTATATACTTCCATATTCTTTGACGTGATTGTGTAGTTTCCACAATATTATGTAGTTTAAATATTATTATGTACGTCCCATATTAGCTTTTGTGTAGTTAACATATAGTGTGTGCACTCTTATATGTGTAGTGTTTATAATGATGATGTACTAATGATGTAAATATTTATCCATAGATGTACTTCGAATATTACTGTGACATATTGAGACCAGAAAATTGTAAAAAGGAAGTTTACATAAAACCAAGAAATAGGGGAACGGAGACGAAAGTGTAAGAAACACAAATCTGACTTTAAAAACTAGGTCCCATAGAAAGGATTTAGCCATGGGCAGTGCATAACCACATGTGTCAAGGGTCATGCATGTCTCCTTTTTGAAATAGCACCCTTCGCTAAGCACTCCCAACTTTTTAATTCATCTCAAAATTTTACTTAATAAATCAAAAAAAGGTGGGTTAACCTACCAAATCCCGTGTGATATATCATGCTAGCCCAAGTTGAATTTGTGCGAAAGACACTCTTCTAGAACATGTACAACCATGTGCCTCGAGGTTGTGCCGATTCTACATAGGTTCATGTAGGTTTGAATACTAACTTGGAGGAAAGGAGATACCTTGAGGGGTGTAAGAGAGTCTTGGATACGAGCCGAACGCTTCAAGAGAAACAAAGGACGTGTTTTGTAGCCTGCATCCAAATCACGGCCCTACTAGCCAGTGCTAGGGTGGGTATTGCTAAGCAAAAACAGGCACTGGGCCATGCATGTTGTGCATCTCGTTTGGTAGCCTGTGAAGCAGCAGCCCTTTTGGTTGCCTCCATGCAAGCACTTCGGACATGGGTGATGCAAAGTTGTGTGTTTGGTTGCATCCATCTCATGTTTTTGCTAACCACTTTTCCCAAGTTGTGACCTTAGCACTACAATCACACATAGCACATAAGAAGTAGATAGTCCACAAGCCGTTCAAAACTCTAGCTACTACGAATTAGGAGTAGCACACAAGAAGTTCATCATCACAACCCTAGCTACTATGAATTAAGAAGTAGCACAAAATCAGTTCAACATCACAATCCTAGCTACTAGGAATTAAGAAGCAGAGCAGTTCAACATGTTGTTACACTCCAGTCGATTGTAGTCTGGGTAGAGGGGTTCTTGTTCTTGTATTCTTCTTCTCACATGGTGGCGTGACCTATGTCTTCCCACATTGCATGTTCCCAGTCCATCCTCATGTTCTTCCAAGCTTGGTGGTCAGTTGCCTCAACACCATGCCCAATGTCAATGCTATCATGCTCAACAATATCCTCCTCTGGTACAAGGTCATCTAGGCCAAAAACCAATATCCAGTTGTGGATAATGCAACATGCATGTAATCACTAGCTTTACCTGGGCGTGGTACGTGTGGAACGGCTTATGATCAAGGATCTTGAATAGGTTCTTCAAAGCACCAAATGCTCTCTCAATTGTGACCTTATGGCTAGAGTGTTGTTGATTGAACATATCATTGGCATTCTTGGGCATGTTGCTAGTAGTGAACTCGTTGAGATGGTACCTTTTTTACCTTAAGGATGGAAGAATTCCAGGGCGACAATCATAACCTGCATTGCCAAGCTAGAACTTGCATGTATGGATATTGATCCTATCAGTCCTAGACATGTTGTCACCAATGATGGTTAAATCATGTGCAGATCCTTCCCAACTAGCAAGCACGTATGTGAACTTTATGTCGAAGTCAACAACATCAAGCACATTCTTGCTTGTGAAGTGCTTCCTACTCGTGTAAGTTGCAGCCTCTTCTCGGAAATTCTGCAGTGATGTGAGTACCGTCAAGAGTACCAATACAATCATGCAAAATGAAACAAAATGAAGTCATGCTTCTGGACCATACTGAGACATGTCAAGCCATGAGTAAAAGCTATACAAGTATTCACGTAGAAATAAGGCATCCACCTAAATGTTTTCACTATCTTGGGAGGTGTCTGGCCTGATGGGGCTTTGATCATATCTTCTCTGAGCTCCCCAATTGCATACAACACTAGGGAGAAACAACATGATATTGTCCCCATGGATCTTCTGAACGTGTTGTGGATGAATTTAAACCTCTCGATATGACATACCATATGAAGAAACATACCGACATGCTCTTCGACGGAGGTGTGAATGCTATCCTACAACAATCTATTGTCCCTTAGCATTTTAACCAGTGCAAAGAATGGGTGTCTTTTCATCTAGAGCATTTGGAGGGACTCTACATCATTGTAGATGTAGTTGAGGTTAGCTACCCTCTCCTGATCTCGGGCCAACATAGGCACGTACAGGAGCACAAGATAAGCAACACCTAACAGTTGTCTAGTGCATCATCATGATTCAGGCCTAAATGACAACTACTAGTGCGGCTACATGATGGATGAGTCTCATGCTATCGACCTAATAAAACATATCTACCATCAGTACCCTCTAACTCAAGACGGCATGAAGAGTGCACAGGGAAGGGGTAGGGAGGAGACTCGTTTACCGCTGGCATAGCTGACGAGAGAGTAGAAGTTGGGGCGATGGAGTTGGGGTGATGTGCATGTTAGCCGGCTGCTGCGCCCAAGGCCGGTGCCGGAGTTGGAGAAATCATCGCGGAGTGCAGATCCATGTCTGAGCCACCTGCTATCGCCGAAGTCTGGTGTCGGAGTAGGACAAATCACCGGGGAATGCAGATCCGCGTCTCAGCAGCCTACTGCTGCCACTTGTGTTGAATGAGGGAAAATAGGAATTTTCATGAGGGTTTGATGCAGAGAGGTAAACCAGAGGGGAATGTGAGGGTACGCATGGCGGGAAACATGGTGGGGAATGTCGCGTTTCCCATCTTCCCGGTCACAGATGTTGTGCGCTTCCATGGGGTCCATGTGCATCTAAGTCGCCTGCTATCACCGAAGTCCGGTGTCGGAGTTGGAAAAATTGCCAGGGAGCACAGATCCGCGTCTCAGCGGCCTACCGCCACCATAGGGGTCGAATGAGGTAAAATGGGATTTTATTTGAGGGTTTGAAGCAGAGAGGTAAACCAAAGGGGGAGGTGAGGGTACGTATGGCGGGAAACATGGTGGGGAATGTTGCGTTTCCCATCTTCACAGTCACAGATGTCGTGCGCTTGCATTTGCCTGATTTTGCATTGCCCTGGCATGGCTCAACAAAAAGGTTTATTCGGTCGTTGTCACTTGGCTTGCCTCAACGGTGCTTTGCGCTTCGTGCTCTGCGAGACGAATGCCTCATGTGACCAACAAAACACATCGACTTCGTATCGATGCAACCTGTTTTGAGGTCATGCAGGCTACCAAACGCGTCCAAACATACGAGGTCCTTGCAAAAGAGAGAAAGGGACGAAATAGATATAGAAAGAAAGAGAGAGAGGTGAGCCTTGTGCACCATTTGGCTCCAGTAGAAAAAGAGAGTTCCATGTATACAAAAATGAGACATCCTTACATGACTATGTCGATGGTGGTATTAGTCGAACCAAGCGTGAACTTGGCCCATGAATCATGTCCATACATGGGCCCGACTCCCATGTACAGGAGAGAAACCTCACGTGAATGTTTCCCCTAATGGCATTATTAGAACCCATATGGCGAGTCGTCCGCACCCCATCACCTCAAGCATGGGAGATGGGTGAAGTCCAGCTAGATAGAAACATGACAGTGTCCCACAACCGTGTCAGTGGCCCGTTTTTGTTGAACGGAACCGGTACACTATCCACGTGTGCGCATGGACCCCATAAGCAAACCAACATGTGAAATTTATAGCTAGAGAGAAACATGGAAGATGCTACGTCACAGTGTAGCGGCGTTGGTCGAACACCGCCCAGCGAATTACCACGTGTTCACGTGGGCCCACATGCAAGGGAGAGGGACGGATTGTAGCTCAGCGGAAATGGGAAAACTCGACGTAGCCACGTGAACAGACCTGGTCCAGTGTCTATGTGTGCACGTGGACCCGATGGTCAAATCCGCGTGTGATAGTTCCAGCTAGAGAGAAACATGGAAACTGCTATGTCATGGCGGCGTTGGTCGAACGCAGCAAGTATGCACGTGTGCCTATGGTCACACCTGCAAGGGTCGTCGCTACGACATGGCATAGCGGCGCCTGTCGAACGAAGCCCCGTGAATCATGTGTGCACGCGGGGCCCATATGCAATGGAGAGGTATGGATTCTAACTCAACAGATCGTTTGTCCAAGTGAACGTGATTAGTAAGGTGATCCATCTTTCGATGTATGGAAAGAAGCATCTCTTTCCTAATACATGTATGTCGTTACAGGTGTCAATCGGTTGCTCAATCCGCCTTTTTTTATTGGGTTCATCTACATACTCTCGAGGGCCAATATTATTCAGACTTTAGGAGCTCAAAATTGAGCTTTTACTAGATGTACAGTATCAGCCACACGTGAATGGACCCGGTCCAGTGTCTACGTGTGCAGGTGGATACCACAGGCAAATCCACGTATGATAGTTCTGCTGGAGAGAAACGTGGAAGCCGTTGCATAATGCCGACATTGGTCGAATGTAGCATGTATTACCTAGTTGTGTTTGCACTATAACTCGACCTACTTGCAAATTCAGAGGAAGAGACCTCTGCATTAGGGCAAATATCCCTGCCCTTTCAGCCCTCCCAGCAAATGAGGACGACGAAAAGTCAAGGACGGGAGGTAGCCACAAACTCCCTGACGAAGGCATAGGAGACTCCTCCACATATCCTCCTATAGATCTCTTTCTCACTCTCTCTCTCAATGGCTGACTCCACCTAGGCCAGCGCGAGGGTGTCCCATTCCCCTTTCCTCTCCCAACTCTCTCGATGGATTAGCTCTTGGAACCATAATCCTTTCTAACCCAGAATTCCAAATTAAATACATGATTTAAAAAATATTTCTGGTTTAGTTCACAAAGTATTTATGGTAGATTATTTCATGTGCAGAAGATGCAATTATTTGTTTTTTTATAAATACCCACTAAAGAAATGAAACTTACCCAAAGAAAATATTTCTTCAGGTTGTGCAGCTAGCGGTACTGGTGATAGAAGTGTTGCTCACAGAGGCAATATGTGCTCAAAACCTGCAATTAGTTATGTTGTCTTAATGTATGGCATGCATAGTTACTTTTGTATGTAGAATCGCGTCTTACAGTTCAATCATTCCATTGTGCCAGCCTCGTGTAGACAATTTAGAGTTGGGATCTTGCATAAATGAGGAAAATAAAAGAAGTATCTACTTAAAGAGACGCGTGATGTTACCGTGCTACCTTGCTACGATCAACTTTGTTGACTAATGAAAGTTTCCGTTACTTGTGCACAATGTTGGGTGAGAAGTGTGGTCTTCATGTTATTGTGGAAGAAAATTTCCTATGTTCTTTGGTAGTAGGTCAGGTAGCACTTACAAGCGTCCTATAAAAACTATTAGTAGACATTTCTCTAATGTTAAGCAATCGGTCTCTAATTGAGGAGTTCATAAAGCTTCCTCGTGCATAATTATTGATTGATATGCACATATGTCACATTTAGGCTTGTACAACAAAGTAGAAGCTTCATACTCCTATATAAGTTCTCCCCACTTGATGATCCAAATATTTTTTGGGGTGCATCACTAGAAATTACCGACTCACAAAAGTATGTGGGAATGGCTAAATTATAATTTCAGAAATTTTTATTATTTACTTTTCCGGATTTCCAAGACTTCCCGCCAAAATTGGCTTTCACTTTTCCTTTGCCTCTTTCGTTTAAAATATTCTTGTTCCGTTCCTTTTTCATAAAATACAATCTGCATTTTCATTTTTACTCTATGTTTGCGTTTTATGCGGTAATGGACGAAAAAATCAATTATTTTTAAAAACCTACTATCCATTTATTGTCTACACAAATCATATTGAACATATAAATGAATATTCAACTCTCCTAAAAATAGATTCTTTAATATAGTATGTGTTTTGCTACTATCAAATATACATAATTATTTGGCAACATGGAAAAATTATAAGGTTTTGCCATTTGAAAGTACCAAATCGACAATCATTTTGGTGTAGAAGATAAAATTAGGGAGGAAGCAAAACAATTTAATGCATGCACTAGATAAAAAATTAATTGATCAATTGCTACCTTTAGCGGTTTTGAAGATGCCCGATTGTTTGGCAACACAACATACAGAGAAAAATCACAGTCACCATTATTAGTGTGTACACTTTATTAATTTTGTATGTTTTTCTGTACTTTCATATTCCTTGAAGTGATTGTGTAGTTTCTACATTATTGTGTAGTCTAAATACTATTGTGTACGTCCCATATTAGCTTTTGTGTTGTTAACAAATAGTGTGTGCACTCTTATATGTTTTGTGTTTATAATGTTTACGTACTAACCATGTAAATAGTTGTTCACACTTGTACTTTGAATATTACTGTGACACTTTGAGATCAGAAAAGTTTAAAAGAAAGTTCATATAAAACCAAGAAATAGGGGAAACCGGATGCGAAAATGTAAGAAACACAAATCTTACTTTAAAAACTAGATCTCATAGCCATGGGCAGTGCCATGACCACATGTGTCGAGGGTCATGCATGTCTCCCTTTCGAAATAGCACGCTTCCACTAATCATTCCCAACTTTTTAATTCATATAAAAAAATACATAATAAACAAAAAAGGTGGGTTAACCTACGAAACCATGTGTGGTGTCTCCTACTAGCCCATGTAGAATTTGTTTGAATGAGACTCTTATAGAACATGTACAACCATGTGCCTCAAGGATGTGCCGATTCTACGTAGGTTCATGTAGGTTTGAATACTAACTTGGAGGAAAGGAGATACCTTGCAGGGTGTAAGAGAGACTTGTGTAAGAGTCGGACGCTTCAAGAGAAATAAAGGACGTGTTTTGTAGCCTGCATCCAAATCGCGACCCAACTAGCTAGTGCTAGGGTGGGCAGTGCTAAGTGCTAAGCAAAAACAGGCACTAGGTCATGCATGTTGTGCATTTTGTTTGGTAGCCTATGAAGCAATAACACTTTTGGTAGCCTCCATGCAAGCACTTCGCTGCTTACTCCCAAGTTGTGACCTTGGCACTACAATCACACGTAACACATAAGAAGTAGATAGTCCGCAGTTCAAAACTCTAGCTACTATGAATTAAGGAGTAGCACATAAGCAATTCATCATCACAACCCTAGCTACTATGAATTAAGAAGTAGCACAGGCATCCTAGCTACTAGAAATCAAGCAACAACTGTTCAACATATTGGTAAACTCCAGTCGATCATAGTCCGGGGAGGGGTTCTTATTCTCTTGTTCTTCTTCTCAGATGGTGGCGTGACCTATGTCTTCCCACATTGGATGTGCCCACTCCATCCTTTTGTTCTTCCAAGCTTGGTGATCAGTTTTCTCAACACCATGCCCAACGTCAATGCTAGCAGGCTCAACAGTATCCTCCTCTGGTACAAGGTCCTCTAGCCAAACACCAATATCCAGTTGTGGAGAATTCAACATGCAATCACTAGCTTTACCTGGGCATGGTACGTGTGGAACGGCTTATGATCAAGGATCTTGAATCTGTTCTTCAAAGCACTAAATGCTCTCTCAATGGTGACATTAAGGCTAGTGTATCAGAGATTGAACATATCCTTGGCATTCTTCGGCATGTTGTTAGTAGTGAACTCGTTGAGATTATACCTTGTTGACCTTAAGGGTAGAAGAATCCTAGGGCGACAATCATAACCTGCATTTCCAAGGTACAACTTGCATGTAGGGATATTGATTCTATCAGTTCTAGACATGTTGTCAGCAACGATGGTTGAATCATGTGTTGATCCATCCCAACTAGAAAGCACGTATCTGAACTTTATGTCGAAGTCAACAGCAGCAAGCACATTCTCGCTTGTGAAGTGCTTCCTACCCTTGTAAGTTGCAGCCTCTTCTCGGAAATTCTGGCAGTGATGTGAGTACCGTCAAGATTACCAATACAATCATGCAAAATGAAACAAAATAAAGTCATGTTTCTGGACCATTTTGAAACATGTCAAGCCATGATAAAAAAACTATTCAAATGTTCACCTTGAAATATGGCATCCACCTAAAGCTTTTCACTATCTTGGGAGGTGTCTGGATAATGGGGGTTTGATTATCTCTTCTTTGAGCTACCTAATTTCATACAACACTCCGAAGAAATAATGTGATATTGTCTCCATGGATCTTCTGAATGTCTTGTGGATGACTCTAAACCTCTAGCTATGACATACCATATGAAGTAACATAGTGACATGATCCTCCAGAGGTGTGGATTCTATCCTCCAACAATCCATTATTGCCCCTTAGCATTGAACTAGTGCAAAGAATGGCAATATTTTCATCCATGGCATTTGGAGGGACTCTGCATTGTTGCAGATGCCTATCCTCTCCTGATCTAGGGCCAACATAGGCACGTACAGGAGCCGAGGATAAGCAGCGCCTAACAGCTGTTGTGTGCATCATCATGATTCAGGCCTGGATGACAACTACTAGTGCGGCTACCTGATGGATGAGTGTCATGCTATTGACCTAATAAATAGTATCTACCATGAGTAGTCTCTAACTTGAGACGGCATGCAGAGTGCACATGGAAGGGGCAGGGAGGAGGCTCGTTTACCTCTGGCATAGCTAACGAGGGAGAAGAAGTCAGGGTGAGGGAGTTAGGGTGATGTGCACGTCAGCCGGTTGCTGGCGCCCAAGACCGGTGCCGGAGTTGGAAAAATCATCGGGGAGTGCAGATCCGCGTCTGAGCCGCCTGCTATCGCCAAAGTCCCGTGTCGGAGTTGGACAAATCACCGAAGAGCGCAGATCCGCGTCTCAGCAGCCCACTTGTGCCGAATGAGGGAAAACAGGACTTTTCGTGAGGGTTTGAAGCAGAGAGGTAAACTAGAGGGGAAGGTGAAGGTACGCATGGTGGGAAACATGGTGGGGAATGTCGCGTTTCCCATCTTCCCGGTCACAGATGCCGCATGCTTCCATGCGCCCGCTTTTGCATTGCCCCGGCATGGCTCAACAAAAAAGACGGATGATTCGGTCGTTGTTGCTTGGCTTGCCTGAGCGGTGCTTTCGCTTCATGCTATGCGAGACGAATGCGTCATGCGACCAACCAAACACATCGACTTTGTATCGATGCAACCTGTTTTGAGGTCATGTAGCCTACCGAGCGCGTCCAAACATGTTGGGTCCTTGCAAAAGAGAGAATGGGACGAAATAGATATAGAAAGAGAAAGAGAGAGAGGTGAGCCTTGTGCACCATTAGGTTCCAGTAGAAAAAGAGAGTTCCATGTATACAAAAATGAGGCAGCCTTACATGACCATGTCAATGGTGGCATTAGTTGAACTTAGCGTGAACTTGTCCCATGAATCATGTCCGTATATGGGCCCGACTCCCATGTATACGTGAATGTTTCCCCTGGTGGCATTATTAGAACTCATATGATAAGTCGTGAGCACCCCAACACCACAAACACGGGAGATGGGTGATGTCTAGCCAGATAGAAACATGACAGCCTCCACGACCGTGTCAGTGCCCAGTTTTGGTTGAATGGAACCGGTACACTATCCATGTTTCCGCACATGAAATTTCTAGCTAGATAGAAACATGGAAGATATTACTGTCACTGCGTAGCGTCGTAGGTCGAACACAGCCCAACGAATTACCCCATGTGCACGTGGGCCCACATGCAAGCGAGTGGGACGTATTCTTGCTCAGCAGAAAGGGGAAAACATGACGTAGCCACGTGAACAGACTTGGTTCAGTGTCTACGTGTGCACGTGGAGCCCACGGGAAAAGACGTAGATGATAGTTCCAGCTAGAGAGAAACATGAAAACCGCTACGTCATGGTGACGTTGGTCCAATATTATTCCGACTTCAAGAGCTCCAAATTAAACTTTTACTAGATGTATAGGACCCACAGGGTAGCCACACGTGAAAGGACCGGTCCAGTGTCTACGTGTGCATGTGGACCCCATAGCCAAAGCCACATAAATAGTTCCAGCTGAGGGAAATGTGGATGTTGTTGGGTCATGACGGCATTGGTCAAACGTAGCATGTATGCACATGTTCTCATAGGCCCACATGCAAGGGCTGCACTACGTCATGGAGTAGTGGCGCTGGTGTAACGTAGCCCCATAAATACCGTGTGCATGTGGTCCCACATGCTAGGGAGAGGGATGGATTCAAGCTCAGCGAAAGTGTAAAGCTCGAAGTAGCCACGTAAACGGACCTGGTCCAGTGTTTATGTGTGCATGTGGACCCGTGGGCAAAGCCACGCAAGCTAGTTCCTTGAAGCTTCAAATCATTTCATATGTCTTTACCTGTAAAGACCCTTCTTACTTCGACTCCTAAAATATACTTCCCACATTGTATGTGACCTTTCCATTTTGTGTGTGTTATCGCATACTTCCCATATTTTCTTTTGTGTATTTCTTATATAGTATGTATATACTCGCAAGAAAGGCTGATTTCACGCCTCTAGTTTTTAAGATAATATTGCTAATTAGGCCTCCCCTCAGCTTCTTTCCCCTTCTGATAGAATATTTTATATGGATCATTGGTCATTGGAAGGCTCCGCCGCCGAAGACGAAGCCGGAGGGGTGCACCCAGGTGGAGTGGGAGGCATACTGCGTCCGATGCAATTTCACGATGGCGGCGCGGCGAGTTCGGTGCCTTGCGGCAACAGTGAGTCCGGTGCCTTGAGGCAGTGGCGGAGCACGGCAGGCTCAACCCGAACGCCATGTTCTCCCCGAAGTACGACGACCGCCGTCATCAAGGCCGAGTTTGACGAGCACAAGTACCTCGAAAAGGACTACATGACGATGGTGATGAAGAGGAGTCAGAAGGCAATATCGACGCGTTGGGCCATCATACATGTGCAGGAAAACATGTTCCATGCCTACCATCACGAGCTCGAGAACAGAGCGGATAGCGGCAACCCCCGTTGACCACGTATGTGCGGGGCAGTCCCTTCTCTTGTTTCTTTTATATGTGGCTATACATGATAGTTTCTTCACTTCATTTGATTAGTTGAACCAAGCTCTACGACATGTACCAGGTGCATTCAGAAGGCAATAGAGGATTCACCTTGCTACACTTCTATTGCAACCTGAAAACCTACGAAAAGTGGATGTTGACGCGTATCATCTCGTTGGCGAAGGGCAAAGATGGCCTCATTGATCTATATGCGCCGCTCGTAGCATCGGCAGGATGCCCAATAGGCAACAAGGTGGCCAAGGCCGCTGCGTTTGAAACAATAGCGGCCGACAAGATCTAGTCGTCAATCAACAAGTGCCTTGATGATGTCTTGTCGAACCTGCTCATCCGCGACAGGAAGGCTGATAAGAGGTGGATGACGCTAACGCTACTCATACAGCAAAAAGAGTAAAGCTCAAAGTAGCAACGATAAATGGACCTAGTCCAGTGTTTGTGTGTGCCCGTGGACCCCATGGGCAAAGCCGCGCGAGCTAGTTCCTTTAAGCTTCGAATCATTTCATGTGTCTTTACTTGTAAATATGCTTCTTAATTCTACTCGTAAAATATACTTCCCACATTGGTGTGTGACCTTTCCATTTTGTGTGTGTTTTTGCGTACTTCCCATATTTTATTTTTTGTATTTTTTATATAGTATCTATATACTCGTAAGAAAGGCTAATTTCACGCCTCTAGTTTTCAGGATAATCTCGCTAATCGAAGGCCTCCCCTTAGCTTCTTTCCCTAAACACCATGTCTAATATAATATTTATATGGATCGTTGGTCTTTGTAAGGCGCCGCTGCCGAAGACGAAGCCGGAGGGGAGCACCCAAGAGGAGTGGGAGGCGGACTGCGTTCGACGCAATTTCGCAAACGGCGGAACAGCGAGATCGGCGCCTTGCAGCAGAGGCAAAGCATGACGGGTTCAACCCAAACGCCATGTTCTCCTTCAAGTACGACGGCTGCCGTCATCAAGGCCGAGTTTGAGCGCAAGTACCTCGACAAGGATTACGATGGTGTTGAAGAGGAGCTAGAAGGCAATGTCGACGCGTTGGGCCATCAAACAGGCACAGATGAAAATGTTCCATGCCTACCATCACGAGCTCGAGAACAGAGCCGATAGCGGCACTACCCCCGTCGACAACGTATATGTGCGCGGCAACCCCTTCTCTTCTTTATTTTATATGTGTATATACATGACAGTTTATTCACTTTCTCTGATTAGTTAAACCAAGTTCTACGTCTGTACAAGGCGCATTCAGAAGGAAATAGAAGATTCACCTTGATGCATTGCTATAGCAAGCTGAAACCTGCGACAAGTGAAGGTTGACACATATCTCGTTGGCGAAGGACAAAGATGACCTCATTGATCTAGATGCACTGTTTGTAGCATCGGTAGGGTGCCCAATCGGAAACAAGGCGGCCAAGGCTGCCACACTTGAAACAGCAGCGACCGACAAGATCCAGTCATCGAAAAACAAGTGCCATTCCGATGTCTCGTCAAAACTGCTCATCCGTGATAAGAAAGCCGATGAGAGGTGGGCGACACTTCTCAAGAGGCAAGAAGAAAGGATGCATCTCGAGAAGGAGCGCGTCGCTGATACGTCATAAATGTATCTATAAGTTGTGATGCTCCATGCTTGTTTTACACCAATTGCTATATGTTTTGTTTAAACTTCGTCGCACTTTTATGCATTTTCCGGAACTAACCTATTGATAAGATGCCACAGTGTCAGTTCCCTGTTTTCTGCTATTTTGTATTTTAGAAAAGTTGTACAGGAAATATTCTAGAAATTGGACGAAACAAAAGTCGAAGTCAATATTTTACCGTAACGAAGAAAGAGTCCAGAGGAGGGGTCGAAGAGGTGCAGCAGGACGCCCAAACCATCCCTAGGCGTGGCCTGGACCTGGCCCGCGCCTAGGGTAGGTCTGGGGCCACCAGGCCTCCACCGACCTCGCCCTTCCGCCTATATAAAGCTCCCGACGCAAAAACCCTAAATATACTAGCCTCAGCCCACGAAAAGTTCCGTAGATCCACCGCCATCGCAGACAAGATTCGAGGGAGAGAAGTCTCTATTCCGGCACCCTGTCGGGACGGGGAATTGCTCCCAGAGCCATCTCCATCGACTCCACCGCCATCTCCATTGCCGTTGCTGACTCTCATGATGAGGAGGGGGTAGTTCTCCCTCGGGGCTGAGGGCTCCACCGGTAGCTATGTGGTTTATCTCTCTCCCATGGTATGATCTTTATGTGACCATGAGCTTTGTAATCTAGATGTCGTTATGCTATTCAAGTGGATTGTACTTATGTGATCTCCGGAGACTCCTTGTCCCACGTGTGTAAAGGTGACGGTGTGTGCACCGTGTGGGTCTCTTAGGCTATATTTCACAGAATACTTGTTCACTGAATTATGATTTGAGTTCGATGTCTCTATGAAATTGTGGTGTGTTAGTACCTCCTATGAATGCTCAAAGTGATGGAGCGGGGTGTTCATTAGTACTTGGGAATACATCTTTAAGGTTTGCTTTTGCAGCCCTACGCGGTGAATTAGTTTTTGTTATCCAACCGGAGAGTAGTTCAGAGTAGCATAGTGAAATGCTTATATTTATATTCCTTTATGATATCATTGTTGAGAGTGTCCATTAGTGAATGTATGATCCCTAGGCCTTGTTTCCAAACATCGAATCACCGTTTATTTATTGTTTTATTGCGTATTTACTTGCTGCCATATTTATTTCAGATTGTTATTACCACTCATATTCATCCATATCACTTGTATTTCACTATTTCTTCGCCGAACTAGTGCACCTATACACCTGACAAGTGTATTGGGTGTGTTGGGGACACAAGAGACTTCTTGTATTGTAATTGCAGGGTTGCTTGAGAGGGATAACTTTGACCTCTACCTCCCTGAGTTTGATAAACCTTGGGTGATCCACTTAAGGGAAACTTGCTGCTATTCAACAAATCTCTGCGCTTGGAGGCCCAACACTGTCTACAAGAATAGAAGTGTGTGTAGAGATGATATCAAGCTCTTTTCTGGCGCCGTTGCCGAGGAGGTAAGGTAAAAGGTACTCACATCCTCTGGCTACTAAGTTTTTTTAGTTGCTGGTGAGTGCTCGAAGTTATTTTCTTTAGACTCTGCAATTATATTTTTTTTCTTGTTTTTATTTTCACTAATTAGGCTTAATGGAAAACAACAAAAAAATTAGAGAGCTTTATAGTCTTTATCTTGAGTTAGTACATGAGGTGTTTGAAGAGAAAATTAAAAACCTATGGAACTTTACTTGCATGCTAGTAGCATGTTATTAGTATGAATTCTTTGAACACCATTATTGCTAATGCTATGGAAAATTCTAAGCTTGGGGAAGCTAGTTTTTATGAAAATGATCTTTTTAGTTCCCCAGAGGAGGAAATTTGCTATGATGATACCATGCCTCCAATATATGATGATTACAGTGATGATTATGTTATTTTCAGTCCACCTACTATTGAGGAGAAAATTAACTATGATTACAATATGCCTCCTATATTTGATAATTATGGTGATGAGAATAATAATGATAGCTATTTTGTTGAATTTGCTCCCACTACAATTAATAAGAATAACTATGCTTATGTTGGGAGTGATAATTATTTTATGCATGTGGTTCATGATAAGAATGTTTTATGTGATAGTTATATTGTTGAGTTTATTCATGATGCTACTGCAAGTTATTACGAGAGAGGAAAATATGGTTGTAGAGATTTTCATGTTACTAAAACACCTCTCTATATGCTGAAAATTTTGAAGTTGCACTTGTTTTGTTTTCCTATGTTTGTTACTATGTGCTTCTTTGATTTATTTTCTTACAAGATTCCTATGCCTAGGAAGTGGGTTAGACTTAAATGTGTTTTATATTTGCTTCTTGGTGCTCTCTTTTGCTTCAATTCATATTTCTTATGTGAGCATCTTCTCAAATTACTAAGCCTAGCTAAAAGGCATTAAAGAAAAACGCTTATGGGAGACAACCCATTGTTTTATTTCTGTAATGTTTCTTTTGTTGAGTCTTGGAAGTTATTACCTCTGTAATAACCTCTCCTAATCATTTTTATTTTGTTTTTGTGCCAAGAATAGCCTCTAATAGGAAGAAAGTAAGATTTGGGAAGTTGTTGTCCTGAAAACCATAACAATTCGTAAAAATAGCCAGAGAGGAATTTTAAGCTGCCATGTTTTATGCATATGCCCCAGGTTATTATCTAACTTTTGTTAGTTGACCACTTTTCGAGATGAGTAACAGAGGATTTTCGGAAAAATTGATCTTTACCTGTTGTTCTGTTTTGACAGATTTCTGCGCTATTTGCATTTGCCTCTTAAATCTCTTTCTTTTTGAGTTCTTTTGATCAAAGAGATTTTTGAAGAGTTGCCACAGTAGCTAATGCTTTAATAGATGTTTGATATATATTAGTACTGAACTCAAGTGGATTTGTTTATTTTGATTGTACTAATGCTGCTAATAAAGAATTATGTGAAGTTTTGTATGAAGGAAGTTTTCAAGTGTAGTGACGTGGGCATTACCCTTCGGGTAACTAATGTTGCTCTACCCTACACGGTCCAACTGGAGGCCCATGAAGGTACCCGATGGCAAGATGGGCCACTAGGGCGGTGCGGTGGAAGACTACTTGGAGTACAAGACATGGAAGAGGCCGAACAAGGAAAGATTGGAAATAGATCTACTGTAAACCTACTCGTACTCGATTAGACCTCTCGGGACCTGGCCACCTATATAAAGGCCAGGAGAGGGGCTATCGAGGGACACAATCAATCTTAGCAAGATTAGCCAGCAGGAGCTTAGAACTAGGTTACCCTAGCAGCTAGCATCTCGGCGAGATCACAGCCGAACTATTCGGCACCCCATTGTAACCTGTTTTCATCATAATCAAGAACAGACAGGCAGGACGTAAGGGTTTTACCTCATCGAGGGCCCCGAACCTGGGTAAATCGCTCTCCCGCTTGTACGTGTACCGATGTCTCGTGTCAGCTTGCAGGATTCCATCAACCCTAAGCCCCTATCGGAGGGCATTGCCGAGGAGCACCCTCGACAATTGGCGCCGTCTGTGGGAACCCTGTCGGCACAAGGCAGGGCATCGGCAGATCCGATCATGGCCGGCCGCGGCAACTTCATCAGCAACTTCGTCGACACCATCGTCACCAATCCTGGGAAGCCCGATTCGATTCGGCTCCTACGAGTTTACTCCATACAGCGATTCCTCCCGCTCGAACTTTCAGATCTACAAGGGAACATGGAGATGACCTTCGGCAGCGTCCACTACAACGTCAACGCAGAGGGGATCCTTCGATTGCTGGAATCCCCCACTTCCGGATCGATGAGTTCAAGCGCGCCATCGTCACTCGATCTGTCGGCTGGCCTGACAGGATCGACGTGCTCGCCCGTGCCCTCGACTCCCCGCTCGGTGTCCTCCATGTCGGTAGGGTCGGATGATTCCTCATCTTAGTAACTAACTTCGTACTACTGCCTGAACTGCGACACCAGGCACGGGCTGGGATCAAGCGACACGCCGTTCATCTGCAACGCCCAGTATTCATCGGGAGAGGACAGTATCGACAGCACCATCCAGGCAACCACCCGAAGAACGGCACACCATCAGGTTTATGTTGCCAATAACACGGGAAACACAAGGCGCAGAGGAGACGAGGACCATACCCCCCGTTCCAGAGAAGGGCGAGTTTTGAAAACAGCGCCAGAACCGCGATAGCGATTACACCATCGCGGATGAGGAGTGGGCAGCAGCAAGGGCAGCAGTACTCAACAACACGCCGCTCCCCGCGGGAACCGGTTGGAACCCTCAATGCTTATCGCTCCATACTAGAGAAAAGACCTGTCAAAAGAGCAAGCCACCCTCGAGAGACGCCTATCTGCGGCGGATCGATCCAGCGAATGGCGAAGGGGCTCGCAAGGGAGTGCCTCCCGAAACACTCGGAACAGTGGCAACGGTCAAGACTATCTAGGCTTTAAAGATGACGCCAGATCTGACCAAATCCTTTATGACTATGGATACCGCCGGCATGCCACGGCCAAAAACCGTTGCAGCAGCAACGGCCAATCTCGCCGCATACCTCATCAACCAGCGCCTCGAAGGATCCATGGCTCAAGCTCATCGAGGTGCCCTGAAGAGTCTCGCAATATTGGGGAACAATCTAGTCCCGCCAAAGGAAAAAACCACCATCCAAGGCAGTGGGTCGAAACATCATGCGAGAGATGCTCGGGACGAAATCACCCAAAGCAGGATCGACAAAGCAAGGCGACGACGCGCCACTAGGAAGGACGACGACAGCGATTCTTCGGATGAAGACCAGGAGTACGACGGCGAGCTCAGGGGAGCCGACTGTCTAAGTTACAAGATCCGCGAAACGATGCCGCCCAAAAAGTTTAAGCCTACCCCTACCGATGCTTGCAAGTACGATGGGCAGCAAGAACCAAGATCTTGGATAGACGACTACCTGCAGTGTGATCCTGCACAAAGGAAACCAGATAGCAGCAATGCAATGCTTACAGCTTTACTTGAAGGATTCAGCACGGGCCTGGCTAAGGGGCTGCCGAAAGGTTCTGTTAAATCATGGGACGACCTAGTAGATGCCTTCGTTGGCAACTTCCAAGCAACATACAAGAGGCCCGTCGGGATCGAAGAGCTGCGGAATTGCCGGCAGAAGCGAAGGAGTCGATGCGTTCATACATCGGGAGATTCACAAAGCTCCTGAACGCTGCCGAAGACGTGTCTGTCGACAGAGCAATCGACGCTTTCAGCGACGGCATTCAGCGGGAAAGCTACATAGAAGAACTTGGGCGCAAAAAGCCAAAAACCATAACCAAATTAATGGAAATCGCCAACAGTTGGGTTGATGGTGAGGACAACGTACGAAGGCCACGGCAGCGTAGTGATGACGAAGACGACGACCAGGTGAAGCACGACTCGGGTGGCCGAAGGGATCGTCACAAGAGAAGGAAGAACCGCAACTACGATGATAACAATCTGGTAGCCGCAGGATATTCCGATCGACGGGACGATCGAGACGATAGGCACGACGGTAACGGAACAACTCGGGAACCGTGGTAACTATAAACCACGACGCAGAGGACTCCGAGTTACCCTACGCTGAGCAGATCAACGCCCCTGTTACTGCACTCGTATGTCGATTCCAAGGACGGCAAAACGAAGTCAAGTCACTGCTCAGGGGGTCGGCAGTTCCTTGACATGCACAAACTCATCCAGCGTCAACAGCTACCACCACCACCCCCACCTCCACCGCAGCATCAAGTCCAGCAGGCTCAACCCCATCAACCCAACGAGGCGTTCCCACCACCACGTGGGCAGATGAGCATGATCCATAGGACAGGTGTTTCGAAAAGAGAGATGAAGAAGTTCACCCGAGAGATCAACTTGGCAGAAAGCATCATGGCGAACATCCCCGTGTACGTTGAATGGTCTTCTCAGAGCATTACATTCAGTCGAGCAGATCACCCGGTGACCATACCAAAACCAGGACACGCTGCCTTGGTAGTCGAAGCACAAATTGGGGGGTTCAAGATGAGCAAAGTCTTCATGGACGGCGGAAGCGGGCTAAACCTGATATTCGTCGACACAATCAGAAGTATGGGGATCACCATGAGGATGCTAGAAGAAACAGACACCTGCTTCCATGGGATCCTTCCAACCGCACCGGGCTACTCTCTTGGCAAAGTCTACTGAACGTCATCTTCGGCGAGCCGACAATTTCAGGAAGGAAAAGATCGACTTTGAAGTAGTGAACTGAGTCACGGTATCACGCTATACTCGGGAGACCAGCGTATGCCAAGTTCATGGCTGTGCCGCATTATGCATACCTCAAGCTGAAAATGCCTGGGAACAACGGGACAAACATCACAGTCCATGGAAGTTTTCACGCTCGGACAATTGTGATCGCGACTTTCAGAGGATTGTTGCAAAGTTCGGGTCACAGCAAGAAATCGTCGACCCTCCGCCCAAGCTGTCATTACAAGAAATCAAGGAAGAAAAAGATAGCAGGGAAACTAAGAAGAAGCCAGCCGCTCTCGCCCTTAAAGCCGGCGGCGAAGCGGCAGAAGCCGGCAGCAGAAGTCTCGGCAGCAAAAGGTCCGGCAGTTGATGGAACAGAAGGCTTAGGAGATAGCAAGACAATGGCAACCACCGCTCAAACCCCTGATGAAACCAGCAACGCTGCAGCAATCACTAACGCGGTGAAGAAGCCAGAAGAAGAGAAGAACCCCTTCCTTGCCTAAGCAGTTTACTAGCCTTTATTTTCTTTTCCTTTATTATAAACAGGGCCTTCCCTTTTTCGCCCTCTAGCATCGTGCTTACCTTATTAATAAGAACTTAAGCTTCGATTCTTTGTTAAGCATTGCAGTAACTACAAACTTCTAAGCCCCATCACTATGTAAACATAGTACAGGGCAGAAGATCGCGCTTCAAAACAAAGCCTCTACGAGTGCTAAAAGATGTTCACCTTTCCCTCTGCTATAGATGCCTCTACGAGTGCCGTAAACAGCAAGAGTTTGGAAATACATATGCACAACAACCCACGTTCGATATTTTACTTATGGAAATATCAAGGAACAACGGGCTCATCGGCAGAACCACTACACCCGAAATATTCGGGAGTGCTTGTCGAAATTTAAAACGGTTGAAAGCAAAGTTGCGCATACAACGGTTTAGCAAAACCTGCAACACGAGCTGATCACTCAAATGATTTGCTAACCAACCAATATACATACATCTAAACGAGCAACTAAGATTCGCTCAAAACTTGCCAACGGCAATAACATGGTAAAAGTACATATGCATGTATCTACCGAATGAGAAGGCATCATTACATAATCCAAACACTTGGATAAAGTAGCCAAATTATCTATTTACAAACAGACACTAAATCCCTGAAAATCACCCTTGCGGAGTTCCTCTTTCTTCAGGCACCCTTGAGTCCTCCTCGAGTCTATCGACAATTATGTTGGCGGGCAACAATACTTTCGGATACAGCGCCTCCAAGTCTCCAGTAGCGTTGGCAATCAACAAACCTGCCGAAGGATAACGGGCAAGTACAAGGGCAAGCGTAAATCTGGCCCCTGCAAAAACTTGCGCACGTACCAAGTCTCGGATCTTCTTGGCATTACCAAATTCAGACATCAAAGCAAGGAGAGTCGGGGGAACTGCGTTCAGAGGGAACATTGTCTTCCAAACCACCCTCATAGCCTTGTAGCACTTGTCAAAAAAGTGGTGGACTTGCTGAACCCGATCCTGAAATTGCGCGACAGCCGAAGCCTTCGAGTGCTCCCACCAGAAAATCTCTTCGGCTGAGGATAGCTGGGTCAATGCATTCACACGCTCGTGAATCCTTTGTTCTCTTCGCACGGTTCAGAGCTATGACTGGCACAGTAAACAAAGGATTAGACAAGATGCTATCGATCAAAGGGCGCAGAGATCAAAGGACTCACAGTTCAAGCTCTCGGTAGCCTTATGTAGCTCAGTAAGAGCATACCGCTCTACATCGGCTGCAATCTCGCTCTTCTTGTTGACAATCGCAGCCAAGGCGTAAATGCTGCGCAGGTCCTTCTCCATCTGGGTGATCCGATCCTTCATCCGCTGGACCCGATCACCTTCGGGAAGAACGCCCGAAGAGTCATCAACAAACGAGGGCACCAGGAAAACCTGCAGGCAACAACGTTAAAAGGATGATGGTTATGGACAAATCAAGCATCCAACGTAACTCCCATCGGGAGAAGTACAAGAAATTCCTATCAGGAGAAGTACAAATGAAGATATTATGACAAAATTGTGTTGGCAACATTGCCAGCACAGTGTTCATTACAAACTTAAGTTCTCGCAACAGAATAATGTTTCATACTAGCCCAAGGATAAAATTGTTACAACAGTCAAGGAGCCTGAGTCTGAGTCGACAGGCTGGGGCCGGCCGATGCCTTTCCCGACGAAACTAAATCGAGGAGCTGGCGAGCACAAGTACGGGCGGACATTGTAAAGGTGCTTAAGTCAACAAGTCGCCCATCTTTCTCCTTCGGCAGCTCCTTAGTCATTTCTTCGATGTCAGCTTTAAAGCCGTAACCCATCATAAGTTGGAAGGCAAGGAGGGCACCATAGGTACGTGAGGTACGCTTGAATACCTCGATGACTTCCTTGGTGTCGATTGCGAAGGCATCAATCAGCTGCCCCAGAGTCTTCTCCTGCTTGACCTTGGGGAATATCATCGAATGCATCCGCGCCAGAGTCCCTTGTCAAGAAGCTCCCGGGTAAGCTGGTGGGTGGCGAGAACCATCGACACACCATTTGCCGGGGAATTGCTCGGAACTTTGTCCAAGGCAGTAGCAGGGATGCTGGCGGCTTCTGCAAGAAATTAAAGGAAATCATTGATGGAGGGACAGACCCATAAAAAGTAATAACCTACAAGAGATGTATGAAAGAGCTTACCAAGCAGAGCTAAGGCAGAATGACGAAGGAGTTCATCCTTTTCTGCTGCCCGAGCTTCTCCTCCTTCAGCCTCTCTTTCAGCTTGCTCAGCTCTTCTTTCAGGGAGTCGACCTCTTGGCGAGCTATGGCAGCCTTTTTAATGGCGCCATCTAACTTTGAAGAGGAAGACTTAGCCTCCTCCTGCAGCCGAATTTTGTCCGCCTCCAGAGAGGTGAATTGAGAGGCGAAGGCCTCTAAAGAGGATATCACACCTCGTAGATCCTTGAAGAACGGGAATGTTTTATAAAGATCATTAGGCAAGGCACACTCCAAAAAGCTTCGGGTCATGTTCAAGAAAGACTTACAGAAGGAGGAGCTGTGGAGGCAGCAGGTACGTCTTTCCCTTTGGAAAGGGAGGAAGCAGTCGATGCTTGTGCCGCGGGCGCCGTTTTAGGAGCCGAAGCTTCGGAAGCTGCGGCAGCCGGCGAAACCGCATCAGATCTGACCCTCTTAGGCGGAGGTTCAGCGAAAGCTTCGTCACTACAGGAAGAATATGATTGACCAGAGTTTTGAGAAAAAATGCGAGAAGACCAAGGAGCAGAATATAGTAAAAAGGAGGAAAACACTTACATGTCAAGGAGATCATCTTCATCGGCAAAGCCGCTGATTGATCTCTTCATAGGCGGAGCCCTGGTCTCCTCCGTAGCTGCATTAACAAAGGCATCATGATCAGCGTCGTCATCACGCACTGATCCCTCTGTGTCGCAGTTGTTATAGGCTGATGGAAGGAGATTGGTGTGAGCGGTTTCAGAATCTATTGGATCATCGTGATCGCTTGTTGGGCTTGTATGCTCGACAGTGTGAGAGTCAACAGGTTCTGAAGATTCTCTTCCTTCGGAAATATCGTTTGGCGGATTATGCAAGTCCCCGGAGGCTACAAGGGTCTGTTGAAGAAAAGACAGATGAGAATAGCAGTAATTATGTCGACTAAGTAAATAGCAGCATAATAAGAATTTGAGAAGGGAAGTTACCTCTGGTGGTGGATGATCGGCATCAAAGGGAGTATATGGAGACATCAATGGGATCGAGTCTTCTTGGCTAAAGAAAGTGAGGCGACGAACTTCATCGAGCAGTTCCTTTTCCGACAGTTCGGCAGCGTTAATTCTGGTCTCGTCTTTCGGACCTGAATACAACCACATTGGGCGAACTCTAGCCATGACTGGTTGGACTCGACGTTTCAGAAACACTGCCGCCACCTCGGTGCCGACCATGGTTTGTCCGTCAGCCTCCTTGATCCGAAGAAATCTGGCAAATAATTCATCGGCTGCTACTTTTTCGTCGGGAGAGAGAACATTCTTCCAGGAATTCTTAGGCTTGGCTTCAAGGACATCGACAAAGCGAGGAAGCTGAGATTCGGGTGACAAGGAATCCTTGATATAAAACCACTTCAATCTCCACCCTTGCACGGACTCTCATTGGGAAATTGAAGTAAGACATTGAACGAGCTACAAATCCCACTCCTCCGGTGACAAAATATCCGTTACTATATCTCTTCACAGAGAATTTTTCCACAACCCGAAATGAGGCTCAACGCCCAGATATGCTTCGCAGAGGGTGATAAACACAGCAACGTGGAGGATTGAGTTGGGAGTGAGTTGCCATAATTGGATTTCGTAAGTTCGCAAGAGATGGAGAACGAATTCGTGAACGGGAAGCGAAAGGCCTTGATATAAGAACGACAAAAACATCACGGTAAAGCCGGCAGGGGGATTAGGTCGAGAAATCGCACCTGGAAAGATCACATTCCCCTCATCGGAGGAGATCAATCCCAGGCTTTGGGATCTCTTCTCGTCACGCTTGGTGACGGTTGAAGCTATCCAATCTCTGGGCCTGGCTGATGAAATTGGTGGCGCCGGCCCCGGGCTGGGGAAGGAGTGGGGCGCCCTCCTTCGAAAGAATCGAGGAAGATTTGGCGGCGGCGCCACCGCTCGTAGAGCTGGCGGCGGCGCTAGGGTTCTTCTTCACCATCGTGAGATCTGGGAGAAACCGGAAGGCAGTGGTGGCGGCGCGAGAAGTTGTGAACGGGAGAAGAGGAAGAACAGCGAAGGGATGAATGAAGGGAAAGATTAGGAATTTCAATTTCTTGGGAAACTTAAGGAAGGCCTCGTATTGTTAGTGGGCCTTTTCTCCAGTTAATGGTTGCGGAAATCGAGGAGATACCTCGCTAACCGTGTAAAAGGAGCAGGAATTGCTCGAGAACAGGGCTGGCAGGTCGCGTCTTATCAAGTCAAAATCAAGAGGAGAGAAAAACATCATCAATGACGTCACGAGGAATGATTGCATACGAAGAGATAAGAAAGTATCGGGTGATCAACTTGAGCCTATGCACGGATTGCGAGCATCCGCACCTAGGCTCGGGGGCTACTCCCATGGGGCTCGCGCACCCGATAGAATAAGGATTCGAAGGAAAAACTTGACTCGAGTGCACCGGACGTGGCCCATGCCTGGACTCGGGGCTACTCCCATCGGGAGCGCTGAATGCGCACCGATAAAACTTTCGCACTCCAGGATCATGCCGGGACTTGATTGTGTAGGGTAACGTTGTTTGCCATGATTAACAACAAAAGTTGGGCACGTTATTCGTTATCCCTTGCATAAAGAAAATGTATCGGATGGTCTACAAAGACTTGCGGGAAAAACTTGGCGAAGAAGATGTTCGTAGTACTTGAGTCTACTCACGATTGCAAGCATCCGTACCTAGACTCGGGGGCTACTCCCATCGGGAGTGCTGACGCACCCGATAGAAGATAGAAGATGGAAGAAAGGCAAGGATAAGCGAGGAGAAGAACTTCGGAAGAAAACATGCTTTAGTCTCTACCCGAACTATGTTCGGCTAGACACTCGGGGGCTACTGGCGTGGGCATTACCCTTCGGGTAACCAATGTTGCTCTACCCTACACGGTCCAACTGGAGGCCCATGAAGGTACCCGATGGCAAGATGGGCCACTAGGGCGGTGCGGTGGAAGACTACTTGGAGTACAGGACACGGAAGAGGCCGAACAAGGAAAGATTGGAAATAGATCTACTGTAAACCTACTCGTACTCGATTAGACCTCTCGGGACCTGGCCACCTATATAAAGGCCAGGAGAGGGGCTATCGAGGGACACAATCAATCTTAGCAAGATTAGCCAGCAGGAGCTTAGAACTAGGTTACCCTAGCAGCTCTCGGCGAGATCAGCCGAACTATTCGGCACCCCATTGTAACATAATCATACATCAGGAAGTAAGGGTTTTACCTCATCGAGGCCCCAAGTAAATCGCTCGCTTGTCTGTACAACCTGTCTGTCAGCTTGCAGGATTCCATCAACCCTAAGCCCCTATCGGAGGGCATTGCCACCCTCGACATGTAGGCAGAGAAGAAAGATGTGATGAGATAAAGAATGGACAAAAGCTCAAGCTTGGGGATGCCCCTGCACCCCAGGACATATTCAAGAGGTACATCTTCATCAACAAAGCAACAGGTCATCTCTCTATGCGCTATATTTTTATTGCTTCATACGCAATGCATTGTTCTTGGAGCGTCTTTATTTTTGTTTTTAGTTTAGTTTAGTTCTGTTTGATGTAGCATATGGTTGGATCCCGACACATTTATTTTGGAGAGAGACACGCTCTGTTTTAATTGCATAGAATGCTCTAGTTTTCACTGTTATTGTTCTGCGAGTGTTCTAGTTTTCTACTACTGCGTTTAGCTCTTGTTCTTTCCCTTGAATTTTGTTCAGAGCTCGTTAGTAATTTTTATTTTTGTATGATTAGCTCTCTGTTCCATATTATTTCATCTCTGAGAGTTATTTCAAATAAGTTGATTGGTGTTGGATACGAATAAAATATTTCATGACTATAGTGATGCAAAAGGAAGCTTGTCTAGACTGTGTCATAGACTTTGGCATGTCATGTTAGATGTTATTCTTCTCATATGCATAGTATTTATTGTTGTAGCATGACTTGTTTCAAATGGCTGAGAGTGCATAATGTGTCATTGAAAGAATCATGTGTTGTTTCCATCATACAAATCATAATATTGTGGTATTCTCCTTTGATGCTTTATTGGGTTGACTTGGCACATGCTTATACCATGTTATGACTATAACCAGTCAACTAAATCCTCTATGATCATTTAGTTTTTGACTTGTAATATCACTTTATGCTTTGATTGATAATGTTTTCTTGCTATGCATGATTATGGCTATTATTGCTCTCTTAGTTGGTCGCTCCTAGTCTTTTGCTAGCATTCACATGTACTGAGTATGAACTCTACTCGTGCATCCAACCACCATAAACAAAGTTTGCCAATTCTGTCCACCATATCTACCTAGTAGCATTATTGATATTCCAAGTAATTCATCATGTTTTTATTTATCTTCCAAATTAAATTTTGGCATGAGAAAATTAGTCAGTAAAGCTCTCACGAACTTGACGGCACATTTACTTTCTTGTACTTAATAAACTTGATCATTGTGCCTATCTTACGAAGTTTATATGGTTGCAAATTGCGAGTTGAGAGTTAGTAGAACCATGCTTTTATGGGGAACACTTTCGACATTGCACTTATATTTAGTTGATGTCATGTTATTTTGTTTATGGATGCCTAGCGGTGCGAAATAAAATGGAAACTTGTAAGTCCATGGAGTTTTTATGAGTTAGAGAAACGCCCGGACCGCTAATCTAAGCCATGCATCATTCTTGGTGGAAATTTACAGCTAAGCCATAGTGAGCATTCTATGAATTGCAATAAAGAGCTATACCCATAGTAAATAAAAAATTGCTGGGATGCTCACTGTCTGTTTGTCTTGTCATTTTGGCATGGGATTGCTCTTACAAGGGTACCTCCATATCATCGGGCTAGATGTACCCTGTTGGCCGTTCTCAATGATACATGTATACTTACAATGACAAGAACTTATTTGGGACCTAAGTTGAGTAGCATGAGGTTTAGGTACTCGAATTCAAGGGGCATGAGATTTTAAACTTGTGATTTGCAAGCATATAGCTTATTTTTTTACTCACATTAACTTTAACCATTCAAGATGCTTATGATAGGGGCAATGAGAGCTCAAAGCTAATAAGTACCATACTTTTTGGAAGGTTTATAAAACTTGTTTATCTTGCCTATTCTGCAAAGAGTCTCTCTTTTACTTTTATGTTGAGTCTTGATCTTCTAGTTTATGCACCAATTAAGAGAGCATAGTTGTCATTCTTAGTGCAATGTGCATAGTCCCAAAATTAGTATTGATTGATTCATGATTATGCTATTGCTTGCTTTTGAATTACTTGTATCTAGTCACCCTCTGAACTTTGAAGGTGTTCTTGCATTTATGTTTTGCTATTCCATAAGGATATGTTGAGTACCACTTTGTTATGTTTACTCTATGCTTATAAACAAACAGTTGCTTTCAACGTACTATTATTCATGATCTTTTGTTTGAGTTACTCTTCATGTTGTAACATAGTTGCTAAGTTCTATTGAATTATATCTATCATGCTTATGTTTAGAGTACTTAGATCCCAGCTCACAATTCTTTACAATACTTGATCAAGATTGTGTTGGCTTCATGTCACCTCAAAAAATATTTTTGTTATCACTTACCTACTCGAGGATGAGCACGAGTTAAGCTTGGGGACGTTGATACGTCGCAAACGTATCTATAATTTTTGATGCTCCATGCTTGTTTTACACCAATTGCTATATATTTTGTTTACACTTCGTGGCACTTTTATGCATTTTCCGGAACTAACCTATTGACAAGATGCCATAGTGCCAGTTCCTTGTTTCTGATGTTTTGTATTTCAGAAAAGTTGTACAGGAAATATTCTCGAAGCCGAAGTCAATATTTTACCGTAACGAAGACAGAGTCCAAAGGAGGGGTCGGAGGTGCAGCAGGGCGCCCAACCCACCCCTAGGCGCGGCCTAGACCTGGCCCGCGCCTAGGGTAGGTCTGGGGCCACCAGGCCTCCACCAACCTCGCCCTTCTGCCTATATAAAGCTCCCGACGCAAAACCCTAAATATGCTAGCCTCCACCCACGAAAAGTTCCGTAGCTCCGCCGCCATTGTAGACAAGATTCGGGGGATAATAGTCTCTTTTCCGGCACCCTATCGGGACGGGGAATTGCCCTCGGAGCCATCTCCATCGACTCCACCGCCATCTCCATCGTCGTTGCTGACTCCCATGATGAGGAGGGAGTAGTTCTCCCTCGGGGCTGAGGGCTCTACCGGTAGCTATCTGGTTTATCTCTCTCCCTTGGTATGATCTTTATGTGACCATGAGCTTTGTAATCTAGATGTCATTATGCTATTCAAGTGGATTTTACTTATGTGATCTCCGGAGACTCCTTGTCCCACGTGTGTAAAGGTGACGGTGTGTGCACCGTGTGGGTCTCTTAGGCTATATTTCACAGAATATTTGTTTACTGAATTATGATTTGAGTTGGATGTCTCTATGAAATAGTGGTGTGTTAGTACCTCCTATGAATTCTCAAAGTGACGGAGCGGGGTGTTCATTAGTACTTGGAATACATCTTTAAGGTTTGCTTTTGCAGTCCTACGCAGTGAATTAGTGTTTGTTATCCAACCGGAGAGTAGTTCAGAGTAGCATAGTGAAGTGCTTATATTTGTATTCCTTTATGATATCATTGTTGAGAGTGACCACTAGTGAAAGTATGATCCCTAGACCTTGTTTTCAAACATCGAATCACCGTTTATTTACTGTTTTATTGCATGTTTACTTCCTACCATATTTATTTCAGATTGTTATTACCACTCATATTCATCCATATCACTTGGATTTTACTATCTCTTCGCCGAACTAGTGCACCTATACACCTGACAACTGTATTTGGTGTGTTGGGAACACAAGAGACTTATTGTATCGTAATTGCAGGGTTGCTTGAGAGGGATACCTTTGACCTCTACCTCCCTGAGTTCGATAAACCTTGGGTGATCCACTTAAGGGAAACTTGCTGCTGTTCTACAAACCTCTGCACTTGGAGGCCCTACAAGAATAGAATCGTGCGTAGACATCAGTCGCCATGAAGAAATGCAAAGTGTACTTCATGCTCTTGACCGCGTCGATGGGGGGAATGGATTCCCGGGTGTTGCCGGCGCACAACTTCTATGGGATATGATCCTCAACGAGATCGCCACTAAAATTGTCGTGTCAGCATTGGCGTCAACTCCAGCTCCAGAGGCGGCAGCATCATCAGGCGCGTCCGCGATGGCATCATCCACTACCCCTGCATCGGGATTGGCAAGAACCAATGCAACGACGCCGGCATCGGCAAGCACTGCAGCGACGGTGTCTGCATCACCGACAGAGCACGACGACCCCGTCGTGCTGGATGGGGCACCGCCAACTCAAGATGCGTCGTCGACATCAGCAAATCCCTTCTTCTAGTTTTGTTCAATTTTCACCCCGGTCTACAATGTTTACCGCATCGACTATGATGGCTACTTTGATCGCGACGACTATGGCGAGAACAATTCCTTTTGAATAGCGACGATCTTTGTTTTATTTTTGCTGCAAAAATCCATTTGGGGTGGCGTTTGGGGGGACGCAACTGGAAACAGAGGTCCCCGAAATCAGCACCACCTTGCGGCGTCCCCCAATCTTTCGATCCGGCGCATTTGTAGGACGGGGTTTGGGAGACGCAGCTGGATATGCTCTTATATGCTTGAGGTTTCTTTCGAAGCGAGGATTGGCATTCCATGGGCATGATGAGAGTGAAGAATCAAGAAATTTGTGAATTTTATTAAACCGTGGACATGATGGAAATGATGTCTTGCTAAGGTTACATTGTTGCAATACATGTGGCATTCTAGTTCCCTCACCGGAAGAAAAGTATGTGGCTCATGGAAGATCACATAGGTATTATCAAATACAAACAAATGATGATCATCATAGAAGAGAAGTCTATCTTGGTGGTGTTGATCAAATTATTCAAGAGCTCTACAATTGGTAAGATGATGTCAACATGGAGTTCCTAATTTGCATGGCACCTTTGAATCCCTTGAGTTAATTTGCTTCTTATGATGCACAAAAGGTAATGATACTTGCCCAATTATACCCCAATGACAAGCGCGGATTTGGTAAGGCTTAATCTCCAACTTGAAATCTTTATGATGATATGAAAAAAGATGATAGGTTCAAATGTATCAATCATCTTGGTGAGCTCTCTATTTTGATTGTTGAAACAAAAAAGCATATTGTTTATGATTTGTTTTACATGCTTCTCAAATTGATATTGCTCCAACAGATGGCAACGAAGACAAATGTCGAAAGAGTATTTTCTACAATAAGTCTAGTGAAAAATAAGTTGAGAAATAGCATGGGTGATGAGCTCTTGAACCATTGCTTAGTAACATTTATCGAGCGAGATGTGTTCTTGAAAGTGAAGATGACATAGTCAAACTTTCATGGGAATGCGAGGGCGTAGAGTAAAGAAATAGTAGTGACACAAGTTTCTATTTATGTTATCCATTATGTAAGATGACAATATGTTGTCTATATATATTACTCATTTAGAAAAAAAAATCACAATTAGGGAAGGGAAAAAATGAGGTGTGCCCACCCTCCAACGTTTTCCTGCGTCCGTCACTGGTTCTAGCTAGAGAGAAACGTGAAAATTGCTACGTCATGGCGGCATTGGTCGAATGCAGCATATGTGCACGTGTGCTCACAAACCCACTTGAAAGGGGGTGTCAGCTACGTTACGGCGTAGCGGCGCTGGGCCACGTGAAGGAACTTGGTCTAGTGTCTACGTGTGCAAGTGGACCCCTCGGGAAAAGCCGGGTGTGATAGTTCCAACTAGAGAAAATCGTGGAAGCCGCTAAGTCATGCGGCGTTGGTGGAATGCAGCCCGTTAGCAGTAGCGAAGCCGGGGACCAATAACTGTGGGGCCAGAGTGCCTATATAGCAAGGACAAATACTAAAATATCCAAAATTCAAAGGTGTTTTACTAAAAAGCTCTAGGGTCAGCTGACCACGTAGCCTTGTACACAGCTCCGCCACTGCCCGTGAGCCACGTGTGTGTGCGGGCCCACATGAAAAGAGGCATCGACGTAGCGGCGCTGCTGGAACGCGTCACCGTGAACCACATGTGCATGCGGGCCCACTTGCAAGGGAGAGGTGTGAATTCTAGCTCAACGGAACGGGGAGTACTTGACGTAGCCACGTGAACAGACCTAGTCCAGTGTTTTCGTGTGCATGTGGACCCCATGTGCGATGCTGCGCGTGGTATTGCCAGCTAGGGAGAAACGTGGAAGCCGATACGCGTCACGGCGGTGCTGGTCGAACGCAACCCTTCAGCCACGTGGAAGCCGATGCGTCAGGGCGGTGCTGGTCGAACGCAACCCGTGAGCCACGTGGAAGCCGGTATGCGTCACGGCGGTGTTGGTCGAACGCAACCCGCGAGCCACGTGTGCGCCTAGGCCCGTGGGCCAGCTCAGCAGAAGGTAGCCACGTCTGCACCGCATCCTACGTGGCGAGGAGGAGGTGGAGGCCAGCGAGGCAGAAACCAGGGAGCCAACGCCAGATGAGACACGCGTCTTTCCTTTTCCGGGTCTGTTGCCTGGCGTGAGAGGGAGAAATCTCACGTTTTGCTCGACGCGCCGCCCCATGCGGCCTTCACTTCACCCGACGGCTCCCCGCCGCGCCGCCGGCACCAGCCTCCCGCTCCGCTATTTCTACCCCCTCCATAAACCCTAGCCCGACCAGCCCCCGTCCCTCCCTCCCCCGCTCTCCATGGACGGCGTCGGCGACGACCCCGCGCGCCGCCGCCGGCTCCTCCCACTGCCCACCCCGCGTGCGCCCGCCGTCGCCACCGACCCATCCTCCTCCCTCCGCCGCCTCCCGCCGGTCCACCCCGTCGCTGCCGCCCCCCGTTTGCCCCCGGCTTTTGGCCACTACCAGCCGCAGCCGGGCGGTGGCGGCGGCAGCGCCGGAGGGTCCAACCACGCGCGCTCGCTCTCGCAGCCCCAGTTCTTGTCCATGGACTTCCTCTTCCGCCCTCACTACCCCGATCTGCCTGCGCCGGCGCCGATCGCTGTCTCCCCGTCGCCGCCTGCACCGCCACCCGGCTCCGAGAAGGGGCCGTCCGGGCTGCCCCCGCTCCGGGCGGGGCACCGGCGGTCACAGAGCGACATCCTCCTCGCCATCTCCTCGCAGCCCAACCCGCAGATGCCACCGCCGGCGCCGGTCACCGCGGAGGCCCTCGCGGCCGCCAACAACACCACCCTCGACGGGATCCTCGGCGCCTACATGGGCCCCAAGGCGCCGGTCACGGTCGCCGACAACAAGGACGGCCAGGCGCGCGCGTGGAGCCCCGCCGACAGCAGCGAGAACGAAGCCGACAGCGGGGACGGCGGCCTGCCCAGGCACGGCCGCAGCTTGTCAGCGGACAGCTTTGTGGGGAAGCTCGCCTTCGGAGCCATGGGCCTGGAGCCGTCCACCAACCTGCCGCCGCCGTCTCCAGGCCCCGGTGCTGCTGCCGGCCTGGCGCGCAGTGGAAGCGGTTCCATTGGCGGCGCCGCTGCTCTCTTCGCCAAGGAGTTTGCATGTATGGGATTCAGTGAGGCCGACAAGAAGAAGATTTTGGAGAGTGATCACCTTTCCAAGATTGTCATGACCGATCCTAAGAAGGTCAAAAGGTTTGTGCTTTCTACAGGGAGTCGGTTCAATTACAATGTTTTCGTTAGTACTGAAATTGATCATCTTTTCAACTTTTTACAGGATTCTGAACAATCGGCTATCTGCTGCCAAGTCAAAGGAGCGCAAGGCAAGGTACATAGCAGAGCTTGAGCGCAAGGTTCAGGTGCTGCAGTCGGAGGCTACCACATTGACTTCACAAGTGAATATGCTTCAGGTCTGCTCTCTGAAGGTGGTGTGCATTTTGATTTTGGCCTTTTAAGGTTTCGCTGTCTTACTTACTGTGGCTGTCCATATATTTTGCAGAGGGGCTATTCTCTGCTTTCAACTCACAACAGTGAGATGAAAATCAGGCTGCAAGCTTTGGTGCAGCAAGCAGAGTTGAAAGATGGTTAGTTTGCTTCATTCTTTTCAAGCACTTATGTTCATTTCTTGAGTTGTCATAGATATAGATAGTACATTGCAGTATAACTCAGCATATGTATGCTGCTATAGTGCTATGAGTTGATGCCCAGTGCTAAATATGAACTGTTTAGTTCATACTTCAGAAAACAAAATGCCATGATGTAGGCTATAATACTAAACCGTTATGTTGAATGCTGGTGCAGTCTTACCAATCTGGCACATGTATGCTTGTCTGGACTAGTCACTGCACTCGATATAACAAAAATGTTTGGAATGTACCATATTTTCTTTATCTTATCTGATAATAGTTCTTCTTCCCAGCAACTCAATTCAAAGAATTCTTTTGATGGATAGTAGAGGATCAAGGTTTTGCACTATGGCTAATATGCCCACAGTAGTTACCTAAAAATACTAAAACAAACAAACAAAAAACTACTACTTCAGTTATGTTTACTGTTGGTATTCATGTGTTAAGCTCCCTTGATCACATTACGTTGATGCGGTTGATAACCTTGTTTTACCCATGTTAGGATGAACTTTGTTGCTTTTTTTGCCATATTTAATCTCCAATTTAACTTGGGTATTCACTATTCTCTGTCCAGCTCTGAACGAAGCACTAAATTCTGAGGTGCAGCGCTTAAAACTTGTTGCTGGTGAGACCAGTGATCCTCAAATGCCAACCGCTTCAGAGCAACAAATGAGCACCCGTATGATTCAGCTGCACCAGCTGCTTAAGAAGCCACCAAAGGATCAGCAAGATCAGCAACAGAAGTGGAGCTAGGGTGAATTTCCGAACGAGATCTTCCAAGGGAAATTTCACATCACAGATTCAATTGGTAACACCATATGTGCTGGACAGTACTTTGCTTGGGTTCCAGAGCAACAATCATAGGAAAATCCATTCTTTTCTGTCAAAATTATTTTGTTCATTGCCGTCTAAAACTCAGGTTGGATTTTGTACTGTACAAAGTGTGTCTGTCTGTCTGTTTGTAACTTTGTGCTGGAATTATCAAAAACAAAAAGGGTACACCATATAGTACCTTGCTTATGATGGGATAACTTGAGGGAAATGTACAACATATTATGTTTGTGGTATGCTTGTGTTCTCCATTAGCCTTTTTGAGGGATGCATAATGATATTATTGATATAAAGTTAGCTTCATGTTTGGTAGTATGATCGATGCTGCATGATGGTAGCTGGTTGTGGCTTGGTGATAGTAGTTTTTTTGAATTTTTTGGTTATGAAGAAGAGTTCAACTCTCACTTCGGTTTATTTGATACAACTTTGCTGCCATTAGGAATTTTGATATAGGTTCCACAGTTGTAGATATAAGATAAGAATGTGCTTCTGCATATTGGTATGCAGTGGCACTGCATAATTAGTGGCACATACATATATCATGCACTTCCAATAATGCTTGAATTGCTCTCTGATATAATTAACTGCCATTTTAAGCAGCTGAAAGTATACAAAATTTGCAAAGTCTTGAGTGACATACAGAGATAGTTTTTACCTGCAGAAACCATAAGTGGTTTGTTAGTATACCACTATACCAGTTGATACGTGTTCAGTCTTCACTCTTCAGTAACAGACTAAAAAGGGCGTACCCAGTTCTAAAAGCTCCTACAAATTGTGGGGTCTGGGGGGAAGGGTATTTATAGGCAGCCTTTCACTTGCTTTTTATTATGTCAGGCTGATTCAAACACTTCAGCAACATACTGGCATAAAAAAAAATTCCTGGAACACGCAAATGCTAAAAGGGCGCCAAAATACAACTAACTATATTGAAAGTAGAACAAAACAAATAAAAAAGAAAAGAAAGAAAAAAGGAACAACAAGAAGCTAGAATAAAGACCAAAGAAGCAGTGGGAGGGCGAAACTGTACATGCCTGCTACTGTTCAAGACCGCTTGATCTTGTGGCCTCGTGTTCAGCGGCAAGCGCCTCAGCACCGGCGAGCATCCAAATTTTGCTTTGTCCAGGATTGCGTCAACCAGCGGTTGACAGTCTGCGAGGCCCCTTCGAAGATGGGTCAGTGCGCAGCCACCCCCACATGGTAAGGAACTAAGAGCATGTCTAACAGCCCCCGTATATTTTCGTCCCTTAAAACGCGAGTAGAGGGCCCTGTATTCACTTTTCGCCGGCCGAAAACTCGTCCGAGCTAGCAGACCCCGTATGTCTAAACTGTAAAAAGGAATATTCCCAAATATGCCAAAAAAAAATCATCTTCTTCATCCTCTCCTTCTTCCTCCTCTCTATGCAGCCCTGCCCGCCCCGTCCCGGCGGCCCCCGCGGCCGCGCCCCGGCCGCCCGCCCCCAGCAAGGCTGCGCCGCCCGCGCCCCGCCACCCGCCGACCTCGCGCCGCCACGCCTCGCGCGCCCTGCCGCCACGCGCGCACCCGCCGCCCGCCGCCCCGCCAGGCCGCGCCGCTTCGCACCCGCCCGCGCTCGCCGCGCCCCGCGCCGCGCCCCGCGCTGCTCCGCCTAGCCGTGAGCACGCGCGCCGCTCGCCCCCCCCGCCGCCGGCGCCTGCTAGCCTCACCCTCGCCCGCAGCGCTCACCTCGTGCCGCAGCCGCCCGGCCGGCCGCCCGCGCGCCTCCTAGGCCAAGCGCGCACACCAGCCGACGGCGATGCCCGTAGTCTTGTGCAGCATCTCGATTTGGCGCGATTGGGAGCGTGCAGGAGCTCGATTTGGCGCGATTGGGTGCGTGCAGCAGCTCGATTTGGCGCGATTTGGCGAAAGCAGTTGCGATTTTGTGAAAGTTCAGCGCGCCACGAGTGGGGGGTTGGCCCTGTATTCAGCCTCCCACCCTGTACTTGTAAGGGGCGAGGAGCCGCCCCGTAATCGAAAACAGCAAAAATCGGTACGGGGGCCGGTTTTACGGGGTCTGCTAGACGGCCGGGTAGAGCCGAAACCCGTATAATGACGGTTATTATACGGGTTTGCCCCTTTTACGGGGTCTGTTAGACCTGCTCTAAGGATGATGAGGACCAACACCCCCTTCAGCTTGTTTGTGTAGACACACTGAAGCCGTGTGAGTTTCTTATCCAGCTTTTGCCAAATGGGTCGGTAATATGTGCGGCAGGTTTTCCTTATGAACCAGGAAATTGCTTGACAACTGTAATCTCCTGGTCATCGCATCATTGAAACAACCCTACACATAGTTTCACTTTCATCTGATGGCCTAAAGATTAGATTTTGTAAATCAAAACTCATTTTCTCTATCCTGAGTACTAAACACTACAACATTCTAATGAATATTAATGGTTTTGACTTGCATATTGAAAGAAACTGGTTATGAACCTGCTAAGACCTGTCCATAAGTTCCAGCTAAATTTCTGCTTGACACCAAACCATGATCAAGTCAACACACATGATGCAGGAGGCTAGTATTACATTTTTCATGCAACGTTGCATGGTCTTTATATCTTTGATGCACGAAAGTTGCAGGTAGAAAGCTCAAACGGATAACAGTTTCAAGAAAAAATAGCACGCTGAAAGAATTCTACATTTCGACCTATGCTTTCATGCCAGAGTCCTCAGTGGAGCAAGCTTCTCAGATACCCAGCTATCCAATGATTGTTTTTATCAACACAAAAGGTGGTGGACAACTGGGACATGATTTAATTGTCACATACCGTAAGCTTCTCAACCATGCTTGGGTACATATTTTTAAGGTCACCAGATATACTTGTTTGCTATTACACCATCTCTGCATTTTTACTGCAGAGCTAAATATATAATTTAAGGTATTTGATCTATAGAAACTTGGAAAGACTCAAGCGTGAATGGCAGGGGCGTGATGGTGATGCTTTTGCTGCTGAAATCCATAGAAGATTGAGGTTAATAGTGAGTGCAACTAGGCATCGTTCTCCGGATATATTGCTAATGTTTCTACTAGTATTATTTTGTCCCTTACCTTATTTGAACAGCTGCGTTTTCGATGGACAGCAGCCCTCCATCCGCAGCCTATGTGCTACCATCAAAGACGAAGCGGCGGCCTGGGCTACAGCTGGTGCTAAGGGACTGAGAGACGTGCTGCCAACGACCTGGGATGTGCACTAATTTCCTAGCTGCAATAAACCCCTGTAACACCTCCTAGGAGGCTTGTAAACTTCTTCTATCTTTTCAATGAAATGAAACGCAAAGAGTCCTTTGCGTTTTCTCGAGAAAAAAAAAGTATTATTTTGTCCCTTACCTTATTTGAACAAGCTGAATTTACACACTATTGTCATGGAAATTTAATTAGGTTGCTGGAGGCGATGGAATGACAGGTTGGTTGCTTGGAGTTGTATCTTATACGATCTAGAGCGTTCCCAAAAGTATACTTTTTTACTTGAGGTATATTTTCGATGAATATCCGAGGACTAGAGCGTTCCCAAAAGTACTCTTTTTGCTTGCGGTCTTACGCTTTTTTGTACTTAGTTTATAGATTTTCATAAATGTGACTTAGTTTTTTTTTACATGGTGACTTAGTTATAATTTTTTTCACTGATATTAAAAATATGAGTTTACTTGATTTACACTGTCCGTTTATCCATCTAAAGATTGAAATGCAAATGTCAAAAGTAAAATATTGTTTTTTAATCATGGGAGTCCCATAATATCTGTATTGCCATTTTTTTTATTTGTCCCAGAAATATTCTTACACTGTGTGGGGTTTTGGAATTATTTCAGTATGAGTTAGTTATTTTCCCAGTGCACTTTCTGTGTTGGTGATTGATTTTTAATTGATTCTTGTTATTTTAGGAAATTGAGCAGAAAAAATAACATAAATTTTTTGCTTACCTAAACAGCCAAAGCCTGAAAGACTCTTTGATTCTTCTGTCACAGGAATGGATACCCAAGTGTCTAATGCATTTCATTCTGAGAGGAAATTGCATCGAGGAAAATTCAAGAACCACTTGTCTAATAAGGGAAATTCCACAACATGCACAGCAGCTTCTCGCCACAGTCGGCATCTCGCTGTGCTCTCTGCATCGCACGGATCAGCACCATATCACCTTGCATCAGCTGGAACTACTCCTGCATGCATCACCACATAACTACATGCAGAACGAAATAAACATCAAGATTAAAAGCTAACATTTTGAACTAGGAGTATCTTATCATCTTTGAGCACAGATGGAACTTTGAAGTTTCAGTTATAACATAACATTTTCCGTAAAAAAGATTAAAATAAGGCAACCTATAAGGTTAAAGGCAGGAGGATTTCACAAATAAGATCTGTACTTATAGGAGGATCCGACTTACAAACCTCGTCTCTGCTAATCTATTACTCTGCTTCTAAATACTTGTCATGTTGACTTCAGACAGTCAATACCTGAAATGTTTTGTCTATGGTATTTTTCTAAGTATTTAGTTTGGTTGTGTTAAAGTACATTTGAAAAAAAAAATGGTTGACGTGCACTTACATAACATCTGATAACTTCCATATGTACAAAATGGATATTCGTGCAAAGCCAGAAATAGGGCCAGGTATTTGGAGATGGAGTATGTTTTAGGTTGATTTCATAAGCAATATGATGTCAGAATTCTTCAAAATTTGACACTACTTGGTAATGTTGTTAACAAGTTTTACACAAACTCCAGTCTATTGTTTGTCTGAATTTACCCAGCTTCTCTGGTGGACTGAATCCCTGGGGAACACCAAGAGGAAGCAAAGAAAACTAAGTATAAAACATGATGTTCACACCATTTCTAGCACTGAAAAATCTCTGGTGCTATTGTAGTTAATTTAAACATTTCTCTCTTAATGCAGAGAGATTTGGTAATGTGTCCACTAGTTGACGACGGACCTCTAGAGATCGTGGGTTTCAAAGATGCTTGGCACGGCCTTCTGTTGTTATCTCCGAAAGTCCATGGCACTCGTCTCGTATTATTATTTGGCTACCTATTTACTACTACTCGGTTCTAAGATGTAAGGTCCCACACATCTCGTGATTGACCAACGATTATACAAACAATAAAATGGGACTGATGTGACCCAGAAGTGATATCATTGGAAAATACTTTTCAATCGAATTGAATGATATTATATTTATGTCAGAATTCACATATACCACATTTTGTCAATCTAACTGTTGATGAACTTAACTTAAATCTTGAGATGCATGGGGGCCCTATGCAGTTACATTTCAGAATAGAGAGAGCAGTTACTACCACCAACCTGCCCTACGTGGTTGAACTTTAAATCACCTCGTTAGTCGATGGGTGTAAGCTAGACTCTGCTGAAATTTCATGGGAGGGAGTAGACGATATGTAAACTAGCTTCAAATATTTTGCACTAAGTTTAAACTTTCATGGACAGTGAAACTCTATTCCTTCCCAGGCCCATGGGCCATGGTGGTCGATTCAAATTTCACAGGGGTGCAGCTGACCATGCTTACACGAGACAAGCACCTCTTCCGCAGGATGACGGCAAGGTCGTGGTGGAGATATCCCATGCCAGACAGGTCAAGATGCCCACCAAAGACTAGCTGAAGGCATCAACGAATCTCCGGCTATCTCAACAGTCCATACAAATTCAAGCTCCAGCGATGACTCGGACAATGACTTCATAGAGGGGCTGAGGAACTTTGGTGCTGCCTTGTCGTTCCGTTATATGAGTGACGTACAAAAAGAACAGTACAAACTTGCATCCTAAAATGGGCTTTGTAAAGTTTCTCTCACAGGAGATAGCTTCTTGCACTAATTTTGTGGAACAGTGGACGTTGCCCCTGTAAGATCCTATTGCTGGCAAGGTTTGTTTGTGTATGACAAAGTAGTGGGGTACTGACTATATTGCACCATAAGCATTTGCAAGTCCAGTTTCGCAAGCCAGTAAGGTGGCAACACATAGACTGAGAAACAACAGTGATCATAACTCATAATAAAGGTATTAACCTTAGATAAACTGGAATCAGTCAGTAAGCCCAGAAGGTTAATCATCTGGCACAGCATTGCTTGTACTCCCTCCATCCCAAAATAACTTGCTCAACCTTTTCTAGATAAATGAAAGATTCTAAAAACAGCGGGTAACAATTGAGATGTCATGACAATCCTGAACTTTACAATTCAGGATCACCTGCAAGTAAAATCCAAGGCTTCATGGCTTTTGGTCTAAAAATAGAGACTATTTACTCTTGCAGGTAATCATGCACAGTATGATGATATAACAGTGAGTCGTCCTCCCTGTAGTGGAGGAGGTAGTAGCATTGCTTGCAGAAATAACAGGGATTATTCGGAGCCCATTTATCGTCCACCGTCATCTTTGTTGCAAGGTAGATCTGGCACACTGAACACTTCTGGAAACGCTTCTGCATCTGGAATGTCATGAGAGGGTACTCCGCTTGGTTCTGTGTGTCCTCCGGGTGGATCAGCCTCATGTCTCTAATGACAAATGTGTGCTTGCAGTTCCCCTGAAAATGCTCTCCGTGTCAGAGAAATGAGGGAAATCATGATTTTTTAAAGATGATGTGCTGTTTTTGCTGTACAAGCTTATGCGCTGCAATGATATTAAGCATCACATGGTACTGCAGTTCTAAGTTAACTGTTCATGGATTCTGCTATAAACAAAGGAACAAATAAAACAAATTGTAACTTCTTTTCTTGACGGAAAAAGGCTACCTATCACATCATTTATAATGATTAATAAACATTTGATTGCACATACAGGATATGATATAAAAAAGCATTAGGACAGCAGGTGGAATAAGAGACTGGGCACCAACTTTTTTTTCTCAAGAACAACGAAATTGTGGGGAGACATAAAAAAACAAGATTGGAACCTGGTGGCAGTAGAGGTACCCAGCACCGAGTCGGAAGTGCAGGTCTGAGAAGTAGGTACTTTGCATTTTTGCAGATTTAAACTCTGGTACATTCGAAATATTCAAACCCCTCAGTAAGTCTTTTTGCCGTTTCTTTAACGCCCCAGAACTTATGGCATCCCACTTCTCTGCCGCCTCATCAGTGGACTCATTAAGCCAGTCAAGTATAGGCTTACTGTAATCAACAGCAGAATAATGTCTCATGTCATTGTAGAACGTGTCCTGATAAAAAGTGGAGATTAGCAAAGTTGCAACACTTCTGTAAGAAGTAAGAACTTGTCATAAAGTTACAAAGGGATATAAGAGAAAACATACCTCAATAAGAAAATAGCCAGAATGGTCGCGTTGATTGTTCAACTCCATCAACTTATTAGTTGAACAGTAGATATTGTCCTTAAGATCTGTAAGGAGCTGACTTCCCAACACAAGAAATTCCTGGCTCTGCAAGGCACGGAGATCACCACAAAACTTAATCTACACATACTTCACATTGCAGATAAGCATGTGTAACAAAAGTTCAAGATATTACTTTCACAGAGCTCTGCCTCTGATCATAAATTTCAACACAAAGAATTACTTCTGGATAGACTATAGGTATGTGTTCCTCAGATTTCGAAGCTTTGTGCTGTAAACAAAAAGTGAGGTTGGTAAGAGAAAAATTCTGAAGACAAAAGGGAGAGCTTGTGTAAAGAAATGTTGCAAGTGATAAAAACTGTAACATTCAATGCAAACCTTCCAAGGGGCACTGTTGTATGAAAGAGATTTTGCCACGTCAGTTTTCTCCGCTGATGTCTTGGAACTTCTGGACATCGCAGAATCACCACTGCACTCAAAGAATGATGGACATCACATAAAAGCTATGATGATGAAAACAACAGACCAAAAAAAACTCTTAGATTGGGAGCACAATATTCCTATGAGCTAAATATCATATGCGTGTAACTGATAAGGCCGCCATGAGGATCTACGTCCAAAAGGAGCTAGGTCCAACTTGACGCAAAGGCTAAGGCCAACTTCGTTGTTCTTATAGTTTCAGCCAGCATGCATATTTTAGTGCAAACATGGATTCAGCCTTATAGCTGGATCCAGCTGATATTTTGAGTACAAAAAAAAATTCTTTCTTTCTTGCACTGTTTTTTTCTAAAAATACTCTGTCCGTTTCATTAGATGTGTCTGCGGTCACAAGATGTTTTGGTGATGTTTTCTAACTTGTGATCCTAATAGAAGATTCTGATCTTTGTGTTCCCAAGCTTCTTCGCACTATTAAAGCAACCTTTTTCCATGGTAAGACTCATGTTTGATCTACTCCTAGTACTAGTATTCGTATTCCATATCTCCACATAGTTCAAGTTACAATGTCACATTTTATCTACTACATCTGTTTGCTCTATTAGTACAACTCTTGTACCCTTGCATTCAAATTGCTGAATCCATGCATTCCAAAATGGCTGAAGTGAACCAATTTAGGCAACTGCAGCTGACAGTCATGTGGAGTATAGTTTCTTTCGATGCTTTGGTTAGGATGGTCTATTTTCAACTAAACAAAAAAATATTTGTCAACACACAGTGGCTGAGGACATGTGTAGTGAAATAAAGGGACTTATAATAGAAGGTTATGTTATTATAATGTTATATGAAAGAGGATACAAGAAGCTGTTTAATTGAAGTTAATCAGCACTTCCCAAGGCTTCGAGCATTCTGAGTTCAATATCGGAGTCAGAACCATAATGAACTGGGTACATCTGATTTTGCGGAGGTAGTGTTTTGGCTCATAGGTGCATATGCACCTATTATTAAAAATAATTAAAAAACAAATTTCAAAAATTCAAAAAATTCTGAAATAAAATTTCTGGTGTACATCCTCACATTCTATGTTCGTACACAAGTTTTCGTGGGAAAATAACATTTTATGTGGCATGTATAAAAAAGATTGAGGATGCCAGAAATTTAAGTTAGAACCCATATGTTATTTCAGCAAGCATTGTGCAGACATAATTTCTATCTGATGGCTAATAAATCAGTAACATCCCACTAAGAATGGATAAAATCTCTTAGTCCAAAAGGCAAAACGTATATAGCCAATCACAATCATAACACTGATAGATGTAGATGAACGAAGTTTAACCGTGTTACCAGAACGAGTGCAGCATGGCTCCTTGCCTGTCTTCCTCTTGCTTGACCTTGATTTCTGCCATCTTCTCTGCTTTAGTAAGATACCTCCCCTGATTATGGTGGTATCATGGATATAATATGGTACAAAACCACGATCAGAATTTGCAGACGCTAAAAGGGGATGCACTTCAACGACAAGATAAAATCAAAGGTTAATGCTAACAAACTAACATTCAGTTCTTACAAGGTACAGATATCACCAAAACATAGCCTAACTCTCATTAAAGCCCAATTTTCCGAGGGAATTCTTTTATGGAATATTAAAGCCGAATTGTATAAGAGAATTTTGCAGATAATGCAGCTATTCTGGCAAATATGTAATATATTTTTGCCAAAAATGACCGAACCATGTATATCTTAGTTCCTAACCGGAGACCTAAAGCAGTACAAGATGAATATGCCCCGATGAACTGATGCAACAGTGGCACAAATCAACTACACTGCTAGACAAGACAAATTAATCAAAAACCGCATTAACAAAGCACATAGTAGGCAATAAATGGAGTGACATACTTGAAAAATATGCGCTCGAACTTCCCTGTCAAAATGTCTGCCTCTCTTTTTGCCCTTCCTACGTTTTCTTTGTCCATCTACGCCTTCTGGGTCATGCGGTACAACTGTCATGTCCTCACTAGGTGATACACGAGCGCCAGTGTCCCAGTCCTCCTACGAGCACCGGAAAAAATATTTACATTAAGATACCGTTCACAGGCTCGCAGCAGAGGGATAAGAGCAACCGGATTAGCAGTGGAGACTGAGGTTACCTCCATAGCCTCCTGGAGAGCGCGCTCCACAAGTTCCTCTTCAGAGAGCACCTTCAGCACATCGACGCTGCAAAACACACAAACAAAGACCAACCCGCATCACATGAGTAATATCAAAGTGCACACACACAGCCAGCAGACATTGGTGTGATATGACAGGATGGACTCGCGGGCTTACCGGAGCTCGTCCTCGAATTCGTCCCCGGGGTCGCCCAATTCTTCACGCAGGGACTGCACGCGCACGACGAAAACACAGTGTCATCACCATATCGAAATTCCAGGGGGAATTGAAGAGTAATGGGTTTTGACAGGGGATAGGCACCTACCTGAACCTGGCGGAGCGTGGAGGACATAAACTCGGGGATGGTGGAGATAGGGCCGACCATGAAGGGGACGAACACCGGGCCGCCCCTGGCGAAGGGCACGCGCGGCCGCTCTCGGGCGGCGGCGGAGCTCTCCGCCTCCTCTCCGGCCGCTGCCATCGCCTACGCGCGCGGGTAAGTTCCGCTGTCGCTTCACTGGGTTTTGGCGCCAATACGGTGTGAGAAGCTCCGGTCCATGGCACAAATGGAGGTTTCAATTGGGAACGAGGTCGAGCTAATTACCGCCGGCGGCAACATGGAGGAGGTCGAGCAGCCGAGAGGTCAACGGCGGTGGACTGGATCGAGCGGGAGGTCGCCGTGGAGGATTCCTGCTGCGGGTGGAGAGGCGGAGGGGAGAGCTTGGTCGCCGGCAAAGTTCCTGCTGCGGCGGGAAAGGCGGACGAGTGGTGGCTGCGGGGGAGCGGCGAACGAGTGGTGGCTGCGGGAGAGCGGCGGACGGACGACCAGCGGCTGCGGGGGAGTGGCGAGGAGCGGCGGCGGGTGGCGAGCGCTAGAGAATCTGCGGCGGCGGTGGAGCGGTGGAGATCCGGCAACGGCTGCGGGGCTGTGGTGGAGGACTGGAGGAGCGGCGGCGGGTGGCGACCCTAGCATGTCGGGGCCGAGCTGGACGAGTTGCTGTTCTGGTCGAATAAAAAAAAATTGCTTTTCTTTTTTTGATGACGAAATACTCCTTTTTTTTTTATGGAATGCCTACTGGCCGTTTATTGAGCTGTCACGAATTACATCCGATCACCATCCCAAACTAAAACTTATATCGAATTATAAAAGCATCTCCACCGCCGGCCTGATAACGTTTTGGGGGCCGGCAGCGAAAATGTGCTCACACCGGTGCGTCCCAAACAGCGTCGGCGTTTTTTCGAGCCCAATAGAAGCATCGGCAACCCCGTGACGGCCCCTTGGTGAAGGGCGCGAATTGCACGCGCCGGCGTCTCGCGAACGACGGTTTTCGCGGGTGGGACACCTTGTCAGCGAGAGGACGCGACGGTTCGTATCGGAAACGACGCGGGGATGTTGGTCGTCGGCGTTAATGGCCTCCCGCGCGGAAACCCAAGCGGCAAGGGCGGCGACTGGCCACGCGGCGTCGACCTACCTTACCCCGCGCCTTCAATGCGTGTCCGCCGATGGCACAGAACGACGAGTCCAGCGGCAGCGGCGGCGGCGTGCTCCGCTCGTTGCAGCTCAGCCTCGACGAGGTCGACGTACTGTACTGGCACCGCCACTACCGGAAGGAGCATAGACGCGAGCCCTCGCGAGGGAATGACGGAATCGGATGACGCCAGCGGAGAGGAGCTTGCTGGACAACGAGGTCGCTTCAACAACATCGGCCGCGTGCATGGTGGTACGGCCGTGACGTCGACACCACGTTTCGCCAGTACCGCTTCCGCCAGCGCGTCCGCGGCGACAGGCAACGGGACCCGCTGTACTTCCCGCAGGCGGGGCGTGCATGGCGTCGGCGGCGCCGAGTCTGCAGAGGGCGTTGGAAAGGACCGCGGCGTCCGGAAGCTCGCGCGGCGGATCGTCGTCTGCCGTCGCTCGCACGTGCTTGGCCGCGTCCGCGCCTCCGGAATCCGCGACGAGGCGAGGCGCGCGTCCTCTGCTCCGGCCCGTCGGACGATGGGGTCGGGCCGCCGCCCCCGAGTCAAGGAGGAGGATGTCGCGGCCTCGCCACCACTTCCGTCGGCGAAGAAGAAATGGTGGGAGAAGGAGGCGGAGGCGCATGCGGCCATCCGTGGTGACGACGACGAGGAGGAATTCCCCGGCCTAAAGTTCATGCTCGACCGCTCCGTCGATGAGGACTACCGGCATATTACGTTGGACCGGCGGCAGACGATGGTGTGGTCCGCCAGGGGCCACGGCGCCAACTTCGTCGACCTCGCCGGACCATTGGAGCTGCCGGCACCAAAGGAGGAGAAGGCCGACGAGGAGGAGGCCGACGAGGATGACAGCTGGTCCTTCGGGGCATCCAGCGACGACGGTGATGACCTGGACTTCAGCGCCTTCGACTCCCAGTGCCGTTAGATGTTTTTCTAGTTTTTAAGTTTAAATTCGCGTTAAATTTGTACAAATTTCGTTCGTAATTTGATTTAACTTTCTAAATCTATCGGGGCCGCCGGTTTGGGGGGCGCCGGTGTGGGAGCAGCATCCCAAATAGAGGATGCTCCGCCGGCGTCCTTCATACGGCAGTTCCGGCACCCCTGTCGGCGCCTATTTAGGGACCGCCGGTGGAGATGCTCTAAGAAAAAAATGCTAAAATATGTGCTACCAAATTTGTGTCCTTGAATACGAGCTCTAGATCTCGATGACTCCAATGCAGGCTTATGTGAGCTCAAGCGAGTCTGATTCAATGCAGATCGACAAGCATCCAATTCTTTCTAGGAATTTCAATCCTTTCAACATCTTCATTGTTTCTGCAGTTGCTAAATTGATGACAAGGAGGAGCCGCAGAACAGCGGCTAACTGTATTCCGTCACGGATTGGGTTTTGCTACTCCCACAAACTGACAGTTCAGAGCAACAAATGTGCCCCAGGATGATTCAGCTGCTGAAGGCCATCAAAGGCCCAGCAAGATCAGCAACAGAAATGGAGCTACGATGAATTTCCAGATGAGATCTTCCAAGGGAAACTTAACTACAGATTCAATTGGTCACGCCATATGGGCTGGACAGTACTTTGCTAGGGTTGCAGAACATCAATCATAGGAAAATCGATATTTTTGTGTCAAATTATATATTGCCGGGTAAAACTCAGGTCGGCTTTTGTACTGTTTAGTATTGAAGTAAAAGGGGTAATATCTATTTTAATAAAGGTAAAGGAAAACTCAATCAGGAAGCTTGATACAGGTTTAACAGTTGTAGATATATCCTGTGTTGCCATAAAATTTACCGTCAAAGAAAAGGGTGTATATGTATTTAACAAAAGTAAAGGGAAAGTTCGTAATGATATCTGGTCCTTCTGCCTAGATACCCTTGAATCTTTTGGCTTTTGAGCAGAATGAAAGGCTAGAGAGATTTTCTGCAGAGTTCATGGCATTTGCCTCTGGCAATGTTCTGAGCATATAGAGGGACAAAGGAGTATCATCTTTTGCCTTTAATTTTTCAGTTTTAACAAGAGAAAGTTGAGTTGACATCTTTGCGCTTTTTATCAAAGCTGATTTAGTTTGCCTCACCTTTTTTTCTTGGAAAAGAGCTAGCCAAACAAAATACTGTAAATTAGTCCATGCACTTCAAACTTATAATGTGCAACCATGATCATGCCACAAACCACACAAAATAGGTGAAAAAACCATGTGGTCGGTAAGCACAAGTCACCAGCCATTCGGTCATCCCTAACAAGGCAAGAAGATCTTCACACGTAGACAGACTAGCACAAACACAGCACAGAGCACCGAGCAGTCGGCTGCTCAGCTGCCAGTGGTGGTCTCTGCCGGCGGTGCCGCCTCCGCCACCGTCTTGCACAGGTTTTCGTGCAGCGCGAGGTTCTCACGGCGGAGCACGCCAGCCCTCTCCCGGAGCCTCTCGTTCTCCGCTAGGATGCGCCGGTTCTCAAGGTGGAGCTTCAGGTTGAGCATGGCCATATCCGCCTCTGCAGCTCTCCTCCTCCTCCTTCTGATCAGCCCTAACTCTGCTCCTGCAGCCCTTCTCCTCCTGATCAGCCTTGACCTGCAAATACATGAACAGGCACAGTTGTTTTAAGCACACATGCAGCATCATGTTCCTGGATGCATCAGAAAGGACCGTACATCTACACAAGGAACAAACTCCATTCCGGCTACTGCTGCTAAAAGTAACCTAAAGATCAGGGATAATCAAATAAGTTCAAAGATTAATTACCTCTTCCTCCTGAGAGTCATCACTGAGACGTCTGACTTCTTCTTTTGCTGCTGCTCCCTGATGAACACAGCAGGGGAAGACCACTGAATCTTGCTGTTCCAGGAACCAGAGCACATGTTGGTGAGGGACGGTGTCTTTGTGTTTGCTCCTAGCTAGATGGCTAGATCCCAGTCATGGGGCTTTGAGATGAGCCGTCTGCCGGTAACACCATATGTCCATATTTATAAGTTGGCTCCTTTCGCTTTGGTGCTTTATTTTTTTTGTTGTTGGGTGGTGCATGAACACGTTTGACATGACACCATGTGAAGGATAGGATCATAGGAGATGGAACCCTCTCCATCATGGTCAGCATGGACCATATATGCGCCAAGGCATCCATCTTCATGGCACGAATCATTCAGCACACAATTTCCTCCCCCAAAGTAAAATAAAACGGTAGGCCGGAGAGTGACAAAAGAATCAAAAATCGATGTGATTATTACATGGTTTCGGATGCTACGAGAACACTGGCTCGTTGCACATGAGACAGCATCATCTTCCTTTTGACGGTGCAAGGTCGGAGGACAAAAGAAGGGAATCATTTCAGCAGGGAAGGCATCAAGCTCCAAGAGACTAGTTGAATTCCTATGCTCCAAAAGTTGACTAAGAAGGCCGTATTGCACTAAAAGCAGATTGCCGATCGTGCGGAGTATCATTGATTCTTGAGAGGAGGTATTTGCGTCGGAGCATGATGAAAATTCAGAGTTTTTTCCTTGGTACTTGATCGACGCACGACAAAACAAGTCAAAAAGGCTTTCAAGCCGAGCGTATCAATTCTTCTTTTTCTTGCTCGTGCAGTGCAGTTTCTTCGTCGCTAAGATGATACCTTGATACATCCCATTCTGCTCTCCATGATGTGCTGCACTCTTTCCAGCTCTCTATCGTTCCACATATAGTACTACTCGCTTTTTCGAGATGAAGTGTAGTGATATTCACTCTATGTTGGCTGTTTATAGTTTTTTTTTCTTTTTGAAAAAAACTCAAGCTGCATAAAATTGCACACTGCTAATCCTAAAACTGCATTCTTTGAGTGAAATATGAGCATGGTGTTTTTAGCTTTTAATAACTAGGAAATTTCTATACAAAGGCATTGAATTAAGGCGAATGCGCAAGACTGTACAATGGGTCGCTGATCGAGCAGCCGTTCAACGCCAACGCAATACCATCATAGAGAGAATCTTTAGAGAGGAGAACTCTGGAGCCAGGAAAGACGCTTTGGCCAAAAGCTGCACTCATGGCTCTCACACGAGTGCTCTGGAGCCGCTCCGGCCCTCCGATGCAGCGCCTACTCATTCGATCAACGTCTACACAAGTGGAGGTTTCATTCCGATGCTTGACCTGCCTGCACCATTGACAAGGCGCCCGCTGCAACTTTGGCCCATTCGACACTACCCCGTGCATGAACCTGGTTCATCGGTGCAAAAGTGTTGCATTCCACAGGAATATGGCAGTGGGATCTTGGTTCAAAATTAGCATCATGACTTCACAGGTCACATGCCAAGTTTCGTCTAAAAGTTCACGTGCCAAGAGCAAAGGCATTGGTACCTGGAGCCTGGAAGCCCTTTTTGATTCTCAGAATTTCATTGGAATCGCTACAATTTGCACAGAAGTGGGAGAGGGAGATCCCACAGATTGGAGAGGTTCAGCACTTAATATCTGTGGCAAAATTGATTAATGGCCATGAGCAAATGAGGTCAGATAAAGTTTGCACATGGATCTGGTGCTAAGTGCCAAGTCAGGTAAATTTCTTCTTACACAAATTTCAGCGCTGAATTTTCTGAACTTCAAAAAAAAAACCAAGACTGCATGGAATTAGGTCTAGCATATACATAATAGACGAAAAATTCGTGCCCATTTCAGTCTGGTAGCAATTATCATTAGGTGGATTTGCTTTCTTCGTCAGCACTCTCTTTTTGCAATAAAACAACGCATCAAGAAGATGCAAGCAAACACGTTCAACACCGAACCTTCGTCGGCATTTTGTATCCATTATTTGCATTTTCTATATCAGGTGTAACTGCTCAGAGCATATTCAAGTTTATAGGAAAGGAAGTGTGTGAATGCCGTTCCCAGCAGAACACATAGATGTTTCAAATATAGGCAACTCATTTGCAACGCTGTCACAACAAGTTGAGAAAGAGTACGCATATATACAGGTTATGGACTGTTACTGTTAGTGCCTTCTTGGGATCCTTTGAAGATACGGTAGGCAGCTATGCACATCGTTATGTTACCAATCACTGTTAGAGCACCTTGAATCGCTACAAGTACCTGCGGATTTTTTTCGTCAGTAAAACATAATCACATGGGGACAAAGCCAAGGAACACGAGAAAAAGAATTACTATGTTGAACTTGAACCTAATTGGACTTTTCTTTTGCCTACGTAATTTTCATGATAACGACTAAAGGACTAGCAAATATTATAATTTTGACGCAACACCAAGGAGCGTACAGACTTTAGCTGAAAATAATTATCAGTTTAGCCCTCTATGTGTCAAGGGCATTGCAAATTTGCTACTACCTCAGTTCCTTGCCAAAGTGCCTTATATTTGGTAATGGAGAGAGGAGTATTATCTTGTAATTTCAGGGTTGGGCAGGCACACAATGACAATTGACAAATGACAACAGTTACAAAACATGGGGAGAATCAATTAGTAGCAAGCGATTGTTTTGTCTTGAGGGTAATATCATACCTCAAGAGACTCTGAATTGTAGAAGAAATGCCACGTGCACGCGCACATCGCTCCACCGAGAAGTGGAACCTATTGGGCACAAATGCAGACATGTGAGTCAACAAGCATATGAACTGTCACCAAGAGTTCAAGACTGCCATTTGCAATAGCAATCGGATTTTTTCGATAAAGAATAGCAATCGAAATGCACGGTTCTAAAAGGAGGCACCGAGTGGAGTGAACCAAAACATCTGTCAGCATCTTGATACCACGCTAAAACGCTAGCAGTAGGCGGCGTCCCCTCCCCCCATTCTCTCCTTTTGTTTCTGGAATACTGTTGTTTTCGTTATCCTCTATAATGAAAAATCGGTCCCTTCAGAAGACAACCGCGACGTTGATTAGAGGAGCGGAAGGGGATGAGGATCTGGTGCGGAACACGCTAGGTTGTCAGGTGACAAACTTCCCTATAAAGTACCTTGGCCTACAGCTCGCCCTTAGGCCTCTCACAAGGGCGGAGTGGCAGCCATTATTGGACTCGGTGGTGCATTTTCTACCAGCTTGGCAGAGAGGTCTCATTGCGAGGGCAGGAAGGCTAACGCTCATCAAGACGGTCATCTCGGCACGTCCAATCCATCACATCTTGATTGCGGAGCCTCCAGCTTGGCTCCTAGAGGAGGTGATCAAATACATCAGAGGGTTCTTCTGGGTTGGGAAGAAGCAAGCTAATGGTGGTCAGTGTCTCGTGGCATGGGACAACATTTGCAAACCAACCCATCTAGGAGGTTTGGGAGTGAAAGATCTTCGGCTGCATGGTCTGGCTTTGAGAGTTCGTTGGGAATGGTTGCAGAGGACAGACCCGAACCGCCCTTGGCAAGGGCTGAAGATGATGCATGACACGGAGGCTAGCAAGGTCTTCCAGAGCCTTACCAAGATTACAGCAGGCGACGGTTCAAAAGTATGGTTTTGGCGCGATAGATGGATCAATGGACGAGCGGTGGAGGATATTGCACCTTTGGTTGTGCAGCTCGTTCCTTCGAGGAAGAGGAACACCAGAACGGTGGCGCAGGCCCTTTTGGAGAACACCTGGATCTCAGACATCGAGATGAGCTTGACAGTTGAGGGATGCGCGCAATGCATCAGGCTGTGGGAGGAATTAGAAGGGCTCCAAAGGAACACCCAACAACCAGATTCTTTCACTTGGATCGGATCCACTTCAGGAAATTACACGGCTAAGGATACATACAACCTGCTTTGCCAAGGAGGAATCGAGTTCAACATGCATGAGCCACTTTGGAAATCATTTGCGCCGCTCAAGTGCAAAATCTTTGCTTGGCTTGCTCTCAGAAACCGTCTTTGGACTTCGGACAGAAGATGGAGGCATGGGCTACAAGATCATACTGAGGCTTGCTTCGCATGTTTACAGGAGGAAGATTCGGTGAACCACGTGTTGGTGCAATGCCCATATGCCAGACAAGTTTGGTTTGGTTGTCTCATCGCGGCTGGGCTAAACATCACGGAGCCAACCACAGATTGCACGTTGGAATCTTGGTGGGAGACCGCTAGGAGTTTGGTTAGGAAGAGAGATAGAACAAGCTTTGACACCTTGGTCATCCTATCGGCTTGGTCGATTTGGAAGCAGCGTAATGCAAGAGCATTTCACAACACAGGCCATTGCAACCCCCATCAATTGATTGAAAAGATCAAGGCGGAGTTCAAACTCTGGAAAACTGCCAAAGTCGGAGGGAGTTCAGATATGCCGCGAGAGTAGTTCATAGTGTGTGAGTGGGGAGTTCACCAGCTGCGCCGGATTTTTTGACGAAAAGAACCACTTGCACCAACGAATTGCCAGAAAAGACCACCTGCAAAAAAAATTGCCAAAAAAGACCACCTTCCTGTGGCGGCAGGGCGTGCCAAGCGACACGTGGCACCTGCCGCCGTTGAAGATGGCGGCAAGGCCTGCCACCACTGTCCCTGGCGGCACGTTAGGAAGCTGGCCAGCTCCGTTAGCAGGCGTTGAGGCAGTGGGCCATGCCGCCATCGGCGTTGGCGGCAAGACTGCATGGTGCCATTGCGGGTCTGCTGTCGTTGCCGCGGTCGTGTTTTTAATCCAGCCATCTCTTTACATTTAAAGCGGACAAAACGGAGCAGCACTAGCTAACCAGGCACGTGAGTGCAAATACTATCGATCCATCCATCAGTACTGTATTAAATCTGCTCTTTCTCCACATACTTCCTTAGAGCCGCGAAACATTTTATTGTCTGCGAGCGTCCGTTAGCGTCGCGATGCGGACGCTAAAATGTCCCTTTTTGTCCTCGTGTCTGTTTACGTCGGGTACCTCCAGCGGTGCGGACGTATATTTTTAGCGGAGACATCGTCAAGCTCGTTAATGGCGTTTTACGTCCCGTCGAGGACTGCCGCCGGCGATTAACTGTTCCCGCGCGACGACGGTTGTTCCCGCGCGTGCCCAATACATTCGCAAGTTTCGCCGGCGTTTCGCGCGCGGGGGAAACGCCCTACGCGCCAACGCCGTTTCCGCCCCGCCGTGGCTATATATGGTGGACACAGGCGGGGATGACGGGCACACCTCAAGCTAAACCCTAGCATCCATCCATGGACGAGCTCGCCGACGTCAGGGCGGAGCTCGCGAAGGCGCGGACCAGCGGACGACAACGCCCCCGTGCCCCGCGGCTTCGAGTGCTTCGGCGACCAGTTTGTTCTGGTCGCGTCCTTCGACACCCTGGCTGGGGATGCCCTGCGCCGTCAGGCTTGGTTGGCGGAGGAGGAGGCCAATAGCTATGCGATCGACATGGCTCGGGGGGTTACTGTGCTCCGACCTGGACTCGCTTCAGCGAAGTTCCCCTTCTCCCGCTTCCTCGCCCAGCTGACAGGGTTGCAGGCGGCGGCCCAGGCGAACGACGAGGCGGCGGCGGCGGCCCATGCGGCGGCGCAGGAGGCGGCGGCTATGGCCAAGACAGTCCTGTGGGACTCCTCTCTGGCCGAGGCCCTCGAACGCCGCAGGCGGGATGGGGTGACCAATCTGCGTCATGCCCGGCGTGCGGAGTGCGCGAAGCGCTCGCGCTTCGACGACAGCGTCGGCCCCTCCAGCGGCCAGTAGTAGGTTGCGTGACTACGAGTAACCGAGGCCGGTGTCGGATTTCGTCGTGATTGACGATAACGACGACGAGTAGACGCAGGCGTTAGTTTTATATTTTTATTTCCCTTTTTTTACTATGTAAATTATATTTTTTTGCTGAAAAATCGAAAAAAAATGTGTTGTGCCGCTGGAGCCACCGAACGAAAACGGACGCGCGATCGATTTCAACCATTTGAGCTAACGCAAAACGAAGGCGCGCGGATATTTCAGACGTCTAATTTGGCGTCGTCCCGTTGGAGATACCCTGATTTGAGGAGTATGTAGAAAAAGAGGCAGATTTAATATAGCACTGATCAATGGATCGATTAGTGTTTGCACTCAATACCCTGGCTAGCTCCGTTCCGTCTGCTTTAAATGCAAGGTGATGGATGGATTAAAAACACGACCGCTCAGGCCGGCCATGGCACCATGCAGTCTTGCCGCCAACGCCGATGGCGGCATGGCCTGCCTCAACGCCTGCTAACGGAGCTGGCCAGCTTCCTAACGTGCCGCCAGGGACAGTGGTGGCAGGCCTTGCCGCCATCTTCAACGGCGGCAGGTGCCACGTGTCGCTTGGCACACCCTGCCGCCACAGGAAGGTGGTCTTTTTTGGCAATTTTTTTTGCAGGTGGTCTTTTCTGGCAATTCGTTGGTGTAAGTGGTCCTTTTCGTCAAAAATTCGCTGCGCCGTTCGCGGCGCAGTTTTGGTTCTTGTACAAAAACTTTTCTTGCCTTCTATAAAGATCTGGTACGCCTTTGGCGTAAAAAAAAAAAAAATCGGTCCCTTGGTTGGGTCGCTTGGAAAAAAAAAACTTGATACCACGCGAGCAAGTCTCGCAACATTTCACACATTCAGTTTCAGATACGTTATCCACAATCAACATTTTCTTCAGTAAATCGAAATTGGGAAACCCTTATCAAAGTTGAGGCTCACCATCCCCCAGGAGAGGCCTTTCCAGCCCTTCAGCCCCGTCCGCTCCCCGTAATCCCAGATCAGCGCCATCGCCGTCACCCTGCAATCCCCCACCAAGATTTGTTCTTCAGATTTTGCGGGCGCGGAAGCAAGAATGGCACAATGAATCGCTCGGAGCTAAGATAGCAGCGCTGTGGCGGGGGAAAGCACGTACCACTCGGCGACGCTGGATACGTGGACGGCCCAGGTGGGCAGCGAGAGCGCGTTCGCTGGCTCGGCTAGCGCGGCGAGCGCAGGCGGCGAGGCCGCGGCCGCTGCCACAGTGGCGGCCACCGCCGCGAGGGCGACGCCCATCGCCAGGTGGGCCGCGGGCGGCGGAGGTTTCCTTGGCTCCCGTCGAGGTGGAGGAGGGGAGGGGGCCAGTGCTGCTACGAGCCGGAGAGACGCCATGGGGAGAGCTTGGTTGGCCTTCGCAGAGCTCGCGAGTCGCGAGTCACTGATGAGGTTTCCTGCGGTACCACTGGACTGTGTCTATCCGTGTCCGTACGTGTAGTGTGAGTATGGTGTACGAAAACTGCAAACTGAACCAACTCTTTATTTTTAAAAATTCGAAAATCATATTTTTAAGTTTTAAGAAAATATGTAAAAAACCCTGGATGTAGATAATGATGAAATCTACAAACATGCAAACTTTCAATGTGAAATTCTTTGTATTATAGACTATACAAGAATGACAAAATCTGACTGATTTTATAGTTTTGAATGTGCATTATTCACTATTCTCCGCACATTTATTATTTTTGTGTAGCCTAAATTACTAATAATTTCACATTGAGATTTTACATGTTTGTAGATACCATCATTCCCTACATCCAGGATTTTCTTTTAGAATGCTTTATCGAAAAAAAGGATTTTCTTTTAGAATTTTTTGAAATTTAAAATAATAATTTTTATTTTCTTAAAAATAAAAGGCTACATGTAGCTCGGCCTTCATTTGTCCACTCTCGTGTGGTGCATTTTTTTATAAGAAGACGTTCTATAAAAAAAATGTTTAAATATTACACTAGAACTCTGCATAGCTAAGATTCACTTAATCAGATAAATCCAACAAAGTGAAAAAAGAGTATAAAAACGCAGTACAAGTAATCATCAACAAAAATGACTATGGAGATGGATGACCAACCTATAGATCACGATGCCATATATGTTGAATAAAAATATCCCAATATGTATTAATTGGCTGACCACTACCTGGCCTACCGCGTGATCACGCTTCGCCTCCGCACGATGATGATCAGGCGACCTATGCTCTCCCGTACTTTTTCGGCTTCTCCGAAGTTATCCTGCAGAGAGAGAAAGTAAAGAGAGAGTAATCATCCCTCTTTGTCTCTATCTCTGTCCCGTCTCCTCTCTCCCTTCTCTCATCGACCTAATCGCCGGTGGAAGGATGGTAAGGAGGAATCACTCTTGTACCGCGAGAGTGCCTCTCGTTGCTGGGGAGTTGGATTTGCGAGTTCCAGCGATCGAGTGGAAGAGTTGTTGATTTGGGTTCCTCTTCTCTCTGCTTCCCCCATCTCCCACAACCCCTACAGTTGTGCATACGTTTCTGGCAAAACCGATGTGTGTCCGGTGGGTTTTCTCCCGTCCTAGCAAACTGAAGGTCTAACTTATGATTGTGTCCTCTGACATCTGCAATACACCCTCGACGCTACCGTTCAAGGTGCAAAACATCAGCCATAACAGCATCCCCGTCTACAAAAGAAGAGGAAGAAACCCGTGTAATTTTTACGCCTCCATTGAATGCGGCTACACCAATTATGCCAACTACATCATCGACCACATCTACATCAGGTTCAGCTAGCATCGACATCGACATCAACGGTAAGGTCTACAGCTACACATCGGCAACAACTCTAGTCAACAGCGTCCGTATCATCACTCGCGACACTCATGTTGTGATTGTGACGGGAGAGAGAGACGGCACCAGAAGGGAACGCTAATGATGATAAGGAGGTGAAGAGGACGAAAGCGTGAGAGACTTCAAATCCAACCACAATCGTCTGCTTCACTCCCGCTACGTCTGAGGGGGATGTTAGAGTACATATAGGTGCATATAGTTTAGGACTATGGACCTTCTTGTAATCTAAGTCTACTCCCTCCATGTACCTCTATATGGACCCCATGAAGGTCACCAAACTAAACACGAAACAATTCTAGGTCATTTATGTTGACACTATTGCTAGAGGCAAGGTAATTAAGGAGAGGGTGCCTGCTCTACCACGGGAGACCCAGGGCGACCGCCTGATACGGGGCGACTTTCGGTCTTCACCGCATCATGTGCTTCTTCGCCAAGACGGCACGCAAAGGTGAATCTTCTCCTTTATGCGTGCCTACAATCGCCTATTTGGAACGATATACTACTTCATACTCCGCCATATCTTGATGATAGGAACTCGACGACAAGTACGAAGGGAAGAGAGGATGCCATGGAAACCCGAGGACGCAAGACCGATGTCACAGAAGCATGGAAGAGAAGGAGAAAGAGGCGTTGGACGCTCCAGGCCGAAACTTCCGCCCGCCACCGCCGGAACTTCCGCCCAGATACCGTCCAAGACTGAAGATGCTCACGCTGAAGGAATCCAGCCGGAACTTCCACCCCTTAGGACCGGAACTTCCGCCTAGATGCTCACGCTGAAGGAATCCAGCCGGAACTTCCGCCCCGACCGGAACTTCCTCCCCCAGAGACCGGAACTTCCGCATGTACGTGTTTCAGCACGCAACTGCCTGTTTTTAGCTTGTAACTTACCCCTTCGACCCCCTACCAATAAATAGGCACATACCCCCACCTTCATGAGGGAGAGATGATGTTTAGATGAATTGGCTTATGCCTCTATTATCCCTTTGTGGATTTGGGAAGCCCCCACCTTAGATGATCCATCTATTGTATCTCTCCTTATCCGGATCTTTTCCATTCTAGTAATTCTATCTATTGAGAATCTCTTGCTTTGCAACTCTATTCTTAGTTGATCTTTTACTCTTTGGACTTCTATTTGGATTTGTCGATCTTTTGCGAGAGATTCTACCGTTTGGTCTTTGTCTTGCAATTCTATCGAGTTGGTGGTTCGGGCCAACGAGGATAACCGATTTGTGTGCGTGTGTTTGTATCGTGTTCTTCGTGTTCTTCCACCTCCCCGCGAATCCCCCTCCGCAATTACACTTCCCCAGGTTAATTCGTGAGATCGGGCAACCCACACGGGATCAGCCCGTATCACCGCCCCTGCTCGCCCCTATGGTGGGTCTATCACTGGCTACTTGGATGACTAGCCATATCATTCTTGCAAATTTACATTAAAAGAATAAGTGTTTGATTGTTTTTTCATGTTACTTATGTGCTAATTATGTTTCGCAAGATTGTCTTTGGTAAATATTACTCCTATGATACCATGCAAATATTTATGTGTTAAGCGGAGTTTACATTTTCCAAAAAGAATTATTACCAACTGACATCTCTAATTGTGCCAGTGCTCTATACATGAAGTCTAGTGAGAATTTATTATTCTCATGTAGGTTCCGCCGAAATTTATTAGACCCTTGCGTTAATTGGACCATTGGGAAACTATGTAGTAAAGCATTCCATGATGCGAAGGTATTGCTCTTGTGACATAACAGATCGGTCCTCTTCTTTGTTACCGTAGCTGCGAAAGGGAAATCGGATTTTGGGAAACCATATTTGGTTGGAAGTGATCGCCCGGAATCGTTCCAACGATGGACCGCCAGCCAGGGATGCCCATTACCGTATTTATTATTTGTGCGGAAAGAAGCTAATAAGTCTGCACACATAGAGCTTCTTCTGAACTGATCCCTATTTTTCTGAGCGAGTCTGTTCAATCAGAAAGGTTGATGTCGTTGGAAAAAAAAAAAGCTAAGGATTTGACTCAAAACAAATTACTATCTTGATGGTAAGACTGCTTTTTTTGCACCTCGCCGTCAGTATAGGATGAAAACTAGTATATTAACACATGGTAACAAAAGAGTTTAGATATTTTTTTATTAATGTACTTAAGCAAGAAACAGTTCCGAAGCTCTTGCTCATATGAACACATGCAGTTTCAGCTATAGTGCATTTTTATGAGAGAAATCAGCTACGTACTGATGAAGTATGATTGTTGCATGCACATGAATACATGATGCTTTACATGACATTTTACGTATGCAATGTAGCCAAACGAATGGCCAAAATTCTACAGGGTGCTGAGGCAAAGTTTTGAACGTTTGCTCCCTAACTTTTCCTTTCACTTTGTAAGAACTGCGGTGCACATAGTTCTATGCCATAGATATGAAGTAAAATGCAAAATGTACAGAACAGCACAACATCAATTCATGAATTCAGATGAATCCACTAGAGGCACAGATTACTTCTCTCTTTCTATCTTCTATTAATCTGGGGAGAGTTCATCTCCAGGAACCCTAAAAGTATTTAAGATATTTTTAAGGAGGATCATTCGAAAGAAGGCATGTCATGGTATGGTCACTTGGCCATTGGCACCCAAGCCATCCCATAAATTTTGTGCGACCCTTAGCCTCCAATAAACTTTTTGAGCTAGCACCAATGAAAATTCTCAGTGAGGGCTGCAATTATGTTCTCTTGGACCATACCATGACAAGACCAAACCCCATAAGGGACATCAGCACAACCTACAGTCAGGAGGAAGAAGTTAGCAAACGTTAAGTCCTAATTAATTCTGTGAAACAGAAATACCAGAAAAAAAGTGCCCCCAAGGGTTAGAAGAAACAATAGGAGTAAGGAGGCTATGAATGCTGAATGCATATATGGTACGAGCTCAAATTGATTTCTAGGTCTACCAAATGTGCTCCTTCTGAGTTAGCAGTGTCAAAACTTGAGTAAGTTAAAAAAAAATCTGAACAGGTATTACTCCATGAAACAGTGTGGAATTTAAGACTTTAAATAGATGTAGCTGCTCTTTAATCAGACAGTAAGCAACATTTTTTTAAAAAAAATCCACGAATTACTGCTTAAATGAAGAGATCAAAGCAATAGGTGGGTCATTTGATGTGTGTGGGAAGGAGGAGGGTAGAGGGTAGACATACTGATACTGCTGGAGGCACTCCCACCAGAGGGTCTGGGAAGAACCTGTTTGCTAAAGCAAGAGCAAGAAGGCTACTTTGCATCCCTGCAAGGAATATTGGTGAGGCAACAGAAGCAGCTGCAAACAATATAGAGTAATGCAACTGCAACAAGACATACCTGTCTCAAAAGAAATTGTTCTTTGTAGGGCCTTCACATCATCTGACTTACGGAACCAAGTACCAGCAAGATGATATCCAGCTACAAAAGATGTTGTATGGAACGCCAAAAGGAGAAGCACAATGGATAGTCCATATGGTGACAAAACAGCCTTAATATTTATAGCCAATGGTGAGCCAACACATAAAGCAGTCACAAACACTGATAGTGGAGGGAGAAATGGCTGAATAGCCGAACAGAGTCTCGGAAGAAATCTTCAGTGTAAAGAAACAAGAAGTTAGACATATTAACACAAACTTTTCGAATGGACATTACTCTAGGTGGGAGGCAACAGATCAAAAGCAACGTTTTGTCGGATCTAGCATAGTTGTCTCTTATACTTCAGAGAAATGAAGTGAGTACCTATTCAGAAGCAATCCAGCTGCAATTGGAGCAACCACTATCTGCACAATGCTGGACATCATTCCTATGACGTCCACAGGTAATTTCTTGCCGATGAGCAAGTAGGATAAAGTTGGGGTAACAAAAACCGCAGTAGCTGTAGACAACGATGTCATAACGATGCTGAGGGGAGCCATATGTGGATCTGTCAGGAACGTTGCATAGTTCGACAGTTGTGCTCCGCTCACACATGAAACCAACATGACACCAGCACCTAGAAACAAGTCCAAGTCAGGGTTCAGTTCACTACCCGGCAATGTCTCTTCTGAAATCATGCTTAAACTGAGTAAATTCAAATCTCCTACCTACAGCAGTAGGCAGATTGAAAATTGCAACCGCAAGAGTGCCAAAGAGGAATCCAAATAAAGGCTTGGCAATAAACTGTCCAATATAGCCAGCAGCGATAGCATCTGGCCTTTTAATCGCTTCAATGAAGTCCTCAACACTTGAATTTACACCCACAGCAAACATCAAGAACCCCAATGCCGGTGCATAGTACCTGCCAGGTTATTGGCACACAGTCAGTCATATAAAATTGTAAGTAGCCACTAGCACTTGATTGTATTGCATCAGGCATGCTAGCAGCGTATGTTTGGAGCTAATGGACGGGTGGGGCTTAGATGTTCATGGAGTATTCAGTTATACTTGCAGAATGCAGCCCTGTTCCTTGACTAGTCACACCCTCGCCTGATGACTTGTTCCATCTAGTAAAGATTCAGTTACTGAAAGTTCAAATATTTCAGAATTGTTTTTTCCATTTAGTTGATAACCAAATACCTCAAAAGGTACCATCTCTCTAACTTAACTGAATACTCCATCCATTTCGTATTAGTTGTCGTTGATTTAGTCAAAGTTATGATAAATCACAAACAGCTAATATGGAACGGAGGGAGTAACATTTATCCTTAACTGAATACCATTTATCCGTCACCATCTTTCCATCAACTATATGCGGTGAATTCAGATTAGTGCAAAAGACATAATTGAGCCTGCCTTTGAGACAGAAAGTCAAAAGCAGTCTTCACTCTTCAGGACATAATAATTGAGTTGCTCTTTCGGAAACGAAGTTAAAAAGCAGCTATTTCTACAGCTGAACCATAGCAAAAAACTACGAAAACATGCAGAACCGACCTGGTTGTGAACCATGTAAACGAAGGTGGGTACACCAGGGCAAGGATGGTGCTCCCCAGCACTACATGGGGAATAACGGAGTTGGCTCTCTTGAGAACCTTGAGAAAATCTGCTGTGCTCTCCTCTACAACCTGCAAAACACAAGTCTGACGGGATAAAGCAGGCAGAACACTGAGCGAACACTCGACACCAATGGATGAATGGATACAGATATGATTACTGCTAGACGAGGCGAAGAGAGATGACTGCATCACCTGAGGAGAAGGTGACACGGCGTCGTCCCCAGCGCCATCTGGCTGGAACGGACTGCTCACGTGCGCCCAGACACGTCCCCTGGTAGCCACCCCGGATCCCTGCTCTGCTCGAAAATAAGAACCATCGGCTCGCGAAATCATGAGGTCCATACTAGAGAAGCAAAGTTTACGGGGAGTGGCATGGAAAGAAGCGCGAGCCGAGAGCACGTACGCCATGAAACGCGCGGCGGCGAGCGCGCCGGGAGAGCCAGCGCGACGCGATCCGCGCTCCCCCGGGGCCGCCGGCCGGTGGACGGGTGGAAGCTGGAGAAGTGGGCCCGTCTCAGCATGGCGGCGGCGGGGGCCATTTGACCGCGCGCGGGGAGGCGGGCGGGCGGGAGGGAGGGAGCGGCCGGCGGCGGCGAGGAGGTAGAGCTTCCGGGGTTAATGACGTCGGAGGAGACGCAGAGCGCGCTGGAGATTGGTGGCGGATTTGGGGTGGTGCGACCTGTAGTGCGGATTTGCACCTTCTGATTTGGATTTACTCGAGTAGTCTAAGTGCTGCGTAATCCTCCGGTGATCCTCGTGGATTTTGCTTATGCTATTCATCTTAGAGCATCTCCAGCATTGCTAAAAAAAAAATCTCCAGCCCATTGGGGCTCCCTATGCCGAAATTCGGCGCCGTTTAGCGCTGGATGGATACCCATTTTTCCAGCGGCGAGGTGAGGATGGATGAAAAGGTTTAACAAATAACTGCGAATTCAGACAAAACAAAGCAAAATTCGTTCAGACATAGCCAAAATTTAAAGATATTTAATATACATATATAGGCCGAATTCGTAATATATTTGAATTCGGCGACAGGGAAACAAAAACTAGATTTAATAACGGCCTTCTACATGCCGAAATGGCAGTAGCAGGCCGTGTAGTCGTCGTCGTTGTCGCTCGAGTTGCCGGCGTCCTCGGCCAGCGGCGCCTCGTACCAACGGCTTGATCCAGCACCAGGGTCGCCGCGTGGCGGCGTCGGCCGGTAGAGCTCGTCGTCGCTGCTCTCCTCGAGCTTGATCGGCGGCATGGGCTTGGGCGCGACGGTCGGTGCGGCGGCACGGGCTTGGGCGCGACGGTCGGTGCGGCTGCCGGTGCGGCAGCGTGGATGGCGCGTTGCCGCGCGGCAGCCAAGTCCAGCAGCCGCCGCTGCTGCTCCGCCTTTTGCCGCTCCCAGTCCCGCCTGGACCAGTCGAGCGCGACGTCCATGGGGAGCACGTTCTCGGCGGGGACGAGGTCGTTGAGAGACCTAGCGATCGCCTCCGCCACCGCGGCATCCTCGGCACGCTTGGCCTCCTCCTCGGCGAGCTGGGACGCGGCGGCGGCTGCGGCCTCCTTCTTCGAGATCTTACTCTTGCGGCCGCGCGAGGGAGACGAAGGCTGATCGCGGATGACGAGGGTGTTGGAGATATGCCCAAGAGGCAATAATAAAGTGGTTATTATAATATATCTTTGTGTTTATGATAAATGTTTGCATACCATGCTATAATTGTATTAACCGAAATATTGATACATGTGTGTTATGTAAACAACAAGGAGTCCCTAGTAAGCCTCTTGTATAACTAGCTTGTTGATTAATAGATGATCATGGTTTCGTGATCATGAACATTGGATGTTATTAATAACAAGGTTATGTCATTGGATGAATGATATAATGGACACACACCCAAATAAACGTAGCATAAGATCAAGTCATTAAGTTCAACTTGCTATAAGCTTTCAGATACATAGTAACCTAGTCCTTCGACCATGAGATCATGTAAATCACTTATACCGGAAGGGTACTTTGATTACATCAAACGTCATTGCGTAAATGGGTGGTTATAAAGATGGGATTAAGTATTCGGAAAGTATGAGTTGAGGCATATGGATCAATAGTGGGATTTGTCCATCCCGATGACGGATAGATATACTCTGGGCCCTCTCGGTGGAATGACATCTAATTAGCTTGCAAGCATGTGACAAGGTCACAAGAGATGACATACCACGGTATGAGTAAAGAGTACTTGTCGATAACGAGGTTGAACTAGGTATGGAGATACCGATGATCGAACCTCGGACAAGTAAAGTATCGCGCGACAAAGGGAATTGGTATCGTATGTTAATGGTTCTTTCGATCACGAAGTCATCGTTGAATTTGTGGGAGCTATTATGGATCTCCAGGTCCCGCTATTAGTTATTGATCGGAGAAGAGTCTCGATCATGTCCGCATAGTTCTCGAACCGTAGGGTGACACACTTAAGGTTTGAGGTCGTTTTAAGTAGATATGGAATATGGAATGAAGCTCGAATGTTGTTCGGAGTCTCGGATGGGATCCAAGACATCACGAGGAGGTTCGGAATGGTCCGGAGATTAAGATTCATATATGGGAAGTTATTTTCCGGGGTTCGGAAAAAGTCTGGTGTTTTGACCGGAGCTCTAGAAAGTTTTGGAAGGACCGGAATAGTCCGGAATATTATAGAAGGTTCCGGAAGTGTCTGGGATGACCCGGGCTTTCTAAGGAAGTCCGGATGGTTCCATAATAGGTGCAACCACGTTGCCTTAATGGAAAAGGAGTCTTTCCTTAATGCAATTTCGGAATTGGCAAAAGAGTCCGAGTAGGAGTAGGTTTTGGGCGAAGTCGGAACTCAGTAAAACTTGGGGGCAGGTTTATGGACGACCCAAGGGGCTTGGCCACCTATTTAAAGGGACCAAGGGGCACCCCAAGGGCACCACAAGTCGCAGCCCTTGCCCCTCTCCCCAAATCCTAGCCGCCCCTTCCTCCTCCTCCCTCTTGCACTACGAAGCCCTGCCAGAGATCTCCACCACCACGCCGTCGTGTTGTCGGGATTCGAGGAGGATCTACTACATGCGCTGCCCGCTGGAACGGGGAGAAGGACGTCATCATCAACACCGTACGTGTGACCGACGGAGGTTTGCCCTGTGCCCGTCAAGATCTTCTACGCGCTTTTGAAAGGGGCAAGTGATCGACTACATCAACAACGAGATCTAATCTCGTAGGCTTTGGAATCTTCGAGGGTTAGTCTCATGATATTCTCGTTGCTACCATCTTCTAGATTGGATCTTGGCTTGTTATTCATTCTTGCGGTAGGAAATTTTTTGTTTTCTATGCTACGAATCCCATCAGTGGTATCAGAGCCGTGTCTATTCATAGATTGGTTGTACGAGTAGAACACAATGGTTTTATGGGCGTTGATGCTTTTGTTGTCTCTTGCTATGTGTACTTTGCATCTTGCGGGATGGTGGGATGAAGCGGCCCAGGCTAACTTTACATAACCGCGTTCATGAGACTTGCTCCACGCTCGACATGCAACTTGTATTGCATAAATGGCTTTGTGGACGTCTGTCTCTCTCACCATAGTTAAGATTCAATTTACTATTTCAATTGACAACACTAGTATCAGCGTTGTGGTTCATGTTCGTAGGTAGATTGGATCTTAATCGAAAACCCTAAACCACGTAAAATATTCAAACCAAATTAGAGTCGTCTAACTTGTTTTTGCAAGGGTTTGGTGATGTGATATGGCCATGATGTGATGATGAATATGTATGAGATGATCATTATTGTATTGTGGCAACCGGCAGGAGCCTTATGGTTGTCTTTATATTTTATGTTGTAGTATTATTTCAAAGTAGTTGTAATAGTTGCTACACACGGTGAACAACCATGAAGACGGCGCCATGGACCTTGACGCTACACCGACGATGATGGAGATCATGCCCGTTGATGATGGAGATCATGTCCGTGCTTTGGAGATGAAGATCAAAGGCGCAAAGACTAAAGGGTCATATCATATCACATATGAATTGCATGTGATGTTAATCGTTTTATGCATCTTATCTCGCTTAGATCGCGACGGTAGCATTATAAGATGATCCCTCACATTAATATCAAGATAATAAAGTGTTCTACCCTCGTATGCACCGTTGCTACAGTTCGTCATTTTGAAGCATCTCGTGATGATCGGATGTGATAGATCTAACGTAAACCATGTTGCACATGGAAATACTTGGGTGGAGCTGGTACAAACAGCATGCAAACATGGGAAAGGAGGTTGAACACGGGTCATATGGATGATATGATCAACATGTTGATGTTCACCATTGAAGCTACATCATCTCACGTGATGATCGGTTTTGGTGTAGTGGATATGGATCGTGTGCCACTAAACAACTATGAGGGATGTTGTATTAAGTGGGAGTTCATTAGTAATTTGATTAAAACATGAACTAATTATCATGAACATAGTCTGAATAGTATTTTGAATTAAATTTGTAGAATTGGCATCCGTTTTCTATCATGCGCTAGTCTTGTAATTGAGATAAAAATATTGTTAAGTCTGACAAGTAACTTTACGGACTGGTACCGTATTGTTAAAGAATCAAGAAATGATTAAGTCCTATTGCAAACTTTTAGTAAACCTCACATTGCTGATTCAAAGAACAATGGTTTCAATTAGTACCTAAAATCATCTTGTCTCCGTGAAACTTGAAGTTCAAATCCGTTTGAAAAGTAAGGAGCTGGAAATTTTGTTTTCAGAAATAAGCGAGGTATGACATATACGTGATATCTAAGACCTTATTGCAAGATGATAGAATATAATCTAGTGAGACTACATAAACTCATAAGTTTTATGGGAATGTACGAAGGTTGAAGACGTTAGGCGTCCCGATCCTCCAACTAGTTGGGCACTAACGATATTCGCATATCCATGAAGTGATCGTCCTTAGTATGCACCGTTGCTAAGACTCGTCATTTCGAAGCATCACGTGATGATCGGGTGTTATAGATTCTACATGTGCATACAACGGGTGCAAGCCAGATTTGCACATGCGAATACTAAGGTTAAACTTTACGAGTCTAGCATGTACAGAAATGGTCTCGGAGAGTCGTCATGATTTGATGGATAAAATTATGAGTGAAATTGTTCATCACATTAAAAGTTACTAATAGTGAAATCTGGAACACTTGTCATATGATGATCAAATTCAAAGTAAGAACCTCAAGGTTATTGGTAATTAACCAATGGACCTAGAAGTTATTGAAGGTGAAGTGTTTTTTGAGAATGAGGAAAGCTAAAAGAGAAACTACAAAAGATTTTTTGGCAGAAAGAAAGAAAAGACAGAAAGTCTAGCTCAGGTGTATATAGATGATATACATGTTATGAATGTATTCCTTGTTTGGTCACACAATGAAATTCTTGGGTATTTGTACTATATTGGTTGGTATGAGGTGTCATACAAAACAACGCAATACAAGAATACAATGACCTAAGTGACTGACAAGGAATATGGTAGGAATGCACGTCTGGAACAAAATAAAGTGTTATTGTGTTCGTCGTTGGCATTCTACCTAGCCCTTCGATTTATAATAAAGAACTTTATAATTGTTATTTTGTTCTGGTCAAATGAAAACAATGAGTTGTTCAAATTTTGACATATTCCATGTACGATGGATAAGTTATTATAAGTCTTTATGGTGAAACACACATGCATAACACTGACGCTAAAATGCCATAAGGCAAATGATCTGAATTCCACTTATTTGTGGAACCGCCATTTAGTTCATGTTAGAAAGGAATGCATGAAGGAACTCCATGCAAATGGATTTTTGGAGTCATTCGATTTTTGAATCGTCTGGCGCTTGCAAATATCTTCAAAAGAGAATGACTGAAATACCGTTCATAGGGCCAAGAGTTGAACGGGCAACTAACTTAGTGGAAACATGCATGATGATGTATGTGTTTCACTGGGCATAGTTGTGTGCGGAAGATTCTTCTACTTCATGAAAACTTCCAACAATGAATTGAGTATATATATGTGGATATATTTATTCGATAAGGAAGAAGTTTGAAACATTTGAATGGATTCAAATAAATTTCAGCATGAAGTGGAAATCATCGTAATAGAAAAGTCAAATATCTATGATTGGATCATGGTGGAAATATTTGAATTACGAGTTTTAGCGAACATCTAAGAGAGTTATGAAATTGTTCTACAACTGACGCTTCTTGGAGTATCATAGTGATGATGGAGTATCCGAGAGACATATCCAAACCTTGTTGGATTAATGATGAGATAAAATAATATTACGCCATTATATTTTTGTGGATTATGCTTTAGAGACTACCACTTTTACACTAAATAGAGCATCATCATAATCCGTTGAAGTGACACCATACGAGTTATGGCATGGGTATAAACCCTAATAGTTCTTTCTTAAATTTTGGTATGCATAGCATAAGTAAATAAGTTTACAATCAAAATCGGATGAATGTCTTTGTTGGTTATCCCAGAGAATTGATTGGGAATTCTTTCCACTATGGAGACAAATACAAAAGTGTTTGTCGATGTTTCTTACTTATTTCCAAGAAATTGTTTCTAGCAAAGTTTTTGAGTGGGAGGACAATGGAACTTGATAAGGTTTATGAACTGAGCATGATGATCGAGTAGCGCAGAAATGGTTCCGGAGGCGGCCACGAAGATCATAGCTCCCATGTCTACAAAGAGTTATAGTCATGCAGATCGAAGTACCCATTGAACCTTGTAGGTATGGTTTACTTTGTGATCAAATAAATGATTTGTGGGCAAACATTGATTTTGAACAATAATGAACCAACTACATACATAGAAGTTATGATGGGCCCTGACTCCGTTAAAATGGCTAAACGCCATGAAATCCAAGATAGGTGAATACTTTTTGAAAGTAAATGGATCTATAAAATTGATGGACTTGGATGGAATATCCTTGAAGAAGCTCGACTTGTCGAAAAGTTGTTTACGACAAAGTTCAAAGAGTTGACTACGATAAGATTAGATCTTCTAGCGATGCTTACAGTCTATATGGATTATTCTAGTGATCGCTACATATTTCTTTTATGAGATATGATAGTAAGATGGCAGAAATACATTCCTTACCAGAAGTGTGTATGAAGGATGTATAGTAGATACAAACCAAAGAGTTTTGCTAGTCCGTGGAATACTAGATAGGTATACAAACTTCACTGGATGAAGTAAGTATCACGGAGTTGGAATCTTCACCGGATGAAATAATCAAAGAGTTTTGATTTCATCAGGAACGATGAAGATGCTTGCATTTGCAAGAAATTCAGTGGGAGCGCTGAGACATATTTATAATATTATATAAATATGTGGATGACATATCATTGATTATAAATGATGTAATTATATACTTGATGTGATTAAAAGGTTTCATTGAGAATTAACTTCAATGAAAGGGATATGGATCGAAACATATTTAGTGTCAATATCTATGAAGATAGATTGAAACACTTAATAAGTTTAAGTCAAAGTACTACCTCCGCCCCGGTTTATAGGTCTTGCACATATATCTAGGTCGTTAATTTAGTCAACGTAACATAATATATATACTACAAAATATATATCATTAAAATGTTTAGATGTTGTACTTTCTAATAGTATGATTTTTATACTGTAAAATTTATATTATATTTGCTAAATTAACAATCTTGGGATACGTGTAGGCCCTGTAAACCGGGACAGAGTTAGTACATAGAATGACTATTGAAGTAGTTCGATATAAATATATTAAGAAGGTGTTCTTTTCCATGTGAAGGTTTAACAAGACTTGAGTGTATTTGACACTGAATGAGTAAAACAACATGAGTGATTTTAGATCACGAATAATATGTACATAATCAGATGTCCTGTGCTCTAAAGTGTTATGAGTATGTACCTGAATGATTCATGTGATTATCATTGGACGACAGTAAGAATATCCTTCAGTACTTTAGAAGAACCAAGGATATATATAGTTTTGTATGGGGTAATGACAAACAAATCGTTGTAAGGTGTTGCACCGATATTAGTTTGGTCACATATAAAAATGAATTTCAAATATCAATTAGGCTAAGTGTTCATTAAAAGGTAGCACAATGCTAGATTTAGATGAGTTCTAAATATTGTGACGGATTCTACAAACGAAGGCAGAGTATGTCATTGTTTTGACAAATGACTGAGGATGTTAAGTCGACAAGTTCTTTGAGAACTTGGTGTAGTTCCGATAGTGTCAGAACTTTGAAGCTATATTGTGTGTGACAATATTAGTGACATATTTCACACCGCGGAATTAAGGTTCCACCAGAAGACCGAACATATACGATTAATGCCGACTCATTTGAAAAATGAGTGATGCGTGGAGACGCAAATAAATTGCAAAATACATACGTTTCCGAGCTTGTGAGATTTGTTGACTGAAACCTCTCCCGTGAGCAAAACATGATAAGCACCAGAAGGCCAAGGTGTTATATCTTTACAAATGTAAACTAGATTATTGACACTAGTGCAAGTGGGAGACTGTTAGAGATATGCCCAAGAGGCAATAATAAAGTGGTTATTATAATATATATTTGTGTTTATGATAAAGGTTTGCATACCATGCTATAATTGTATTAACCGAAACATTGATACATGTGTGTTATGTAAACAACAAGGAGTCCCTAGTAAGCCTCTTGTATAACTAGCTTGTTGATTAATAGATGATCATGGTTTCGTGATCATGAACATTGGATGTTATTAATAACAAGGTTATGTCATTGGATGAATGATATAATGGACACACACCCAAATAAACGTAGCATAAGATCAAGTCATTAAGTTCAACTTGCTATAAGCTTTCAGATACATAGTAACCTAGTCCTTCGACCATGAGATCATGTAAATCATACCGGAAGGGTACTTTGATTACATCAAACGCCATTGCGTAAATGGGTGGTTATAAAGATGGGATTAAGTATTCGGAAAGTATGAGTTGAGGCATATGGATCAAGAGTGGGATTTGTCCATCCCGATGACGGATAGATATACTTTGGGCCCTCTCGGTGGAATAACATCTAATTAGCTTGCAAGAATGTGATATGGTCACAAGAGATGACATACCACGGTACGAGTAAAGAGTACTTGTCGGTAACGAGGTTGAACTAGGTATGGAGATACCGATGATCGAACCTCGGACAAGTAAAGTATCGCGCGACAAAGGGAATTGGTATCGTATGTTAATGGTTCTTTCGATCACGAAGTCATCGTTGAATATGTGGGAGCTATTATGGATCTCCAGGTCCCGCTATTAGTTATTGATCGGAGAAGAGTCTCGATCATGTCCGCATAGTTCTCGAACCGTAGGGTGACACACTTAAGGTTTGATGTCGTTTAAGTAGATATGGAATATGGAATGGAGCTCGAATGTTGTTCGGAGTCTCGGATGGGATCCAAGACATCATGAGGAGGTTCGAAATGGTCCGGAGAATAAGATTCATATATGGGAAGTCATTTTTCGGGGTTCGGAAAAGTCCGGTGTTTTGGAGCTTCTAGAAGGTTTTGGAAGGACCGGAATAGTCCGGAATATTATGGAAGGTTCCGGAAGTGTCCGGGACGACCCGGGCTTTCTAAGGAAGTCCAGAGGGTTCCATAATAGGTGCAATCATGTTGCCTTAAGGGAAAAGGAGTCTTTCCTTAATGCAATTTCGGAATTGGCAAAAGAGTCCGAGTAGGAGTAGGTTTATGGACGACCCAAGGGGCTTGGCCACCTATTTAAAGGGACCAAGGGGCACCCCAAGGGCACCACAAGTCGCAGCCCTTGCCCTCTCTCCCCAAACCCTAGCCGCCCCTTCCTCCTCCTCCCTTGCTGCGGTGAAGCCTAGGAGATCTCCACCACCCGTCGTGCTGGCGGGATTCCGAGGAGGATGTACTACATCTGCTGCCCGCCGGAACGGGGGGAAGTACGTCGTCATCAACGCCGTACGTGTGACCGAGTACGGAGGTGCTGCCCGACTGTGCCACCGTCAAGATCTTCTACGCGCTTTTGAAAGCGGCAAGTGATCGACTACATCAACAACGAGATCTAATCTCGTAGGCTTTGGAATCTTCGAGGGTTAGTCTCATGATATTCTCATTGCTGCCATCTTCTAGATTGGATCTTGGCTTGTTATTCGTTCTTGCGGTAGGATTTTTTTTGTTTTCTATGCTACGAATCCCATCAGAGGGCGCCGCTGCTGCGCCCTCTGGTCAGCGATGGAGACGCCGGCTCCTTCTTGACGACGGCCGACATTGAAGGTGGAGGAGCCGATCCGCCGGACCTGGACGCCGACCTCGACCCGAAAGACGAGGAGGACGGCGCCATCCTTCGCGGCGTCCAGGAGCTACCGTGCCGACGCGACACGGTGGGCGCCACCGGCGGCGGCATCCCCAGAACTGGGGCATTGCCACCCTCGATGTGTGCGAGCACGTTCTCGAGGGTGCGGACAGGCCCGCTCCACCAGCGGCGGCGGCCGGTGGCATTGTTCCTAGCGGGAGGAGGAGGAGGGCCGTCGTACGCGGCGAGTTCGCGCTCATACCTTCGCCGGAAGAACTCCGTCCACACGTCGTAGTTATCCGGGAAGAAGCGCTCCTCCGCGCGCTGCCCGTCACTGAGAGTGACGAGCACCGCGTCGATCTCTGCCTCCAGGGCGGCGTGACCGATCGGCCGCGGTGGGATCGGGACGCCGCCCGCGCTCAGTCTCCAGCCTCCGGGCGCGCGCAAGTCGGGCGGCGCGGGGTAGCCCGCCGCGTGAAGGAGCCTCCCCTCCCATTGGTGGAGAGAGCGGTGGCCGAAGCCGTTGTTCACCATGCCATTGTTCGCCATTGATCGCTAGCTCTCGCTCGATGAGATTGGGGAAGAGAGGTGAATAGCGAGACGACGTGAATGCGGCCAGACGCGGTAGTTCCGCGATAAATAGAGGGTGACGCACGTGAAACCGATGCGACGACATTAACTCGCCGCGTGGAAGCTATGCGCCCGGCGAAGACTTACCGACGGCAGGCTTTTACAGCGCGCGGAAGACGATGCGATGAGGACGACGATCGGCCTTTCTCGCCGACAAGTCGGGGCCACCAGCCGCGCAGGAAGTTTTCTCGGTGTTTCCCGCGCTTTCGTTTCGTCCGGACTCCCCTAGCGCTCCCCGGGGGTCCGGGGATAACCTGGCTCCCTGGGTGGATGAAAGGCCTATCCGGGGGAAAACGAGGAGCCGGGGGGGCGACTGGGCCGTTTTCGTCCATCCGGATGAAAAAAAGGCGTCCTGGGGGCCTTCCCAGGCCATCCCCGGGTTCCCGAGGCCCGGTCGGGGACTCCGGACGAAACAAAAGCGCCCGAAACATCGAGCGGGCCCGCATTGTCGGCGACATAACTAGTAGTTCCCTCCATTAATTTCGTTTTCCCTCCAAAATGCGCCGCATAGAACCATTTTCCCCGCCGAATTTCGGAGGAGCTACCGCCATTCTCCCACAGTTGCAGCTCCTCCTCTTCCCTTCCACCACCACGCCGCCAAAGAAGCCCACCGCCGATTGCGCGCCGAAGGCGAGGAAACCGCGGGCGCCAAAATAGAGGCCGCCGGGCCTGACAAACGCGCAGTGGGCAACGGATGTGGAGCGGCGGCGGAATGAAACTCGCGGCAGGGCGGAGAGGGAGAAGAAGTGCAACGCGAAGAGGGTGGTGGCGGAGGAACAGGCGAGGCTGATCTCCATCAACTTCACCCAGCCGCGCATCGGCCCATTCCCCGGGCCATGGCCGACTGATGACGCGTGAAGCACACGTCCGTTGGGAACCCCAAGAGGAAGGTGTGATGCGTACAGCAAGTTTTCCCTCGGTAAGAAACCAAGGTTATCAAACCGTAGGAGATGAAGGCCACGTGAAGGTTGTTGGTGAAGGAGTGTAGTGCGGCGCAACACCGGGGATTCGGCGCCAACGTGGAACCTGCACAACACAATCAAAATACTTTGCCCCAACTAAACGGTGAGGTTGTCAATCTCTTGCTGTAAACAAAGGATTAAACGTATGGTGTGGAGAATGATGTTTGCTTGCAAAGAACAAGAGAACAATGATTGCGGTAGGTTGTATTTCAGATGTAAAAGAATGGACCGGGGTCCAGTTCATTAGTGGTGTCTCTCCAATAAGATAAATAGCATGTTGGGTGAACAAATTACAGTTGGGCAATTGACAAATAGAGGGCATAACAATGCACATACATATCATGATGCTGCTATGAGATTTACTTAGGGCATTACGACAAAGAACATAGACCGCTATCCAGCATGCATCTATGCCTAAAAGTCCACCTTCGGGTTAGCATCCGCACCCCTTCAGTATTAAGTTGCAAACAAGACAATTGCATTAAGTATTGTGCGTAATGTAAACAATACAAATATCCTTAGACAAAGCATTGATGTTTTATCCCTAGTGGCAACAACACATCCACAACCTTAGAACTTTCTGTCACTGTCCCAGATTCAATGGAGGCATGAACCCACTATCGAGCATAAATACTCCCTCTTGGAGTCACAAGTATCAACTTGGCAGAGCCTCTACTAGCAACGGAGAGCATGCAAGAACATAAATAACACATATATGATAGATCGATAATCAACTTGACATAGTATTCCATATTCATCGGATCCCAACAAACACAACATGTAGCATTAGAAATAGATGATCTTGATCATGATAGGTAGCTCACAAGATCTAAACATGATAGCACAAGAGGAGAAGACAACCATCTAGCTGCTATGGACCCATAGTCCAAGGATGAACTACTCACGCATCGGTCGGAGGCGGGCATGGTGATGTAGAGCCCTCCGGTGATGATTCCCTCTCCGGGTGCCGGAGGCGATCTTGAACCCCAGGTAGGGTTGATGGCGGCGGCGTCTCGGAACTTTTCTCGTATCGTGGCTCCCGGTACTAGGGTTTCGCGACGGAAGGAATAAATAGGCGAAGGGGCGAGTCGGGGCCGAGGGACCCACCCCATAGGCCGGCGCGGCCGGGGGCCCCCGCGCCGCCATGTGGGGTGGCCGCCTCGTGGCCCCTCTTCGTCTCCTCTTCGGTGTTCTGGAAGGCTCCGTGGAAAATAAGACCGTGGGCTTTGTTTCGTCAATTCAGAATATTTCTGTGTAGGATTTGAAACCAAAAACACAGAAAACAGAACTGGCGCTTCGGCATCTTGTTAATAGGTTAGCACCGGAAAATGCATCAAAATGATGTAAAGTGTATATAAAACATGTGAGTATTGTCATAAAACTAGCATGGAACATAAGAAATTATAGATACGTTTGAGACGTATCACCAACCCAAGGTATGATCGGCTCTCCTTCCTTCTCGCCGGCGTCGCCAGCCACGACCATGTTCCATGACACATATGCCGCTGGCATGGCGGGGTTTACGCCGTCACCGCCAGCGTACGACATGGGCCGCTCTCCTTCTCCAACCCCGGGATGCCGCCGCCGAATGAGCCTGTGATGCACGAGATGATCACGTCGGGCTCCATGGACGCCGCGTCGAGGCCGAGTTTCTTCACACAAGAGGAGGCAAGGGTGACGGAAGTCATCGCGTCGCGGGGCGGCGTCAACCTCGACCACGATCACCACGATGAGAACGATGATACCCAAGACATCTACGAAGAAGATGAGCAAACCTACCTCAACCAGGACGTTGACGAAGAGGAAGAGCCTGAACGCACGCAGGCGCCGTCCAAGGGGAGAAGAAAAGGAAGAAGAACTCGCCGCCAGCCGAGCCACGGATCAAATGGACGGGCAAAGAAGAGGAGTGCCTCGCCAAAGCTTGGAAGACCGTGTCTATGAACGACATCACCGGCGCCAATCAGAACTACGACACATACTGGCAGCGGGTCAAGGTGGCATTCGACGAGCGCAAACTCATCGATCCATACTTCAACAAGACGGTGATGGAATGAAGCGACAAGGCAATGGGCACCCATTGGGGGATCATTCAGGCGGCGTGCAGCAAGTGGCACAACATAGAGGAGGAGCTTGACAAACATGTTGTGAGCGGCGAGGACTTTGAAGCAAAGGTATGCTCACTCGCCGTGGTTCCTCCGTAGACTATACAACGTCGTGGCTCACGGTAATCTTGAATCGCCGGCCTGTTTTTGCAGATGCGGCGGGCACTCGACATGTACGCGGACGACAACGATGACCAGATGTTCAAGTACCTCAACGTGTTCGCCCGCATCGAGGAGTGCGACAAGTGGAAGGCGGTGCGCAAGAATCTCGCCAATAACAAGGGCGGCGGTACAACCAGGATCCGGCACCGCCGGGGCGGGCTGCCCCTCGGAAGAAGCTGAAGAGCGAAGAAGGCCGACCATCCAGCTGACAGGTTGCAGGCGTCCTTCGACAAGTGCTGGGCTGACGCGAGGGCGCACGCCACCGGGAGGGACGACAAGCACGACGTGCGGTGGAAGGCGATGCTCGCCAACCAGGGCATCCAGATTGCCTTGCTCACGGAAACCTCCACGGCGAAGAAGAGGAACACCGACCTGGCGTTCCTGATCAGCGGCAACGAAGCCAACATGGACGAGGAGACGAGGGCTTGGTATGACGCCCATCGCCAAGAAATCCTCCGGCCACCGTCGGCCCCAGGCCCGGTTGATGGGATTCGTAGCATAGAAAATAAAAAAAATTCCACCGCAAGAACAAATAACAAACCAAGATCCAATCTAGTAGATGGTAGCAACGAGATGAAGATGAGACAAACCCTCGAAGATTCCAAAACCTACGTAATTAGATCTCGTTGTTGATGTAGTCGATCACTTGCCGCTTTCAAAAACGCATAGAAGATCTTGACGGTGCCACAGTCGGGCAGCACCTCCGTACTCGGTCACACGTTCGGTGTTGATGACGACGTCCTTCTCTCCGTTCCAGCGGGCAGCAGAAGTACTAGATCCTCCTCGGAATCCCGACAGCATGACGGCGTGGTGTCGGTGGTGGTGGAGATCTCCGGTAGGGCTTCGCCTAAGCTACACGGGAGAAGTTGGAGGAGGGGGCGGCTAGGGTTTGGGGAGAGGGGCGCCAGCCTTGGTGCCCTTGGGTGGTGCGGCTGGTGCGGTGGCCGGCCCCCTCCCTCTCTCCCTCATTATATAGGTGGAACACCAAGGGTTAGCCCAAAGATTCGAATAAGAGTCCAACTCCAAAACTTACCAAAGGGTGAAACCTAGGGGGATAGGGACTCCTCCCTTTCCTTCTCCCTTGGCCGGCCAAGGTGGTGGAGTCCACCATGGACTCCACCTTTCCTCTTGGTTGGCTGGTTAGGGTTGGTGGAGTCCATCCGGGACTCCACCTTCCATCTTCCATGGTGATTTCTTCCTGAAGGTTCTAGAACATTCTAGCGCCTTCCATAAATGCACCGGATCATTTCCAAACTTGGAAAGTGACTTCCTATATATGAATCTTATTCTCCGGACCATTCCGGAACTCCTCCGGATGTCCTGGATCCAATCCGAGACTCTGAACAACATTCGAACTCCATTCCATATTCCATATCTACTTAAAACGACATCAAACCTTAAGTGTGTCACCCTACGGTTCGTGAACTATGCAGACATGGTCGAGACTCCTCCGACCAATAACCAATAGCGGGATCTGGAGATCCATAATGGCTCCCACACATTCAACGATAACTTAGTGATCGATTGAACCATTTTCATACGATACCGATTCACTTTGTCACGCGATACTTTACTTGTCCGAGGTTCGATCATCGGTATCTCCATACCTTGTTCAACCTCGTTGACAAGTACTCTTTACTCGTACCGTGATATGTCATCTCTTGTGACCTAGTCACATGCTTGCAAGATTATCAGACTACATTCCACCGAGAGGGCCCATAGTATATCTATCCGTCATCGGGATGGACAAATCCCACTCTTGATCCATATGCCTCAACTCACACTTTCCGAATACTTAATCCCATCTTTATAACCACCCATTTATGGCGTTTGATGTAATCAAAGTACCCTTCCGGTATAAGTGATTTACATGATCTCATGGTTGAAGGACTAGGTAACTATGTATCGAAAGCTTATAGCAAGTTGAACTTTAATGACTTGACCTTATGCTACGCTTATATGGGTGTGTGTCCATTATATCATTCATCTAATGACATAACCTTGTTATTAATAACATCCAATGTTCATGATCACGAAACCATGATCATCTATTAATCAACAAGCTAGTTATACAAGAGGCTTACTAGGGACTCCTTGTTGTTTACATAAAACACATGTATCAATGTTTCGGTTAATACAATTATAGCATGGTATGCAAACATTTATCATAAACACAAAGATATATTATAATAACCACTTTATTATTGCCTCTTGGGCATATCTCCAACACCGGTTGACCAGGTTCCTCGAGGAAATGGTGAGGTGGACAAGTTGCAACGGCCAGATTTCAAGTGACACTATAAATACCCCTTCTCGTACCTCTGAACAGTTAGGCACTACACTACAAACTGTTCTTGAGCTCTCTCTCTCATACTCCATTGATAGAAACATCAAAAGCCTCAGATCTCCCTCCTCCTCCACTCAAACTCAAATCCCTCTGTGGAAAAGTTAGAGGAGGCCCTGATCTACCGTTCTACCGAGCCAAATCTTGTTCCCCCTTGTATTCATCAAGAAACTTGATCTCTAGGGTTCCTTGGAAATTCTAGGTGGGCAAACGAGGTCCGGAAGCATCCGAGTTGTGGATTTTCTCCTGACAAGATTGTGAAGGTTTGGAGGCTACCTCGAAGTCTACCACAACTGAGTGAGCTATTCCTTCGTGGGATAGGCTACGGAGAATAGGGTGAGCCTTCGTGGCGTTGGGGAATCCTTCGTGGGACCTCCACCCCTCCAAACGTGACGTACCTTCTTGCAAAGGAAGGGAACACATGAATAAACCCTCGTATCCACGTGCTATCGGTTATCTCTAACCGAACTCCTTACTTGTCATATAACTGCCTGTGAGAGCCTTCGTGCTTGAGTTACTTGTATCATCATATAGAGTGCCTCACCTAGTTTGCATTAGGCTCACATTTATATTCCACAAAGCCTAATATTGCAAAGAAAGAATTAAAATTTGTAGAAACCTATTCACCCCTCTAGGTTTACCATCTCTGAACTTTCAAAGTTGTAATACATTGTAAGTTCATGTTGTTAACACATTTAGTTTTTCATCTACTTCCGACAACTATGCACTATACAAACCTGATTGAGATATTCATAAGAGAACAAGCTTTAGATATTTATGCCATATATTCGATGGGACCAGAGCATGTACTTATACACTAACTATCATATGGATGCCAAAAACTAATCTATGGAGTCATGCAACTCTAGATTTAATTTCTCAAATCTAGATAGAATTGAGTTAATGAAAGCTTTTAGATGGTGATGTACAAAAATATTAACACACACATATTTGAAGAAATTAGTTAATTCATCAGAAAATATCAATTTGTTGTCATAGTATAAATTATATAGTAACAGTGTATCTCAAAATTTAATGAGAATACTATGCTGTAAACACTTTAAGTAAAGAGTTAGTTCGATGAAACGGGTTATATGAAGTAAAAATATTTAGTATAAATAACTAATACTACCTCAAATAAGCCCTAGTTTTTTCTTTGGCAAGAAAGCACCAGCCCTTGCACATGACCATCTGCTTGAAAGAAGCAAATGAGAAAGTTAGAGGTAGCGGCCAGAGGCGTGTGTGAAATGGAAATAAGAATAAGCATTGTATTGTAAAAGGATACCAAAATAGCAATTCTTACCTGATCTTGTAAATCTCCTTGTAACAGAGGACGTTTCGTTTGTTTTAACTCAATACAAGTCTCTCTTATTCTAAAAAAAGGAGCGATGTCACAGATGTGCAATTATGATTGGTTTCTTGCCGCCTCTCAATACATAAGATAAGCTACGCGCGAAGGACTGTACCATATTAGGGCCCATGTCCTCTCGCATATATCATGGATACATGTTCCAACAACAACTATTTATGTGATTCTGAAAAACATGGCGCTGATCATATCGTACCTTTAGGTGGTAGTTCACCTTTTTTGCCGATTTCACTCACAAAGCTTGGCACACTAGAACATCACTCTGTTTTTTCTCCGCGTTTCAATTTTTGGATGATAGCAATAGGCGAGAAGCAAAATTGCCCCATATTGCTCCATCTATGGATGGATTTCTACGCACCCGCACCTACGTACTGACGTGATGATGTGTTCGATTATCACAATCATGAAATCGCGGAATGGGGAAACTCCGTATATGTCTAGCACTTTGCAAATTTCCCCGATTCTCTCTTTTGAGCTTCTTCTACAAAACAAAGGCACCAAGGGCTAATCTTTGGGCGGTCTCATTTTTTGGTACCCCTGGCCGTGTCAATGTACTTTTGGGAATGAGTTTCTAGAAAATTTATAGGAGAACCCGATGTTACAAGTTGTAGAAAATCTGGAGAAACTTCAGAAGATGAAGAAAGAGGCAAAACATACTCCAAAAGCACAAAAAGATAAAATAATAAGGAAGAGTAGGGGATGGTGATAAAAATAAAAAATTCCTAAGAGGATTTAGAGAAAATATGGAGAATTGTTGGAATATTTTGATAGAGATAGAAGAATGGGGATATATCTAGAATAACAAAGGAAGTAGAAAGACCTATACCTCTTATTTTCTAGCATATTTTTTTACCTAGTGCCCCTAAATCCTCAATATGGAGAAGCAATCTTTCAACAACTTCAACTATGAGTTCTCTTTGAAAATCAAATAATTTATCTCTAAGAGGCTTGGAATTTCAAAGGAAACACGAGGAATCCAGAAAGAAGTAAAGGACGTCGAGGCTCAGGAATTGACCATTAGGCACAAACATTATTTTCTTGTGAGTATGGCTTAAGAGGACGCCAATTGTAGAAATAGCTAATACTACCGGGGAGGGAACGACTATCCCTACGTGGCATCTGCATGACAAAATGTAAAAGTGAATTCAATGGAAGTCCAAGTAAGTAGCCAAGATCAACCAGGGAAAGAAATAAAGGGAGCTAAGACTAAAAACTGAATGAAGATAGAGCAAGACAAAGAAGCATGCTAGGTGGGCGGGGATAGGTGGGCTATTCCAACATGGACCATGTTCCACCCTTCTTCTATAGTTCACCATGAATTAGTGGATATAAAAATAATGACAACTACACCTCCTACCTACCATTTTGAGCATTGGTCATTTTTTAAGTCCTCTGAGCCTATAAATAGCTCCCCACATGTCCACGTACGCTCATTCCCTGACACTGATTCAAAAAAGAGGGAGGACACTAGAGCTCCAAGATTCAGTCAGAGAGTCTAGGTTTGCGTCTCAAGTGTCTCGGTTTGACGTTGAATAAGACAAATATGGAGTTGGTCTCAGGGAGTCCCATAAGACTCAAATCATTGATCAAACCTCTATCGATGGTCTCCTAACATAGGATTAAGTCACAGTCTAGTGAGGTGAATAAACCCATTAAGAAGAGGCCAAAGTTTTGTTTTGCGGGAATATGGAGACCTTCACTCTTTGGCTGTTGTATATAGTATTGTACTAAGCACCCTTTATTTCAATTAACCAAGCTGTAATACACTGTAGTTTCATGTTTTAACACATATAAGTTTTCATCTACTTGCGACAACTATATGCATTATACAAGCCTCATTGAGATATTCATAAGAGAACAAGATTTAGATATTTATGCCATATATTTAATGGGACTAGAACATGTACTTATACACTACCTATTATATGGATGCCAAAAACTAATGTATAGAGGCATGCAACTTTAGATTTGGTTTCTCAAATCCAGATAGAATTGAGTTAATGAAAGCTTTTAGGTGGTGATGTACAAAAATATTAACACACATATATTTGAAGCAATTGGTTACATTCATCGGAAAATATCAATTTTTTGTCATAGTATAAATTATATAACAAATAACGGTGTATCTTAAAACTTAATGACAATCATATGCAATAAAATCTTTATGTAAAGATTTAGTTCGATGAAATGGGTTATATAAAGTCAAAATATTTAGTATAAATAACTAATACTACTCAAGTAGGCCATAGTTTTTTCTGTGTTAAGGGTGCACCAGCTCATGCACATGGCCATCTCCTCGAAAGAAGTAAAAGAGACAGTTGGAGGTAGGGTTCAGACGCGTGTATGAAATGGAAATAAGAAGAAGCATTGTGCCGCAAAAGTATACCAAAAAAGTCACGACAGAGAGGAGCACCTGTGTTTGATTTTCTTGACCCTCTCAATACATAAGGTAAGCTTTGCGTGAAAGCACGTACCATAGTGTAATGGGCCCATGTATACTTGTTCCAACAACACCTACCATAGTCAATGTATGTGGAAGGCTACAATCGGCGTTCGTCGTTTTTTTCTTCAAAAATATGGTGTCGATCATATCGCACGAGTCAAAGATTTTTCACACATGATTTGCCCATGTGGCGGTAGTTCTCCTTTTTTTTTTTGCCGATTTCACTCACAAAGCTTTGGCACAATACAATATCGCAATGTCTTTTCACCGGGTTCCTATTTTGATAACAATATCCGCGAAGCAAAATTGCCCCATATTGCTACATCTATGGATGAATTTCTATGCAGACGCACCTACATACTGACTTGATGATGTTTTCGATGGTCACAATCATGAAATCATGGAATGCGGAAACTCCGTATATGTCTAGCACTTTGCAAATTTCGCCGATTCTCTCTTTTGATCTTCTTCTACAAAACAAAGCCACCAAGGGCTAATCCTTGGGCAGTCTCATTTTTGGAGCTTACCCTAAGTGTTGGGCTAGACCCAAACTGAAGCTTGAAGTCACTCGAAAGCATCCCAATTCCCAAATGCCAAGGCCCAGCCCAGCAACCGCTCTAGCCTAGCCAAGACAGGTCCACGCGTTCCACGGTGGACGAAGACGCAAACGCAACGGCCAAGCTTTGCCTCCCGCAGAAATATCTGCATCGCTCGGCCGGCGGCGGGCCACCTGTCACCACCCGCAGCGAAAACGCCTGGCCCCACCCGTCAGCCACACCACGCGCTAGGGTTTCATCCGCGGCTCCGTTCCTACATAAACCTCGGGACGCCGAACCTCCCTTCCCCCTCTTTCCCGGCTGCGCATCCCTCGCCAGCCTCCCACCCGCGCCGCCGCCACCCGTCCATGCCTTCCATCGCCGCCGTCCCCGAGCCCATGGCCGTCGACGACTCCGCCTCCAGGAAGGCCAGGCGCAAGCAGCTCAAGGCCGCCGAGGCCGAGGCCGCCGCCGCCGCCGCCTCCTCGGCCAAGAAGGAGAAGAAGGACAAGAAGCGCAAGGCCAAGGCGCCCTCCTCCTCCGACGACGACGAGGGCACCAGCAGCACCAGCTCCGAGTCCGACCGCGCGGCCAAGAAGGCCAAGAAGGACAAGAAGGACAAGAAGGCCAAGAAGGTCGTTGAAGATGAGGTGATGGAGGAGGAGGAGGTGGAGAATGATGGGGAGCTCACCGCCAGCGGCGAGGAGGAGGAGGATCCCGCCGACCCCAACTCGCTCGACAACTTCCGCATCTCCGAGCCGCTCAAGCTCAAGCTCAGGGCCAAGGGCATCAAGACGCTCTTCCCCATCCAGGCCAGCACCTTCAGCCTCCTCCTCGACGGCAATGACCTCGTCGGACGCGCGCGCACTGGACAGGTGAGATGATCCTTTTAATTTGTCTGGCTCGTTCTTTACATTTGTATAAGCTAGGAACCCCTGTGATTATTGAGTTAGTTGTCATATGCGTTTATAGTAGATCTCAAAAGAGCGAACTTGCATAGTGAAATTTATGCGATCAAGCTAGGTGCAACTTCCTTTTCTGATTTGGGAGACAATGTCCAATTCGAGATAGGAATCAACCTAAATCACATTGCTTGCACAATTTATTCATTATCATGTTCTCAAGTCTAGGACCAGAATTTGGTATGACCAGGATACGATAGGATTAATATCTGGTTTACGTCACCTGTCAAATTCGACACAGGGATCAACCTAATGACACTGCTTGCACAGTTCGATATGACCATGACCAGAATTCCATTGATCATACCCTCTAAAAAAGAATTCCATTGATTATAATTCATCTTTTTTGTGTGCTAACCTGGAAAGTTATTCATTTTGAAGTCGTAGACTGAATGGCAGATACCACTTTTTCTTTATGTTCCATGTTATGTTTCCTGAATTTTCTGTATAACCTACTAAGAGATGTTGTTGATTGTAGGGCAAAACTCTGGCTTTTGTTCTCCCCATACTGGAGTCATTGGTTAATGGGCCACACAAGGCAACCAGAAGGACTGACTACGGCAGGCCTCCAAGCATTTTGGTTCTGCTACCCACCAGAGAGCTAGCCAATCAGGTATGTAATACTACTTTCTAATTCCCGAGAAAGCTAAATCCTTAAGCACTCTAAATCCTTTGTGGTCTGACATTCCGAAAATAAAATTTGCAGGTGCACGCTGACTTTGAGTATTATGGTGGAGCATTTGGGTTTTCTACCTGCTGTGCTTATGGAGGCTCTCCCTACCGTCCTCAAGAGATGGCAATGCGGAAGGGGGTTGATGTTGTTGTTGGTACCCCTGGCCGTGTCAAGGTACTATTTTTCTCTGGTGATCCCTGGTTTATTGAGCCCTCCTGATTTTGTTCTCATGTTTGGGGTATTGCTCTCTTTCCCAGGATTTAATTGTAAAGGGAACACTCAATTTAAAGGCCTTGAAGTTCCGTGTCCTTGATGAGGCTGATGAAATGCTTAACATGGGGTTTGTTGACGATGTTGAGCTTATTCTGGGTACGTCCTGATACTAGATGTTAGTTTGGTTCTGCCTCTTGAGTTTTCATGGTTATATATGTACTTACAATTGCTTCTATTGAGATAGTTTCTTCACTGTGTTCTTCATTGTTTATGGAGTCACTCATGGACTACTTTACTTAGAATGTCACTTGCTTTCCTATTTTATCTAAATGTTAGTTAATACCTTTATTGTTTTAAACAGGCAAGGTTGAAGATGTCACGAAAGTACAGACACTTCTGTTCAGTGCTACTCTACCGGAGTGGGTAAAGAAGGTATAAACCACTTTGACAAAAAATGTTACTCCTGTTGATTATCGTATTCATTGAGCACGTGGACTGATGATACTCTGGAATGATCACAGCTCTCAATGAGGTTCTTGAAACCTGACAAGAAGACTGTTGATCTTGTTGGCAACGAGAAAATGAAAGCTAGTGCATCTGTCAGGCATCTTGCTCTTCCTTGTAACCGTGCTGCAAGGGCACGAGTTATCCCAGACATCATTCGATGCTATAGCCAGTATGTACTTCCAGTATTCTTCCTGTGCGCTAGTATGCTAGCACAATTATCACCAGTCTACTAAAATTTATATTCGGTTTCAGTGGAGGGCGAACCATTATTTTCACCGAGACAAAAGATTCTGCATCAGAGCTCTCTGGCTTGATTCCTGGATCCCGTGCCTTGCATGGAGATATCGCGCAAGCTCAACGTGAAGTGAGTCATTCTGTTTCGACCATTATGTTCTTATATTCTCCGTGCCCCATGTGCTTGCAATAAAACAATTTACTGTTCTCTGTGCAAACAAACTGTTAAACTCCTAATCTTGGATTTACTTCCCCTATAGTTGTTGAAGGCATGCACATATACAACATACTGTTTTATTATCTGGAAACTTGTTCTTCTATGCGTGTGGACTTAAACTCTATTTCAGAGTATTGATTTAGTAGCTTGTCCATCAATTTGTAATGTGCTTATAACTGTTAAGCGCAGCTATTCTATTCTATACTGATTCCCGGATGATGTTAATAGGTAGTTATTGCTGGATTCAGAAGCGGCAAGTTTGTTGTTTTGGTTGCTACAAATGTGGCTGCGAGGGGTCTTGATATTAATGATGTGCAGCTTATCATTCAGGTATGCCACTTTTTCCGCAGTTGAATAATTTTGCTAAGAACTATGCAAGCACCTCACTGATACAATTTCCAAATCACCAGTGCGAGCCTCCAAAGGATGTTGAAGCTTACATCCACCGGTCAGGTCGCACAGGGAGAGCAGGGAATACTGGCATTGCAGTCATGCTTTTTGAACCCAGATATAAATTCGGTTTGACCAGAATAGAGAGGGAGTCTGGGGTGAAGTTTGAACATGTATCTGCGCCGCAGCCTAGCGATGTGGCACAATCTGCTGGCAATGAAGCAGCAGAAGCCATTGCAAGTGTGTCTGACAGGTAACATATTCTGATTAGTTATTCTTGGTACTTCACAGATTATGTGCTGGGTTGAATTGTTCCATTAACTTGTGGACCGATGCAATGCAGTGTTATTCCTGTTTTCCGGCAACAAGCAGAAGAGCTGTTAAGTTCTTCCAGCATGTCTGCAGTCGATCTACTAGCCAAAGCCCTTGCAAAGGCAGTTGTAAGTTTGTTTCTATCTAGTTTTATGTTTGTACTGTCATGCTTGTGCTGTTAATCGAGTACTTACCATAATTTGTATTTCTTAGGGGTACACTGACATAAAGAAGAGATCTTTGCTTTCTTCCATGGAGAACTGTACTACATTACATCTTTCAACTGGCAGTACGATGTATACACCATCGTGAGTAACTAACTTCCCAAATTGTGCTGGTTTTTGGGCTTTGTGTGGAGTTTGATCTTTCTTACCGATGATTCAAAAATGTATTATGTGTGCAGGTATGTTATTTCCACTTTGAAGAGGTTCATGCCAGAAGACAGACTTTCAAATGTGCAGGGCGTAGCCCTTACCTCTGATGGGAGAGGCGCTGTATTTGATGTTCCTTCAGCAGAGGTTCAAGATTATCTTCAAGGTATTACCCTTGTTTCACTTGAAGTAGTAGAAAATTATATTTGACTGTAATTGGAATCTAAATTAAACTTCTTGGTGATACCCTGCAGGCGCTGAGAATGCAGCTGGTGTGACACTTGATGAAGTGAAGGAACTGCCAGCCTTGCAAGAGAGGGAGCAGCAGTCAAGGGGTGGGGGCTCGAGGTGGGGCGGAGGCGGTGGTCGTGGCGGTGGTGGCAGGAGATTTGGGGGTGGCGGCGGTGGCCGAGGAGGTTTTGGTGGGAGAGGCAGGGGAGGTGGTGGAAGGTTTGGCAGGAGGTGAAGACCTCAAGAGCAGCATAATCTATTTTTGACGGGAGTTTGTGAGAGGCACAGGGAATCGTCAGAGTTTTGACTGCGCCGTGTATCGGGTTTCTTTATTTTATTCTCAGTGTTGTCCCAGAGATTATGACGATCAAGTATGCCATCGGATGAGTGTAAAATATTTGATCAGATACTCAAGACACTGTTATGAACGAATCTATAGGTTGTTGTTTCGGAACAAATTCTAGATGCAAATCTAGCTTTGGATATGATGTTGTTCTTCCTTCTGCAACAACTCTTTTATCTGATACTCAATACACTGTTATGAATGCACTATAGGGTGAAAAACATGAAACAATCAGCTGTTCACTTGCAAATCTACTTTCAGATGCAATGCTGTCTGTTCTTCCTCTCGAGATGGCGGGGCCATTGCTCAATTTGCTGGGTATGTTGCTGCTTGCAAAATCTAAGTTGGGGCGCAGTGTTGTTGGCTCTTCCTTTTGAAACAACCGTGGTGTTTTGGAACATGGGAGCATATGCTTCCTCTATTTTGAAATTCATCTTACATATATTTTGAATTTCAAAAAAATTGAAACGAAAAATTCGCGCGTACATCTTCACGTGCTACACGTTCACAAAGTTGTTTCATAAAAAATGGACTTGTCATGTGACATGTATAAAAAAGACAAAACTTAGTGCTAAAAATAATTCTTTTGACATGATAAATTTTCTCTTTTACATAGACCATAAAAAATATTATTTTTTGTGAAACATGATGAATGCACATATATTATGGAGATGTACATGTCAAATTTTTTGTCAAAATTTTTCAACAACTCGAAATATAATTTTTAGGTATAGGAAGCATACGCATCCGGGAGCCGAATTGAATTATCTTTTAAATCTACCTTGGGACGCAGTGCTATTTGTTCTCCCTTGTCTCAACGAAGCAACTTTTGTACACTTCTCCAGCTGTGTTGTGCACTTGATGTCACTGTCTATTTTGCTTTGAACCCGACACTTGTTGTAGGCGTTTGCATAGGTGGGGCTGTTGCCGAGTTTTGTCGCCAGGTCTACGGAATTCTGATGTGTACATGTAACCAAAACTACTCCGTTTGTCTGAAGATGATGTTAGCAGTAGCACATCGCTTTGAATGGTGGTGGCGATGTTCTACTGTGATCCTTCGAATTTAAGAAGGCCTTCTGTTTTCGGGTTTAACTAGTTCTCATCCTAGTGAGACTTTCTCAGTAGGGGTGACGGTCACGGGATTGGCTTTTCAGAACCTGGGTGCATGTGAATCCACTTTTTCAAAAGTGTGTTTATGATGTAAAAACATGTTTTAAAAATCGAAACACAAAATGCGTGCAAAGTTAATCTCAAACATGTGCCATGGACATGAGTTTCGTGACGAAAAAACCTTTTATTTTGCCTCGGCAAAAAAGTGAAATTTTGCAGGGCTATATAGCAGTATATATGTGACGTATTTTGTTTTTTTACATTCTGAATAAAAAGTGGTTTTTTCACGAAATTTTTTTACGCACACACGGAACATGCATACGTACCCCGTTATTTTTATTTTAGAATTTTTTAACATTTGAAAAATGCGTTTCCCACCTGGGTTCACGTGCACCCAGGTTTTAACTGGGACTTTTCCTGACGGTCACCTTCTTCTTCGTCTCCTGTGTGCCCTGCCTCACCCTAAACCCTAGGATCCATTCTAGTCGTCGTCGCCGGCTTCGGCTCGGCGGATGCTCCTCCCTCCGAATCTTGGCGCGATCCAACGGCTATGGATCCTAATGAGCCATAGCTTAATTCGTGGTATACTGAGAATTAGCAGAACAACTTTGTTTTCGGTACACTCTTCAAAATCAATTAAATGGAAGGTTTGAGTTTGCATTTTGACCGGGTCCATCCGAGAAGAAATGCGGAGACATGCAGCTGTGTATCAGTATCACTATCGCTAGCGCGCCCAACAGCTTGGATGCGACGACGTAACAACAATGATTGTCGCGCGGCCATGGCCGTCACATCACGTCGGTTGCGTATGGGTCGAGGTGGAGCCCCACCGCCGACACCAGCGGCACCCCACGCCGCGCCGCGAGCCACACCTTCACCGTCCGGCCGGCGACGGGGCGGGCCAGCCGGTGCAGCCGCTTGTGCCCCACCGTGGTGCCGGTCGCCACGGCCACGCCGTCGACGAACACCTGGTGCCGCTCCACGCGCTGCCCCAGCGCCACGTGCTCCTGGATCCTCACCACGTTGAACGGCCGCACCGACGCCGCCGGCCGCCGCAGCTCGATCCAGTACCCGTTCCTGCGCCCGTCCTCCGGCGTCGGCGCCCAGTACGTGTCGTCGGACCCGTCGAGCACGTTGCCGGCCCCGAAGCCGACGCCGCGCTCGCTGCTGGCCCTCGCCGCGCTGCCCTTGGCAAGGTCCGTGCCGAAGATGCGCGTGAGGGCGGCGCGGAACTCGCGGAGCCTGGCGATGTCGGCGTCCTCCACCAGGCCCGTGGTGTTGGGCGGCGCGTTGAGTAGCAGCACGCAGTTCCGGCCCACCGAGTTGTAGTATATCTTGAGCAGCTGGCTCAGCGGCTTGGCCGTCTCGTTCCTGTGCCAGAACCACCCCGGCCGGATCGACACGTCGCACTCCGGCGGCACCCAGTCCGTGCCCCGCGGATCGCCGGCGTTGAGATACCTAGCACGCACGCACGGAATGCGTCCATCAGTCAGTAACTAACAGAGCAGAGCAATTCACGGTCATGCATCGCGCATGCGTACTTACTCCTCAATGCCGGCGTCGCCGATCGTTATGGAGGAGCGGTTGACGGTGGACCAGCAGGTGGGCCCGGCGGAGCCCTGCTCGTCGCCGACCCAGCGCACGTCGGGGCCGGCGTCGGAGAAGATGTTGATGGCGCCCTGCAGCTGCCTCACCGTCTGGAACCACTCCTGGAAGTGGTACGTCATCTTGGTCACGTTCTTCCCCTGCGCGCCGTCGAACCAGATCTCGGACACCCTCCCGTACCTACACCGTAACCGTACGCGCGTCAACCAACAACAATGGCGAGAAGTAATCTTTGCGAGGAGGCAGAGCACTTGAGACTTGGCTCACCCGGTGAGGAGCTCGTGGAGCTGGGCGAGGTAGTACTCGTTGTACTCGACCTCGCGGCCGTAGCGCTCGTCGTGGCGGTCCCACGGAGAGAGGTAGAGGCCGGCGTCGATTCCCCGGGAGTGCGCCGCGTCGGTGAACTCGCGCACGAGGTCGCTGGCGCCGCCGTGCCACGGGCTGGCGCGCACGGAGTGGGCCGTGTAGGCGGACGGCCAGAGGCAGAACCCGTCGTGGTGCTTGGCGACGAGGATGGCGAGCGAGGCGCCGGCGGCCACCGCCGCGTCCATCCACTGGGTGGCGTTGAGCGCCGAGGGCGCGAATGTGGACGGGTGCTCGGCGCCCGTGCCCACCTCCGAGTCCGTGAAGGTGTTCATCCCGAAGTGGAAGAACATGATCACCTCCCGCCGCTGCCACGCCAGCTGCGCCGCGTTCGGGATCGGCAGCACCGGAAGCGGCGGCGGTACCGCCGCTTCCGCCACCGTCACGACCATGCCAGCGGCGAGCACCGCAGCCAGCCGCAGCAGCGACGCGCCTCCCATGGTGTCTTCTTCCCCTACGGGCTACGGCCTCCTCTGCTCGCTCTTGGCCTGCTGATGCCGATATATACTGGCAGTGGCATGCATGTATGCCAACGGCTTGGGCTGGTATCCCGGCGAAGGGAGACGTGACGGGAGGACGCGACGACGAAGCCTTGGCAGGGACGCACGTGAGTCTGCGTAATGCGGCCATACATACATGGATTTACAGGGCGGCGTGGCGCGCAGGATCATGCGTCTAACACGACCCGGTTACTCGATCACTTCCACCATTGAGAACAAGCAGCTGGGATCGAGTTCAGTTATTTCGTTTCTTGATTTAGAACAAGGGACCCGGGATTCAGTTTCAGTGGGCAGGGCCTCATCTGGGAATGGAGTGGCGTTCCAAGCAACTCAACAAACGAACGTGCTAACTGACGAGCACCTACTTCATTTATCATTTATCATTTTCTGAAATGAGTTATGTAATAATATTATATTTGAATATTGTAAAGATAATGTATTATGTGTGTGATGATCAATAAAGCTCAATGTTTCTCTAATGAGCTTATTATAATACATTTATTTTATTTTCTTATTTGTATTATCCAAATATAATATTTTATTTTGAATTATTAATTATCTTTATATTTAATGTGTTGTTTGAGTTTGAATGTAACTTCAAACTCATTTCAAATTCAATCACACAACTCAAAGTGTGAAATTCAAATATTCCCCCTCATTTTAAAACACTAATTCAGAAGAGATCATGTCCAAGTTTGTCGCACTCTCGAAACCCTAAACCTAGCTGGTGTCGACAGAGAAACTTGTTCCCTCTTAGGTTTTATGCAATTAAGCGCGAAATTTTCTCTAGTTTTGCGATGCAATGCACAACCCTTTTCTAATTCTATCAAGCAAACGTCTCGAATGCAATATAGTACTAGCAAGTTGTGCATTGCTACTAAATCACACCAACCCACTTTGCTTGAACAGTGCATAGTTTTTTTTTCTTTTTTTATTTAAATTTTTTAACAATCATTTTTAGAAGTTTATGTTAATATATTTCACAATTTTTTTGGATGTGATTCAAATTTACCGCCCGTTACCTAGCTATTTATATTTTTCCCAAAAATATTTTTTACGGAAATCTTAAACATTAAATAAACTATATATCAAACCTGAATGGATTTGCATGCTTCATTTGGGAAATATACTATTGTCTTCTTGCTTTCCATTATTTGTCACCTCTTTTATTCGCAGAAATATTACTACCTTCTTATGTTGATTGTATCATATCGGTGTTATTTTCACGAAAGTATTATTACCTTCTTATGTTGATTGTCTAACGATCGTTCTTACTACCTTCTTATGTTGATCATCTCACGATCTCCGCATGTCTAGTGCGGCGTTCCTTTTGTAGTAACTTCGATAAGAAAATTGTTGCATTGTTCATCACCTCTTCTATTTTGGGAAAGGTACTACTGCCTTCTTTGACGGTGAAACTCATAGAAAATTCTTCCATTTTTCGCCTCTTTTATTTGGGAAAATATTGCTAAATTATTGTATTTATCATCCAACGATAACCCTAAGGCGCGGTGTGTCACTGCAGTACAACTATCTTCTTTTCTTAGTTGACTCATGATCGCCCCATGCCTACGTAGCGTATAGAAACAAACACTCCGTTATTCATCGGTGACGTAAGAAAAAAAATTCTATTATTCATCGTCTCTTTTATCTGGGACAAAACAATACTCCATTATTCCTCGCCTCTTTTATTATAAAAATATCATTATTTTCGTTTGTTGATTGCCTCACTATCGGAGCAACGGTGCTTCGATGCAGTGCTTCTTGACTACGGTGTTTTGATGCGGTGTTTCTTCAATACTTTGATCGGGAATAAAATGTTTAACATTCTCCAACAATGCTTTTTGCAGTACTTTGAAAAAGAGTTGTTGAATCGTTTGTCCCATCTTTTACTCGATAAAAATACTAATACCAACTTCTAAGAAATACTCTACTATTTATCGTCTCTTTTATTCAAAAAAATTGCTATATTTTTTTATTGCTAACATAGCCCTACGGACGCGGCGTGTCGCCCTGGCACAACTTGCTAGTATACTATATATAAAAGCTAACCATGTTTGCTGTTCTCTTCGCTCTCCAATCCACTGTTCATTTTCACGCATGAACAATACCGCAGTGAACAGTAGTACCGTGATTTATGGTGATGAATAGCACTACAATATTTATGGTGGTACTTACCTACAATTCTTTTAATGTGAAATCTTTGACATAATACTTCATCTTATCATAGTTATATTCTTCCAATCAGCCACTGCCACATCGTTCTTTGCTACATTTGTTGGACATTCCTCTTCTTTTATTCTTCAGCGGTAACTTTTTATCACAACATATGGTCCAATGGTAGTTATCCTACAACTAATTTTTTCACAACTCTTTAATTTTTTTGTTGACGGTGGTTCTTTCACATACTTTTCCGACTGTTACCCTACAGTGTAGTTCTTATCATAATTATATTTTTCAGTCGGTGATTTTCAACATTTTTCTTGCTACATTTTTTTTTGACGTTCCTCTTCTTTTATTCTTTGGTGGTAACTTTTTGACACAACATACAATGGTAGTTACCCTACAACTACGGACTTTATTTCACAATGCTTTTTTGAAAATTATTTGACGGTGTCTCTTCCACATACTTTTCTGACCGTAATTTTCCAACGATATTTGTCCTACAGTGGTTCGTCCACGGTGACAGTAATCCGTCAATAGTATAACACTATTCTTTAGCCATAAGTTTTCTAAATAACTCCCTGCGTAATTTTGTGCCATTAGTTACCCCACATTGCTCTTTTCCTATTCTTTAACAGTAGTTTTTCAACACATTTTCTGAGCGTAATTTTAACATGGTGACATTGATAGTGATTTGTCAACTTCTTTGACAGTAGTTTCTCGACTAGATGTGCAACCTCATCTGTGATTATTCGACATTAATCTTTCATCAAGGCACCGGTAATTATTTGACACAAATCTTTAGCCTCAATAGTAATTCCTATGGTAATTATTTTACAATAATTTTTCAGCGACGCCTAATCCTTCAACGCTAAATATTAGACAACAACAAATGCGAAAAAGAAATAAAGCACACAAGCTGATTATGAAATCCAATCACATGCACATCCCTACACACAAACACCCACCATGAACTATAAAAATATAGCTCCAAAGAACCAAACGTTAACTACACATTCTACGACCCCCCGTGTCGCCCTCCTCTGGCGGCTCGGGGGAAACCCTAGCGCCCCCCGCCGCCGGCCTCTCTTCCCCTCCTCCCTGCCGCCGCTGCCGCCGACCCTTGCCACGATGGCGGCGGGCCCCGTTGAAAGGATCGTATGCCGCACCTAGAGGGGGGGTGAATAGGTGCTAACCAATTTTTAGTTCTTTTTCAATTTAGGCTTGACACAAAGGTAAATTCTCTAGATATGCAACTAAGTGTATTTACCTATATGACAAGGTAATCAACTAAGCAAGATATAGCTACGTAATATAAAAGATAGAATATGATAGAGGTAACCGAGAGTGGAGCACGCGGAGACACGGAGATGATTCCCGTAGTTCCCTTCCTTTGCAAGAAGGTACGTCTACGTTTGGAGGAGTGTGGTTGCTACGAAGCCAAACCAACAGCCACGAAGGCTTCACTCAGATCTCCTATGAGCAACGCCACGAAGGCCTAGCCCACTTCCACTAAGGGATTTCCTCGAGGCGGAAACCGGGCCTTTACAAGGTTCTTGGGGCACACATCCACAACCAAATTGGAGGCTCCCAAATCTGTAACAACACAACAATCAACAACAATACATCAACACAAAACAACTAGGGATCCAAAGAGGAACACTAGCAAGAGGGCCCTCAAACAAATGAGGGGGAAATGTAAATCGCTTCGGTGAGGATGTAGATCGGTGTCTTCTCCTTTGAATCTCCAAAGATCAAGAGCTTTGGTTGGAGGAGGAAGGAGATCTTGCAAATCTTGTGTTCTTGAGGTGGCTCTCCATCAATGGAGGTGAGGCTTGGCATAATTTTAGTCAATGATTGAGCAAGGAGCAAGGTAGAAGAAGGGGGGTATAAATACCCCCCTCCAAATTCCAGCCGTTGGAGATTCCGAAGGGCCGGATAATCCGGCCTAAGTTGGGGCCAGATAATCCGGCCCCACCAAAAATCCGGCCCCTGGGAAAATCCGGCCAAATGTCTGGCCAAAAGTCCGGCCCATGTCCAGAGCTGCATCGCCTCAGGTCCTTAGCCGATTTTTGGGGGACTGGATATTTCGGAAATATCCGGCCCGGATTATCCGGCCCTGGGGAAAATCCGAACAAATATCCGGCCAAAAATCCGGCCCCTGTCCAGGGTAGTACTGAGCCACTTTTCCACGAGTCCTTAGCCAAAAAAAGGGGGCCGGATATTTTGCAAATATACAGCCCGGATTATCCGGCCTGGTGAAACTTTTCCAGCTATCTTTTGACTCGTTTTTCCACATCCGTCACACATATACATGTATCTATATAATCCCTGCACCACTTCATCAAACATTAGTGTATCACATACATTGTCATCAAACACACAAAACATATTATGAGAGATGTTCTTTCACCCGTTCCCAAAAGGTGGCGAGGATCCTCCGGTCGCAGCGTGTGGCGGAGCTAGGACGCCGGGGCGGCGGCCCTGGGTAGATGGTGGTGGGGCGTTCGTCGAGGCGGCCGTTTGGACGGCGCAGCGCGACGCAGGGGGCAGGCGGGCGGGGGCGGGGCCGGGGCGCGTCGTGGCGCGGCGGAGGGCGGCGCGGGCGGAGCGGGGGGGGCGGCGAGGCGGCGAGGCGGGTCAAGGTGGTGGCGGCGGCTGCTCGCCGGCTCCTCCGGCGTGGTGGCGATGGCGGAGGTCGAGCTCAGGGCGGGGCTGCGGGGAGGTTTCTGTGCTTTGCGTTTCCGCCCAGATCAGCAGCGGCTGGAGCTCGCCGGCGCTCGTGGGCTAGGGCGGTGTCCTTCGCCAGTGGTGGCCCTCCCAGGGGCGTGTTGGAGTGGCACGGAAGAGCTCGTGGTGGTGGTCCATGGCTGCAGTTCCGGTGGTGGTGTGGGTGACTGGTGCTGCGGGAGGTTTGGGGTGGCCGTGAGGGGCACGGTGGTGCTTCTGCCGGCGCCCGGAGGTCGGCCGGCGGTGCAGTCCAGGGCTGGGGCGGGTGTGGCGGCCGTGATGGTGATGGTGGTTGAGGGAAGGGAGGTGGTCTGGCCAGAAGCATGAAGCAGGATGGCGTGATAAGCTCCGGGCTAATGCCTTGTCCTCGGTGGCTGGCCGGCCGGCGATGGCGACGACTTCGGGCGTCGCTTCCTTCTTGAAGGCATCACCGAGGTGATGTTTTGTCATCCTGTCTGGAAAAGCTCCGGGGTAATCCCTAGATCCACCATGATCGGTCGATGGCGACGCTCTTGTGTCGTCTTCCCTCTTGAGGGCATCGATTTGGAGTTGCTTTGCTCGGAGGGACCCGTGGAAGATGGTTGGTGTTGGCGTCGTGGGCTGCGTGGCAACGATGACAATGGTGAGCGGATCGGAGTTGCGGCATGTCCTTCGTCATCCCTGCCGTGATGGTGAAGTCGGAGCTGCAAGACGACTTGTGGCAACGATGCCACTTGATTGGTGCTTGGTCGGTGCAAGGAGTGCAACTTTCTCCTATGAAGGTCACGGTTGAAATCAGATCTGCCTCCTCCTCGACGTGCTTGGGGGTCGACTGATTGGCATAGGCTAACATTGGCTCCAGTGTCGTTCGCGGCGAGGGTCTCGGTGGCGGTCGTCTAAGGTGAAGTCGGAATCGCTGGCTCGTGGAGGAGTGACGACGATGACGCTCGATGACATGCTCATCGATGGCTTTTCTTCTCGATGGCGTGTGTGCTCCGTGTGGGTAGCCAAGTTGGCCAGGGTGTCGAGTGTGTGTTGTTGATTTTCGCTAATTTTCTCTTAAAAAATGGGCACTTTCTTCTTAATTAATGAATGAGGCAAAGCTTTTGCCTCCATTTCAGGAAAAAAAACTACACATTCTACATGACCGGCACCAGGGACGGCGGCGTGCGCCGCGCTACACTTCCTAGTGGTTTATAAAGGCCCTAGCTGTGAAGACCTTGGAGGAGTTCAGGTGTCGTTTTGCTTGTCCAGGATCAGAAGTTCAGAACAAGTCGAGATAGATCAGCCATGCTGAAAGAAGAGGCAAAATGGATAGTAACTGAATCGTACTATTTGTAGTAGGAGTACGTGGTAAAAACAGTGACTGATTGGGCAGTTTTGGTATGACGGCTCCGACTGTATATACTTGTCTGCTCTCCGATGAAGTGGAGTGACACACTCACGGCTGGTAGCATAGTTTTAAATAGCGGGCTATAGGATATAACCGCGATCTCCGAAAAAGGCTATAGCCAGTTTATAGTAGGCTATAGCCACCTTTTAGCACGCGAATGCCTTTAGCCGCACCTTGCTCGAAATGCTATAGCCGGACTATACCGAGGCTATAGCCGGCTATTTAAAACTATGTGGCAGACACACCCATCACAACAAGTAGCTGAGCCAAGCGAACAGCTAGAAAGCCTAGAATCGAGTTTCTGTTTCTCCGTTTTTTGATATACCGAAGGGATTCAGTTTCGGTGCCGGCACGTGCGCCGCCGCGGCGAGCTCGGGCGGCGACGCCGACGACGCGCCTCCCATGTTATCTTCTTCCTTCCTACGGCTGTTGTCGAGCAGAGTGAAGCTGATGTGTATGTCACCTTCTCCAACAGCGACGTGACGGGGGCACGCGATGAACGTCGTGGGCAGTGCACGGACTCACGTGGTCTTTGGATTGACGCATGCCTTCACCGGCAGCGGCAGTGACGCGCATGTGAAGCACCAGGATCAAGCGTGTCTGATCCGAATCTGGTCTAGAGGCGAGCGATCCAACCATCGTCGTCCTACGCATGAGTTTTCAAGCAGGATCAAAACAAGCAGATCAACCGGACCCCCAGAGGGAAACTTTGGTGCTACCACGATGGCAAAGCGGCGATTCGTCAGTGAACAAGTTTCATGCTCTCTGCTGCTCTTTTCTATATTGCCGACTGGGATTCAGTTTCAGTTTCTGGATTAGTTTACCAACTAATAACACCCCAGCTGGTTTCAACGGTACCTGCGATGCTACCACACTACACTAGAACTACACAGTCTGAACATTATTTGGAATTTGGGCAGAGTTTCCTTCGTATAGGAAGGACACCCGCGGCAGGCAATCGGTAATATTATGGTATAATGTAAAGATATAACAATTTCGCACAATGTTCGTATGACTCTGATCAGGTATATGTTTCCAAGCACATGAGTAATAACCAACTAATATTCTAAGAGTCAAAATTATTAACTAAACCACACAATTATCAACTGATTATTACATGGAAGTATGTGATGTGCTCAAGTGGTGTAATGTCACTATGCCCGTCTCCCATACATAAATACTCAGCAAGTACATAATGGAACCGTAAGAACATCAATCAATGAACACCATTAGAGTTTCACTCCAAAACATGAAATTTGAATTAAAACTGGACTATGAGAGAAGAAGATGTCAATTTGGGGATTCCTTCAGTTTCCAAAGGCCTTCGATGCAGCCGAACAAACGTCTTAATTGGGCTCCTACAGTACATCAGCCTAGTCAATTGAGATACATGCACATGTTGCCATGTTTTTCTAGAGCCAGATTGCCCAGCCATCCCTTGGGCTACGATATACGGCCTTGCTTCCACTTGCATACATAGTGCACCCGACCAAATCCTCAAAAAAAAAAAGTGCACCTGACCTTTTTGCATGCTGGCACGCTATTTTATTTTTCGAGGAAAGGCCATTATGCTTAGTTTTATTAATATCACACAAAAGTTATTAGTTTAAGAGAGTTTGCACAAGGAAGCTAGAGGGTTCATCAACCAAATTACAAGCAATATTCAGGGACGGAGATGCCTTAGTGCCACTAGTGTTAGCTGACACCAATGAAAATGTGCAAAATCTTCACTAATTAGTACTAACTCATGATGGTTTATGGAGGCTGACCCCAGTGTCATAGATGTTAAGCTTCATGCACTAGCCACTTGAGCCAAAAATCCAAACTGATGGAAAGGGCTATGCAATCTACTTATACACTTCAACACCCCCTCTCACGTGTGATGGGAAGACGAGAAGGCAAGTCAACACGTGTAGAGAGGCAAAGAGGCGGCGGCGGCTGCGGCTGCAAGGAGAGGGAGGAGAAGAGATAATTTTTAGAATAAATTGTGAAAGCCAGGATTTGAACTCGAGACATGGGACTCTGATACCATGTTAAGCTTCATGTACTAGCCACTTGAACCAAAAGTCCTAACTGATGGAAAGGGCTAGGCAATCTACTTATACACTTCAACAATAGAGAAGATATAGATATGACCCCATCGGTATTTGTTTCTAGCTTCGTCCCTGGCATTATTTGAACCGAAACAACTCCTAGCTAATTCATGAGTCGTTGCATTTGTACTCCCACAATGTAAGAACTCAACCTTGCCACTGCTCCTTCCAGCTTGAATCATTATATCGGCATAAATAGATGTGGCCTCTTTGCTTATTCGAGATCTGCACCTGATCATAGTTGGATCACATCAAGCGAATCAGACTCGGCCTCTATATCCGAGGGAGCTGGCAAGAGCAAGACCATAGAACATTGCAAGGCTTCAGCCATGGTGGCAGAGGGCACATGCGGTGTGAGCGTTGTCGAGGCCGCTATAAAACTTCCTTGGTTGTTTCTTACTATAGAACCCGAAGCTCCAGACTTACTTCGAAAGTTGCACCAACATTTGACATAACTGAATTCGCTCGCGGCCTGAACCAAGTCTTCTTCTTCCTTGCCATGACCGGTAGTTTCATACTCGCCGAGTTGGCAACTATAGCTTTGATCGAGTTTATACAATGAATAACAGGAGGAACTTGCTCGTTTAAAAACCATTTTAGCGCAGCTAAAAACGCGAATCAGTGAACAGTGCAACAAATTCGCGCAATACAGGTGGTTTTTTACATTTTCGCCGATAGTGATGGCTTTACAAACTTCATGTGATAATGTGGTGGTTTTTTGAAATTTACTCGAACTTAACGGATGGACCTCATCGCGACGGGGTAGAAGAGGAAAGCCTCGGTTTAAATACAACCGCGCATTGCATCGCTGCCTGTGCACTCTCGTGTATGCACTGTGCCTGTGTGTACCATCGGTCCATCACTCTCGCTAGGCGGTGCTAGCTCCTTGCATGGCGTCATTGCATGTTCTACCCCATGCTAGTGCTGCTGACTGGTCCTCCGAGTGTTAACATATGGAAGCAAGTACCGAGCGGTAAGTGCTGCAGGAATAGAGGGTGGCCTATGGGCTATGGCTCCTGTCCTGTGTAGCCCGATAGATCCAGGACTCAAATTACACTTCAAACTTTCCAGCAAAAGAACTACTACTGCATTCTTACACTATCATGCGATCTTGTTTATTTTTTCTACAAAAATGGTGATTTTGTTTGGTGGCTCTAGTTAAGGCTGCATTTTGGATTATCATAACTCATCTGTTTCATCTACTTTCATCCAAAAATAAGCAACTCAACTTTTTCAAGACTCAACTTTGTCGTATCTAGACTTGTTTTTAGTGTGTACAAACATCCGTATCTAGAATAATTGAGCTACTTATTTTGTACAGAGGAAGTACTTTTGTCCATTCTATTGTTTGTTCGAACGTGCCAGTTTTGCTATGTCTCGTTTGATTCAGAATAATTACTATATATAAAGGTTCAAGCTTTTTCAGTGCTTTCATGCCTTCGGGTGCTATTCATGCGGGCACATGAACAGTACCAGGGTTTGTATTTTTTTTAATTTCCTGATATTAATTTTCCGTAGCAATTTGTTAGTGAAAACATTCAACTTCCGCAGTAATTTGTTGTGTACCGATGTCAACTATGAAACAAAACTACCTAATTAGTACTTGCAGGGCGCATATTTCTGCGAGGATAATTTCTCAATGGTTCACGTAGCATGATGATTTTTACACGAATCTTCAATCTCAAACGTAAATCTGGACGATAATTACCAGTCAGTATTTTTTCACCGTGCATAATTCATCGGCAGTAATTTGGGAAAAATCCAACATTCGTCGCCTTTTTTACCTAGGAAAAATAATATTATGCCCTTCTATGACACCATCGAAAAAATATATTTAATCCAGCTTCTGTGCCTCTTTTAACCAGGAAAAATACTATTGTCTTCTTCTACCATGCCATTAGAAAAATATACCTACGATCACCCGCTACCTCTTTAAGCCAGATAAAATACTAACATTTTCTTCTGTAATAACTTCAGAAACAAAGGCGGTCTACCATTCATCGCCTATTTTAATCGGGGAAAATAATAGTGCCTTCTTTATGGTATCTCTCAAGAAAATACTTGCTCCTTTATCCGTCGAACCTTTCAACCGGCATGAGTTGTCTCTTCGAGTACCGCATCTACAGTGTAGTAATGCTATCATACTATCACTTTTTTCGATCTCCCTACGATCGTCCGGTGTTCTCATACCTTGTGCTCGCATGTTTACGGATATTGTTCATGGGCGCGCATGAATAGTACTTCGGTTTGTTTTTTTACTCTTTTTTTGTAATTTTCTAACAATATTTTTTTGCAGTAATTCATCGATTGAAATATTCAACATCCGCATTAATTCGTCAGCAGTAGAAATATTCAAATTACGTAGTATTTTGTCGCGTATCAATGTCAACTAGTAATTCTGGACGATAATTACCAGCAAGTAATTCTTCACCGATGCATAATTCTTTGGCAGTAATTCAGGAAAAAACCAACATTGGCTGTCTTTTTCACCGAGGGAAAAAATATGCCCTTCTACAGTCCCATCGGAAAATATACTTACTCAACATTCCTTCGCCTTTTTTTCATGGCGAGAATACTATTGCCTTCTTCTACCGCACCTTTAGAAAAAGATATATCTTTTTTTTTGAGAAACACGGTACAAACGTAGACGCTCACATACACGCGCATACACTCACCCCTATGAACGCACACGCACACTCTACCGCTATGAGCACCTCCGGAAGACTGAGCCGGCGGATTGGATCTTGAAATTGACGAAGTCACCACATGTGCCTCGCTGTCGATGGAAATGTCGCCTCCCACTGAATAAATATTCCACCTTTAGGAGACACACAGATGTCAAACCTGGGGTTTAAACTCTGGTGGGCTGGAGATACAACCATCCTCCTAACCACCCAACCTCAGGTCACCACCTCTTTTAGTCGGGAAAATAGTATTGCCTTCTTTATGGTATCTCTCGAAAAAGACTTGCTCTGTTATCCATCGAAACTTTTAACCAACACGAGTTGTCGCTCCAGACTGCATCTATTGTGTAGTACTGCTCGCATACTATCCTTTTTTTAAAGTTATGAGTGAGTTACTTTTTTTAAAATTGTAACTGAATTGCAACTAAGATTTCTAAGTTGCAAGTGAATCGAGAAGCAAACTTTAAATAGTACAATTCTTTTTACACAGTGAAAGTTGTTCGTATAGTGCAAACTTATAAGGATGTTGAACTAAGCTGATAAGTAGCCGCACACCCTTATTTTGTACATTTGAACAATTAAACCCTAGAAACCAGAGTAAAATCTTCGTAACCGAACCCGTATGCAAGCTTTCTCAAAAAAAAAAAAAAAAAACGTATGCAAGCATCCCGGCCGGCTTATATAGTGCACCGGTGTCGCAGTCCCGTACGCGAGCTCCGAGAACACACAACACAAGACCACTAGACAGTACACAGCAACGACCAAAAATCTAGAGATCCCAAGACCAACGTACACGCACGCCAAACGATCATGGAGATGGCGCACAAAGATCGCCTCCTCGCTGTCGTGCACCGCCTCTTCAGCGTGGCCACCCTCCTCCTTTGCATCCTCGTCGAGCTCTTCGTCTTCGTCCTCCACCGCCACGCGGCGCTCTACCTCCTCCCGGCCTGCGCGATGCTGCTGCTCCTGCGTCGCTCCGGCCGACTTGCGAACATCAACCTGGTGGACTACGCGTACCTGAAGCCGCCCCGGCGGCTGCGCGTCACGACCCCGGCCCTCCTCGAGCACTTCCGCCTCATCGGCTGCTTCGACGACGGCAGCGTGGAGTTCATGTCCCGGGTCGTCGAGGCCAGCGGCATGTGCGACGAGACCTACTTCCCGCCCTCGCTGCACCGCATCCCGCCGTCCGCCACGCACGCCGACGCCGTCCACGAGGCGGGGGCGCTCTTCTTCCCCACGCTCGACGAGCTGTTCGCGAAGACCGGCGTGGCGCCGTCCGCCGTGGGCGCGCTCGTCGTCAGCTGCAGCGGGTTCTGCCCCGCGCCGTCGCTGGCGGCGGTGATCGTGAACCGGTACGGCATGCGCGGGGACGTGAAGGCCTTCAGCCTGTCCGGCATGGGGTGCTCCGCGGGCGTCGTGGGCGTAGACGTCGCGAGAGGCGTCTTGAGGGCGCACGACGGGGCAGTCCAGTACGCGGTCGTCGTCAGCGCGGAGATCGTCACGGTCGGGTGGTACGCTGGGAAGGATCCCAGCAAGCTGCTGCTGAACTGCTTCTTCCGCACCGGCTGCTCTGCCGCGTTGCTGTCGAACTCGAATGCCGTCGCGGTGGCACCGCCGGCCAAGTACCGTCTCGTCGCCCTGACACGTACTAATCTCGCGGCCGACGACCGCGGATACGCATCGGCGTTGAGGGAGGAGGATGACGAGGGCATCACCGGGTTCAGCATCGGCCGCGGCCTCGGCGGCGTGGCGCAGGACCTCCTACGCGCACACCTGCCCGCCCTCGGCGCCGAAATCCTCCCGTGGCACGAGAAGCTCCGGTACGCAGCGGCGCTCGTGCGGTTCCACTTCAATCACCGACAGAATAACACCAAGATGCTCCCCGAGGAAGACGGCCAGGATACCGTGCCGAAGCCGAACTTCCTCGCCGCGGCGAAGCACCTTTGCCTGCCGGCGTCGGGGATGCCGATGATACGGATGCTGGCAGAGGGACTTGGCGTGGGGGAGAGGGAGGCGGAGGCGGCGCTCGGGACGTTCCAACGGTTCGGCAACCAGTCGGCGGCGTCGCTGTGGTACCAGCTCGCGTACCACGAGGCCAAGGGGCGGGTCCGGCGGGGCGACCGCGTGTGGCAGCTCGGCATGGGGAGCGGGTCCAAGGCGAACAGCGCCGTGTGGGAGCGCGTCGCCGCCGACGGTGACGGTGCGGCGGCGCCCGGCGCCGACGAGGGCCCGTGGGGTGACTGTATCCACCGCTTCCCGGTGAGAGAGCAGCCGCGCGCTGAAATCGATTGAGCAAATGGTACATAGCGCGCGCTCGCGGGCAGTTTGGGCGTTTGAAGAGAAGAATGTTTGCAGGTACGAGGCGGAGGCTAGTCTTGTTTGTGCCCTGCGTATGTTTATGTACTTTCACTTTGCTTCCGTGGTTCCTTGACTTGCTGTTAATCCTTGTTGATGTTGTCCACTGTACTTGACTATTTGTATGTTATTCTTCTGTTTGACCTTCTTAACTATTTTTTTACATCGGTGTGGCTAAATTGCAATCTAATTCATGACTAGAACGAATTAGGAAGTTCAAAGTATTTTTAATTGCATCTCCCGTTTTACAACTAAAAAATCAGTTGCAATACCACTTGCAACTGAAAAATTCAGTTGCAATCACGACGCAATCGAAGTGTGTAGAACTTGACTGAGCACTAATTTAATTCGTAGCTAGCTAATAGTCACCAAAACCCCCTTTTATATCATGTCATCGTCTCGAGCTGCACGTCGTACAAATATATGATGCAAACTGCCATAAAGTTCTTAAATAAAATTTTATATGATGTGTGGAGCAAGTATATTCTGTGATCTACATCCCCTAAATCTCAACTAGCTCAAAAAGAATTAAATTGGAACTTAAAGGTATGCACAATACAAAAAGGGACAAAATCTGTCAAGAAAAACAACATTAGGTAAACGTAACTTATTCGACCACTTAGACACGTCATGATTTTTAGCCAATTTTTGTGATTATAGAGGATAAAAAGTTGAAACTGTAGTAAAAAATGAGTACAATCAGAATGAAAACTAAAAAAATTCGGGTGAAAAGTGTTCTGCAAAAAAATTGCATCTCCATATGTTGCTACAACTTTTATATATCAAACTTGCATTTTATTAAGACTTCAGAAAACAATTAAAATTAACACTTTATTACTGTAAGAAAACACTAAAAGCAAAACAAACATAAAAGCAACTGGGTTGCCACCCATAGAGCCCTTTCTTTATAGCCATATAGTTAGGGAATATTCATTTCAGCTCACCGGTGAATATGAACCCACTGTGTGAAAACACATTTTAAAATGTTAAAAAATTATGAAATAAAATTACGTATGTACATATAGATATTCTATGTTCGCACATAAGTTTTCGGGAAGAAAGAACATTTTTTGTGCCGCGTGTAAAAAAGACAAATTTTGTTGTTCAAAACATGATTATTTACAAGACTTTTCCCTTTTATGTAAGAGTGTGGATTTTGTACACCCAAGCATCTCTGACATGACATTTTGTCCGAATATCCAAGCATCTAATGGCTGTGGAAGCACCCTGTACAAATATATTTCCCAAGCATGGGTGTGGGTGTACTCTTTGCCGTTCATTTGGTGTTGGAGATTCGTGCAAAGCCAGAGTGATGGAACATTTTCCTCCATCCCTCTCCTTTTCCTGTCGCGTCGCTACATCCTTTTCTCCACGTTTTTCTCCACGCCACACGGGCCGCGGCTGTTCGTGTCGGGTACAACCCAGACATAGCCGCGCTGAATCGAAAATCTCTATTTACAGTTGCCGGTACCTACAACAGTGATGTCAGCAATGACATCAGCCATGTGCAGACTTAATCCTCTCACAAAATTATGAAACAAAACTGAAACATAATTAAAATAAAAATATTTTGTGAAACATAAGATAGTGGCGTCAGTAGTTTCACTTTTGTACCAAAATGTTTCACAATGTTAGCCCCGTATCACTTTGGTTTCATAAAAATTTCACTTATATTTCAATTACTAGTTTAAAAAGTTTCACAATATTAGGGATGTATCAGCTTGGTTTCACAAAAGTTTCACTTATATTTCAATTATTAGTTTTATACTAGACCAAATGATAAAAGGCTCACCAATCCCAAAGCAAGCTGGACAGTGGATGGGACGCCAGTATGTACCAGCGCCTGTAAATTCGCTGGTGTCGGATGGCATTATGATCATGTTCATGGGACCCACAAACTTTACAGAATTGAAGGAAAAAGAGCAAAATAATTTCTCTGACATGACATCTTGTCCGAATATCCAAGCATCTAATAGAAGAGCAAAATAATTTCTCTGACATGACATCTTGTCCGAATATCCAAGCATCTAATAGCTGTGGAAGCACCCACACCCATGCTTGGGTGTACAAATATATTTCCCTTTTATGTAAACCATATAAAATGTTTGTTTCCGCCAAACACTTGTGTACGAATATAGAATATCCGTATGTACACGCAAAATTTTATCTAGGAGTTTTTGACATTTTGAAATTTTGTTTTTTCTGTATTTTATATAATAGGTTCATATGCACCCATGTGCCGAAACACCACCTCCTATAGTTAGGCTTTTCTTGATTGACTTTTAAAGATGGGTGGAGAGCATGTGGAATTTTTTTTTGTAGTTTCCTTTTTCCTAGGGAAGTGTTCGATACATTTTTTACGTTGAATTGGAGCTTAACATTCCCTTCTTTTGCATCTATTATTGCTCCTCTGGTTCTTAAAACGGGTCTTCCTAAAATTATAGAACTATAAGTTTTATCCCCCATATCCATGACAACAAAATCAACAGGAACAAAAGTCATATACAACTCAACCATAACATCTTTTACTATGCCTAGGGTGTGTTTGGTGGAATCATCATCAAGTAAAAGTTCCATTGAGCATTTTTCCATTTTGTTGAGTTCTAAAAGTTCATAACATTCTTTTGATAAAATGAGACACTAGATCCTAGATCTAATATTGCATGGTGCGTTTCTTTGCCAATAATGATTAAAATCTTGGGGAGCCAAGCATCTCCTAGCTTAGGTGGTATCATAGCTTCACTATTATATCTTTCTATCTTTTTTAGTGACATAATTTTCTATATATGAACTAAATCTTGCATGATAAACATTAATAGATGGATCATTAGATATTTTTGTAATATATTAATGAGTTATAATGCAAGCTGCATTTATCAAGATCTACTAGAGGATCATTTACTTTCACTAAGCATTTTAAATTCCTCTATTTGTTTCTTTCTATTATAGATGCTAAATAACTCATAACGGTCATCAAATATTTATTCTAGAACTTGTGCTTTTTCTAGACTCTCTTTAATTTTTTGCTTCTAAGAGTAAACCATCTAATAGAATATAAGCATTTTTAGCAGTCAAATTCATAAAGGTGCATTCAGATTCAGTGTCGAAATATGCCATGGAACTATTGGTTAGCCCTGTGTAAAATGTGTGCATTAACATCCAACCTCTAAGGCCATGTTATGTTCCATATGCAAGTATTCCAAAACTCTCCCAAGCTTTTATAGGTAATTCACCTTCGAATTGTTTAAATGAAAATATTATTTCCCTAAGGTTACTTAGTTTTTCCGATGAACCAAAATTTCCGACAAAGGAAACTTTTAAATTAAACCAAGAACTAAGTTTTCAACTGCGCAATTTAATAACCAATCTAGTGCTTTTCCAGCTAGTGAATAGGGAAAAGTTTTACTTTGATTAAATTGTTGTTGGAATAATTCATTTTGAAATTTTTACATCTATCATTGAATTTTCTTAGATGTGCCATGGGATGTTCTTTTGGTTTGCCTGCGAAACGATCTTCATAAATTATTTTCATTATGGCAGGATCTACTTCAAACGCCTCTACAGGAAGTTCATCATTTTGAGGGAAATTTCTTACACTAAAAGGCCAAAAGGTTCTTTTCTCCATAATTGCAAGAAGGTAAACATTAAAATATTTTTTTATGGAATTTTGTGTATATGAATGAACGCAAAATAAAAATTAAAAATAAAGTAAAGGAAATGCTGAAAGTAAAATCAAGGGGAGAAGGAAAGCCAGAGGCAAATCCAAATAAAGCGAAAAATGAAAAAATAAGACAAAAGTAAATTAATTTGTAGATCTAAAGGAAAAAAAGTCTCACGGGATTTGCATCTTCCCCAAGCTTAGGTGATTGCACCTTGTTGATGAAGACGGCGCCAATTTTTTTTCTAACTATTGCCTTGAAGATGAAGATGTTCTACCAGCTTGACGATGATAATGCCGTGATGTGTTCTTGTAACTCCCCAGCAACAACGCCAGAAAATGTTCTTGATGTTAACAACTCTGTGTGTACTAACTCGTTGGGACTCCAAGTGCAGAGTGTTGTAGCAAGTGTCTTTTCCCCACAAGGGTGACTCGAGGGTTTATATCGAGCTCTCGGGGAATTGGCGAAGAATTACTCCCCTTCTCCTCTTCAAGCAATCTACAGAACAAAATAAATTTCCTTGTGTCTCAAACTCCACCGTGTGGTTGTCAAGCACAAGGTTTCGTGTAAGTAATATGAAGAGTATAGTAAATAAATAAAAGTAAAGCAATCTATACTAGGTAATAAAAGTAAAACAACAAAGTAAAGGTCTTTTTGGGTTTTGGATTGGATTTGCAAAAGATAAATGTATTTTTGGATTGTCGAAATTAGTAAGTGCTAAAATTGTAGAGGTTGATAAAAGTGTTGGTTTGGTGTTTCTTATGATTAAAATTGGACCGGGGTCCATGGTTTCACTTGTCTACTCTCTCATAAAGGTGTAATAGATTTAAACAATTCATAAGTTATATTATGTTGGTGAATCTCATATTGCGAAATAAGTATTTGTATGGGCATTATGTCCTAACATAGCGATGCTGCAACACATCATACTCTTCCAGAAAGGGAAAACTCCAAGCAATCTGGTATTTAAGAATTAACAGAGTATAGTTTTAAAAACTTTGACATAATGTTTGGATCTCAAATATACTACCTTGATTTAACAAGATCACCTAGAATGTCACTAGATGAAACTATAGAACATGTATTCACTTAATCCCTAGTGATGCAAAAAAAAGAAAGGTAAAAAACCAAAGTAGATCTTGAATTTTGTGTCACTATTCAATCACTACCCCCATGTTACTCCATGTAACACCCACAAATCTTCTCTTATACAAGTTGGATCAAAAGAAGTACTTAAGCAAGGGGAACATAATACGCATCTACTTATAAATCTCACACAAAAGAGGATTTTAATCTCAAATATCATCTCGTACAAAAGAGATCCACCACAAAGGGGTTACATATGACAATAATCATGTTGGGCAGCACATATGGTGCTAATACAATGCTACAACAAGACAGAGATAGAACAAGCTACTGCTACAAACCATTAGTCCAGAGGTGCAGTACTCCCTTCTCATCATGGTGGTGTTGATATAGATTTTGGAGGGTTAGGAGATCTCTCCAAAGGTGGCTCCGGCAGAGGTCCCCCCTCCAGTATTTGTTGGAGCTAACTCTATTTTGGTGCTTCTGATCTACGCTCCAGCTCCTATCCGATACACGGCGGGGTTCCACACTATAGCAAACACACTCATCCCAAAACAAACCTTGCTCTGAAACTTGAGTACAAACTGAATTTCAGCGCTAATACCACTTTGTTTGGGCACATCCACACTATGTGAAAGAACATCTCTCATATTATGTTTTGAGTGTTTGATGTCAATGTATGTGATACACTAATGGTTGTTTAAGTGGTACAGGGATTATATAGATACATTTGTATGTGTGTCGGATGTGGTCAGTGCTGTCAAAAAGAATCAAAAAAAGTTCATCGGCCGGATAATCCGGGCCGGATATTTCAAAATATCCGGCCCCAGAATTCGGCTAAGGACTTGAAGGAAAGCTCAGTATAGGGGCCGGACAATTGCCCGGATATTGTCTCGGTTTTGTCCCAGGGACGGATTATCCGGGCCGGACATTTCAAGAATAACCGGCCCCCTCAAAAATGGCTAAGGACTGAGAAATTGCGGCTCAGGCCGGATATTTGGTCGGACATTGTCCCGTTTTGTGCTTGAGGCCGGATTATCCGGGGGCCGGATTATCCGGCCTTACTTAGGCCGGATTATCCGGTCCCCGGAAGGCTCAACGGCTGGATTTTGAGGAGGGTATTTATACCCCTCTTCTTCCTTCCCCCTTTGCTCAATCATTGTAAGAAAAATCTGCCAAGCTTCACCACCATTAGAGCCACCTCAAGAAACACAAGATTTGCAAGATCTCCTTCCTCCCCAACCAAAGCTCTTGATCTTTGGAGATTCGAAGGAGAAGCCACCGATCTACATCCTCACCAAAGCGATTTTCATTTCCCCCTCATTTGTTTGAGGGATCTCATGCTAGTGTTCCTATTTGGTTCCCTAGTTGATTTGTGTTGATGTGTTGTGTTGTTACAGATTTGGGAGCCTCCAATTCGGTTGTGGATGTGTGCCCCAAGAACATTGTAAAGGCCCGGTTTCCGCCTCGAGGAAATCCCTTAGTGGAAGTGGGCTAGGCCTTCGTGGCGTTGCTCACGGGAGATCTGAGTGAAGCCTTCGTGGCTGTTGGTTTGGCTTGCGTAGCAACCACACTCCTCCAAACGTAGACGTACCTTCTTGCAAAGGAAGGGAACTACGGGAATCATCTCCGTGTCATCGCGTGCTCCACTCTCGGTTACCTCTATCCCATTCTATCTCCTATATATTGCGTAGCTATATCTTGCTTAGTTGATAACCTTGTCATATAGGTAAATTCACTTAGTTGCATATCTAGAGAATTTACCTTTGTGTCAAGCCTAAATTGAAAAAGAACTAAAAATTGGTTAGCACCTATTCACCCCCCCTCTAGGTGCGGCATTGTTGGAGATATGCCCAAGAGGCAATAATAAAAGTGGTTATTATATATCTTTATGTTTATGATAAATGTTTATATACCATGCTATAATTGTATTAACTGAAACATTGATACATGTGTGATATATAAACAACAAAGAGTCCCTAGTAAGCCTCTTAACTAGCTTGTTGATTAATAGATGATTAGTTTCATAATCATGAACATTGGATGTTATTAATAACAAGGTTATATCATTGTATGAATGATGTAATGGACACACCCAATTAAGCGTAGCATAAGATCACGTCATTAAGTTATTTGCTATAAGCTTTCAATACATAGTTACCTAGTCCTTATGACCATGAGATCATGTAAATCACTTATACGGAAAGGTACTTTGATTACATCAAACGCCAGCGTAAATGGGTGGTTATAAAGGTGGGATTAAGTATCCGGAAAGTATGAGTTGAGGCATATGGATCAACAGTGGGATTTGTCCATCCCGATGACGGATAGATATACTCTGGGCCCTCTCGGTGGAATGTCGTCTAATGTCTTGCAAGCATATGAATAAGTTCATAAGAGACCACATACCACGGTACGAGTAAAGAGTACTTGTCGGAGACGAGGTTGAACAAGGTATAGTGTGATACCGATGATCAAACCTCGGACAAGTAAAATATCGCGTGACAAAGGGAATTGGTATCGTATGTGAATGGTTCATTCGATCACTAAAGTCATCGTTGAATATGTGGGAGCCATTATGGATCTCCAGATCCCGCTATTGGTTATTGGTCGGAGTGAGTACTCAACCATGTCCGCATAGTTCGCGAACCGTAGGGTGACACACTTAAAGTTGGATGTTGAAATGGTAGAACTTGAATATGGAATGGAGTTCGAATATTTGTTCGGAGGATGTGATCCCGGACATCACGAGGAGTTTCGGAATGGTCCGGAGAATAAGATTCATATATAGGATGTCATTTTATGTGAATAAAATGATGCGGAAGGTTCTATGGAAGTTTCTAGAAGGTTCTAGAAAAGTCCGGAAGAAACCACCAAGGAAGGTGGAGTCCACAAGGGACTCCACCTCCATGGCCGGCCAGCCCTAGTGGGGGTGGAGTCCCAAGTGGACTCCACCATAGGGGGCCGGCCACCCCCCACATGGGAGGTGGGAATCCCACCTTTGGGTGAGAGTCCTAGTTGGGCTAGGTTTCCCCTCCTATGGAAGGTTTTGGTTTCGGGTCTTATTCGAAGACTTGGACACCAACACTTGGGATCCACCTATATATAGAGGGCCAAGGGGAGGGGGCCGGCCACACCAAAGCCACAAGCTTGGCCGCCCCCATAGTGGCCGGCCACCCTCTCCCCAAACCCTAGCGCCCCGCTCCTCCACCATATCCCGCACGCTTAGCGAAGCTCCGCCGGATTTCTCCCGCCACCGACACCACGCCGTCGTGTCGGATTCAAGAGGAGCTACTACTTCCGCTGCCCGCTGGAACGGGGAGGTGGACGTCGTCTTCATCAACAACCGAACGTGTGACCGAGTAGAGGTGCTGCCCGTGGTGGCCGGAACCGATCGTGATCAAGATCTTCTACGCGCTTTTGCAAGCGGCAAGTGAACGTCTACCGCAGCAACAAGAGCCTCTCTTGTAGGCTTTGGAATCTCTTCAAGGGTGAGTCTCGACAATCCCCTACCGTCTTCTAGATTGCATCTTGGCTTGGATTGCGTGTTCGCCGTAGGAAAATTTTTGTTTTCTATGCTACGTTATCCTACAGTGGTATCAGAGCCGTGTCTATGCATAGATGGTTGCACGAGTAGAACACAATGGTTTGTGGGCGTTGATGCTCTTGTTATCTTTAGTTGAGTACTTTGCATCTTTGTGGCATAGTGGGATGAAGCGGCTCGGGCTAACTTTACATGACCGCGTTCATGAGATTTGCTCCACGCTTGACATGCAACTTGTATTGCATAAGTGGCTTTGCGGGTGTCTGTCTCTCCTACTATAGTGAAGATTCAATTTACTTTTCTATTGACAACACTAGTATCACCGTTGTGGTTCATCGTAGGTAGATTGGATCTTGCTCGAAAACCCTAAACCACGTAAAATATGCAAACCAAATTAGAGAACGTCTAACTTGTTTTTGCAGGGTTTGGTGATGTGATATGGCCATAATGTGATGATGAATATGTATGAGATGATCATTATTGTATTGTGGCCGGCAGGAGCCTTATGGTTGTCTTTAAATTTCATGTTGAGTAGTTTTTCAAAGTAGTTGTAATAGTTGCTACTTGGAGGACGATCATGAAGACGGCGCCATTGACCTTGGTGCTTCGCCGACGATGATGGAGATCATGCCCGTTGATGATGGAGATCATGTCCACGCTTTGGAGATCAAGATCAAAGGCGCAAAGACAAAAGGGCCATATCATATCACATATGAACTGCATGTGATGTTAATCCTTTTATGCATCTTATTTTGCTTAGATCGCGACGGTAGCATTATAAGATGATCCCTCTCACTAAAATCTCAAGATAATAAAGTGTTCATCCTTAGTAGCACCGTTATCAAGTCTTATCGTTTCGAAGCATCTCGTGATGATCGGGTGTGATAGATTCGATAAGTACATATGACGGGTGCAAGACAGTTTGCACATGCGGATACTAAGGTGGCCTTGACGAGCCTAGCATGTAAAGACATGGTCTCGGAACACGTGATACCGAAAGGTAGAGCATGAATCATATGATTGATATGATGAACACTTTGAGTGTTCGCCATTGAAATTACATCTTGTCTCGTGATGATCGGGCATAGGTGTGATGGATTTGGTTCGTGTGATCACTAAGACAATGCGAGGGATATTGTTTTGAGTGGGAGTTCACCTAGATTTTTAATTATGTAGAATTAAAATTTGAACTCAATTTGTCATAAACTTAGTCTAAACTATTGCAAATATGTTGTAGATATGGCGTCCTCAATCAATTTTAACCAGTTCCTAGAGAAAGAAAAGCTTAAGAGCAACGGTAGCAACTTCACCGACTGGTTCCGTCATGTGAGGATCTTCCTCAATGGCGGAAATCTGCAATATGTGCTTGATGCACCGCTAGGTGACCCTCCTGCAGAAACTGAAACCGATGAAGTAAAGAATGTTTACATAACTCGGAAAACTCGGTACTCTCAAGTTCAGTGTGCCATCTTATGCAGTCTGGAATCCGATCTTCAAAAACGTTTTGAGCACCACGATCCTCATGAGTTGATAAAAGAGTTGAAGACTATTTTTGAGACTCATGCGGCCGTGGAATGCTATGAAGCATCGAAACACTTTTCAGCTGTATGATGGAAGAAGGCAGCTCCATCAGTGAGCACATGCTCGTTATGACCGGGCATGCAAAGAAACTGGGAATAGTGATTCCTAACAGACTGGGGATTAATCGTGTCCTTCAATCACTGCCACCAAGTTATAAGAACTTTGTGATGAACTACAATATGCAGAACATGAACAAGGAGTTTCTGAACTCTTTGGCATGCTAAAAGCTGCTGAGATTGAGATCAAGAAAGAGCACCAAGTGTTGATGGTCAACAAGACCACCAGCTTCAAGAAACAGGGCAAGTCTAAAGGCAAGAACAAGAAGAGTGGCAAGAAAGCTGCCACGCCTCCTGTGAAACCTAAGTCTGGCCCTAAGCCGATCTTGAGTGCTATTACTGCAAGGAGAAGGGACCTTGGCGTAATTGCTCCAAGTATTTGGCAGATCTGAAGAGCGGCCTTATCAAGAAAAAGAAAGAAGGTATATCGATATACATGTTATAGATGTTTATCTCACTAGTTCTCGTTCTAGTACCTGGGTATTTGATACTGGTTCGGTTGCTCATATTTGTAACTCGAAACAGGAACTAAAGAATAAACGACAACTGCGAAAGATGAAGTGACGATGCGCGTTGGAAACGGATCCAAGGTCAATGTGATCGCAGTCGGGACACTTCCTCTACATCTACCTTCGGGATTAGTTTTAAGCCTAAATAATTGTTATTATGTACCCGCGTTGAGCATGAACATTATATCAGGATCTTGTTTAATGCAAGACGGTTATTCATTCAAGTCTGAGAATAATGGTTGTTCTATCTTTATGAATAATATCTTTTATGGTCGAGCACCTGAAAAGAATGGCTTATTTCTATTAGATCTCGATAGTAGTGATACACATATACATAACATTGATGCTAAGCGAATTAAATTGAATGATAATTCTACTTATATGTGGCACTGTCGTCTTGGTCATATTGGAGTGAAACGCATGAAGAAACTCCATACTGATGGATTACTTGAATCACTTGACTTTGAGTCACTTGATAGATGCGAAGCATGTCGATGGGAAAAATGACTAAGACTCCATTCTCGGGTATGATGGAGCGAGCTACTGACTTATTGGAAATCATACATACAGATGTGTGTGGACCAATGAGTGTAGCATCGCGCGGTGGTTATCGTTATGTTCTAACCTTCACGATGATTTGAGTAGATATGGGTATATCTATTTAATGAAACATAAATCCGAAACTTTCGAGAAGTTTAAGGAATTCCAAAGTGAAGTAGAAAATCAACGTAACAAGAAGATTAAATTTCTACGATCTGATCGCGGAGGTGAATATCTAAGTTATGAGTTTGGCATGCATTTAAAGAAATGCGGAATACTTTCACAATTGACAGAACACCACAACGAAACGGTGTGTCCGAACGTCGTAATCGAACTCTCTTAGATATGGTTCGTTCTATGATGTCTCTTACCGATTTGCCGTTATCATTTTGGAGTTATGCATTAGAGACAGCCGCATTCACTTTAAATAGAGCACCATCAAAATCCGTTGAAACGACACCGTATGAATTATGGTTTAATAAGAAACCTAAGCTGTCGTTCTAAAAGTTTGGGGTTGCGTGTAAAAAAGTTACAACCGGACAAGCTAGAACCCAAAGCGGAGAAATGCGTCTTCATAGGATACCCTAAGGAAACTATAGGGTACACTTTCTATCACAGATCCGAAGGCAAGATCTTTGTTGCTAAGAACGGAACCTTTCTTGAGAAAGAATTTCTCACTAAAGAAGTGACTGGAAGAAAAGTAGAACTCGATGAGATTGAAGAATCTCTACTCGTTGATCGAGTAGCGCACCGGAAAATGTTCCTGTACCACCTACACCGACAACAGAGGAAGCTAATGATAATGATCATGAAACTTCAAATGAGAGCTACTGAACCTCGCAGATCGACAAGGGATCGTGCCACTCCAGATTGGTATGATCCTTGTCTAAATGTCATGATTGTGGATAACAATGATGAGGACCTGCGACGTATGAAGAAGCGATGATGAGCCCAGATTCCAACAAATGGCAAGAAGCCATGAAATCCGAAATGGGATCCATGTATGATAACAAAGTATGGACTTTGGTAGACTTACCTGATAGCCGCAAGGCTGTCGAGAATAAATGGATCTTCAAAAGAAAAACAGATGCTGATGGTAATATTACTGTCTATAAAGCTCGACTTGTCGCAAAGGGTTTCCGACAAATTCAAGGTGTTGACTACGATGAGACTTTCTCACTGTAGCGAAGCTAAAATCTGTGAGGATTTTGTTAGCAATAGCTGCATTTTTCGATTATGAGATTTGGCAGATGGATGTCAAAACGGCATTCCTTAATGGAGACATTGAGGAAGAGTTGTATATGGTACAACCCAAAGGTTTTGTCGATCCTAAAAATGTTGACAAAGTATGCAAACTTCAGCGTTCAATCTATGGACTGAAGCAAGCATCGAGAAGTTGGAACCGACGTTTTGATAAGGTGATCAAAGACTTCGGGTTTATACAGTGTCATGGAGAGGCCTGTATTTACAAGAAAGTGAGTGGGAGCTCTGTAGCATTCCTGATATTATATGTAGATGACATATTATTGATTGGGAATGATATAGAACTATTAAGCAGTGTAAAGGGTTATTTGAATAATAGTTTTTCAATGAAAGACCTTGGTGAAGCATCATACATATTAGGCATCAAGATTTATAGAGATAGATCAAGACGTCTAATAGGGCTATCACAGAGTACATACCTGGACAAGATTCTGAAGAAGTTTAGAATGGACGAAAGTAAGAAAGGATTCTTACCTATGTTACCAGGCAAGGTCTTGAGTAAGACTCAAGGACCGGCTACGGCAGAAGAAAGAGAAAGGATGAGTCAGATCCCCTATGCCTCGGCAGTAGGCTCTATCATGTATGCCATGCTATGTACAAGACCGGATATAGCACATGCTGTTAGTTTGACTAGCAGATATCAAAGTGATCCAGGAATGGAACACTGGACAGCGGTCAAGAATATCTGAAGTACTTGAAAAGAACTAAGGATATGTTTCTTTGTTATGGAGGTGACCAAGAGCTCGTTGTAACAAGTTACACCGATGCAAGTTGGAACACCGATCCTGATGACTCTAAGTCACAATCTGGGTACGTGTTTATATTGAATGGTGCTGCAGTAAGCTGGGCAAGCTCGAAGCAGTGCACGGTGGCGAAATCCTCAACAGAATCGGAGTACATAGCGGCTTCAGAGGCTTCATCAGAAGCGGTATGGATGAAGAGGTTCATTGTAGAGCTCGGTGTGGTTCCTAGTGCATTGGACCCATTTGTCATCTACTGTGATAATATGGGTGCCATCGCCAATGCACAAGAGCCAAGGTCACACAAGAGGCTGAAGCATATCAAGCTGCGTTACCACTCGATTCGCGAATACATCGAAGATGGAGAAGTAAAGATTTGCAAAGTACACACTGATCTGAATGTAGCAGATCCGTTGACTAAAGCTCTCCCTAGGGCAAAGCATGACCAACACCAGAATGCCATGGGTGTTAGGTATATTACAATGTAATCTAGATTATTGACTCTAGTGCAAGTGGGAGACTGTTGGAGATATGCCCAAGAGGCAATAATAAAAGTGGTTATTATATATCTTTATGTTTATGATAAATGTTTATATACCATGCTATAATTGTATTAACTGAAACATTGATACATGTGTGATATATAAACAACAAAGAGTCCCTAGTAAGCCTCTTAACTAGCTTGTTGATTAATAGATGATTAGTTTCATAATCATGAACATTGGATGTTATTAATAACAAGGTTATATCATTGTATGAATGATGTAATGGACACACCCAATTAAGCGTAGCATAAGATCACGTCATTAAGTTATTTGCTATAAGCTTTCAATACATAGTTACCTAGTCCTTATGACCATGAGATCATGTAAATCACTTATACTGGAAAGGTACTTTGATTACATCAAACGCCACTGCGTAAATGGGTGGTTATAAAGGTGGGATTAAGTATCAGGAAAGTATGAGTTGAGGCATATGGATCAACAGTGGGATTTGTCCATCCCGATGACGGATAGATATACTCTGGGCCCTCTCGGTGGAATGTCGTCTAATGTCTTGCAAGCATATGAATAAGTTCATAAGAGACCACATACCACGGTACGAGTAAAGAGTACTTGTCAGGAGACGAGGTTGAACAAGGTATAGTGTGATACCGATGATCAAACCTCGGACAAGTAAAATATCGCGTGACAAAGGGAATTGGTATCGTATGTGAATGGTTCATTCGATCACTAAAGTCATCGTTGAATATGTGGGAGCCATTATGGATCTCCAGATCCCGCTATTGGTTATTGGTCGGAGTGAGTACTCAACCATGTCCGCATAGTTCACGAACCGTAGGGTGACACACTTAAAGTTGGATGTTGAAATGGTAGAACTTGAATATGGAATGGAGTTCGAATATTTGTTCGGAGTCCCGGATGTGATCCCGGACATCACGAGGAGTTCCGGAATGGTCCGGAGAATAAGATTCATATATAGGATGTCATTTTATGTGAATAAAATGATGCGGAAGGTTCTATGGAAGTTTCTAGAAGGTTCTAGAAAAGTCCGGAAGAAACCACCAAGGAAGGTGGAGTCCACAAGGGACTCCACCTCCATGGCCGGCCAGCCCTAGTGGGGTGGAGTCCCAAGTGGACTCCACCATAGGGGGCCGGCCACCCACATGGGAGGTGGGAATCCCACCTTTGGGTGAGAGTCCTAGTTGGGCTAGGTTTCCCCTCCTATGGAAGGTTTTGGTTTCGGGTCTTATTCGAAGACTTGGACACCAACACTTGGGATCCACCTATATATAGGGCCAAGGGGAGGGGCCGGCCACACCAAAGCCACAAGCTTGGCCGCCCCCATAGTGGCCGGCCACCCCCTCTCCCAAACCCTAGCGCCGCTCCTCCACCATATCCCGCACGCTTAGCGAAGCTCCGCCGGATTTCTCCACCGCCACCGACACCACGCCGTCGTGCTGTCGGATTCAAGAGGAGCTACTACTTCCGCTGCCCGCTGGAACGGGGAGGTGGACGTCGTCTTCATCAACAACCGAACGTGTGACCGAGTACGGAGGTGCTGCCCGTTCGTGGCGCCGGAACCGATCGTGATCAAGATCTTCTACGCGCTTTTGCAAGCGGCAAGTGAACGTCTACCGCAGCAACAAGAGCCTCCTCTTGTAGGCTTTGGAATCTCTTCAAGGGTGAGTCTCGACAATCCCCTCGTTGCTACCGTCTTCTAGATTGCATCTTGGCTTGGATTGCGTGTTCGCCGTAGGAAAATTTTTGTTTTCTATGCTACGTTATCCTACAGGCATACGATCCTTTCAATTGGTATCAGAGCCTCGGTTCTTATTTCGGGCTTAACCGCCTAAGAGTATGCCGGACGATGGGCCTACGGAAGAGGCCGCTAAGATGGTCACCATGGAGGAAATCAATTCGTTGAGATCCTCCATGGATGCTCAAATGGAAAGCATGAGAAAAATTTTCCGAGCTTTTGACTCCGGTCCTTCCTAGGGCTTCCACCGTAGAGGTAAAGGACACGGGTGTGTTAGAAGAGGGAGGTGCTTCGGCATTACCCTCCTCTACCAAACCCGTGGAAGGTGATAACTTAAACACTATCAAAACTCCCAATGCATCTCCTACGGGAACTAGTGGAGGTGAGAGCTACAATCGAGTAGCTCCACCTTTTCTATCTCCCGATATACCGGTTCCTCATCCCCATTTGAACATTCGAGGCGACCCACCTAAGTTTTCCGTTGAGAATTTCGATACTTGGCAATTTGAGTTTCGCTCTCATGTTTGCAGTGCCTCCAATGAACTTTGGAGAATCATCTTGGAAGGCTTCAAGCCCTACAACCCCGACAAGTTGACTAGAAGAGAAGCGGTTGATAGTCAACTCAACAACACCGCCTTGCACATGATTCAAACTAGTGTGGGGACAAAGGATTTGCCTCGTGTTCGGAACTACACCACCGCCAAGGAAGCTTGGGAAGGTTTGGCCGCTAGTTGCATTGGAAGTGAGAGCACGAGAAGGAACAAGTATAATGCTCTTCGGAATCAAGCCGAAGGATTCATGAGGCTACCGGATGAAGATCATCAAGTCATGTATGGAAGACTTCTCATCGTTGCCGATTCCTTCCGGCTTATTGGTGCCACCCACATCAATGACTCTTGGATCAAGGAGAAGTACATTGAATGCATGATGCCGTTTGTACCCATTGATGTCAAGACCCTTGTTGGGAGAGAATTCTATTCCTCTCTCTCATCTCAAGATGCCGTGCACGAGATGCAAGCCCTCAAGGTGCTCGAGCAAAACTCTCATGATTCTCGCAATCGTGCCATTGGTATGTCAAAAGGGAACAATCTTGCCTTGATGGTCAACCCCGTAGAAGAAGTGTACCCTCAAGAACAATATAGGGCATCTTGGAGTATGTCCTATCCGGAAGATTTGGAATGCCACTATCATGATCACATGGCCTTCCATGCAAAGTCCTTTTGGGTTGATCCCTCCAAGGCCAAGGAAGACAACATCAAGAGAAACCACAAAAGTGGGTTCACTAACTTTGGTCCAAAGACAAGATCATGCTACAATTGTGATGACAAGCGCCACTTCATTGCCGAATGCCCCTATGAGAATAGAGAGCTTCATAATGGAAGGCTCATTCCCAAGGACAAGAGCAAAGACACAAAGGGCAAATATTCAAAAGCCCCCAACAAGAAATTCTACAACAACAAGACCAAGAAGGGCAAGAGGCCCTCAAGAGTTGTGCTAGTAACAAGGGAAGAATATTCTTCCGATGAAGTTGAAAGTTCTAGTGGTGATGAAGGAGAAGAAAGCTCAAAGGAAGTGGCCGCCATTGCCACTACCAACATTCCCTCTTCATCTCTCTTTGAGTCCCCCAATGAGAATCCTCATATCAAGAATGCACATTGCTTCATGGCAAGGTCCTCCTTGGACACATCTATTGTGCTATCAACTCAAGAAGAATATACCTCCGGAGATGATGATGTTGATGATGAAGAAGATGCAACCTCTAATGGATTGGTCGCTCTTGCCTCCCTCTCCACTAACTCTTCATCACCAAGTGAATCCCCCAATGAGGTCATTCATGTGGAGGAAGAAAGTTGTCTCATGGCTAAATCCTCCGAGGTATCATCCCCTAGCCCCTCTATGCCTAACATATCTAGTGATCTAGGGCATGATGATGCTAGTCTAAAAGTGAAACAAGAAATGCTAGAGTTTGATGAATTCATTCTCAACCTACAAGGTAACACTAAAAAGCATGTTTCAAATCTCATGGCTCGTATAGCTCAACAAAATCATACTCTTGAGAAAAAGGGTCAAATAGAGAGAGAAGACTCTCTTGAAATCCATGCTCTTAAAAATGCTCTTGAGGAAAGTCAAGAAACTATAGCTTCTCTTGAAGAGAGGCTAGAAACTCTTGAAGAGCCTCAAGATAAAATTAACAAGCTCACTAAAGCTAGAGATCTTGCTAGGGCTAAGACTAAAGTGCTTAAAAAGGAAAAGGCCCAATTTGAGGTTGATCATGAGAAACTTGTGAAGGATCTAGATGAACTAGACAAAGCTCACAAAGCTTTGAAGAGTGAATACACTCTCCTATCCAAGTCTTATGAGCAACTTCAAATTAGGCTTGCTTCATATGATGTGCCTAGTTCCTCTACTTCTTCATGTGATCATGCAAATGTTATTGAGGAAAATGCTAGGTTGAAGGATGAACTTGCTAAGGCCTCCTCTCCCCAAAGTAAACTTTCTTTGGATGATCTTTTGAGTAAGCAAAGATCAAACAATGGGAAGGAGGGCCTTGGTTATGGGGCCAAGGCAAAGAAGGCAAACAAGCAAAAGGCCAAGCCCGCACAAGAGAAGAAGAAAGATATCACTAATGGTGAAGCCCCTAAGGGCAAAACCATTAATGATGATGATGCGGGAAATGCTAACCCTCACTATGTTTTATTTAAAGATTATTATGGTGATGTTTATGCTAAATATGTTGGCCCATATGATGGTTATGTTGCTTGGTCTATTTGGGTCCCAAAGACCCTTGTTGCTAACAAAAGAGGACCCATTGAGAAATGGGTACCTAAATCCAAGAATTGATCTCATGTAGGACTATGCCGCCGGAGGTTCAAAATGGGTACTTGATAGTGGATGTACAAGTCATATGACCGGCGGCAAGAACCTCGTCAAGGAGTTGAGGCCCAATATAAATGATATCACCGTCTCCTTTGGCGATAATTCTACATCCGAGGTATTGGGTTTTGGCAAGGTTGTGGTTGCACACAACATTACTCTTGTGGATGTCATGCTTGTCAAAACCCTTGGTTACAATTTGCTTTCCGTTTCCGCCCTTGGCAAGATGGGTTTCGCCGTCTTTATTGATAATGATATTGTGGTCCTCTTGTGGAGCAAGACTCTAAAAGTCGCTTTCGTTGGGTATCGCGAACATAACTTGTATGTGGTGGACTTTTCGGGGACCACCACTTCAAGTGCGATGTGCCTATTCGGAAAGGCGGATGTGGGTTGGTTGTGGCATCGCCGCTTAGCCCATGTCAACATGAGAACTTTGCAAAGTCTTCACAAGGGGAACCATATTGTGGGACTAATGGAAAATGTTTCTTTTGCCAAAGATCGTGTTTGTAGGGCTTGTGTTGAAGGCAAAATGCATGACTCTCCGCATCCAAGCAAGACTATCATCTCTTCCAAGAGGATCTTGGAGCTCCTTCATGTGGATCTCTTTGGTCCCGTTACTCATGCAAGTCTTGGTGCGAAGAAACATTGCTTGGTGATTGTTGATGATTACTCAAGATACACTTGGGTCTACTTTCTCAAGACGAAAGATGAGACTCAACAAATATTCATTGACTTTGCTACCGAGGTGCAATGCCAACACAACCTCCTCATTATGGCAATAAGAAGTGACAACGGCTCCGAGTTCAAGAACTATACACTCAATGATTTTCTTAGTGATGAGGGGATTCATCATCAATATTCCGCTGCTTACACCCCTCAACAAAATGGTGTTGCGGAGAGGAAGAACCGGACTCTTATGGATATGGCAAGATCTATGATGGCGGAGTATAAATCCCGCTATAATTTTTGGGCCGAAGCCATCTCCACCGCTTGCCACTCCTCAACCGGCTCTATCTCCGCAAGGGATTGAACAAGACTCCATATGAAATACTCACCGGGAACAAGCCTAATATCTCATACTTCAAAGTTTTCGGGTGTAAGTGTTTCTACAAAATCAAAGGAGTTCGTTTATCTAAATTTGCTCCTAAAGCTTTGGAGGGTATATTTGTTGGTTACGGTGCCGAATCTCACACTTATAGAGTCTTTGATATAGCCTCCGGGATTATCATCGAATCTTGTAGTGTGAGGTTCGAAGAAAATGATGGCTCCCAAGTGGGGCAAGTTGATGTATGTGCAGGTGATGAAATACCTCAAGATGCCATAGTAAGAATGGGTGTGGGATTTTTCCGCCCCATTGAGGGACACGGTGTGGCGTCTCGGGAAGGACTATGCTCTACCACGGTGGAGCCCTCATCTTCTCAACATCAACAAACCCCATCTCTTGAAGCAAATGATGCACCAACCCAAGAACAAGAACAAAACCCTCCCTCTTGTGTGCAAGATCAAGGACAAGATCAAGGACAAGATCAAGAACAAGATCAACCATGAATTCATGATGGATCCGATGAATATCCTTTCAACATTCTCCTCTCACCGGATAATGTCCAAGATCAAGCACATGAGGATGAGCAACCTCAAGTAATTGAGGAAGCTCAAGTTGAAGGTCAAGACGGGGACCCAAATGATCAAGTTGATCAAGTGACACCTCCAAGGCCAAGAAGAACCAAGGAGGAGATCGAGGCCCGTCGTTTAGCAAGAAGAGATAGGACCCTTGAAATTCGTGGACACACACATGACAAGGTCCTTGGTGATGTTCGAGCAAAGGTCTCCACAAGAAGGCAATTGGCTAACTTTAGCAATCATCATGCTTATATCTCCGTAGTGGAACCCAAGAAAGTGTTTGAAGCCCTTGAAGATTCGGATTGGGTGGAAGCTATGCACGAGGAACTCAACAACTTCAAGCGCAACAAAGTGTGGACCTTAGTAAAGAAGCCAAAGGAGTGCCGCAATGTTATAGGCACTAAATGGATATTCAAGAACAAGCAAGATGAGTTTGGAAATATTGTGAGGAACAAGGCAAGATTGGTGGCTCAAGGTTTCTCTCAAGTTGAAGGAATTGACTTTGGAGAGACCTATGCTCCCGTGGCTCGCCTTGAGTCCATCCGTATCCTTCTTGCTTATGCATCGCTGATGCGTGTAGTTGACACGTCCGTTGGGAACCCTAAAGGAGATATGCCCTAGAGGCAATAATAAAGTGGTTATTATTTATATCTTTATGTTTATGATAAATGTTTATATATCATGCTATAATTGTATTAACCGAAACATTAGTACATGTGTGATATGTAGACAAACAAGAAGTCCCTAGTATGCCTCTTAAACTAGCTTGTTGATTAATGGATGATTAGTTTCATAATCATGAACATTGGATGTTATTAATAACAAGGTTATATCATTATATGAATGATGTAATGGACACACCCAATTAAGCGTAGCATAAGATCTCGTCATTAAGTTATTTGCTATAAGCTTTCGATACATAGTTACCTAGTCCTTATGACCATGAGATCATATAAATCACTTATACCGGAAAGGTACTTTGATTACATCAAACACCACTGCGTAAATGGGTGGCTATAAAGGTGGGATTAAGTATCCGGAAAGTATGAGTTGAAGCATATGGATCAATAGTGGGATTTGTCCATCCCGATGACGGATAGATATACTCTGGGCCCTCTCGGTGGAATGTCGTCTAATGTCTTGCAAGCATATGAATAAGTTCATAAGAGACCACATACCACGGTACGAGTAAAGAGTACTTGTCAGGAGACGAGGTTGAACAAGGTATAAAGTGATACCGAAGATCAAACCTCGGACAAGTAAAATATCGCGTGACAAAGGGAATTGGTATTATATGTGAATGGTTCATTCGATCACTAAAGTCATCGTTGAATATGTGGGAGCCATTATGGATCTCCAGATCCCGCTATTGGTTATTGGTCGGAGTGAGTACTCAACCATGTCCACATAGTTCACGAACCGTAGGGTGACACACTTAAAGTTGGATGTTGAAATGGTAGAAATTGAATATGGAATGGAGTTCGAATATTTGTTCGGAGTCCCGGATGAGATCCGGACATCACGAGGAGTTCGGAATGGTCCGGAGAATAAGATTCATATATAGGATGTCATTTTATGTGAATTAAAATGTCGCGGAAGGTTCTATGGAAGGTTCTAGAAAAGTCCGGAAGAAACCACCAAGGAAGGTGGAGTCCACATGGGACTCCCCTCCATGGCCGGCCAACCCTAGTGGGAGGAGTCCCAAGTGGACTCCCCCTTAGGGGGCCGGCCACCCCCCATATGGGAGGTGGAAATCCCACCTTTGGTGGGAGTCCTAGCTTGGCTAGGTTTCCCCTTCTTATGGGAAGTTTTTGGTTCGGGTCTTATTCGAAGACTTGGAGACCAACTCTTGGGAATCCACCTATATAATGAGGGGCCAAGGGAGGGGGCCGGCCACCCTAAGACCACAAGCTGGCCGCCCCCTTGAAGTGGCCGGCCACCCCTCCCAAACCCTAGCCGCCCCTCCTCCATATCTCCCGCGTAGCTTAGCGAAGCTCCGCCGGACTTCTCCACCGCCACCGACACGCCGTCGTGCTGTCGGATTCAAGAGGAGCTACTACTTCCGCTGCCCTTTGGAACGGGAGGTGGACGTCGTCTTCATCAACAACCGAACGTGTGACCGAGTGAGGTGCGCCCGTTCGTGGCGCCGGAACCGATCATGATCAAGATCTTCTACGCGCTTTTGCAAGCGGCAAGTGAACATCTACCGCAGCAACAAGAGCCTCCTCTTGTAGGTTTTGGAATCTCTTCAAGGGTGAGACTCGATAATCCCCTCGTTGCTACCGTCTTCTAGATTGCATCTTGGCTTGGATTTCGTGTTCGCGGTAGGAAAATTTTTGTTTTCTATGCAACGTTATCCTACAGTGGTATCAGAGCCGTGTCTATGCATAGATGGTTGCACGAGTAGAACACAATGGTTTGTGGGCGTTGATGCTTTTGTTATCTTTAGTTGAGTACTTTGCATCTTTGTGGCATAGTGGGATGAAGCGGCTCGGGCTAACTTTACATGACGCGTTCATGAGATTTGCTCCACGCTCGACATGCAACTTGTATTGCATAAGTGGCTTTGCGGGTGTCTGTCTCTCCTACTATAGTGAAGATTCAATTTACTCTTCTATTGACAACACTAGTATCACCGTTGTGGTTCATGTTCGTAGGTAGATTGGATCTTACTCGAAACCCTAAACCACGTAAAATATGCAAACCAAATTAGAGAACGTCTAACTTGTTTTTGCAGGGTTTGGTGATGTGATATGGCCATAATGTGATGATGACTATGTATGAGATGATCATTATTGTATTGTGGCAACCGGCAGGAGCCTTATGGTTGTCTTTAAATTTCATGTTGAGTAGTATTTCAAAGTAGTTGTAATAGTTGCTACATGGAGGACAATCATGAAGACGGCGCCATTGACCTTGGTGCTTCGACGATGATGGAGATCATGCCCGTTGATGATGGAGATCATGTCCGTGCTTTGGAGATGAAGATCAAAGGCGCAAAGACAAAAGGGCCATATCATATCACATATGAACTGCATGTGATGTTAATCCTTTTATGCATCTTATTTTGCTTAGATCGCGACGGTAGCATTATAAGATGATCCCTCTCACTAAAATCTCAAGATAATAAAGTGTTCATCCTTAGTAGCACCGTTGCCAAGACTTGTCGTTTCGAAGCATCTCGTGATGATCGGGTGTGATAGAATCAACAAGTGCATACAACGGGTGCAAGCCAGTTTTGCACATGCGGATACTAAGGTGGCCTTGACGAGCCTAGCATGTATAGACATGGTCTCGGAACACGTGATACCGAAAGGTAGAGCATGAATCATATGATTGATATGATGAACACTTTGAATGTTCGCCATTGAAATCACACCTTGTCTCGTGATGATCGGACTTAGGTGCGGTGGATTTGGTTCGTGTGATCACTAAGACAATGCGAGGGATATTGTTTTGAGTGGGAGTTCACCTAGTTTTTAATTAAGTTGAATTAAAAATTTGAACTCAATTTGTCATAAACTTAGTCTAAACTATTGCAAATATATGTTGTAGATATGGCGTCCTCAATCAATTTTAACCAGTTCCTAGAGAAAGAAAAGCTTAAGAGCAACGGTAGCAACTTCACCGACTGGTTCCGTCATGTGAGGATTTTCCTCAATGGCGGAAATCTGCAATATGTGCTTGATGCACCGCTAGGTGACCCTGCAGAAACTGAAACCGATGAAGTAAAAGCTGTTTACGCAACTCGGAAAACTCGGTACTCTCAAGTTCAGTGTGCCATCTTATGCAGTCTGGAAGCCGATCTTCAAAAACGTTTTGAGCACCACGATCCACATGAGTTGATCAATGAGTTGAAGACTATATTTGAGACTCATGCGGCCGTGGAATGCTATGAAGCATCGAAACACTTCTTCACTGCATGATGGAAGAAGGCAGCTCCGTTAGTGAGCACATGCTCGCCATGACCGGGCATGCGAAGAAACTCGGACTTGGGAATAGTGATTCCTAATAGACTGGGGATTAATCGTGTCCTTCAATCACTGCCACCTAGTTACAAGAACTTTGTGATGAACTACAATATGCAGAACATGAACAAAGAGTTACCGAACTCTTCTCCATGCTAAAATCTGCTGAGATTGAGATCAAGAAAGAGCACCAAGTGTTGATGGTCAACAAGACCACCAGCTTCAAGAAACAGGGCAAGTCTAAAGGCAAGAACAGGAAGAGTGGCAAGAAAGCTGCCACGCCTCCTGTGAAACCTAAGATTGGCCCTAAGCCTGATGCTGAGTGTTATTACTGCAAGGAGAAGGGACACTGGAAGCGTAATTGCTCCAAGTATTTGGCGGATCTGAAGAGCGGCCTTGTCAAGAAGAAGAAAGAAGGTATATCTGATATACATGTTATAGATGTTTATCTTACTGGTTCTCGTACTAGTACCTAGGTATTTGATACTGGTTCGGTTGCTCATATTTGTAACTCGAAACAGGAACTAAAGAATAAACGAAGACTACTAAAGGATGAAGTGACCATGCGTGTTGGAAATGGATCCAAAGTCGATGTGATCGCTGTCGGCACACTTCCTCTACATCTACCTTCGGGATTAGTTTTAAGCCTCAATAATTGTTATTTTGTACCCGCGTTGAGCATGAACATTATATCTGGATCTTGTTTAATGCAAGACGGTTATTCATTCAAGTCTGAGAATAATGGTTGTTCTATTTTTATGAATAATATCTTTTATGGTCGAGCACCTGAAAAGAATGGCTTATTTCTGTTAGATCTCGATAGTAGTGATACACATATACATAACATTGATGCTAAGCGAATTAAATTGAATGATAATTCTACTTATATGTGGCACTGTCGTCTTGGTCATATTGGAGTGAAACGCATGAAGAAACTCCATACCGATGGATTACTTGAATCACTTGACTTTGAGTCACTTGATAGATGCGAAGCATGTCTAATGGGAAAAATGACTAAGACTCCATTCTCTGGTATTATGGAGCGAGCTACTGACTTATTGGAAATCATACATACCGATGTGTGCGGACCAATGAGTGTAGCATCGCGCGGTGGTTATCGTTATGTTCTAACCTTCACAGATGATCTGAGTAGATATGGGTATATCTATTTCATGAAACATAAATCCGAGACTTTTGAGAAGTTTAAGGAATTCCAAAGTGAAGTAGAAAATCAACGTAACAAGAAGATTAAATTTCTACGATCTGATCGCGGAGGTGAATATCTGAGTTATGAGTTTGGCATGCATTTAAAGAAATGCGGAATACTTTCACAATTGACACCGCCGGGAACACCACAACGTAACGGTGTGTCCGAACGTCGTAATCGAACTCTCTTAGATATGGTTCATTCTATGATGTCTCTTACTGATTTGCCGTTATCATTTTGGAGTTATGCATTAGAGACAGCCGCATTCACTTTAAATAGAGCACCATCAAAATCCGTAGAAACGACACCGTATGAATTATGGTTTAATAAGAAACCTAAGCTGTCGTTCCTGAAAGTTTGGGGTTGCGAAGCCTATGTAAAAAGTTACAACCGGACAAGCTAGAACCCAAAGCGGAGAAATGCGTCTTCATAGGATACCCTAAGGAAACTATAGGGTACACTTTCTATCACAGATCCGAAGGCAAAATCTTTGTTGCTAAGAACGGAACCTTTCTTGAGAAAGAATTTCTCACTAAAGAAGTGACTGGAAGAAAAGTAGAACTCGATGAGATTGATGAATCTATACTCGTTGATCGAGTAGCGCAGTACCGGAAGTTGTATCAGTACCGCCTACACCGACAACAGAGGAAGCTAATGATAATGATCATGAAACTTCGAACGAGGAAACTACTGAACCTCGCAGATCGACAAGGGAACGTGCCACTCCTGATTGGTATGATCCTTGTCTAAATGTCATGATTGTGGATAACAATGATGAGGACCCTGCGACGTATGAAGAAGCGATGATGAGCCCAGATTCCAACAAATGGCAAGAAGCCATGAAATCCGAAATGGGATCCATGTATGATAACAAAGTATGGACTTTGGTAGACTTACCTGATAGCCGAAAGGCTGTTGAGAATAAATGGATCTTCAAGAGAAAAACAGATGCTGATGGTAATATTACTGTCTATAAAGCTCGACTTGTCGCAAAGGGTTTCCGACAAATTCAAGGAGTTGACTACGATGAGACTTTCTCACCTGTAGCGAAGCTAAAATCTGTGAGGATTTTGTTAGCAATAGCTGCATTTTTCGATTATGAGATTTGGCAGATGGATGTCAAAACGGCGTTCCTTAATGGAGACATTGAGGAAGAGTTGTATATGGTACAACCCAAAGGTTTTGTCGATCCTAAAAATGCTGACAAAGTATGCAAACTCAGCGTTCAATTTATGGACTGAAGCAAGCATCGAGAAGTTGGAACCGACGCTTTGATAAGGTGATCAAAGACTTCGGGTTTATACAGTGTCATGGAGAGGCTGTATTTACAAGAAAGTGAGTGGGAGCTCTGTAGCATTCCTGATATTATATGTAGATGACATATTATTGATTGGGAATGATATAGAACTATTAAGCAGTGTAAAGGGTTATTTGAATAATAGTTTTTCAATGAAAGACCTTGGTGAAGCATCATATATATTAGGCATCAAGATTTATAGAGATAGATCAAGACGTCTAATAGGGCTATCACAGAGTACATACCTGGACAAGATTCTAAAGAAGTTTAGAATGGACGAAAGTAAGAAAGGATTCTTACCTATGTTACCAGGCAAGGTCTTGAGTAAGACTCAAGGTCCGGCTACGGCAGAAGAAAGAGAAAGGATGAGTCAGATCCCCTATGCCTCGGCAGTAGGCTCTATCATGTATGCCATGCTATGTACAAGACCGGATATAGCACATGCTGTTAGTTTGACTAGCAGATATCAAAGTGATCCAGGAATGGAACACTGGACAGCGGTCAAGAATATCCTGAAGTACTTGAAAAGGACTAAGGATATGTTTCTTTGTTATGGAGGTGACCAAGAGCTCGTTGTAACAAGTTACACCGATGCAAGTTGGAACACTGATCCGATGACTCTAAGTCACAATCTGGGTACGTGTTTATATTGAATGGTGCTGCAGTAAGCTGGGCAAGCTCGAAGCAGTGCACGGTGGCAAAATCCTCAACAGAATCGGAGTACATAGCGGCTTCAGAGGCTTCATCGAAGCGGTATGGATGAAGAGGTTCATTATAGAGCTCGGTGTGGTTCCTAGTGCATTGGACCCACTAGTCATATATTGTGACAACATGGGTGCCATCGCCAATGCACAAGAACCAAGGTCACACAAGAGGCTGAAGCATATCAAGCTGCGTTACCATTCGATTCGCGAGTACATCGAAGATGGAGAAGTAAAGATTTGCAAAGTACACACTGATCTGAATGTAGCAGATCCGTTGACTAAAGCTCTCCCTAGGGCAAAGCATGACCAACACCAGAATGCCATGGGTGTTAGGTATATTACAATGTAATCTAGATTATTGACTCTAGTGCAAGTGGGAGACTGAAGGAGATATGCCCTAGAGGCAATAATAAAGTGGTTATTATTTATATCTTTATGTTTATGATAAATGTTTATATATCATGCTATAATTGTATTAACCGAAACATTAGTACATGTGTGATATGTAGACAAACAAGAAGTCCCTAGTATGCCTCTTAAACTAGCTTGTTGATTAATGGATGATTAGTTTCATAATCATGAACATTGGATGTTATTAATAACAAGGTTATATCATTATATGAATGATGTAATGGACACACCCAATTAAGCGTAGCATAAGATCTCGTCATTAAGTTATTTGCTATAAGCTTTCGATACATAGTTACCTAGTCCTTATGACCATGAGATCATATAAATCACTTATACCGGAAAGGTACTTTGATTACATCAAACACCACTGCGTAAATGGGTGGCTATAAAGGTGGGATTAAGTATCCGGAAAGTATGAGTTGAAGCATATGGATCAATAGTGGGATTTGTCCATCCCGATGACGGATAGATATACTCTGGGCCCTCTCGGTGGAATGTCGTCTAATGTCTTGCAAGCATATGAATAAGTTCATAAGAGACCACATACCACGGTACGAGTAAAGAGTACTTGTCGAGACGAGGTTGAACAAGGTATAAAGTGATACCGAAGATCAAACCTCGGACAAGTAAAATATCGCGTGACAAAGGGAATTGGTATTATATGTGAATGGTTCATTCGATCACTAAAGTCATCGTTGAATATGTGGGAGCCATTATGGATCTCCAGATCCCGCTATTGGTTATTGGTCGGAGTGAGTGCTCAACCATGTCCACATAGTTCACGAACCGTAGGGTGACACACTTAAAGTTGGATGTTGAAATGGTAGAAATTGAATATGGAATGGAGTTCGAATATTTGTTCGGAGTCCCGGATGAGATCCCGGACATCACGAGGAGTTCCGGAATGGTCCGGAGAATAAGATTCATATATAGGATGTCATTTTATGTGAATTAAAATGTCGCGGAAGGTTCTATGGAAGGTTCTAGAAGGTTCTAGAAAAGTCCGGAAGAAACCACCAAGGAAGGTGGAGTCCACATGGGACTCCACCTCCGGCCAACCCTAGGGGGAGGAGTCCCAAGTGGACTCCCCCTTAGGGGGCCGGCCACACCCCCATATGGGAGGTGGAAATCCCACCTTTGGTGGGAGTCCTAGCTTGGCTAGGTTTCCCCTTCTTATGGGAAGTTTTTGGTTCGGGTCTTATTCGAAGACTTGGAGACCAACTCTTGGGAATCCACCTATATAATGAGGGGCCAAGGGAGGGGGCCGGCCACCCTAAGACCACAAGCTGGCCGCCCCCTTGAAGTGGCCGGCCACCCCCTCCCAAACCCTAGCCGCCCCCTCTCCTCCATATCTCCCGCGTAGCTTAGCGAAGCTCCGGACTTCTCCACCAACCGACACCACGCCGTCGTGCTGTCGGATTCAAGAGGAGCTACTACTTCCGCTGCCCGCTGGAACGGGGAGGTGGACGTCGTCTTCATCAACAACCGAACGTGTGACCGAGTACGGAGGTGCTGCCCGTTCGTGGCGCCGGAACCGATCGTGATCAAGATCTTCTACGCGCTTTTGCAAGCGGCAAGTGAACGTCTACCGCAGCAACAAGAGCCTCCTCTTGTAGGTTTTGGAATCTCTTCAAGGGTGAGACTCGATAATCCCCTCGTTGCTACCGTCTTCTAGATTGCATCTTGGCTTGGATTTCGTGTTCGCGGTAGGAAAATTTTTGTTTTCTATGCAACGTTATCCTACAAACCCCAAGAGGATGGTGTGATGCGCATAGCAAGCCTCAAGAAACCAAGGTTTAATCGAACCAGTAGGAGTCAAGAAGCACGTTGAAGGTTGATGGCGGCGGGATGTAGTGCGGCGCAACACCCGAGATTCCGGCGCCAACGTGGAACCTGCACAACACAACCAAAGTACTTTGCCAACAAACAGTGAGGTTGTCAATCTCACCGGCTTGCTGTAACAAAGGATTAGATGTATAGTGTGGATGATGATTGTTTGCAAAAGTAGTAGAACAATTGCAGAGATTGTATTTCAGTAAAGAGAATGGACCGGGGTCCACAGTTCACTAGAGGTGTCTCTCCCAAGATAAACAACATGTTGGGTGAACAAATTACAGTTGGGCAATTGACAAATAAAGAGGGCATGACCATGCACATACATATTATGATGAGTATTGTGAGATTTAATTGGGCATTACGACAAAGTACATAGACCGCCATCCAACATGCATCTATGCCTAAAAGTCCACCTTCAGGTTATCATCCGAACCCCTCCAGTATTAAGTTGCTAACAACAGACAATTGCATTAAGTATTGCGCGTAATGTAATCAGTAACTACATCCTTGAACATAGCACCAATGTTTTATCCCTAGTGGCAACAGCACATCCCCAACCTTAGAACTTTCTGTCACTGTCCCAGATATCAATGGAGGCATGAACCCACTATCGAGCATAAATACTCCCTCTTGGAGTTACAAGCATCTACTTGGCCAGAGCATCTACTAGTAACGGAGAGCATGCAAGATCATAAACAACACATAGACATAACTTTGATAATCAATATAACAAGTATTCTCTATTCATCGGATCCCAACAAAAACATATAGAATTACAGATAGATGATCTTGATCATGTTAGGCAGCTCACAAGATCAGACAATGAAGCACAATGGGGAGAAGACAACCATCTAGCTACTGCTATGGACCCATAGTCCAGGGGTAGACTACTCACACATCACTCCGGAGGCGACCATGGCGGCGTAGGTCCTCGGGAGATGAATCCCTCTCGGAGGGGGTGCCCGAGGAGATCTCCCGAATCCCCGAGATGGGATTGGCGGCGGCGTCTCGTAAGGTTTTCCGTATCGTGGCTCTCGTACCGGGGGTTTCGCGACGGAGGCTATTTGTAGGCGGAAGGGCAGGTCAGGAAGGGGCACGAGGGGCCACACTACAGGCCGGCACGGCCAGGCTTGGCGCGCCGCCGTAGTGGCCACCTCGTGGCCCCACCGTCTCCTCTTCGGTCTTCTGAAGCTTCGTGGCAAAATAGGACCCGGGCGTTGATTTCGTCCAATTCCGAGAATATTTCGTTACTAGGATTTCTGAAACCAAAAACAGCAGAACTGACTTCGGCATCTTGTTAATAGGTTAGTTCCGGAAAATGCACGAATATGACATAAAGTGTGCATAAAACATGTAGATATCATCAATAATGTGGCATGGAACACAAGAAATTATCGATACGTCGAGACGTATCAGCATCCCCAAGCTTAGTTTTGCTCGTCCCGAGCAGGTAAAACGATAACAGATAATTTCTGGAGTGACATGCCATCATAACCTTGATCATACTATTTGTAAAGCATATGTAGTGAATGCAGCGATCAAAACAATGTATATGACATGAGTAAACAAGTGAATCATAAAGCAAAGACTTTTCATGAATAGCACTTCAAGACAAGCATCAATAAGTCTTGCATAAGAGTTAACTCATAAAGCAATAATTCATAGTAAAGGCATTGAAGCAACACAAAAGAAGATTAAGTTTCGGTTGCTTTCAACTTGTAACATGTATATCTCATGGATATTGTCAACATAGAGTAATATAATAAGTGCAATATGCAAGTATGTAGGAATCAATGCACAGTTCACACAAGTGTTTGCTTCTTGAGGTGGAGAGAAATAGGTGAACTGACTCAACATTGAAAGTAAAAGAATGGTCCTCCATAGAGGAAAAGCATCGATTGCTATATTTGTGCTAGAGCTTTCATTTTGAAAACATGAAACAATTTTGTCAACGGTAGTAATAAAGCATATGTATCATGTAAATTATATCTTACAAGTTGCAAGCTTCATGCATAGTATACTAATAGTGTCCGCACCTTGTCCTAATTAGCTTGGACTACCGGATCATCGCAATGCACATGTTTTAACCAAGTGTCACAATGGGATACCTCTATGCCGCCTGTACAAAGGTCTAAGGAGAAAGCTCGCATTGGATTTCTCGCTATTGATTATTCTCAACTTAGACATCCATACCGGGACAACATAGACAACAGATAATGGACTCCTCTTTTATGCATAAGCATGTAACAACAATTAATAATTTTCTCATATGAGATTGAGGATATATGTCCAAAACTGAAACTTCCACCATGGATCATGGCTTTAGTTAGCGGCCCAATGTTCTTCTCTAACAATATGCATGCTTAACCATAAGGTGGTAGATCGCTCTTACTTCAGACAAGACGAACATGCATAGCAACTCACATGAAATTCAACAAAGAGTAGTTGATGGCGTCCCCAGTGAACATGGTTATCGCACAACAAGCAACTTAATAAGAGATAAAGTGCATAAGTACATATTCAATACCACAATAGTTTTTAAGCTATTTGTCCCATGAGCTATATATTGTAAAGCGAATGATGGAATTTTAAAGGTAGCACTCAAGCAATTTACTTTGGAATGGCGGAGAAATACCATGTAGTAGGTAGGTATGGTGGACACAAATGGCATAGTGGTTGGCTCAAGGATTTTGGATGCATGAGAAGTATTCCCTCTCGATACAAGGTTTAGGCTAGCAAGGTTATTTGAAACAAACACAAGGATGAACCGGTGCAGCAAAACTCACATAAAAGACATATTGAAAACATTATAAGACTCTACACCGTCTTCCTTGTTGTTCAAACTCAATACTAGAAATTATCTAGACCTTAGAGAGACCAAATATGCAAACCAAATTTAGCATGCTCTATGTATTTCTTCATTAATGGGTGCAAAGCATATGATGCAAGAGCTTAAACATGAGCACAACAATTGCCAAGTATCACATTACCCAAGACATTTATAGCAATTACTACATGTATCATTTTCAATTCCAACCATATAACAATTTAACGAAGAAGAAACTTCGCCATGAATACTATGAGTAGAAACTAAGGACATACTTGTCCATATGCTACAGCGGAGCGTGTCTCTCTCCCATAAAGTGAATGCTAGGATCCATTTTATTCAAACAAAACAAAAAACAAAAACAAACTGACGCTCCAAGAAAAGCACATAAGATGTGATGGAATAAAAATATAGTTTCAGGGGAGGATGATGTTGTCGATGAAGAAGGGGATGCCTTGGGCATCCCCAAGCTTAGACGCTTGAGTCTTCTTACAATATGCAGGGGTGAACCACCGGGGCATCCCCAAGCTTAGAGCTTTCACTCTCCTTGATCATGTTGCATCATACTCCTCTCTTGATCCTTGAAAACTTCCTCCACACCAAACTTAGAACAACTCATTAGAGGGTTAGTGACAATAAAAATTAACATGTTCAGAGGTGACACAATCATTCTTAACACTTCTGGACATTGCATAAAGCTACTGGACATTAATGGATCAAAGAAATTCATCCAACATAGCAAAAGAGTCAATGCGAAATAAAAGGCAGAATCTGTCAAAACAGAACAGTTCGTATTGACGAATTTTAAAATGGCACCAGACTTGCTCAAATGAAAATGCTCAAATTTAATGAAAGTTGCGTACATATCTGAGGATCACTCACGTAAACTGGCATAATTTTCTGAGTTACCTACAGAGAATTTAGCCCAGATTCGTGACAGCAAAGAAATCTGAAACTGCGCAGTAATCCAAATCTAGTATGAACTTTACTATCAAAGACTTTACTTGGCACAACAAAACACAAAACTAAGATAAGGAGAGGTTGCTACAGTAGTAAACAACTTCCAAGACACAAAATAAAAACAAAGTACTGTAGGTAAAACATGGGTTGTCTCCCATAAGCGCTTTTCAACGCCTTTCAGCTAGGCGCAGAAAGTGTGTATCAAGTATTATCGAAGGGTGGTACTTCTACAGGGGTGTGGAGTTTTCTCAACCAAGCATAGTATATTGGATACATAAGTTTTAGCGTCTCCCTTTTCATTAGTCTTGGGCTTGCTACTCTCATCAAACAAATTTTCGGGAACAAGCCAAGCATAGTTATTTTCTAGTGCATCATTCATAGCTAGGAGTTTACACGGTATTGGTGCTTTGATCTCCCCTCCATCATCAATATTATTAGTGTATCTTATTCTATCCATGTCCATCTTTTCAAGGAGACTAACAAAATTAGTATGAGAACCAAGCATATTAAATTTAGCAAAGACCTTTCTAGCTTCTCTTGCTAGACCACCAAATTCTCTAAGAAGGGTTTCTAAAACAAAATCTTTCTTTTCCCCCTCTTCCATATCACCAAGTGTAAGGAACATGTGTTGGATTATAGGATTGAGATTAACAAATTTAGTTTCCAACAGCGAACTAAATGCGCAGCAGCAATTTCATAAGTAGGAGCAAGTTCTACCAAGTGTCTATCTTCAAAATCTTCAATGGTACTAACATGATTGAAAAATTCTTCTATATTATTTCTCCCAACTATAGACCCACGTCCTACCGGTATGTCTTTTGTGGTAAAATTAAAAGGAAACATGATGAATCAAGTAAAGTAAATGCAAGTAACTAATTTTTTGTGTGTTTTTGATATAGCAAACAAGATAGCAAATAAAGTAAAACTAGCAACTAATTTTTTTTGTGTTTTGATTTAGTGCAGCAAACAAAGTAGTAAATAAAACTAAGCATGACAAAAACAAAGTAAAGAGATTGGGAAGTGGAGACTCCCCTGCAGCGTGTCTTGATCTCCCCGGCAACGGCGCCAGAAATTTGCTTGATGCGTGTAGTTGACACGTCCGTTGGGAACCCCAAGAGGAAGGTGTGATGCGCACAGCGGCAAGTTTCCCTCGAAGAAACCAAGGTTTAATCGAACCACTAGGAGTCAAGAAGCACGTTGAAGGTTGATGGCGGCGGGATGTAGTGCGGCGCAACACCCGGCGCCAACGTGGAACTGCACAACACAACAAAGTACTTTGCCCCAACGAAACATTGAGGTTGTCAATCTCACCGGCTTGCTGTAACAAAGGATTAGATGTATAGTGTGGATGATGATTGTTTGCAAAAACATAGAACAGTATTGCATGATTGTATTTCAGTAAAGAGAATGGACCGGGGTCCATAGTTCACTAGAGGTGTCTCTCCCAAAGATAAACAGCATGTTGGGTGAACAAATTACAGTTGGGCAATTGACAAATAAAGAGGGCATGACCATGCACATACATATTATGATGAGTATTGTGAGATTTAATTGGGCATTACGACAAAGTACATAGACCGCCATCCGGCATGCATCTATGCCTAAAAAGTCCACTTTCAGGTTATCATCGAACCCCCTCCAGTATTAAGTTGCTAACAGACAATTGCATTAAGTATTGCGCGTAATGTAATCAGTAACTACATCCTTGAACATAGCACCAATGTTTTATCCCTAGTGGCAAGCACATCCACAACCTTAGAACTTTCTGTCACTGTCCCAGATATCAATGGAGGCATGAACCCACTATCGAGCATAAATACTCCCTCTTGGAGTTACAAGCATCTACTTGGCCAGAGCATCTACTAGTAACGGAGAGCATGCAAGATCATAAACAACACATAGACATAACTTTGATAATCAACATAACAAGTATTCTCTATTCATCGGATCCCAACAAACGCAACATATAGAATTACAGATAGATGATCTTGATCATGTTAGGCAGCTCACAAGATCCGACAATGAAGCACAATGGGGAGAAGACAACCATCTAGCTACTGCTATGGACCCATAGTCCAGGGGTAGACTACTCACACATCACTCCGGAGGCGACCATGGCGGCGTAGAGTCCTCCGGGAGATGAATCCCCTCTCCGGCAGGGTGCCGGAGGAGATCTCCAGAATCCCCGAGATGGGATTGGCGGCGGCGTCTGGAAGGTTTTCCGTATCGTGGCTCTCGCAGGGGTTTCGCGACGGAGGCTATTTGTAGGCGGAAGGGCAGGTCGGGGAAGGGCACGAGGGCACACTAGCCGGCGTGGCCGGGGCCAGCGCGCTGCCTGTGTCTGCCACCTCGTGGCCCCCCGTCTCTCTTCGGTCCTGGAAGCTTCGTGGCAAAATAGGACCCCGGGCGTTGATTTCGTCCAATTCGAGAATATTTCGTTACTAGGATTTACGAAACCAAAAACAACAGCAAGCGGCACTTCGGCATCTTGTTAATAGGTTAGTTCCGAAAATGCACGAATATGACATAAAGTGTGCATAAAACATGTAGATATCATCAATAATGTGGCATGGAACACAAGAAATTATCGATACGTCGGAGACGTATGCATCGCATCATAACTTTAAGTTACAACAAATGGATGTGAAAAGTGCATTTCTTAATGGTCCGTTGCATGAAGAGGTTTATGTTAAGCAACCCCCGGGGTTCGAGGATCTCAACTTTCCTAACCATGTCTACAAGCTTGATAAAGCACTTTATGGTCTCAAAGAAGCTCCTAGAGCTTGGTACGAGCACCTTAAAGAATTGTTGAGATGGGTTTGATGTTGGGCTAATCGATCCCACTCTTTTTACTAAGAGGGTCAATGGGGAGCTTTTCGTTTGCCAATTATATGTTGATGATATTATCTTTGGCTCTACTAACAAAGCTTTCAATGATGAATTTTCAAAGCTTATGACCGATAGGTTTGAGATGTCTATGATGGGAGAGATGATGTTCTTCCTTGGTTTTGAGATCAAGCAATTGAGAGAAGGAACCTTCATCAATCAAGCAAAATATCTCCAAGACATGCTCAAGAGGTTCAAGATGACCGAGTTGAAGGGTGTGGCCACTCCTATGGTTACCAAATGTCATCTTGCACTTGATCCCAATGGTAAAGAGGTGGATCAAAAGGTATATCGCTCCATGATTGGATCCTTGCTTTACCTTTGTGCATCTAGACCGGACATAGTGTTGAGTGTTGGTGTGTGTGCAAGGTATCAAGCTTCTCCTAAGGAGAGCCACATGATGGCTCTCAAAAGAATCTTTCGATATTTGGTTGATACCCCAAGATATGGTATTTGGTACCCCAAAGGCTCAAGTTTTATTCTCAATGGATATACCGATGCGGATTGGGCGGGTGACAAGGATGATAGGAAATCAACTTCCGGGGCTTGCCAATTCCTTGGTAGGTCCTTGGTGTGTTGGTCTTCTAAGAAGCAAAATTGCATATCTCTCTCCACCGCCGAAGCCGAATATGTTGCCGCCGCAAGTGGATGCACTCAATTGTTATGGATGAGGCAAAATTTAAAGGAATACGGTGTCATTTGTGACAAAGTGCCTCTATTATGTGACAATGAAAGTGCCATCAAGATTGCCTATAATCCGGTGCAACATTCAAGAACGAAGCATATTGAGATCCGGAATCATTTCATTAGGGATCATGTTGCCCGTGGTGATATTGAGCTTATCTATGTTCCTACCAAAGATCAACTTGCCGATATATTCACGAAGCCTCTTGATGAAGCAAGGTTCACTTATTTGAGGAATGAGCTAAATATCATTGATTCAAGGAGTATAGCTTGACCATCTTGCAAACACACCTTCGTCTCAAAACTTTATTTGGTTTAGGTGTGGGCATGGAAATAGGGGGAGTGCGGTTTAAATTATTGAGCTATCCCTCCCCCCATAATGCCAACATTAAGAAATCATTCTCTTAATATCATATGTTGATATGTGAGCTTCAATGATGAGTAGTGGCTTGTACCCAAGATATATCTTCGCGGTGCCATGTCACAACACTCTTATATGGTGGCCTAGGCCACCACACTCTTCCTTGTGAAGAGTTGGAGTTATTTGGATCTTATCGCCTTTTATTTGACATCTCCATGTTCTTATGGGAAATCACTCTAGTTTGGCCTTATTTGCTCATATCTTGCAAACTTGAGTGATCATGTACCATTAACAGTTTGAGTCTTCTAAACCTAAGCCTACACTCATCTATAAGCCATTTCCATCTTGCTCATTTGTCATGTTTGATAAAAACTTGGAGTTTGAGGTTTCTCGGTCGGATGATCTAGGTTGCCCCATCTTATTGGTAAATATGCATCTTATATGTGAGGTGATAGTTTATTGCACCACATATGGGTCCGCAAATAACCAACTAAAGATAGGCATGATTGACGGTGTTCTGAAATTTTCCAGAACACCGGATAATCCGGCCCCCAGGCGACCCGGAAAATCCGGCCGGCCGGATTATCCGCCCTAAACTTGGGCGGATTATCCGGCCTGGGCAGATCTTGAAAGGGCTGAGGACGAGGCCGCGGGGGCAAACGGTTCAGACCACCCCCCGCCTCCTCTCTCTCCTCTCAAGGTCGCGGAGCCTCTCCTCCGCCGGAGTCGCCCCGTCCACTCCCTCCCGGAGTTTTTGGGTGGATCGGGTGCTCCTCCCTCCTAGCTACCTTCTCCTCCAAGCGGCTTTCGCAATGGATGCGGGTATGAATCACAATCCCTAACCCTAGGTGTTGTGATTTATATGTGCTATTTTCTTGGTGGATTTGGTGTCTAGTTGTTCCAAATCGTTTGTAGTGTACTCCTCTTGCATGCTATAAGGCCGATCTGTTCTTAGACAAGTTGTTGATTGCAAAATCTGCTAGATTCGCAGGGCCGGATTATCCGGCCCCCGCGAGGACCGGATTATCCGGTCGGCCGGATTATCCGCCCCCTTGGGGCACCGGATTATCCGGCCTGGAGCTTCATCGCCACTGCAGTTTTGATTCAATCTATCTTGTTTTAGACTTGTACCAGCTTATAGTATGTTTCTAGAGTGCATTACTGTATCATACATGACTTATAGCATTATTTTCTCTTTGCTATCCATCTTTGCTATTCACAGGTCGTACTTCTCGGGGTGCTCGGAGACGCCCAAGGGCTGACCGGTCAAGTGATGAGTTCGCGTCCAACGCTCCTCGCAAGTCAACCTCATCTAGGCACAAGAACAAGGCGTCAAGGGAAAACTACAAGACCATGGACCCTATTTCTTATTCTGCTATCCGCATGAAGAACTGGTATGAAGACCTCCCAAGGGATGAAGAGACAGAGGGCAGGAAATACTGGTGCATGGAACAGGAGTTCATCTATAAGGATATCTATGAGCCCATGAAGAAAGTACGTCCCATGCAAGCTATCGATGTGGACGTTCTGGCAGTCAACAATCACTTTGAGGATGCCATCTGGGTGACTGGTAGGATGGGCTTGAAGGATTTGATGAAGATTCAATGTGACTATAGTCCAGAGTTGGTGAAGGAATTCTTTGCTACGTTGGCCATCAAGAAAGATGAGGACCGTACTATGGAATGGATGTCTGGCTCCACTCACTGTAGTGCCACCTTGCGCCGTTTTGCTGCTATTCTTGGAGTTCCTGCAGAAGGAGGCCGTCGTCTCCATGGACCTCAGAGGGCAGATAAGAATGCACTGTTTGATCTCTATACATCTGCTGGAAAAGTGGGAGAGACCAAGGGGCTGCTTACCATCTATGGTCAGTTACTCAGGTTCTTTCGGTCCACCATCGCTCCTAGTGGTGGTAACAATGATGCAATCCGGGGAACTCTTGTGGATCTCATGTACCTCAGCTTTCGGTGTGCTCGTGATGAGAATGAGGAACGTAACTACACTATTGATGTCATGGACTTCATCTTCCATGAGATTCATGATGCCATGGTCTCCCGCACCACTATACCTTATGCGCCTTACATCCAGCTCCTCATCAACAACACTGCGGGCGTGAGTGGTGAAGACTTGAGCGGGTACCCTTTGATGAAGCACTCTATCAAGAAGGCCTACAAGCTTAAGCTTGTCTCTTCTGCTGTACCTCCACCTGACTCCTTCATGGGTGATGCTCGTTCTAGTGGATTTGCTCCTGCTCGCCATCCTGACCTCCCTGCTATGAAGAAACAAGTGAACAGGCTCAGTTGGTTTCAGCGTTACATCCTTTGCATGAACATTGAGATCCATAAGGAGAACTTTGCGGCCAGCCGGGAGCGGGCTGAGATTAAGCATACTCAGGCGGTTATTCTGCACAAGCTCAGTGGTGAGCAAGGACCCCTCCTCAGCCTCCAGTTCACCCAGGTTACAATGGGTGGCATTCTGCACAGGTTCCGTGGAGTGATCTTGATAGTTGCATTCAAAGGTCCAGCCTCACTCGCCGCTCTCCGGATGCACCTGACACTGATGAAGAAGAAGAAGAAGAGGCGTGATGCGTGCAATTAACACGTCTGTTGGGAACCCCAAGAGGAAGGTGTGATGCAGACAGTAGCAAGTTTTCCCTCAGAAAGAAACCAAGGTTTATCGAACCAGGAGGAGCCAAGAAGCACGTTGAAGGTTGATGGCGGCGAGATGTAGTGCGCGCAACACCAGGGATTCCCGCCAACGTGGACCTGCACAACACAACCAAAGTACTTTGCCCCAACGAGCAGTGAGGTTGTCAATCTCACCGGCTTGCTGTAACAAAGGATTAGATGTATAGTGTGGATGATGATTGTTTGCAGAAAATAGTAAAACAAGTATTGCAGCAGATTGTATTCAATGTAAAAGAATAGGACCGGGGTCCACAGTTCACTAGAGGTGTCTCTCCCATAAGATAAATAGCATGTTGGGTGAACAAATTACAGTCGGGCAATTGACAAATAGAGGGCATGACAATGCACATACATGATATGATAAGTATAGTGAGATTTAATTGGGCATTACGACAAAGTACATAGACCGCTATCAGCATGCATCTATGCCTAAAAAGTCCACCTTCGGGTTATCATCCGAACCCCTTCCAGTATTAAGTTGCAAACAACAGACAATTGCATTAAGTATGGTGCGTAATGTAATCAATAACTACATCCTCGGACATAACATCAATGTTTTATCCCTAGTGGCAACAGAACATCCACAACCTTAGAACTTTTGTCACTGTCCCAGATTTAATGGGGCATGAACCCACTATCGAGCATAAATACTCCCTCTTGGAGTTAAGAGTAAAAACTTGGAGCCTCTACTAATAATGGAGAGCATGCAAGATCATAAACAACACATAGGTAATAGATTGATAATCAACATAACATAGTATTCTCTATCCATCGGATCCCGACAAACACAACATATAGCATTACAGATAGATGATCTTGATCATGTTAGGCAGCTCACAAGATCCGACAATGAAGCACATAAGGAGAGACGACCATCTAGCTACTGCTATGGACCCATAGTCCAGGGGGTGAACTACTCACTCATCACTCCGGAGGCGACCATGGCGGTGAAGAGTCATCCGGGAGATGATTCCCCTCTCGGCAGGGGTGAGGCGATCTCCTGAATCCCCGAGATGGGATTGGCGGCGGCGGTGTCTCTGGAAGGTTTTCCCTATCGTGGCTCTCGTGCTGGGGGTTTCACGACGAGGCTTTAAGTGGCGGAAGGGCGGAGTCGGGAGAGTCAGGGGCCCCACACGCTAGGGCTGCGCGGGCCCCTCTGGCCGCGGCGCCCCTGGTGTGGCGGCGCCACTGTGGCCCCACCGTCTCCCCCTCCGGTCTTCTGGAAGCTTCGTGTAAAATAGGCCCTGGGCGTTGATTTCATCCAATTCGAGAATATTTCCTTTGTAGGATTACTGAAACCAAGAAAACAGCAATCGGCTCTTCGGCATCTCGTTAATAGGTTAGTGCCGGAAAATGCATAAATATGACATAAAGTATGCATAAAACATGTAGATATCATCAATAATGTGGCATGGAACATAAGAAATTATCGATACGTCGGAGACGTATCAGCATCCCCAAGCTTAGTTCTGCTCGTCCCGAGCAGTAAACGATAACAAAGATAATTTACGGAGTGACATGCCATCATAACCTTGATCATACTATTGTAAGCATATGTAATGAATGCAGCGATCAAAACAATGGTAATGACATGAGTAAACAAATGAATCATAAAGCAAAGACTTTTCATGAATAGTACTTCAAGACAAGCATCAATAAGTCTTGCATAACAGTTAACTCATAAGCAATAAATTCTTAGTAGAAAGCTTTGAAACAACACAAAGGAAGATTAAGTTTCAGCGGTTGCTTTCAACTTATAACATGTACATCTCATGGATAGTGTCAATGTAAAGTAATATAACAAGTGCAATATGCAAGTATGTAGGAATCAATGCAGTTCACACAAGTGTTTGCTTCTTGAGGTGGAGAGAAATAGGTGAACTGACTCAACATAAAAGTAAAAGAAAGGTCCTTCAAAGAGGAAAGCATCGATTGCTATATTTGTGCTAGAGCTTTTATTTTGAAAACATGAAACAATTTTGTCAACGGTAGTAATAAAGCATATGTATCATGTAAATTATATCTTACAAGTTGCAAGCCTCATGCATAGTATACTAGTAGTGCCCGCACCTTGTCCTAATTAGCTCGGATTAACACGGATTATCATTGCATAACATATGTTTCAACCAAGTGTCACAAAGGGGTACCTCTATGCCGCCTCTGTACAAGGGTCTAAGGAGAAAGTTCGCATTGGATTTCGCTTTTGATCATTCTTCAACTTAGACACCCATACCGGGACAACATAGACAACAGATAATGGACTCCTCTTTTAATGCTTAAGCATTCAACAACAGATAATATTCTCATAAGAGATTGAGGTTTTATGTCCAAACTGAAACTTCCACCATGATTCATGGCTTTAGTTGGCGGCCCAATGTTCTTCTCTAACAGTATGCATACTCAAACCATTTGATTGTGAAAACCGCCCTTACTTCAGACAAGACGAACATGCATAGCAACTCACATGATATTCAACAAAGGTGAAAAGTTGATGGCGTCCCCAGAAAACATGGTTACCGCTCAACAAGCAACTTATTAAGAAATAAGACACATAAGTACATATTCAATACCACAATAGTTTTTAAGGCTATTTTGTCCCATGAGCTATATATTGCAAAGGCGAATGATGGAAATTTAAAGGTAGCACCCGAGCAATTTACTTTGGAATGGCGGAGAAATACCATGTAGTAGGTAGGTATGGTGGACACAAATGGCATAGTGGTTGGCTAAAGGATTTTGGATGCATGAGAAGTATTCCCTCTCGATACAAGGTTTAGGCTAGCAAGGTTATTTGAAACAAACACAAGGATGAACCGTTGCAGCAAAACTCACATAAAAGACATATTGTAAACATTATAAGACTCTACACCGTCTTCCTTGTTGTTCAAAACTCAATACTAGAAATTATCTAGACTTTAGAGAGACCAAATATGCAAACCAAATTTTAGCAAGCTCTATGTATTTCTTCATTAATGGGTGCAAAGTATATGATGCAAGAGCTTAAACATGAGCACAACAATTGCCAAGTATCAAATTATTCAAGACATTTTAGAATTACTACATGTAGCATTTCCCGATTCCAACCATATAACAATTTAACGAAGAAGATTCAACTTTCGCCATGAATACTATGAGTAAAGCCTAAGGACATATTTGTCCATATGCAACGGCGGAGCGTGTCTCTCTCCCACACAATGAATGCTAGGATCCATTTTATTCAAACAAAAACAAAAACAAAAACAAACCGACGCTCCAAGCAAAGAACATAAGATGTGATGGAATAAAAATATAGTTTCGGGGAGGAACCGATAATGTTGTCGATGAAGAAGGGGATGCCTTGGGCATCCCCAAGCTTAGACGCTTGAGTCTTCTTAAAATATGCAGGGGTGAACCACAGGGGCATCCCCAAGCTTAGAGCTTTCACTCTCCTTGATCATATTGCATCATTTCCCTCTCTTGATCCTTGAAAACTTCCTCCACACCAAACTCAAACAACTCATTAGAGGGTTAGTACAATAAAAATTTACATGTTCAGAGCTGACATATTCATTCTTAACACTTCTGGACATTGCAAAGCTCTGGACATTAATGGAACAAAGAAATTCATCCAACATAGCAAAAGAGTCAAAATAAAAGGCAGAATCTGTCAAAACAGAACAGTTCGTAAAGACGAATTTTAAAGTGGCACCAGACTTGCTCAGATGAAAATGCCAAATAGAATGAAAGTTGCGTACATATCTGAGGATCACTCACGTAAATTGGCATAATTTTCTGAGTTACCTACAGAATTAGGCCCAGATTCGTGTGCATAAGAAATCTGTTTCTGCGCAGTAATCCAAATCTAGTATGAACCTTACTATCAAAGACTTTACTTGGCACAACAATGCACAAAACTAAGATAATAAGAGGTTGCTACAGTAGTAAACAACTTCCAAGACTCAAATATAAAATAAAGTACTGTAGTAAAAACATGGGTTGTCTCCCATAAGCGCTTTTTTTTAACGCCTTTCAGCTAGGCGCAGAAAGTGTGAATCAAGTGTTATCAAGAGATGAAGCATCGACATTCTTACCAGGGGTGTTGGGAGTTGCCTCAACAATGCATGTTATCTTATCTATGTAAGTTTCAGAGGCTCCCTTTTCATTACTCTTAGGCTTGCTATTCTCATTAAACAAATTTTCAGAACAATCCAATCATAATTCTTTTCTAGTGCCTCGAACATTCCTGCGAGCTTGCAAGGTATTGATGTCTTAATATCCCCTACATCATTAATATTATTAGTGTACTTTATTCGATCAATGTCCATCTTTTCAAGGGTACTAGCAAAGTTGGTGCAAGAACCAAGCATCTTATATTTAATAAAGACTTTTCTAGCCTCTCTTGCTACACCACCAAATTCTTTAAGAAGGGTTTCTAAGACAAAATCTTTCTTTTCTCCTTCCTCCATATCAGAGAGTGTAAGAAACATATGCTGAATTATAGGATTGAGATTAACAAATTTAGTTTCCAACATGTGTACTAAAGAAGCAGCAGCAATTTCATAAGTAGGAGCAAGTTCTACCAAGTGTCTATCTTCAAAATCTTCAGCTGTACTAACATGAGTGAAAAAATCTTCTATATTATCTCTTCCAATTATAGACCCTCGTCCCACCGGTATGTCTTTTAGAGTGTACTTAGGAGGAAACATGATGAAATAAACAAAAGGTAAATAAAGTAAATGCAAGCAACTAATTTTTTGTGTGTTTTGATATAAAGAACAAGACAGTAAATAAAGTAAAACTAGCAACTAATTTTTTTGTGTTTTGATATAATAACAAACAAGAAAGTAAATAAAATAAAGCAAGACAAAAACAAAGTAAAGAGATTGGAAATGGAGACTCCCCTTCAGCGTGTCTGATCTCCCCGGCAACGGCGAAAAAAAGCGCTTGTTGCCGTGAGGCAATTCTGTGGTGTAACTTTTCTTATTCGGCAACGGCGCAGAAAAAGAGCTTGATGCGTGCAATTAACACGTCCGTTGGGAACCCCAAGAGGAAGGTGTGATGCGGAGCAAGTTTTCCTCGAGAAAGAAACCAAGGTTTATCGAACCAGGAGGAGAAGCACGTTGAAGGTTGATTGCAAGGAGATGTAGTGCGGCGCAACACCAGGGATTCCGCGCCAACGTGGAACCGCACAACACAACCAAAGTACTTTGCCCCAACGAAACCGTGAGGTTGTCAATCTCACCGGCTTGCTGTACAAAGGGTTAGATGTATAGTGTGGATGATGATTGTTTGCAGAAAATAGTAAAACAAGTATTGCAGCTGATTGTATTCAATGTAAAAAGAATAGGACCGGGGTCCACGGTTCACTAGAGGTGTCTCTCCCATAAGATAAATAGCATGTTGGGTGAACAAATTACAGGCAATTGACAAATAGAGAGGGCATGACAATGCACATACATGATATGATAAGTATAGTGAGATTTAATTGGGTATTACGACAAAGTACATAGACCGCTATCCAGCATGCATCTATGCCTAAAAAGTCCACCTTCAGGTTATCATCCGAACCCCTTCCGGTATTAAGTTGCAAACATGAGACAATTGCATTAAGTATGGTGCGTAATGTAATCAATAACTACATCCCCGGACATAGCATCAATGTTTTATCCCTAGTGGCAGGAACATCCACAACCTTAGAACTTTCATCACTGTCCCAGATTTAATGGAGACATGAACCCACTATCGAGCATAAATACTCCCTCTTGGAGTTAAGAGTAAAAATGGCCGAGCCTCTACTAATAACGGAGAGCATGCAAGATCATAAACAACACATAGGTAATAGATTGATAATCAACATAACATAGTATTCTCTATCCATCGGATCCCGACAAACACAACATATAGCATTACAGATAGATGATCTTGATCATGTTAGGTAGCTCACAAGATCCGACAATGAAGCACATAAGGAGAAGACGACCATCTAGCTACTGCTATGGACCCATAGTCCAGGGTGAACTACTCACTCATCACTCCGGAGCGACCATGGCGGTGAAGAGTCATCCGGAGATGATTCCCCTCTCCCGCAGGGTGCCGGAAGCGATCTCCTGAATCCCCGAGATGGGATTAGCGGCGGCGGCGTCTCTGGAAGGTTTTCCGTATCGTGGCTCTCGGTAGGGGTTTCGCGACGGAGACTTTAAGTAGGCGGAAGGGCGGAGTCGGGAGAGTCACGGGGCCCCACACGGCCGCGCGGGCCCCCTCTAGGCCGCGCGTCCTAGTGTGGCGGCGCCCGTGGCCCCACCCCGTCTCCCTCCGGTCTTCCGGAAGCTGTAAAAATAGGCCCCTGGCGTTGATTTCGTCCAATTCCGAGAATATTTCCTTTGTAGGATTTACGAAACCAAAAAAGCAAAACAGCAACTGGCACTTCGGATCTCGTTAATAGGTTAGTGCCGGAAAATGCATAAATATGACATAAAGTATGCATAAAACATGTAGATATCATCAATAATGTGGCATGGAACATAAGAAATTATCGATACGTCGGAGACGTATCACGGCCTGAGTCCGATGATGAAGATGCCTCCGAGTGATCCCCATGGGGTGAGTAGCATCGCGCTTGTCCCCTTTTGGCGTCTCGATGCCAAAGGGGGAGAAGCGTTCTATTAGGAACTCTCTCGGGGATTTGCATGGTTTGGGCACAAGCATGCGTTTATCATTCCTTTATTGCTTGTGTTCCCTCTTATTTGAACTATTTGCTTTGGTTGTGTTCCGTTTAAAACTATGTGCTATGTGGTGTGAGACATTGTTATGGTTTTCGGATTTCTATATGTTGAGATCAAGGCTATTATATTATGTGTGATGCTATATCTCCGTATCTTATATCTACACATGGGTATGATTTCTTGCATCCTATCTCAACTTCATATTTGTATATGTCTCTTGTTAGAACTCATGATGGATACCTCTTGTGTTGAGGCACCTCGCTCCTATGTGTTGTGTATTTGTATTCAAATACAAATTACTTATATGCACACATGTAGGGGGAGTGCCTCTATGTTTTTGCCATCATGCTTGCCTCTATAGTAATTCTCTTGCAAATCCGTATATTGTCATCAAACACCAAAAAGGGGGGGATTGAAAGAACATCTCTCATATTATGTTTTGAGTGTTTGATGTCAATGTATGTGATACACTAATGGTTGTTTAAGTGGTACATGGATTATATAGATACATTTGTATGTGTGTTGGATGTGGTCAGTGCTGTCAAAAGAATCAGAAAAAGTTCATCGGGCCGGATAATCCGGGCCGGATATTTCAAAATATCCGGCCCCTGATTCGGCTAAGGACTTGAGGGAAAGCAGCTCAGTATAGGGGCCGGACAATTGCCCGGATATTGTCCCGGTTTTGTCCCAGGGCCGGATTATCCGGGCCGGACATTTCAAGAATATCCGCCCCCCTCAAAAATGGCTAAGGACCTGAGAAATTGCGGCTCAGTATAGAGGCCGGATATTTGGCCGGACATTTTCCCGGTTTTGTGCTTGAGGCCGGATTATCCGGGGGGCCGGATTATCCGGCCCTTACTTAGGCCGAATTATCCGGTCCCCCGGAAGGCTCAACGGCTGGATTTTGAGGAGGGGTATTTATACCCCTCTTCTTCTTCCTTCCCCCTTTGCTCAATCATTGTAGGAAAAATCTGCCAAGCTTCACCACCATTAGAGCCACCTCAAGAAACACAAGATTTGCAAGATCTCCTTCCTCCCCCAACCAAAGCTCTTGATCTTTGGAGATTCGAAGGAGAAGCCACCGATCTACATCCTCACCGAGCGATTTTCCCCCTCATTTGTTTGAGGGATCTCATGCTAGTGTTCCTATTTGGTTCCCTAGTTGATTTGTGTTGATGTGTTGTTGTTGATTGTTGTGTTGTTACAGATTTGGGAGCCTCCAATTCGGTTGTGGATGTGTGCCCCAAGAACATTGTAAAGGCCCGGTTTCCGCCTGGAAATCCTTAGTGGAAGTGGGCTAGGCCTTCGTGGCGTTGCTCACAGGAGATCTGGGTGAAGCCTTCGTGGCTGTTGGTTTGGCTTGCGTAGCAACCACACTCCTCCAAACATAGACGTACCTTCTTGCAAAGGAAGGGAACTACGGGAATCATCTCCGTGTCATCGCGTGCTCCACTCTCGGTTACCTCTATCCCATTCTATCTCCTATATATTGCGTAGCTATATCTTGCTTAGTTGATAACCTTGTCATATAGGAAAATTCACTTAGTTGCATATCTAGAGAATTTACCTTTGTGTCAAGCCTAAATTGAAAAAGAACTAAAAATTGGTTAGCACCTATTTACCCCCCCCCTCTAGGTGCGGCATACGATCCTTTCACTATGTCTGTGTGAAATAGATAAACTTTGAGGAAGCTTCAACCAATAAATGTAGTGGAAAACAAACACTAGCACACACAAGTGAAACAAGGAATTACTTAGAAAACCTGCTCAACGTGAGGAGGGAAAAACTACAGGTGTGTACCAACCGGTCCACGCAAGGTTCACTATGAACAACCTGGGTACAAAGTCTTCTCTAGAACATCTAGATATTACAACAAACTTCACCTCGTTACCCACTGCCATCAATAACAGCAACCACAAGAGGTAAGATATCACAGATTCTACCAACTTCGGTAATCAACAAACTACTCTTAAACCGAATATCCAATCAACACCAAACTTGGTAGACAAGAAGACATATGAGTTAGCAACATACTAACCAAAAATTAGCTCAATCGGACACCGTTTGCCTGCCCAAACTGTTTGTCTCACAAAACAGGTCTGTGCTGAAACTGCAGGAGTCCAAACCGATTTCACCACCCTCAAATCTGATTCTTCACTGACCCAAATCTCAAACCAGCTAACCAGATCGAAGTACTCAAAGTAAGAAACAAGCTCACCGAGTTTGGAGCTGATCCAAGAACATTTGAGCCTCCAAACACCAGCTTGAAAACAGACCGCTGAGATCTCAGAAATCTGGACATAAATCACCTCTCCTTCTTCTTCCTCTCTTCTCTCTTGGTTTGGTGTTCTAGTGTGTTTTCTCACCCTTTCACAGTAGCATTCAGGTTCTGGATTGCTCCCTTGCTCTCTCTTGCTTAGCCTCCAAGGATGCTAGGGTTTTCTCCTTTTCTAGCTCTCAAGAAGGCATCATAACTGTCGGATGCGAACCTCGATCAACGGTTGATACGTGTTGAACTTTCTGGGTTGATGTTGTCTGCCAACATTCCTCCATGTGGAGGAACATGGATTAACATGGAGTACCCTAATGTTCCTTCTTATGTTTTCCAGAAGTGATCCAGTTCATAACCTTTTTAAAAGAAACAGTTGCTTTTGTGGCTGCAAGAATATCACTCCATATAATCCACAAGGGTGTTTTCCACAATTTTTTACATACATATGGAATGCTGCTCGGTGCAAGACTTAAACCTCACGTACATGAAGTGGTCTTACCTACGGTTATTTTTTATTTATTTATGGGGCTAAAAATAAAATGAAAATAGAAAGCCTTTGGAAGAATTCAAGCTTGTGAGAAGCATATGGCATGAGCCGGGAAGCTTGAGACCTCTAAGATAGAGATACAAGTCTGAGCCACCACACTGCTATGTAAGTTATGATGTCGTAGAATGACCTGTTTTATTCTCTACCAAACACTGGCGGAGCTTAGTGTAAGTTAGGGGGGTCTCCCCCCCCCCCTCCAGCTTTTTGCAAAGTTATGAAGAATTTTTTGTAGGGAGTGTTTAGATCAGAAAAATTTGCATTGCCCCCCCCCCCCAAACATTGATATTTTATCTTTTGCCCCCCCCGATTTTTGGTGAAGCTCCGCCACTGCTACCAAAGGTTAGCGTTCCTAACAAGGGCGCTACCATGTCGACCGCTTGGCCCGTGTCTACCACGCTGGTGGAACGGTAGGGCGCTACGGCGAAGATAGTAGCGCTCTAGTATAAGTCGCTACCAAATAGAATTATTAGATTTTTAACTTTTTTTTGAAATAGAGTTAGATCGTGTGGAACTTTTAAAAAGGCCCAATTTTGCCGAAATCGATGACACCTGTCACCTTCTCCTCTTCCTGCCAACCCATCTTTGGCAATAAAGGTGACACGAGGTCAGTCTTAGCGATCAGATTTTACAAAGGTCATATTTGTAAAAATATCCTCTACAAAGTCAGCACCGGATCCACAACATTTATCCCCCTCAACCGCACCTCTATGCGCTGCCACAGGGTAAACCGCCGTAAACCTCGAAACATTTCATTCTTTTTTTTTTTTTTTTTTTTTTGAGAATCGAAACATTTCATTCTGGACGTGTATCTCAGTCAAGTCCTTCTCCCTCCAGCCTGCGATCTGGATTCATCATCTGAACTGAGAGGACGTGTCATTAAGTCCACCTGAGCCCTACGCACGTACCACACCACCGATTCACGCATGTATATGCACTGTTGCTGCCCAAGTTGCCAGTCACTTCGAGCGCCCAACTGCGGCAAAATCAAATTTATCGAAATTGCACACCATCGACAGCGAACAAGTCGAGTTCGAAATCGATAGTCGCGCTAAACCCCTATAAAACCTCCCTTTGCTCAGCACCAGCGACGCACACACACAAAACCATGGACGTAGCTCACAAGGACCACCTGCGCGCGGCCTTCCATGGCCTCCTCGGCGCCGTGGCACTCCTCCTCTGCGTCCTCGCCGAGGCCCTCGTCTTTGCCTTGCAACGGAGCATGACGCTCTACCTCGTGCCGGTCTCCGCGATGCTGCTCCTCTGCCGCTACAGCCGCCGCCGCCGCGCCGCTGGTGGCAGCATCGGCCTCGTCGACTTCTCCTGCCTCAAGCCGCCTCGCCGGCTTCGGCTCCCGGTGGCAGGGCTAATAGAGCACTTCAACCTCATCGGCTGCTTCGACGGCGGCAGCATCGAGTTCATGGCAAACGCCATCAACTCCAGCGGCATGGGCAACGAGACCTACTTCCCGCCCGCGCTGCACTACCTCCCGCCGGCGTCCACGCACGCGCACGCCGTCCAGGAGGCGCACATGCTCTTCTTCCCCGCCCTCGACGACCTCTTCGCCAAGACCCGCGTGCCGCCGTCCGCCGTCGCCGCGCTCGTCGTCAACTGCAGCGGCTTCTGCCCGGCGCCGTCGCTCACGGCCATCATCGCCAACCGCTACGGGATGCGCGCCGACGTCAAGACCTTCAACCTCTCCGGCATGGGCTGCAGCGCGGGCTCCGTCGGCGTGGACGTCGCGGCCGGCGTCCTGCGTGCGCACGCAATGTCGTACGCCGTCGTCGTCAGCGCCGAGATCCTCACCGTCGGGTGGTACTTCGGCAAGGACCACGGCAAGCTCCTCCTCAACTGCAACTTCCGCACCGGCTGCTCCGCCGTGCTCGTGACGAACAACATGGCGGCGCCTGTGAAGTACCGGCTCGTCAACATGACGCGCACGAACACGACGGCCAACGACCGGAGCTACCGCGCGGGGTACCGGGAGGAGGACGACGAGGGCATCACCGGCTTCACGCTCGGCCATGGCGTCGGCCGCATGGTCAGCGAGCTGCTGCGCGCGCACCTCGTCAAGCTCAGCCTCTCCATCCTGCCTTGGCGCGAGAAGGCGCGCTACACGGCCGCGTTGCTCGTGTCGATGCGCCGGCGAGGGCAAGACAAGCTCGCCGGCAGCAGTGTCTCCGGCGCGGCGCCGATGCCAGACTTCCGCGCGGCGGCGGACCACTTCTGCCTGCCGTCATCGGGGAAGCCAATGATACTGCGACTGGGAAAGGGGCTCGGACTGGGCGAGAGGGAGATGGAGGCGGCGCTCATGGCGTTCCACCGGTTCGGGAACCAGTCGGCGGCGGCCTTGTGGTACCAGCTCGCGTACCTCGAGGCCAAGGGTCGGGTCCGGAAGGGCGACACGGTGTGGCAGCTCGGCATCGGGAGCGGGCTCAAGGCCAACAGCCTGGTGTGGGAGCGCGTCGCCGTCGCCGACGACGTCGCCGGCGGGCGCGCCGGGAGGAACGCGCTGGGGCCGTGGATGGACTGCATCCACCAGTACCCGATGTGGGATACGTAGGAGAAGCACACCTTGCTCGCATCCGTGCACCACTGCCATCGATCGTGCCATGTTTCATCAGTCAATGTTGTTCTCAGAAGCCATCTAAAAGAATGGGAAGCCAATATCGAGTTTAGCGATATAATTCGCTTCAGCGAGTGTTTTACTTCGATCACTACTCCTCGTTTGGTGGCAACGATATGATGGATGTAGAAATGCTAAACGCAAGGAAGTTAATCCTACTTTGGATGTAACATGCCTTTATATACCTTAAAGGTACAACTCCTGCAGCTTGATTTTAGTTTTATTATGTACCACCAATTATATATGCAAAGATATGTGATAGTTGTACTCTCTTATATTTAACAAAATATTATGATTGGAGAGCATTGTCAAATTGATCAGTCTGACCTTTGAAACAATTGAATACTGTCACAGGTTTTATAACCTTTTTTCATCATCTCTATGTTGTTTGCAAATTTTTATATTACCTGCTTTTTTGAATTTGTCGTGGTACGTTGATTTTAGGATGATGGAATGTTTGCTACTCCCTCCGATTCATAATAAATATCGATGTCTTAGTTAAAATTTAAACTAATTTAAACAAAAACTTTGACACTTATTATGGACCGGAGTCCAGAGGAAGAGTATTTGTGAGATCCCACCTAAATCTCACTTGTAATGCATTTTTCTTTTTGTAGTGTAAATTTTAACACTAAAATTTGAACAAGAAAAATTAAAATACACTATAAGTGAAATTCCACCGGGATCTCGCCTTGACACCCTACCTAGGGTGAAATGTGATAGAATTCTAGGAACAGCTCTTGTGGATTTACAAAGTGGGTGTGCGTGTAATAGATACATCTAAATTTTAACAAATTTTCAATATGTTACGTGGGACGGAAGGAGTACAACTTTTGCACCTTGAAATAGAGTGCTGGCATATATACTGGCCTGCTAGGTGTCCTTGGTATTACCACGCGCGAGTGGAGCCGTATGGTCAGCGACATGAGACATGACCTTGCTAGCTATCTTTAGACGTGCAAAGGACGCATGGACGTTGGTGCGTGGAGTACACACATTTGTGGGGGAAGTGACCTTACGAGAAATGGTCCTGAGTAATCAATCAGCTGGGCGTTAGGTTGCAAATAATAAGTGTGTCCGTGGAACGTTTCTGCGGCAGCTAGTAAATAAGGTGGTACACTGGTACGTGTATACACATGCATGCTGGCATTCATGGTGGCTGCAGGGGAGAGACAGTGCATGTCCTAACGTCAGCGGCTTATCACAGATTCACAGTTGCATGTCGTATTTACAAGGCCGGGCGTATGTAGACTGACTCTGTCGTGAAAGCTGCATAGCCAGCCATCAATTGCAGCAGTGATCTTAGGAGAGCAGATCTCATTTCAACAAGTATCTACACATAATTAATGAGAAACTTGCTCCAGCAAAATGTACTCGCACACCGGCACCGGCATCTAAAATCAACGCGACAAACGTTTTTGTTATTTTGTTTTGGATGTCTGAGAAACATTTTGTAGTCGATGTTCAAAACTATTCAATCTGGACTGGACATTTGAGATTTGTACAAATGCAGAAGTGATGACAAGACAAGATCTTCATGTTTGAATATTGGCAGAGAAATAATATTTCTATGTCGACTAGGAAACAATCACTCTCACAATACATCATACTCCACGCACCCAACATGATTCTCCCTCGTCCCTCGTCCCAATTTATGTTGTTCATATTTTTGCATAAAATTTAAACTTTGTAAAATTTAATCAATTATATAATAAAATATACCAGTTTTTATAATATGAAAAGTATTACTAGAATCACGATAAAATATATTTTCATATTAAATATGATATATATCATAGATAATAACGAGAATGCACTTTTGTAGCTCGGGCAACATGTAGGCTATTTTTTGAATCTATGCAAATTTCATTTCAAATATGTTAAAAAATTCCAAAAAAATAAACAGTGATGTAGACAAATATTGCAATCTACAAGTGTGTAAATTTTCAGAATGAAATGTGTTGTATTCTGGACGCAGAAAAAATAATAAATCTTGATTTCAGCATTGGTGAACAATAGTAAACAATACACTAAAATCTAGAGTTTGTAATTTTGATCCACAAGTATAGAGATCGCAACAGTCTTCGAGGGAAGTAAAACTCAAATTTATTAATTCGACACAAGGGGAGCCAAAGAATATTATAAGCTTTAACATATGAGTTGTCAATTACCTGCACCTGGAAATATACTTGCTCACAACCAGTTTATCACTAGTAACAGTTTTATAGAAGTGGTAGAAATGAAGTAACATCAGAATGAAAAAACAGCAGTAGCGATGATTGCAATAGAGCAAAGAGGATTAAAATACTATAGACACAGTGGATGGATGATCGGCGCATGAATGAGATAGTCCATATAATAGCAAGACATAGGTATTGCAAGAATGATATAAGTATCCTAGTATAAAATAACCATAGGCGTGTGTTCCTATTTAGTCGTGCGCTCGCAATGAGAAATTTTCACGACATCTTTTGTCATTCCAGCCCGTTGCAGCACCTCAAGGAAAACTACAGGTAATTAAGGTAGTCATTTTAATAGAGCACCGGAGCAAACCATTAACACTCTGTGAACACACGTGATCCTCATATCATAGCCATCCCCTCCGGTTATCCCAAATTCTGTCACTTTGGGGCCTTGGGTTCCGGACAACAATATGTGTATACAACTTGCAGATATGATCAAAAACAATAATTATCATCATGAATCAATAACATGTTCAGATCAGATCTGATCATGGCACTCGGGCCCAAAGTGACAAACATTAAGCATAACAAGTAACAATGTCAAAAATACTAACAACACATACTAGTCACTATGCCCATAACAATCTTATAGCTATTCATGACCAATATCATCCAATCCCTGCCATCCCCTACAACCTACAGCGGGAATTACTCACACATGGATGGGGATAGGGGTGGACACAAAGCTCAAGGCTCGAGGCTCGGCTCGGGCTCGACAAGGCTTGGCTCGGGCTCGACTCGGCTCGAACGTCGGACAAGCCAAGCCCAAACCTTCGGATCAAAGCTCGAGGCTCGACAAGCCCGCTCGATGAAGCTTGCAAGCCGGCTCGAAAGCTCGATGTAATAAAAAAACATAAAATTTGTTTAAAACATTAGTTACTTTGACCTTCTGGTGGTCACATCAACATAAGAGACATCAACATAAGATTTCTACACGGTTGTCTACCATGTAGATTTAACGTGTGTATAAGTAAACACGCAGAAAATGCAAACTAGTGACAACCATATCATTTCAGTCATACAGTAACACATAGCAGTATTACATACACACGCCCGATTCCTCTTGATTATGCTGGCCATGTATTATTAATCTGTTCGTCTAAACGTTTGTAAATTCTGTTGCAATCGGATGAGCTCTTTCCACTAAGCATTGTAAAATATCAAAACGTGCCAATCCACATCAACTAATCTTAATTAATTTTGAGTGACTAAAAAAAGTGAAAGGATAGCAAGCAGTATACAATAGACGGAGTAGTTCATACAAACGCAAAAAGGACCATGGCAGTAGCATACAGCAGCAGATCTTTGTGTTAAAAAAAACATACATCAGACAGCAGGAGCAGTCCACACGCGGAGGCTGGGGACGGGCAGGAATGGAGGGCCGCGGCCGGAGACGGAGTGGAGCGCACGACGATGCCGGCACGAGTGCTACCTGTAGGAAACGCCATGGAGGGAGCTCACCTTGGCGGCGGCCAACAACGGCGCTAGAAGGATTGGAGAGGAAGGGGAGTCTGGGACAGGAAGGGAAGGGAGGGGAATCATGATGGTCTGCCTCTGCTGCAACAGTATTTGCCTAATTCGGCGGGGATGTGGTACTGGGCTCACGAGCCGGCCGAGCCAAGCCTCGAGCCTGTCAAGCCGAGCCACGAGCCTGATTTATGTGCAGTTTTGTGGCAAGCCAAGCCAGGCTTGGCTCGTTTTCACGAGCCTGACCGAGCCGAGCCACGAGCCGGCTCGGCTCGGCTGATCCCACCCTAGATGGGGAAATCATGGATGATTGATGGAGAGGCGTCGGTGATGGTGATGGCGACGATTTCCTCCAATTCCACGTCCCGGCAGGGTGCCAGAACGGAGTTTCTGGTCCCGGATTGGGTTTTTGGTGGCAGCGGAGCAGCGGAATTCTTTCTGGACAAACGTCAACCCGCCCGGTATTTTCAGGTCAGGGGCTTTATATAGTGCGAAGGAGAGGTCGAGGGGGTGGCCGAGGCGGCCATACCACCCCTAGGCGCGGCCAAGCCTGGCCCGCGCCTAGGGCAGGTGTGGGCCCCTCGTGGCCCCCTCCATCTCGTCTTCTGGCTCCAGGAGTCTTCAGGTGAAATATGGATTTTGGATATTTTCCGAATTTTCCTGAAAGTTAAATTTCTGCATAAAAACGAGACACCAGAGCAATTCTGCTGAAAACAACGTCAGTTCGTGTTAGTTACATTCAAAACACACAAGATTTAGAGGGCAAACAATAGCAAAAGTGTTCGGAAAGTAGATACGTTTTGGACGTATCAACGTTCACATGACACCACTAGGAAATATCACCATAACTTAAATATCAAATCATTAAATATTACTCAACATAATTCCACTACTAACATCTTGACTTCTCCCATGCCCTCAAGAACTAAACTAACTACTCACAAGACATCATATGGATCATAATCAGAGGTTATAATGATGAATAACAATCTGGACATAAATCTTAATCCAATGGTTTCACTCAATAGCATCAACTACAAGGAGTAATTAACACCGGGAAAGTTTCCCCTATGAACTAGATAAGATCAAACCCAAGATGTTACAATGGAACGAAGTGGAGACGGTGGAGATGATGGTGCTGGTGATGGAGATGATGATGATGATCCCGATGAAGTCCACTGATGTCGATAGCGACGATTTTCCTCCTCCGGGAAGGAATTTCCTCAGAGATTTCGCCAGAGAGCTTTTCTCTCGTTGTTTTATGCCCAGTCGCGGCAAGAGAATATTTCGCGATCCTCCCCAGCCTAAGGGTTCTTGGGAGATGAAATATGCAAAGGGACGTTGTCGAGGTGGGCAGGGCCACCACACCATGCCTAGGCGCGACGAGGGGGTGGCCCGCGCCTAGGGGTGGTGTGGGGCCCTCCTAGCCCACCTCAGGCTCCCCTTGGATTCTTCCTGGCATCTAGCAAAATAGGAAATTCTAGGTATTTTCCGGGAATTGGTGATCTTCAGAAATATGGTATCTTGACGGTCCTTTTTCCACCAATAATCTTGATCTGAAGTTAATTCTCCAATAATCATCAAACATGCAAAAATAGATGAAATAACATAAGTATCATCTCTAAATATGAAATATATCATGAATAACAAGAAATTATGATATAAAATAGTGATGCAATTTGGCAGTATCAACTCCCCCCCAAGCTTAGACCTCGCTTGTCCCCAAGCGAAAACTGAACTCAGTAAACCATACCACGGGTTTATGGAGTGAAGTGTCGATAAACAAAATACGGACAAGAAGCATCACAGTTACCAATACACTAGTCATTATAGACAACAACTTCCTCTTATATAACATAACTTGCAATGAGTAAGGGAGTCACTAATATAGGTGCACGGAGAAAATCATAATTGGTGATGGCAAACTTTTGTTCTCGGTCAGACAACAATTAACAGATTGTACTTATCTTTCGAGTAGATTCTTTATATTAGAGCTTATATTGCAGAAATCACATGTTCAATCATTACAGTCTCTTTACAGTCATTGATAACTTGAAATTATTGTGCTCCACAAGGAAGTGTAAAAGACATGATTGAATACATCAACACACATAAATGGTTGGATCACAACAACTCAAATGCTTTCTTGAGATAGAGGAGATTAGGTTTACTGACTCAACATAAAACTAAAAGATAGACCCTTCGCAGATGGAAGCAGTGATCACTCATGTGCTAGAGCTTTTTGTTTTAAATGAATCAGAGCTATGAAAATATAATTTTGAGAGTGGTGTATGTCTATGTCAACGAATGGTATTGAATTACCTATTATCCTCCCATGTTAAATGGCTTCAAGAGCGGCTCCCATAGAGAGAACAAATGCTACGGAGGAACTAGATAGCAAGAACAATGGAGGAAATCAGCAAATGACTCTAAGATCTAGATCCCAAGAGTTCTCCTCACTTAGAGGAGGAATTGATTGGTGAAGATTGTAGATCGATCTATATCTCCTCTTCCAAATCCCTCAAGAAGATGCAAGAATCATAGGAGGGAATGGAGAGGAAGAAAAGTTTTGATGTTCAAGAAGGGAGTGTGAGAGGGAGGGAGAGAGAGAGAGAGAGCAAATGGAATGGTTGACCTTTCCTACTCAAAGAGGAAGAAATGATATTTACAGTCCAAGGGAGAAAACTAGTCGTTTCGAGAGATTCCTGCGAGTTGTTCCGACAGAAAGTTGACAACACCAGAGCTCCCGCCGGACCGACCATCGCCCAAACCTGTGGGCCAGTTCAGCCACTGGATTGACTTGCTAGTGCACAAATGGTAGCCGGAACCAGACCGGCCGACGCCAGCGCCTACTCCGAACCAATCTGGCGGGCCGGACCAGCGCTAGGGCCTGCGTTGGAACGTGCAGCTGTTACGGTTCTCAGCCAAGAGGGGAACAATACCGTATTTCGGTGGGCACCAACATTGTGTCTGGCAATCCGTCGACAATTCCGGCGATGGGTCCGACACTGCCGGTTTGGCCGCCGGTTTCATAGAGAAATCCTCAAACTGCAGTTTTCTCGATAGAACTAAACTTTCAGAGAGTTGCTTAACTTTGAGATAAAAACAATTTTGTTGGAAATATTAGGAATGATCAAAGGATATTTTACAATTTTTTTGAAGTGAAACATGTCCAACCTAACAACCAGTAGAAACGTCCAAAGTGGAAAACACAATAGACGATGCAATGAATTCCATTTTTGATGAACTTAGGCTTGTTTGAAAAGCTAGCAACAAACTCAAAAACATCACTTAAATAAATAACAAGATGCAAAAATATATATGGGATGCAAAGTATGCAGAGGATTGAGCTTCCTAAGATGACGTGATTATGTTACCCAACGAAAATGCCTTTTGATAGTGCGGCTGTCTATATATCCTATAACCCGGTCTCCCAACTACAACTCTGTGAGCGGTAAAAGGAAAACCTAGCAGGACCATACCTTTACCTTGCACATCTCGCTTGATCATGATGACAACGCTTTAAACTTCATTCAAGGTGTGCCTCACTTGATCATGTTGCTTCATGAATACTCATAATTTTCTCCTCCATACACCACCATGGGATAGCTTCATTCAAGCATATCTTCACATCTCCATTATTACCGAATGGACAACAATCTTCAAGCATAAGTTCTCGAGATATCTAACCCACATAGACAACACAAACACATACATATGATGGGTTAGTTCACAAAACATAATTGACAAAGCTTACTGATACTTTGCAAACGTATCTATAATTTTTGTGCTCCATGCTTGTTTTACACCAATTCCTCTATGTTTTATGTGCACTTTGCATCATTTTATGACATTTATTGGACTAACCTATTAACAAGTGCCACGGTGCAGTTCTGTTTATTATGTCCGTTTATTGCGAAAATGTCCAAAATTGAAAGTGCTCGGAAAATTCTGGAAAAATCACAGAAATTCTAATATACCGAAGACTCCCAGCCAGAAGGGGAGACGGAGATGTGCCACGGGCAGCCGACCAGCCCAGGCACGGGCCGGCCTGGTCGCGCCTAGGGTGGTATGGGCACTGCACCCCCTCGCTGCCTCTTCGCCTATAAGACCCCTCTGACTAAAACTCCGCATCATATCACCCTCATCCATGAAAAGTTCCTTAGCCCGTCATCGCCGAAACCAAGTTTCGGGGATAGAAGTCTCTATTCCGGCACCCTGCCGGGCGGAAGTGCCCCGGAGCCATCGCCATCGACTCCACCGCCTCCACTTCGACTCCATGATGGTTTGTGAGTAGTTCCCCCTGGACTATGGGTTCTTGGCTGTAGCTAGATGGTACTTCTCTCCCATGTGCTTCAATACAATGATCTCATGAGCTACCTTACATGATTGAGATCCATATGATGTAATCGGTGTTGTGTTTGTTGGGATCCGATGGATTGATCATTATGTTCAATATATCTTATAATTTTGTGAAGTATTTGTTGCTGCAATATTGGTATGTTTAATGCTTGTCACTAGTGCACGAGTGGCATGATCTTAGATCTAGGGTCTGTAATTGTTTCTTAGATTGTATCTACAAATTGTATGCACATGTATTTGTCCGGAATCCGAGGCCCCAAAGTGATCTCGAATTGGGATAACCGGAGGGGATGGATTTGATATGAGGATCACATGTTTTCACCAAGTGTTAATGCTTGCTCGGTGCTCTATTAAAAGGAGTACCTTACTTACCGTAGTTTCCCTTGAGGCCCCACGCAACGGGCTGGTAGGACAAAAGATGTTATGCAAGTTTCTCATTGCGAGCACGTATGATTATATATGGAAAACATGCCTACGATATTAATAGACTGGATATTTTGTCTTAATGCTAAATTCAATTCTGTCAATTGCCCAGCTGTAATTTGTTCACCCAACACTTGTTATCTGGAGAGTTACCACTAGTGTAGATCGTCGGGAACCCCGGTCCTTTATTTCATCATCATTGCTTTTCAATCAACTGCGCGCTGGGATATTTTCCAGTGTCATCTCCTCTGTGTTACTGTTACTGATGTGTTACTATTTCTCTCATATTACTGCCGCATCACATTTCCCTGTCAACAAGCCATCAAAGTAGTACCAACTATTTTCTGGCGCCGCATCATATTACCACTGCTTTCACATCACCCTGTTGCTAGTGCTTTTCCGGTGCAGCTGAATTGACAACTCCATTGTCAAGGCTTATAAGTATTCTTTGGCTCCCCTTGTGTCGAATCAACAAATTTGGGTTTTACTTCCCTGAAGACTGCTGCGATCCCCTATACTTGTGGGTCATCAAGACTATTTTCCGCGCTGCTGGGGATGCATAGCTCTACTTATAAGTTCACTGGGAGTACACTCCACTCTCTCGCTATTTTTATTTCATTTTGTTTTGTCTAGTTTATTTTTGTCTTGTTTTATTTTTCCTATATATCTGAAAATCCTCAAAAATTTGAAAAACTCGAAAAACTAAAAACTGTTGTTATGGAAGGACCTGCTTTATACTCTATGGAACTTGTAGAATTATTTATGAAGTATAGAGAATCATATAAGGGTAAAGTCATGGGGGGCATGTTAAAAAAGTTGGATACAATTGCTAAAATTTTGCTTAAACGCCATGATATAAATTGTTGCTCTAAACAGGATACTAAACATCTTAAATTCCAATGTGGCTTTAGTGAAGAAGTTCTAATTTCGAACTATCATTGGAATAACTATATTCATCTTGGATTTGAAGAAGTAGAACAATTTGTCTTATTTATGGGAGCCTCCGAAATAGAATCCTTCATGTCTAAAAATTATGAAACTTGTTGCTTGTCATGACCTTACAGATTATGTCTCTTCTATCCTTGATTATTGCACAGAAAATTTCAGCAATAATTGTTATATCATTGATTATAAAGAGAGACTCAATTGTCCACAAGAATGTATCCACAATTTGCTGGAAACCGTGGAAGAAGAATTGATGAACCTGAAAGCTCATTAGATAAAAAAGAGGAGGAGAGTGATGAACAAAAGGAGAAAGAATGGATTAGCTACCCATGCCAACCTTCTAATGAGAGTAACTCTTTATCTCTTACATTATTTGATTGCCCTCCATGCTCACCAAAGGAGGACGAATGTTATGTTCATGAGGATTCTCTTGAAATATTCCCTGTGAGTAAAACTTATGAGAATAATTATGCTACTGTTATTTATAATAATCCATGCTATTTTGATAAATCTCATGATAATCCTTTATTTGTGCCTAATTTCGAAATGCATGGAACTAAAGAATTTTGCTTGGAGAGTGTTTATGATAAAGCTCTAGATGATGGTCCTATGTTACTTGATGCTATAAATTATAATGCTACTGAAAATAGGATTGCTACTAGTAGTCCCATACCTCTTGAGAATGATCAATCATCTTGTTATAAAATTGCTAAAAGTGGGTTTGATTGTTTTAATCCTACTATTTTTGAGCTTGATAAAAATTATGTGTTTGAAGATCATGAAAAGCATGCTTTATGAGAGAGGAAAATATGGTTGTAGGAATTTACATGGTACTAAAACACCTCTCTACATGCTGAAAATTTTAAAGTTACTCTTGTTTTACCTTCACATGCTTGTCACTTTGTTCTTTGTGAATTTATTTGTGTACAAGATTCCCATGCACAGGAAGTGGGTAAGACTTAAATGTGTTTCATATTTGCTTCTTGATGCTCTCTTTTGCTTCAATTCATATTACATATGTGAGCATCTTCTCAAATTACTGAGCCTATCTTAATGGCTATAAAGAAAGAGCTTTTTGGGAGACAACCCATTATGTTTTTATTTCTGTTATTTTACTGTTTTGTTGAGTCTTGGAAGTCATTGCTACTGTAATGTCCTCTCCTTATCATTTTTAATTTTCGTTTTTGTGCCAAGAGTAGCCTCTAATGGTAAGAAAGTATTATTTGGGGAATTTGCAATTCTGTTTCTGTTTCTGGACTGTCGCGAGGAAAAATCGCATAAATCACCAGAACGTCACCATGAGCTGAAAATTTACGAGAATATTCCCCAGATTATTATCTAACTTTCAATAATTCAACATTTTTCTATCTGAGCGACGGAGAAGTCTCAAAAAAATCGATCTTTAACAGCTGTTTTGTTTTGACAGATTTCTGCCATTAGTGCATTTGCCTCTTAATCTTTTTCTTTTTGAGTTTTTTTGAAAGAAGGATCTTTTAGAAGAAGTTTATGCAGTAGCTAATGTTTTAATATAAGCTTTACATATGTCATACCAGAACCAAGTGGATTACTTATTTTGATTACACTAATATTGCTAATGAATTATGTTGAGTTTTGGGTGAAGAAAGTTTTCAAGTGTAGGGAGAGAAGAATGATGCCATAGGATGAAGAATGCACAAAAGCTCAAGCTTGGGGATGTCCCCTGTACACCCCAAGAAATATCCAAGAGGTTCAAGCGTCAAAACTTGGGGATGCCCGGGGCACCCCCCCTTCATCAATAAAAAGCACAAGGTCATTTTTCAGTGCGCTATATTTTTATTGCTTCATGCATTATGTGTTATTCTTGGAGCATCTTTTTTTGTGTGTGTTTTTTTTGTTTGCTATTCAATAAAGTTGGACCCATCATATTTGTTTTGGAGAGAGACATGCTCCGCTTTAATTGCATAAACGCTCTAGTTTTCACTCATATGTTCAACGAGCGTTCTATTTTTGCGAGTACTGCGTTTAAGCTCTAGTTTTTCATTCATATTATGTTCAGAGCTTGTTGGTTTTCTATATGCAAGTGAATTTATCTCTCTGATATCTACTGAATATTATCTACGAGAGTTGTTTCAAATAAGTTAATTGGTGTTGGATACGAGTAAGAAGTCTCATATTAATAGTGATGCAAATGAAAGATCTCCTTTGATGTTTCAATTGAGTTGACTTGATGATCATTTAGTTTTTGATTTTTAATATCACCATATGCTTTGATTAATAAGTTTTGTCGCTATGCATGATTATGGCCATTATTGCTCTCTTAGTCGGTCGCCCCCTTTCTTTTGCTAGCCTTCATTTGTACTGAGTATGAGCTCTACTCGTGCATCCAACTCCCAAAAACCAAAATGCCAATCGTGTCCACCATATCTACCTATATGTGATATTTTATCGCCACTCCAAAGTAAATTGCTTGTGTGCTACCTTTAAAACCTTTCAAAAATTTATTCCTTGTTTTTGCAATATATAGCTCATGGGAAAGTAGCCTAAAAACTATTGTGGTAAGGAATATGTCACTTATGTATCTTAGTTCTTATAAGTTGCTTGTTGAGCGGTAACCATGTTATCTGGGGATGCCATCAACCTGTCACACCTTTGTTGAATATCATGTGAGTTGCTATGCATGTTCGTCTTGTCTGAAGTAAGGAAGATTTGCCATGAGTTGAAATGGTTCGAGTATGCATATTGTTAGAGAAGAACATTGGGCCGCCAACCAAAGCCATGTATCATGGTGGAAGTTTCAGCTTGGACACTCAAATCCCCAAAATCTCTTATGAGAATATTATTATTGTTGAATGCTAATTAAAGCATTAAAAGAGGAGTCCATTATCTGTTTTCTATGTTGTCCCGGTATGGATGTCCTTAAGTTGAGATCTATTAAAATCGAGAAATCAAATGCGATTTATCTTCTTGGACCTTTGTACAGGTGGCATAGAGGTACCCCTTTGTGACACTTGGTTGAAACATATGTAATGCGATGATAATCCATGGAAATCCAAGCTAATTAGGACAAGGTGCGGGCACTATTAGTATTCGATGCATGAGGCTTGCAACTTATAGGAAGTTTTATACATAACCCATATGAATTATTACTACCGTTGACACAATTGTTTCCATGCTTTCAAAATAAAAAGCTCTAGCACATGAGTAATCCCTGCTTCCCTCTGCGAAGGGCCTTTCTTTTACTTTTATGTTGAGTCTTCATTTTCTAAGTTCATGCACCATTAAGAGAGCATAGTTGTCATTCTTAGTTTTATGTGCATGGTACCAAAATTATTATTGATTGAATCTTGAATGTGTTATTACTTGTTCTTAAATTATTTGTATTTAGTCATCCTTTGAACTTTGAAGGTGCATGTCACTTCAAAATTATTTTTTTGTTATCACTTACCTACTCGAGGACGAGCAGGAGTTAAGCTGGGGATGTTGATACGTTGCAAACATATCTATAATTTTTGATGCTCCATGCTTGTTTTACACCAATTTCTCTATGTTTTATGTGCACTTTGCATCATTTTATGACATTTATTGGACTAACCTATTAAAAAGTGCCACAGTGCTAGTTTCTATTTATTATGTCTGTTTATTGCAGAAAATGTCCAAAATTGAAAGTGCTCAGAAAATTGGAAAAATCACAGAAATTCTAATATACAGTAAGACTCCGGGAGCAGAGGGGAGACGGAGATGTGCCACGGGGCAGCCATACCAGGCCCAGGCGCGGGCCTAGGCCTGGCCGCGCCTGGGGGTGATATGGGCACCCCGTGCACCCTCGCGTCGCCTCTTCGCCTATAAGACCACTCTGACCTAAAAACTCCGCATCATATCACCCTCCGTCCATGAAAAGTTCCGTAGCCGCCATCATCGTCGAAACCAAGTTTCCGGGGACAGAAGTCTCTGTTCCGGCACCCTGCCGGGACGGGGAAGTGCCCCCGGAGCCATCGCCATCGACTCCACCGCCTCCACTTCGACTCCATGATGGTTTGTGAGTAGTTCCCGCAGGGACTATGGGTTCTTGGCTGTAGCTACATGGTACTCTCTCCCATGTGCTTCAATACAATGATCTCATGAGCTGCCTTACATGATTGAGATCCATATGATGTAATCGGTGTTGTGTTTGTTGGGATCCGATGGATTGATCATTATGTTCCGTATACCTTATAAGTTTGTGAAGTATTTGTTGCTGCAATATTGTTATGTTTAATGCTTGCCACTAGTGCACGAGTGGCATGATCTTAGATCTAGGCTCTATAATTGTTGCTTAGATTGTATCTACAAATTGTATGCACATGTCTTTGTCCGGAACCCGAGGCCCCAAAGTGATCTCGAATTGGGATAACCGGAGGGGGTGGCTTTGATATGAGGATCACATGTTTTCACCAAGTGTTAATGCTTTGCTGCTGCTCTATTAAAAGGAGTACCTTAATTACTTGTAGTTTTCCCTGAGGCCCGCTGCAAATGGGCTGGTAGGACAAAAGATGTTATGCAAGTTTCTCATTGCGAGCACGTATGACTATATATGGAAAACATGCCTATGATATTAATAGACTGGATATTTTGTTTTAATGCTAAATTCAATTCTGTCAATTGCCCAACTGTAATTTGTTCACCCAACACTTGTTATCTCAGAGTTACCACTAGTGTAGATCTGGGAACCCCGGTCCTTTATTTCATCATCATTGCTTTTTAATCAACTCGCGCTGGGATATTTTCCAGTGCCATCTCCTCTGTATACTGCTACTGCTGTGTTACTATTGCTCTCATTCACTGCCGCATCACATTTCTGTCAACACGCCATCAAAGTAGTACCAACTATTTTCTGGCGCCGCATCATTACCACTGCTTTCACATCACCCTGTTGTTAGTGCTTTTCAGGTGAAGCTGAATTGACAACTCCGTCAAGGCTTATAAATATTCTTTGGCTCCCTTGTGTCGAATCAATAAATTTGGGTTTTACTTTCCTCGAAGACTGTTGCGATCCCTATACTTGTGGGTCATCACTTAACCTACTACAAAATCACATGATCCAAAGTGGCGCACTATTTACGTTTCATGTGAGGTACATAGAGAACTCTTCATTTAATTGCATGTTCTAAACCTTGGTTAACCATAGCTCAACTCGTGAGACTATCGTGACACCGGCTTAGAGCCATATCTTGAGTTCATCTCTTAAAATCAACCTCTCAAGATCTTGATCGTATAATATTATTCTCTTGAAATCGATGATCTTGATGTCAATATGCAAGGTGTATATTTATCTTCATGGCATTCAAAATTGAATCCAACACATGGACTACAAGAAATACCTATAGAATATTCCTTCATATAAACTCAAAGAAAATAATAATCCATAGAAATTATCATTAATTATTAAAACACACATAGAGGTAATGTAAGTACGTGCCCTTACAATCTTTGCCCTTACAATCTTTCCCATTTTTGAAGGTTTTATTGGTAGTGTTTGTTTGAGTTTTTGTGGTTTGTTTATCAGCTTTGCTTCATCAAACCAATACAGTCAGATCATGGTTCTCAATATGAAATAAATATGTGATGGGTAAGTAAAGTACCAGTTTTTCCTCTTCCGCAACAGTCCAGTCAAGCCTCTTTGCACGCGGTGGTACGATTGTTTCCGCGGCATTGGACTCGGAGCTTGGAGCGGGAGCTTCAGAAGGTGGTGGGGGGTACGGACCATATGGCGCGTATGGATACGGAGGTGGAGGGTATGAACCGTACGAAGGTGGTGGGTAAGGAGGTACAGTGCCACTCCCGCTACCTGTAGGTGGAGCATTTGGAGGTGGTTGGGGGTATGGATACGGAGGCGGAGGGTATGAACCATATGGCGCCGGAGGTGGAGCGTATAGCCCATATGGCCCCGGAGGTGGTGTGCCGGAGGAGTATAAAACTCGGGGAAGCGGCGAAGAACCGACATTGGTGCGACGATGTGTCGGAGAGACATCATCTAGGTGTATTGGTGACCCGTCGGGCCCCAACAGATCCGTGCACGTGGTCAAATCTGGTGGAGTCCAACCGGACATGGTGGAGAAGATTTGAGAGAGGGAAGGTGATGAATGAGATGAAATGGGTGTGGAGTGAGTGAAACCATATGGGGGGTATTTATAGGGGGTGGGGATGAAATTTTAGGGTTTTTTGAACCAGCAACGGCTACCCCAACGGCTAGCTGACGTGGACGAATCAGATCGCGCCACGTCAGCTAGCCGTTAGACCCTATCGCCCGCCTCGCCCGCATCTCGCCCTGCCCGTCGTCCGCCTCTCGCCCGCTCTCGCCCGCCCTCTCGCCCCCAGCGCTCTCGCCCCGCCTCGCCAACGCTGCCGCCCCGCTATCGCCCGCCTCTCGCCTCCCTCTCGCGCCCCAGCGCGGGCGGTAGCTTGGCGGTAGCGGGCGATAGCGCCGGGCGCCCGCGCCACCGCCCCGCGCTCTCGTCTCGCCCCTCTCTCGCCCCTCTCTCGCCCCGTCGCCGGTGATAGCGCCCCCACTACAGCCCGCGTTGGCACCAGCCTAAGAGATGATCTCTTAGAGAAGGCAAAGTCTTTTTTCATCTTTCTCTTTCCTCCACCTCAGCTTTTATCCTACGTGGCACTGCTAAGATATCACCATTGTACATGCCCTTATATTCTCATGACCAGCGAAGCTAACATTTTTTTTATTTAATGCAGCAAATCCCTTTGGCTCAACGAAAGATGCCCAATTTTATCCGAACCACGTGCCAGAACAGCGAGTACCGCCAAACAATGAGCCTCGCCAGCTGTTTTCTCAAAAGATAAAACTCGCCAATTGTAGCCAATGTAAGCTCGGCCGCCCATATTCGCCTCTCGTCTTTAAATTAATGTGTCTCACTCTTGTTTAGATGTGGATGTATCTACATGTATTTTAGTTAAAGATATATTTGTATCTAGATAAATTTGAAATACCTATTTGTAGATAGAGGAGTAGATTTTATTGCATAGAACTTCGCTGGTAGCCTGGTATGGTAGTCCCACAGACTAGATAGATAAATTAAGCTACCGCTATAAAAAAAAAAACCCTAGCCGCTGAGTTTAACTTATGTTCTTTCAAGCATGTTGCTCAGCACGAGGTGATCTCTTGGTTTGTAACACTCGTAATTTTTATAGTCAATAAATCGCCAACATCTTCTTAAAAAAAGATAAATCCAGTTATCTTTCTTTGCACCTCGTATGTAACATCCCGACCACCTCTGTCCCTGTTACCCATGACAGCTCGTTAGAAACATGTTTTTTTAATATGTGCTATGTCCTTAATCGTGCGCATCCGAGATCAACGTTCCGGTCGGTCACTCGTCCTCACATCGTTCTAGGTCAAGCACGTTTAACCTCGAATTTTTTGGGGATAAGCTTCCGAAAAAGAAGTTGCACTGAGCCTGGACCGCGATGTCACACTCACCCCCCTTAAAAGATCGACGTCCTTGTCAATCAACACCAAACTAGGAACACTTAATCCTCACTCATGCCCCGATGGCTATGAAAAACAATCATCTTTATCCGTTTTTAAATCGTATATTTCTTCAAGCAATTGATGAAATCTCTCTCTAATCTTGCTACTAATGACAATTATAGTAAACATTTGCAAATCCTTGTTTTAAATTGTGTGATACAGGAAATCATGTTTATTGGCGAAATCTGGAGCAAAAAAGGGAACAATCATGAGTTGTCAATACTCACAAGTCAACTGGGGGTGGAAGATTGGAGTCTAGGGGTGTTAACGAGCACTGGAACGGGCGATGCTTGTCCGTACCGCCCGCCCGTACCACCTGGCATGGACTTAGCCTAGTCAAACCGAGCAACTTTCTTGTAGGTACCTACATATTTCGAGACTCCAGTCGCCGGAGAGCCTTCATATTCAGATTGCATCAGAAACTCACCCGAGGAAGACCCACCGCTTTACCTCCACGATTTTTCATCATTCCCGTCTCCATCTTCATCTCATAGCCATAGCTATAGCCATAGCTTGTAATTGGGATCTCCTCGCGACTAGCGACCTTGTAAGAATATTTGGTATTGATCTAAGTAATTCTACAATGTTCTCTTTCATTGATCTAGTTGATCTAGTTATTATGAGTGGGTAGTGTCCTCACGGGCTGCGGGTTGAGGATTATCCTCGCAACAATTATATCCGTCTAGTTACATGGAAATATTATGTCGTGATTCATACGAGTTTTGTTTTGTATCATTTTCTCTTACCTCAATCCGAGGACTTGCGAGGTACCCAAAACCTCAAGGATTGATCAAGGTTCTAGGTGAGATGTGTGGTAAACGGCGTCCACGCGTGAAATCTAGTGACATGAAGAGGAGCATTCGTTTAGTGATCCACTTGGAAACGAAAGGAACATAATAATTCTTAATGTTTTGGTATGTATTTTATTACTTAATAATTGTTGATAGTCCGATGTTTCGTGGTATAACGGTTGGACCAAGAAACTATATGCTATGCCCGTGGCTCGTAGGGGTAGTATTCACGGATATGCTGCCCACAAATCCTATCTATGTTAGATCATTTACACATGAATATGATTAGCTTTATCTTTATCCTATATGTATCCATAGCTGCAGGTGAAACTTCAGCCCTGGAATATCTCCATCCATCGACATAACTCTTGTAAACCTCTTGTAAACATCCATCGATACAAAGTAAACTGGAAATGTCCGGTAAACGTAAGATAAACAGAATTAGCAAGTCTTGTAGATGATCATTAACCATCATGAAGTGTTTCTCTTTGATAAACCTAGGCATTCTAGGGAAAAGCTATTATATTCTATCTGTAATCTAGATCGAAGGTATCATGCCCACCCAAGATTAACTTTCCGGTTGGCCACCCATCATCAAATCGTTTCGGACCAAGCACGCTTAAATTTGAGGTTGTTTGAGGATGAGCTTCCGAAAAAGAAGTTACAACTTGTTAGTATGAGTATCATATGATTTTAATCCTATTAAGCCCTAGGTTAGGATGTAACATCGTATTCTATGGAGGGCGGATGAGAAAATACTACATGTTGTCAAAATGATGATACTTCTTCAATAAACCATTAACGGTTTGAACAATCCTCATAGTACAAGAAGGCCCATATTATGACCATGTACACTCAATATTGTCCTATTTTCAAGCCGGTAAACCCACCGACAGGTCAGGTAGATATCATAGGCTTGAATTTGAAGTTAGCATCTAAGACTACGAATATTTCTATTTGGATGGCCCTAAATATTCAATTGTGCTACTTCAACCCCTTTCCATACAAAGCTTGACCCCTCTTTATCGGTTTGCATTCGATCGCTCGCTCTCCCTCCCGCACCTCCATACCTAACCCCCGCTCAAAATTGGTATTGGATGTTTGCCTGATTTTGACATGTTAACCTTAGTCTTTACATCATCAAATGGAAGATTATATGTCATTGGAACTTTCTCCATCCCACGTGGTTATTTTTACCCTCGCCTCATGCAATCGATCGGACCGGAGGAAAAACTTATAATTCCCTAGATGAACCTCTGTTTAAGAACTATGAATTCTCTAGATTCAACCCAATAATTTGTTAGAAATGTCAAGAACAAGAGAAGAAAACAAATGAAACACAAATCATACTCGAGTTAACAAATGTGAAATTTTTGTGTTAGGTTTGTAATGTCAGTATAGTAACTAGTAACAAATGAATTGATGTGTGAAATGTGACCTCACACCCACAATGATCATGTCCTAAATCATACTCCTTTGCAGCCCGAGCCCATTGTAACCCTAGCGAGGCCGTAGGCAAAGTATTCTATAAACTAAGGTTGGTCAATCTTTTGGTTTGAGGTATAACGTCTAGTACTACTGCCGATCCATGTTAGTTGTCACTAATATAGATGTATCTAGACATATTTTAGTTCTAGGTACATCCATACTATCGACAAGTAATATGAATTTGTGTATAATAATGTGTATTATATGTTTGGCGTCGAAACTTTGTTGAAGACTTGTCCTTACATGCTCACAGGTTTAAGGAAAATAAGCAAGCTCAGATTATACAATGGATCTCCAGTTTACACTAGTTTTTTCCATAGATTGATCTTTTTAGTTTTTTTTTTTTTTTTTTTTAGGTTTTGCTATATCTCAGCTCTTTGTTTCTCTCAGAATCTTTTTTAGCCTTTTTGGCTTTTCTTTAATAAAGGGAGGCTGTGGGGCTTTTGCCCTACAGTAAATAGTCAAAAAAATAATGTGTATTATACCTCCTCAACACTTGAACCAAGTCCCATAAATTCAAACACATTTTAGCCTATATTTTACCTTAAATTGCAATAAGGAGTTAGGTCCGAACGGAGTAACTAAATTGAAACATCATACGAGGATGATCTTCGGCTCTTACAGAATGTGTTGAAATTTTCAGATTTTTTGACATTTAGAATGGCAGTTGTTTTTAGCGGGAGCATATGCACACATGCTCCATGCTGAATTTCTAGACTTCTTTTTTCCACATAATAATTTTTACTGATGTAGTGATGTTGAGAGAGAACAGAACTGACTTTGACTTTGTGCACAAGTCAAGGTCGTTCTAGGCTTCAGGTTACAGAAGTCGGCAAAACTACCACCCTATATGAAGCAGCCAAAGTAGGAAACTTTATACAAGTCTACAACAATCACAAAAAGAATACGGAGCGCAGAGAATGACAGAATATTGTACTATACTGGCAGAGAATCAAAACTCTGGGACATGTATATTTGCTGCCGACATTCCATACTTCTCTGCAACCAGTTGACCACGAAACTGAAATCACCACGACGAAATTGACTAGAGTAGTTCTTTAGTTGTTACCACACCATCATATAAGAGATTTTTGCACAAGAAAGAAGAAGAAGAAAATCACATTGGCAAAAAGCTTAAACCTAGCTAGTCTTCGGTTCGAGTTTCTTCTACTCTGCAGCGGTAGCGTGTTGCCTGCTACGCTAGCGCTACTCCTCGGAACTGGAGTCCGTCAGGCCCTCGCCGTCGTACTCGCCCTCAAACCCCTGGTTCTGGTCGCCGGCGCTCCTCCTGGCCACCGGGCTGCTGGTCCTGTGGCTCCCCTCCGGCGCCAAACTGCACCGGGCTGTAGCACGACTGGGGCTGGTAGTTTGCGAAGCTCATGGCATGTGCGCCGGAGAAATTCATGAGGTCAGGGGTGGTTTGGAGCGCGAAGTAGTGAGTCGGCTGGTTGGCCGCGCCCGTGGCGGCGGGCTGCGGTGGAAACATCCACACTGCTGGCATCATCTGCTGCTTGCCGTCGCCGGAGGCTGGAGACGGTATGGCGTAGAACGGGATGGGGCCGCCTGCGGGCGCCGCAGAGACGGGGGCGAGGCCGCTTGAGACTGAAATCGCGCCGCCGCCGCCGTTGCCTTGCAGGAGGGGGTCAGCGGCGACGGGATAGAAGGCCGCTGGCGGCGCCGTCAGGAGCGGCGGCCCGCCGGCCGCCGCGCGCGTGGGCTGGAGCTTGCGGCGCCGCTTCGGGGCCGGGTCCGCGCCGCCGCCGGCGGCCGACTCGGTGGGGATGCGTAGCACGCCGTCGACGGTGGTGGCGATCGCGGGCACCGTCCCCGTGCCCGTGGCGGCGACGATGGCCGGCTCCGACTGCTGGAGCAGCCAGCGGATGGTCTCGCCGTCGGACTTGTGGCCCAGCTCGGCCGTGAGCCGGGCGACCCTCGCCGCGCAGGGCCCCGCCATGCGGATGCGCCGGCCGCGGCCCTCCACCTTGGTGTGCCGGTCGCGGCTCCGCGGCGGGACCGCGACGGCGAGCCCGAATTCCCCCGGCGGCTGCTCCGGCTTCGGCACGACGGACCCGTGCGCGGCGGCGGCCGGGACCATTGCTATGGCCAGCGCGGCGTTGGCGGCGTGGTATTGCCCGTCCGTGTGCTGGTCGCCATTGCCCTCCATGGGAGATGGGATTTGGGGGGGAGGGGAGTTGTGCTCTGGCGTGGCGTGGTTTACGGATTGGCGGCGGCGGCTGTTGGCATCCTCGGCGAGTTCTTCGGCTCAGAGTTTATCGCTGGGCGGTGGGTCCAGCGGATAGGGTTTAGGGGCCACCGCTCCGCCCAGTTATGGGGCCTGCTATTGCTGGTGGGGACTCAAGGATTCGGCCCACCACCAAAACTACGAGGGTTTACCATGTTTTTTCTTTTCTGTTTTTTAGCTCACGTTTTTTTTCCTTTTCTCATGGAAACGATGCTGGGGGCGCAAGATGATCTGACTAAGGACAAGTTGAGGAAGGGAAGTGTTCTAAAGGTTAATTTGGTACAATTTTTATGCTCAAACCAGCGCATACTATTTATTTGCAGCTCCGTTATCACCGATAGTCAAACTCGGCCTGTTTGCGGTGTCGTGTGAGAAATAAAGATTGTGCTGGCGACATGGGAATCCTATGTGCAACTCTGACACGCGAGCGAGAGAAAACAACCTAGTTCATTCGTGTTGGGACAGAGGTATTGGAGTAATGAGTGAGGAGGCCTGAAGTTTGCCCAGATACTTTTTTCTACTAGCCAATTAGGTTTTCTCTGGAGCATCTTTCAGTCTAAATATTGTCAATTTTTCCTAGGCTGGGCCGTTTACAACTTCAATTGCAAGATGCGGCAAGAAAAAAAAGAAACCGTAAAAAAGAGTACCCAAAAAAGCACCCACAAGTGGAAAATTCAGAACCTTTAGGCGAGATGACAAATGTTGTTCCTAAGTTGAATACCATGTTCTGTAGCACCTACACATACGGGTGGGCTAAAAAATCGAACACTGAAACCAAACTAACCGAAACCAAAATCGAATACATCGAAACCAAACTAACCGAGAGCGTGCAATTTCGGTGCATAAGAAGTGGTGTATGTGTTCTCAACAGTCCATTATATGTGGAGGTAGCTTCTCGTCATGGTGACTTGGCGACTGACTAGCTCGTGCATGCCATCGTACGACCCAATTTTTTTGCCATTTCTTATTATACAAATTACCAAAAATATCCAACTTTTTAGTTAAAACCAAATATCTAGGCCTACCTACACACAAGAAGTTGATTAAATGGAAAATTTGAGAAACTTTAAAATAGCATATCTAGACTCAAAACTTTAAGACAATGCCTCATTGGCCAAACCATATTGTGTGACGTAACTTTGAGAGGCACAACAGTCTAAGTTAAAAAAAAAACTTTTGGGTGGTTGATACGTGGCTCCCCGTCCGGTAGCTCCAAACGTCAGCATCCAAGGTCATATAACTTACAAGGTTAACTCTCAGGAAGCCCATATAACTTACAAGGTTAACTCTCACGAAGCCAAAAATTCTGGGGAACATATCCATTGCTTATTTTCTACTCCCTGCTCATAACTATAAGATGCTTTAGACATTTTAAGTGAACTAAATACACACCGTAACGAGTGAATCTACACAATAGAATTACACTATATCATATTAAAAGAGATGAATCTGCAAAAACTTCTTTTATTAATGAATGGAGGGAGTAGATAACACCAAATATCCTCCTCGAGTACGGAACTTGACGAAAACTTCATCTTTCATGTATATGGAAATAGATTAGTATGAAATATAATTTTAGGTGAGATCTATGAGAACACCTCATGAAGTTATATTTAAAATTAGAGAGATCTACGTGTTGTTGTTGTTGTTGTTCCCGTTGTTGTTGTTGTTGGGGTTGTTGCTGGTGTGATTGTTGTTGTTGTTGCCTCCGGGCTTCGGGGGTCCTCCATCATTGTTGGAGTAGTTTGGCGGTAGGTCTGGGCATGGGCTTGTTGTATCTTGGAGCAAATCCTCCTGATGCGTTGTTGCGTACTTGGGTATTTTGGACCCATCTTTGGTTCTTCATCCGGCGCTTGCCTTTATTTGGTGAAGCTTCCCTTCCATCTGGATGGCGGAGTCCACAGGGCTTCTAGGTCGCAAAAGGAATGTTGACTAGCATCTGCATCTCATCACAATCGCTTCAGTGAATCTCTTTCTCTTCTCGTTGATGTCGGTTTCATCGGGGCATACCTGACAAAAGAAACCTGTCATATTCTACCACGGACATCCTTCCTTGTTTGAGTTCGCGGAACTCGTCTCTCATCTTCTTAATTAGTCCCTGGGGCGCAATATTTGATGCCATATCTACCAAGTGCACCCACAACTAATTTTTTTTAATCTCAGAATCCGATATACTTTAGGTAACACTTTTTTTTATAGCAAAAGCCTTCAAGAAGTAATCCTCGGGTAAAGAACTTGATCTTCGTGTATAGTGGAGTAGATTACTATGAACTCTAATTTTAGGCGATATCTACGAGATTAACTCATGAAGTTATATTTAGAAATTAGATAGATCTACAAATATTTGACACAATGTATATCAAGTGTAATCATAACTCAAAAAAATCATCTCAATCCGATCTATTTTAAGTACTCTGTCCGATCCATAGTATGTGCTGGTGATTTAGTACAACTTTGTACTAAATCACAAGGCCAATTTTGTCTTTTCTGTTTTTTCTAGGCATCTGTGAAATTTGGAGCTATGATTTTTTTGGGATTGTGTACATGTGTAATGCGAAAAAAATTATTTTGCAACAATGTGTTTATTTTAAAAGTTATTTTCTTAGATCTCACCTAATGTGGATTCTACACTGGTTACTCTCCCGGTGCATATAGAGCTACGGGCAAAGTTTAAACGCAAATTACGGTGGAAACTCCTTCTATACCACGAAATATTTTTTCTAATCCCGTAGGATTCTTTTATATAAATGATACTATAAGTTGAGAGGATAATGTTCTATTTTTTTTTGCTTGGATAATGTTCTATAAACATGTGATTTGAAGCTCCAAGCCTCCAACTCGTATAAGGTACATGAAAAACAAATCAGACACGAATAGGTTAACCTCTCTCAAACGAGGGAAATTTGTGATTGATTTTCAGCTAATTAGGATTCTCATACGCCTGTCAAATGAGAAAAGCAAAGACAGATTCATACGCCTCTCAAATACTTTCCAAAACTGACACCCGAATTAAATCACAGCAGATTTGACAGCCAAGTAGTAATTATTCTCGAAAAAAAGGAAACGAAGTTAACTAAACGGATCCTAATCCAATCCGGTATAGGGAAAGGAAACGACATAAAGGAATCCTGGGCATGCAAACTGAAATATCGAAAGAAAAGGTTGCGGAAAGAGCACGCATCGATCTGGCCATGGATTTCCCAACGGACGCGTTGGTGGAGATCCTGCTGCGGTTGCCGCCGAGCGCCCGGCGCCGTGCCCGCCTCGTCTGCAAGCTGTGGCGCGAAGCCGTGGACGAACGCACCACGGAGATGCAGAGCCGCGCCAAGCCCCTTCTTTGGAACTACCGCCTCGCCGTCGCTTACGTCGTCGACGACGTCTCACCATCTTCGACAGAGAGCTGCAGCGAGCTGTGGAGAAGCTCCAAACCCTACACGTATCCCCACTTTGAAGCTGATCTGCAGCTGATCACCACGTGCAATGGCCTGCTTTGCCTCTGCAACAACGAGACCGGCGATGTCACCCTGCTCAACCCGGCGACCGGCGAGACGCTGTCCGTTCCGCCCTTGCCGTGCACCGGTGATAAGTTCTTCCGGCGTTACGGCCGAAGGAGCTGGGAAAGGGCGTACAGTTTCGGGTACCACCCTACGTCTGGGCGGTACAAGGTGGTGCACGGCCCCATGCAGATTTGACGTGTTCTTGGACAACGAGGAGGCCTGTGAATTTGACGCCTTGCATGTAGGGTTGAAAATGAAACGGAAACGGACGGAAAAATGCTTTATCGTTTTTGTTTTCCTCTATCTTGTCGGAATCGAAAATGGAATCGGAAACCCGGAAACGAATATGAAAACGGAAATCATCGGATATGAATACAGAACGAAAACGTAGCGGATACGTTACGAAAACGAATATTTGCCACAACACAATGCGGTATAATACCGATTTGTAGACTGAAAGACACACATAAATAAAATAATAATAAGACAAGATATATCACTTAACTTCGACAAGCGGCAATTCAACATAAAGTAACACACATAGTTTAACGGCTGCATGCACACGTAATTATACAAAGTGATTAGGGTTAGAGTAATTAGTGGACTTGATACGTGGCCAGGTCCAGTTTCATGTGTAAATATAGGCCTACTAAATGCACGAGCCTCTCTAGGTTATATTTTCGGAAACTTTCCGTATTTATTTTTCCGGAATTTCCTCTGCCGTTTTCCTTTCCGTCGGAAAGCTCGTTTTCTTTTCCGTTTCCGTTTATGATTTTGCCGTTTCCGTTTCTTTTCCTCTAAATGCCGCTTCCTTTTCCGTATTTGGTCCTTCATTTCCTTTTTCTTCGGAAATAGAAGGAAAGTTTCCCTTTCATTTTCGTGTTGGGGGAAGATGTGTGGCGGGAGGTGCCATCTCCGGCTAACACCGAGTGCGATCTTAAAGCCGGCATCGTTAGCATCAACGGCACGACGTACTGGGTCAGCTGCGTCCCGAGGGTCGTGTCTTTAAGCCTTGAGGATGAACGTGTTGTCAACTTCGCCATGCCGTTGCCTGCTCTTTTGGCTGAGCCTGGGAACTACCACCTTGCAGTGCACGGGAGGCTGGGCGTCGTCCTCCACGAATGCTTCGGGGATACAATCGGGGTGTGGGTTCTGGAGGATAAGGGGTTGTGGACTCGCCGGTACAGTCTAGGCATGTGGCGGCACCTCGCGAGGCCGCACTTCGTGTATGGCGAGTACGTTATCACCCGTGACAGGTCGTTCTTCAATGGGCACCGACGGAAATTTGACCGGAGTTTATCCCGCGACATCATGAAGGTCAGCCACAAGGATCATGATCAAGGGACGCTGATCGCAGATCCGTGGTGCGAAGCTCAATTTTGACAGACGTTCGCGTATGTCCACACGACGGCCGGAGCCACTAGGTGTTTACGCCGCCAATGTCTAGCGTATGTCTAGCACTCGATCTAGTAGGATATTTGTTTGTTAATGACAACAATTATGGGGCGATATAGCAGTACGGAGTACATACTTTTCAAAAAAGTTGACATTACTATATGATATATATGCAGAAATTCAATTCGGCTCTCGGTTGCATATGTTCCCGCTACGAAGAGAACGTATTTTCAAGTGTTAGAAATTTTTAGACAAAAAATTATGTAACATTACATCTATACCTGATAATAAAGGCGCTAAAGTTTCTGCCAGAATTTTCGTCCAACTTTTCATTTGACCGTTTTACCCTCCCACCAAATCGCATAATACTTCACATTGCCACCGTACCGGTTCGTTTAGTTTTCCTTTTGCGCTATCTACCGGCTCGCCTTGCCTCCGTGCTCTCGCCACCATGGTCCATGGGCCACAAGCTGCGCTGGCCGCTGCTGGGCTAGCTTCGCATCGAACCCACCTTAATCTAGCCTAACGATAGCTAAAAATATTCTTAAATTAGTACCACCTCGCTTCATTAAATAGAGTTTTAGCAGTTTATATACGCAGGTTTTCTGGATATCCACAAGCCTCCAAGGAAGAGAAAGGAAAAATCTCATCGAGATTCGGTAGCGCACCCCATCGGTGGCGGCAGTGGTGTGATCATGTGAGCAGAAAGACTCGGGATCTGAATGGAAGAAAAGAACGAAAGGAGGCAGAGCACTCTGATGGTGGAAATTAAGACTCGGGATCTGAATGGAAGAAAAGAACGAAAGGAGGCAGAGCACTCTGATGGTGGAAATTAAGCAGTCGAACTCGTCAGGAAATCGATCCGGTCGGGCCAGCGCCGAGCGGTTACTCCGGCCGTCGTCCCACGGGAGAATCCCAGAAGCCCCATGCCCCGACCCATGGTCTGAGACCAGCACAGCCCAGCGGCTCCGAGACCGTGGTCAGGAGACCAGCAGGCGGCCCACGAGGTAGATGTTTTCCCCTCCGGGCGCGACGAGACGAAAACTCTAGAAAAAGGCCGACCTCTGGGAAGGGAATGGACTTGCTCCGCGCTCGACACGTGGGTGAACGTGGGGCGCGCAATTTGCCGGTGGACTGCCTCCGCGCGCGACACGTGTTGCTTTCTGGTTAGTTTGCGAACCGTCCATTTCTCGTAACGGGCGCGCTTCCCAGTTAACGGGTTTACGGGTACCCGATTCGCGTTTGCCTTTATCTCCGTTTTTCCCTTAGTCTTCTTCTTTCGTCGCCTATCTTCGTGGCTCGCTGTTTCGGGTGGTCGTCTCGTCGGCGGCGCAGCTATTTTCCCTTCTCCTCCGTTGCTGTCGGGAACCTCTCGCAACTCATCGTCGGCGGACGTTTTTCCTGCTCCAGTGGTAAGCGCCGTCGTGTTTTTCTGCCTGCTTAGGGTTTCTAAGATCTTGGTTTTTCCCTTTGATTCGATTAGATCAAATCAGTTTTTCCCTTTGTATTTCCGGGCTGTGAGTTTTCTGGGGAATTAATGGGAGGGAGGTAGCACTTTCAATTGGAAAAATGCGGAAGGCGGATGCAGATGCGTTTTCTCTGAGTAAAGTCGGTACTTTTTTCGTCGATTTCTTTCGCCGCCTCTTGGTTACACACCTTCTGAGGAACATTGCCGTTGATTATGCGGCGCCGGAGTAGCCGCTCCGTTACACATCTCGTGATGACATGCATGTTATTATTTACGGTTTGTTTGTCTTTTTTCTTGACGATTTACCCGCCTTGGAGGAGCCGCTGAGTTTCCCGTCTCGTGTTGACATGCAGATGCGACGATGCTGCTTGTTCTTGTGGTTTCTATCTGTGTATTTTGTTTTAGGGTTTATATGTATCCCACATCGTACCTGAACTAGTTTTAGGGTTGTGCAGTGCTTGTTCATAAGATGGTTTTGTACTTCTGTGTGTTATTATCTAGTACTTGTGTGTCCAGCCTTTTCTGCCGGGACTTGCTTTCCTTTGTCTGTGGTACTTGTTATTGTTTGTCCTTGGTACTCGTGTGATAATTTGTTCTGTACCTGTGTAGCTCAGTCTATCGTACTTGTGCACCTATATCTCTTGTACTTGTGCTCCTATATCTCTTGTACTTGTGCACCTATATCTCTTGTACTTGTGCACCTATATCTCTTGTACTTGTGCACCTATATCTCTTGTACTTGTGCACCTATATCTCTTGTACTTGTGCACCTATATCTCTTGTACTTGTGCACCTATATCTCTTGTACTTGTGCTCCTATATCTATTGTACTTGTGCACCTATATCTCTTGTACTTGTGCTCCTATATCTCTTGTACTTGTACTTGTGCACCTACTTGTATTGTAATTGTGTACTGGTAAATTCATATTGGTCTGTTTTCTATAGTTTTCGTTGTGCTAGTTTTTATCTAGTTGTCTAGTTTCCTTTGGTCTATTTGTTGTAGAGTTAGCGGTACCAAAGGTGCTAGTGTTTTCTTTTTTCTAGAGTTTTCGGTCTGTAAATTATGTTGGTTTCTCTTGGACTCTTTTTTCGTCGTCCTGTTTTCTTTAGTTTCAAAAGTTATAAGATGCACACATCGTACCTGAACTATTTTTACAGTTCTCCAGTGCTTGTTAAGAAGGTGGTTTGGTACTTCTTTGTGCTATAGTTTTGTACCTGTGTGTGTGTCCAGCCGTTTGTGTCGGGTACTTGTTCGATTTTGTCTTTGGTACTCGTGTGGCAATTTGTTCTTTAGTTGTTCTCTTATTTCTCTGGTACTTGTGCACCTAATGGTGTTTTAGTTGCATACCCATATAATTGTGTAATTTGTGTTAACAGGTTGGAAAAGATGTCAGAGCCAGGTTTTCACTCTCGTGCGGATATTCCCGACCATCTTCGTGAAGCAGTTGATCGTCACATTTCAGATATGTTTCCTGGTGAAATGCATAATGATGTGAGCTTTTTGTTATGTTTTTTGATTTTTAATTACTGTGTTATTGTAAACTGCATTCTTAATTGTGTTTTTTTTTGTTTACAGTTACGTTGTAAGCTTAAAGAAATGTGGAAGACTTTCTTCACTTCCTCAATGATAAGAATGGGACATGGTCTTGTTGACCAGATGCGTGATATGCTTTCTCTTTTGTCAATTGAGTTGAAAAGGCAGCCATGTACTTGCAAGGGAAAGGAGCCTGAAACTGAAAATGTTGTTGGAGGTAGTTCTATGGCCCAGAAGTATGATGCCTATCCAGACACCGATTCTGATGATTGTCTTGAGCGTTTGGAGCTAACTGAGGAAGAGGATATTCCTGTATCTGCTTTGCATAGAATTTTGTTTGCTGATGTACTTCAGGCTCCTAGGAATTACATTGAAGGGTAACCGTTGGAATTCAATTTTCCATTTATTTTTCATCTATTTTTTTATAGACTGATGGTTATTCTTGTTGTTTTTAACAATTGCAGTAGTGAGAAAATACTTGAAGTTGGTGGAAAGTCTGTCAGCTGGCATAGTTTCTACCTTGCAATGAAGGGTGGTGGGTTTATGGATCCTTCTGTTATGGATGTTTTTCTTAAGTGCGTTGATGATGGTCTTGATTTCTTATATATTCCAAGTTCTTTGGCGGTACGTCATGTGTATATGTTTTAGATTTTTTTTAACTAGATATTTTAGCATTTAGTTTTTTAATCATTTTCTTGTTTCTTTTTTCAGCATATCCTTGATGTGGATGAGGCGGACCCTATTCATCTGGCTGCAAGTTTTGCTGAACATGATCTGAAGTACTATAATTTGAATAGGGAAGAGGTATGTTTTGTCTTGTTTTGTTTGACGCTTATGTTTTTTCTATTACAAGTATCTTGGATGCTTTCTTATTTCTCGTGGGATTGTTTATTTTCAAACAGGTCTACATTACTGTTGCGATTACACCCATTGGTGGGTTATCTTTGTCGACATCCATTTCAGGAAATTTAGAGTGTCTAGCTCACTGGAGTTGACTGAAGCTCAGATGGCTTCTACTGAAAGAATTGTATGGTTTTCGTTGTAATCTAACTAATTAAATAATTATTTACACATGACAGCACTAACTTTTATTTTTTATTGTTTTCAGTGCAAATCATTCAAGAAACTTTACAGTCATCTTCATGGTGTTGAGGGATTAAACATCTCATCGTTCAAGATAAAAGTTTGCGGCACCCCTTCTTGTTCAGAGTAATCGTCTTTTCATAATGTGAATTATGATTTTATTTTATTTACTGTGTTTGGATTTAGTTGTTTTTTTCTTTTTTGTCCATTAGGAGAAGCGCGAGGCGTGACTGTGGTATCTATGCAATGAGGTTTATTTGGATGTTCAAGGCTAATTTTTACCCACATGTATTCAAGGTAGGTAATGTGTTGTGTACATAGTTTTATACTTTTATTCAATAGAATGTAAGGCGGTTTTTTTAGTACCTGTTCACTGTATAATACTACATGTCAATGGTTCTGTTTAGTACTTGTACATCTTGTGTACTTTTCCGTTCGGAGCATGTGCGTTCTGAATTTTTGTGTATTCTTGTTGAAGATAATTAACCATTGTGTTGTTTCGTGTTTTTCAGACTGACATTGAAAGTTTTCGACAGTACTTCGCTGGAGTGATGCTCACTTATGATTCTCCTGATTATCTGGCAAGTTTCGTACGCGAACAGATTGAAGAATTCGAAAGTAAGAACTGTTTTACAATGGTTATCCTTTTTTCGTCCAGTGAAGTCAATGAAGTGAACTTGATTGTACAAAATAAGGAAATGAAGTACATAAGAACATTACATATTCATTCCATTGTTTCTATCATATATTCTAAAATATTCCTGTGGCCTCCTCCTTGTGTGATTTCTATTTTTATTGTTCTCCTTTGATATCCTTTGCTCATCTTCGACCTCTGCAAAATAAATATATTTCAAATTTATGTTTAGCTTTTTGGAGAAAGCTTAATATTTACATCATTAGGTTTTCATAACTGACAAAAGTAATTTCATGGGCACACTTACCGTTTTAATATGTCTTGTGTTCCAAATACTAGATATTCCATGTTACACCTTATTCTTCCGTTGTGGTAGTACATACCGTGCGTGTTTCCTGGTATTCTTGTTCTTTCTGTTGTGTTGTTATCATCATTTGTGTGTCTATCTGTTGATTGATCCTGTGCTGTATTGCTTGTATACCTTTGCTGTGATGCTGCTTCCTGTGCTGCTGCTGCTGCTTGTGCTGCTGCCTGTGCTGCTATTTCTGCTTTCAGTGTTTCACATCCTGTTTTGTTGTGTCCTGATACTTTGCAGTGGCCGCATGTTATTTGTCTAGTTTTCTGTTTTTTTTCTGAACCTGGCATCATTCTGTCTCCTCTTTTTGTTCCTCTTCTGTCGGACATTGGTGGGTCACGTAATGTTTCGTTGCTAGCTGTTTCTTCATCGTGTAGTTTTTTGGCTCCTTCATCTTCTCTGATTGCTGCCAGCACTTTTGTTTCCATATCACGCATACACTGAATCATGACATTATATGCTTTGTCAATTGGGCACGCTTTGTTGCAAAGTTCTGCCATATGGCTCATCACACCGGCAAACTTTAGTGTTTCATCTCCGCAAGTAGCATCTGCGACATTTCCTAATGTTGCGAGTTCCGTGTCTATGTCTTTTCTCCATCTTTGAATCACAAAACTCTCTGGCAAATCACTGATCTCCATGTGAACCATTGCTTTTATCACATGGCAGCAATGTATACCATCCCTCTGCATCTTCTTGCAGGAACACATGAAGTTTCTTTTTTCATCGTCAAATGTGACGTCGAAACACTCCCTTTTGAATTCCATGTGGTCGTAGGATTTCACTATTCTTTTCAGCCGGAGGTGGCGACCAGGTTCAAGAGATCCATCTACCTTGAATGCTGTGTTGTTTGTTATCTCGATCTGGAACTTCTCGAATATGTCATTTGTGAATTGTTCAAGAGCTTGCTTCTCAAACGGGTGTCTTGTTACTGCTTTTGCTGTTTTGAGTGATGATACGAGCTTCTTCTTGTCCAGGGCAGATAAGCACTTGTCTTGTATAACCTCGTATTGTTCTAGGAACATTGTTATTGTGTCTGTGTGCTGGCTATAGCATTTCCACATGTTATTTGTGCTCTCGCTCCTTCCTGTGCTTGATGAGAATGGGAAAAAATTATCCATGAAGTACGCTGGTACCCACCTGTGTCTTATTCTGTATAACTTGCTTAGGTGTTTTTCTCCGCCAGCATTGTAATCCTTTATCACTTTATTCCATCCCATTTCGAACTCAGCTGGTGTGAATGCGTTCTTTGCAACGTACATTAGCATTTCTGACAATCCTGTATTTTTTGCAAAGAAGGTGCTCTCTTTCTGACTCATCTTGGTCACGATGTGGAAGTAGCAGTTCCTGTGGGTTGTAGTCTTTAGAACTGTCTTTATTGCTTTCTTCATTGCTTTGTCCTGATCTGTTATTATTGTCTTTGGTTCTTTTCCACCCATGGCCTGAACAAATGTTTCCAGCACCCATATGAATGTATCTGTTTTTTGATCCTTGAGCAGAGCAACGGCAAACAGTACTGTGGAGCCGTGATTGTTCACCCCCACTATAGGAACAAATGGTAAGCCGTACTTGTTTGTGCTGAAAGTTGTGTCGAAAGATATGTAGTCACCGAACAGTTTGTAGTTCATTACGCACATTGCGTCCATCCAAAACAGGCTGCGAACCCTTTTTTCACTGTCTATCTCCATGGCATAATAGAAGCCAGGTACTGTTTTCTGGAGTGTCTTGAAGCGTTCCAGGCACTTCTGAATGTCATGGTCCTTTTCAATTTGTTGTTGTTGACTTTTTATGTTGCTTAGATCAACAGCATCGAAGGGTATTCCGCGGAATTTCCCTCTGATTGACCGGAAGATTAACATCATCTTCCTTGGTGGCAGACGTCCCATCTGTAGTAGATGAATTAATCTCCTGTCGAGATCAGTCATCCTTTTGTGACAGTGTGCAAACCTAATGAGATAGTCTGTTGGCTCCAGCGGATGGTTGTGTTCTAAGTGGACCTTCTTGATGTACCAGTATCCATCAAATTCTCTTACAATTATGTGTGCTTTACAGCCAGTCTTCAGTAGTATATTTGTTCTCCTCTGAGACGATGTTTTGGCATCTGTGTTTGTGCATCCTTCCTTGTTACATGTGAATGTTTGCATGTAAATTTCTCCGTTTTTTCCTGATCTCTTGCTGCTGAACTTCTTCACTGCAAATCCTTCCTTTCTTGCATACAGAGCGTATCTGTAGAATGCATCGTCTCTTGTTTTGAAACGGGCACCTTCCTTTGGTATAGCTGCACTGATAATCTCTTCAACTGCTGGGTAGTCATCTGTGTTGAACATCTTGTCCATTTCTTCTTCCATCTTTGTTGGAGGATCTGGATTTATTTCTGGATCATCATCGTTCAGTTCTTCTTTTGTTTCTTGTTTAGTAGCTTGTTCCTCTGTGGACGAGTTTGATTGTCCTGTGCCGTGTTTCTGCGATGATGAATAAGCTTCCTTTTGACCTGTTTCCTTTGAGGCACTTGTTTCTTCATCGGTACTTCCCATTCCTCTGGTTTCCTGAATTCATAACATTTACATTGTGCATCAGTTTTGTAAGATGGTGTTTCAGAGGTCTACATATTTTAGTGTTTATTTTCCACATATAACACAGCGTGGACTGTTTCAAAAATCAAAATTACGTACCTGGTGATCGATGTTTTTATTTCCCGATGTTTCTGTACATGTGTATGCTTCATATGTTTCCTGTAAATTAAAGGTTTACAGTTAATTTTTTTAATGCATTGTTTTAAATGAACTTGATAATTTTAGTGCATACATGTAGTTACTACCTTTGTATTGCTTGTTGTGCTATCACTGGAGTTGGTGTTGGCTGTAGCAAACTTCATTTCCTGAAGATAAGTAAATCAAGTAAACTTTATGTTAGATTCCTGGTTTACTGATGTTTCTCCAGAGTGCATAATCATTGTACCTTGCTAATTTTTGCTGGTATTGGTTGCTTTTGTGTTTTCCAGTTATTCTGTTTGTCTGGTATACCATATTTGCTGCTTGGACCTGCATGTTGTTTCATTCCTGCCTGGTTGCTGTAAACCTCCTGCAAAATAGATATACATTTAATTTTGTCAGGATATTTTTTAATCACAGTTTCTGTTGTCGTCATTGCGAGAAGTGTTGATCAACTGTAATCTACATGCCTTTTTGATGTCTTCTTTGTTTTGTTGAGATTGTTGTCGGGAGGTCTCGTGCTTGTCTACTAGCTTGATCTGTGTGTTGTTGTTGTCGTTGTTGTCGTCAGACATATCATCGTCCTCGATTTCTTTGAATAAACCCTGAGAAATGGATAAATAATTATCAGGATTTATCCTAAAAATGTTTTGACTTTGTACTTTACTTCTATAACCTTTGTTACTTACCTCGTAACTTGATGAGCTTCTTTGCATGTATTTTCCCGCTGGTGTAGCTGAGCTGTTCTGGCTGCTTGTTGCTGACACATAATTATGCTTTCCTGTTTGTTCGTGATGTTTTTGTCTCACATTGTTGCCATCAGCATCCTGTAAGAAGATTGACAGTCAGTAATATTACTATCACAGAAAATAATTACTTTTAATTATATTTGTTAAATTGATTCAATAATATGTACTAATGAATTTTCAGTGCCATATGTATTAATTAATTTTACCAACCTTCATTGTGAAGTTTTGCGATTGATATGATTTGACGTTGCTTGCATGCAGGGAAGGATACTCTCTTGAACAAGCGTAGGAGGGAGCATACTGATTGATATTCTCAGAGGTTAGCAATTTTTTTCCTTCATCCCTCTATCCAATTCCATTGTTGAGCTGTTGCTGGAAGCTTCTTCCTTCTTTACTTCAATTAGAGATCGTTTAAGGTGAGCACACTGCACTCTGTACTGTGACTCAGCTTGTTTAAGTTTATTTTGTTGCATTTTCTCCTTTTTATTCTTCCATGCGTGTATTCTTGCCTGAAAAAAAAATGATTATAAAATTTTGTGTACATGCATGTCAAAAAAAAGGAATAATAGTTTATTTTGTGTACATTTTAAATGCAGATATATGATCACATTACAAATAAATCACAATAAGGTCATATTATAGGTACAGTACTAGAAGTTGTGTACCTGTTGACATGTGTAAGCTGTTGTTGCCTGGAATTGTTTCTAGTGCTTCTTACTACTATGGGCTAGTACTTCTTGAACAACATAGGCACGATAATACTGTTGCTTTTGTTTGACAGCATGGAAATTGTTTTTCCAAGCAATTGTTACTAGTACTTGTTAATATGAATAGTTACTAGTAATAGTTAATATGAAATCATTATATGCACAAGTTTGTCTGTTTTCTCCATGCAGTTTTACTAGTACTTGTTAACATGGTGAATTGGTACTTCCCTGTACGACAAAGTTTAGCACTATAGCATAACGGGGAGGTGCTTGTAAGTAGAATGGATTTTGATAAGTTTTACCATTTTTGCAACTTTTGCCATCTGTTCAGCAGTTAGTGGTATCTTTACTCCAGGTGGCAGCTTGTTCAACCACATTATTTGTTGTTCTTCATCCTTGTTGTGTGGTGCCCATGTTTCATCCATCTTCTCTGATGATTCTTTTTTTTTCCTCTCCAGCCCTGCAGGAGTATGAAATGTTGAAGTTCAAGACTATGAAGAGCAAGCGTGTAAGGTTGAGAAGTTTGAGTGCTACTTTTTGACAAGTATTCAGAAGGAAATGTGCAAGTTTGAATTTACGACTAGTTTTGATGAGTATCCAGTGTTTGAACTTGTTTAGTGCGTGTTTGAGTGGTTAGTCTGTGCCTGTTTGTATTCCAGAATCAACGAGAAAGAAACCTGGTGAATTTACCTATGAGGTTGTTCCGATCAGATGTATTTTGCACTTTGCCTAATACTGCAGATCTGCGAGATCAGCTTCTCTCATCCCTTGTTTGTTCCCTTGTGTTGATATTTTCTCTCCTGCACGTCCGAATTTTGAATCTAAGGAAAAAAAAAATATTGATGAAAAATTGCGATTCACTGAAGTACATGTTAGTTGTGGATGGGGTTCCAGCTGTAGAGCGAGAAAAATTGGGGCACGGAATAGTACGTTTCAAATCTACGAACGTGGAATTTAGATGTTTACCTTGAGTTCGTGATCGTTCGTCTTCCTTCGTCTTCGTTGGTGGCTTCGTCGTTCCCCTCGTCTGGATCTGGATTTGAATTTTGAATCTGTTGGAGAGAGAGGAGGAGATGGAAAGCGTGATCCTGTTGTCCACCAAAAGTGGAGGATTAGTTAAGATTTCTACCTTCGAGATAATTCTTATCCTGCATTTGTGGGCCAGCATATTTCATTAAATGGGAGTTGGTGTTTCAGTATGACATGTGGGTCCTCCTTGTTCTGATCATTCCTTTTCTTCGTGGATGACATGTGGGACTGTGGATGGGAGGATTTATTCTACTTCACTTTCCCATTTTTCTTCTGTGACGTCCCCGTAATTTTTGGCGTCATTCATTGATCCCGTGAGCCATCTTCTTCCTCCCTCTTGCCCTCTTCGTACGCTTGCGCCCCCCATCTCAGATCTGTTTTTGAAACCTCTCGTCTGGCATGCTTCCTAACCCTATTTATCGTTTGATTTCTTTCTTCGATTGTTGAATGTAGGCGGCGGGTTCTCAATAAAGATCCCCGTGGATTTTTCGGCTGGTTTTGTGAGTTCTCGTTGTTTTCTCGTAGCCTGCGTTGTTCAATGGATGATGAAGCTGCTGTACCTCGTGATGGTGAAGATGAGGTCACCCCTCAATTATCTGATACGCAGTCTTTTTCCGTTGATGGTACTGAGTTGGTGACTCAGGAATTCATGGTGCGTGACCAGCTTGAGCAGGATAGGATGAGAATGGAGAAGAAAGTATCTGCTACTAATGAAAAAATTGAACAGCACAGATTGAGAAAATCTTGGTTAGTTTATATTATTTGTTATTCCTATATATGTTTGTTCATGCTTCTGGTTTATTTTCATGTCTTGATCATGTGTTTATGTGTTTTCTGTTTTCCAGTTCTGGATCTATCCCTAATGGTTCATCAGAATTTAGTACAAAACTTAGCCTTCCAAAGTTCATTTCTGTTTGCAAGTCCCTTAGCCCCAAACAAAGGGGTTATGTTGCTGATATAGGTCAAGGATCTCTCCTTGATATTCGTCTTGAAGAGATACCAAGGGCTTTTGTTGCTTGGATTGTCAGCAACTATGTTGCTTCAAAGAGGATGTTTGTCTTCAAAAGTGGCTTTGACTTCGCTTTCAATGCACTGTGTGTCCATAAGGTTTTAGGCACACCAATTGGAGGACGGCGCATTCCTATCAAGTGCAGTGAGCAATTCAGGGATGTCGTTAGGAATCGGTCATGTTGTGAAGGCAGTACCCCAACTATAAATGAGCTAATGAATATGCTGTCTTCTGACTTGGAAGAGGAAGATTTCAAGATATATTGGATGATGTTCTGTATTACTGCATTTCTATGTCCAACGACGTATGAGTGCGTCAGTCCTGACTACCTTTCAGCACTTGAGGGTCCTTCTGAGGAAATCTGCACGTATGATTGGTCTTCAGCAGTGTTTCAGAAACTTTCAGCTTCCATGAAAACGTTCGTTGATTGTGGTCTACAGGGTGCTCTCTGTGGTTGCTTGGTTGTTCCTCTGGTTAGTAACTCCTTTAGTTTCTCATCAGCTGCTGTTGTCATGTTATTGATTAATTCTATCTGAGTGCCTGATTTTTTTTTTGTGCTTTGTTGTTCTTTGTAGATGACTTACTTAGAATATCTTGATATAAAAGTCAAAGAGCTTGCTAGTGTTGTTCCAAGAATTAGTGTATGGGATTCAGTGACAGTTAGTGAATTTGAAAAACTTGACTTGGTTTCTGCGGAGGATGGAACCTATGGCGAAATACCGGTTAGTGTATTTCATTGTCTGATGATGAGCAATACATGTTTTAAAATTTTATGTTTATGTGTTGTCCCTAAACTGTGTTTTTTATTTTTCATTGTGTGTGTTATAATTAGCTGAAGGATGTGAGACGTACTCCGTTTCATCAGAGTGGGTCTTCCACTTTCTTTATTGGAGATCTGCATCCCGGTCTCGAGACGTTTCTTTGCTCCTTTGTGAAGCCTGCGATGCGTCCATTGGTACGTTTATTGTGATGTTCTGTTTTAATTGACATCTGTAGTGTAATGTTTTATAGTTCGAAGCAGTTGTCTGCAATTACTAATTTTTTGTTTTGTTTTGTTTTTGTTTTTTTTTTTTTGATTTTGCAACAGGCTGTTGATGACCTGAAAGAAATTCAGCAGGGCTTGTACTTTGAGATATTTTCTGCAATTCAGCCAATCATCAACAATAAGATTGCCAATGTTTTGCAGCTTGCGAGCCACTATAATGAACGAAGATTTTGCACATCTGAAGATAAACAGGGTGGTTCTTGTTCAAGGCCATGGTTCAGTAATATGGCGAATTGTCTGGGTATACTCAATGATTTTGATCATATATACCGCTCGAATGGAACGGGAGATAGCCCATGTGTCGTTAGAACTCAATCAAATCAAGAAGTCTCCGTATTGAATGACCAAACATACAGCTTGCCAGAAAGCCAGAACAGGAATAAGGGTATTGCTAGTAATGCTGAGATGTGCGATGACATGTGGCGTGAGCAAATCATGCCGATTAGTCAGAATGTTTATAAACAGATTAGGTTGCTTCAACAGCTCATTCCTATTAATTGCAAATACACTCCAAATGCATTGTATAAGGAGTATCTCTGAATCTCGAAGCGTATCTTGATCGCGTCGTGGAGGATCTTCCATCAATACTCCCATCCGAAGGAGCGTTGGATTTGCTTGTGCAGAAGGGAGTTGTTTGCAACTGTTGTGGACTTTTGAATAGTCCTCTTGCTTCTGAAACTTGCAACTGCTCGGTTGCCTTAGATACTGGTAAGAGCGCAGTTGGTGAGAGGTTAAACATTCCCTCTGTTACCCCCGTGAAGGTGCATGACAATGTTAGACAAGTTTATGCATCTGTAGGAAATGAAGCTGTCCTTGGTAAGATCGAGGTTGGTTTTCCTGAGTCCACTAGCAAAGGGAGCGGCTCAGCTGCGTGTTCTTCGGGTGCTACTACGAAAACCTGCAAGGCCGACTCTCTGGCTTGTGTTAACGCTGATAGAGTAGATTGCAAAGATGGCTCATCCGGTAATTCTAACGATCCAACAGTTGAAGTTAAACAAATTGGCAAGAAACTGGAAGTCGAAACTCAATCTTATTGCACTACAGCTGCAGAACCTGCAATCAATCCCACTGCTTTTGCTGATGAGCATGCTAAGGTTTCCACTTCTAATAATCCAGCTACTGGTCTTGAAGATTCTCTTCTACTCCCGTCTTCGAAGAGAAATTCATCTGAGTCTCTCGGTTTCCAGCATGACTCATCTGCGAAGAAACAAAAGATGTCTGTACTGGAGGATGGTAGCTCAAAGATGGCAAGTGGTGCAGACCAAACTAGTTATATTGTTCCATGTGACCCGTTGGATGAACCTTCTGCTTGGGAAGAAATAGAAAGGATTGAGAGGACGAAAACGCTTGCAATGAAGAAATTTTCATATTCATCACCCTCAGATGTCTTGTTGGCTGAACATTTGGTGCCTGTTGGAAGTGTTTGTATGCCATCTAGTACTCAACACCAGTATCTAGACGGAGTCCCTGGTATGTCGCAGCCATCCCAACCAGGATTGTCATCTGGTTATCAGGGCATTCTCCGTGATCGAAATGGAAGAACATTCCATGGAGGGCGAAGGACTGTTAATTTCGCAGACCCTCCTGCCTCCCAAGCTATTATTTCTAACATTGATGGTTTGCACCTGTCAAATCATTCATCTTTGCAAGCAGTAAACACACCTGGAAGGACAATATCTGTGCCTGGTTTTAACACTGGGTTTGCTGGTTATAGACATGAGAGATCTATTGCTTATGAAGGGTCTTCTCTTCAGAGCTCTTACAACACTGGTCATAACAGCTCTTACAACACGCTTGGGCAGCAAAATTTTCAGAGCTCTCAAAGTGCAGGGAGGTATAATGGTAGCCAACATGACGATGAAGATGTGGGTGGGAACGCTGGTTATGTGGTTACTCCTTTTCCGGAATTCATGATTCGATCTCCACGTGCTTGTGCTACGCCGCAGTATCACCAGAGGAATTATGGTGAACAGCAGGTACGATTTAACACGAGTCTGTCACAAGGCACATATAATAGAGGATCAACAGCAGGGCTTTCACAAAGTCAACCTTTGCATCATGGAAACCATCGCCCCTTCCTCTCAATTAGAGATTCGACGCAGGCTGAGATTGATATGATGGAGTGGGTGCGAAAGTATTTACCAGCGCAATTTGGTAGAAGGTATCCTACTATTTCATGCCACTGGTTTTCCATTTTATTTAATCATTTTAAATAATCTTTTTGCTGTGTTGTGATTTTGTTTTGTTGTGCAGCCCAAGAATTGTTGAGACAAGGGGAAGATGGGCCACTCACAGAAATTTTGGGTTGTCAATGCAACCTGGTGGTTATGTTCATGACTACGTTATGAATGTATTTGCTGCCACTGTAATGGAAGAGCAGTATGACAACAGTGTCTTCCTTAATCAACAGCGTCCCCAGTGCCTAAAGTACATAATGTACAGTGAGAGTGTAGTAAGTTTTTACTATTTCTTTTTTGTTTATTAAATATGGATATTTTTCTACTTTTTTATGGATAATTGTTTGGCAGAATGGTAAAATCAGTTTTTTTTTTCTTTCTACTTTGCTAGAGGGCATTCAGGGAATTGGGTGCTGATCCGAACGCACTGAAGAATTACATTATGGAGCCTAATTTACCCTGTAGGATATATCACTTTGATGTTGTGAGTATTTTGTTTTGTATGATATTTGTATCTTGAATATATATATTGTCTAGTATGCCAAAAGTTTTCCTTTTATGTTTTATAATTGAATTTGGTTTCAACTGCTATTTCAACTCTTTTGCAACTATTTGATTTTTTGTATTTTAAAAATTACACTTGTCCTTTTAATTTTATTTTTTAGCTATTTTTAAAAATTTGGTTGTTTTTCAGGTAATTCTTCCTGTTAGAGATAATCACTTTTGGATTGTGGTTGTCGCTAATTTCGCCCGACTGCGGTTTGAGACATATTGTCCTTATTATGATGCTACTGTAGCAGAAAATATTGCAATGACTGTTATTGATAACTTCAAGAAGGCTTATACAGCAGCATATTACTCTGAGCGTTATGATATTTATAACTTTCAGGTGATGCCTGCCCAAATCGTTTCTGACAACATCAATGAGTAAGTAAAATTTTAAGAGATTGTATTTATCATTGTGTTTCTATGTGTCTTTGTTTTGTTCTGTGGTAATTCATATAGTTTTATTTTCTTGTTCTTACTCAAACTGTTTTTAGGAACGACTCTGGACCTCAAGCTATGAAAGTAATTCTTCAACATTGCGGTGGTTTCCAGCATAAGATAAGAGAAGTAAGTCTTTGTCTATGTTTTTCTTGGCATATGTAATTGTTGGTCTGCATATAATTTTCATTTGTTAATTGCAGAATGATGTTATCAAGCTGCGTGAGCAGCTGGTGTTCTATATGCTAACTTTCCAAGGTAATGCAAAGAAAATGCCTGCAGTCGTTGATATAATGAGAAAGCATGCAAGACGGTGAATGTTGCTCGATAAGGATATACAAACCCGTTCGGAAAGAAACATGTTTCTCTGTTTGTATTCCGACAGTATCGTTGATTCTCCGTTATGGTTCTATTTATATTTTAGTTTGTGCTTTAACTATTTGTAACTGAACCCAAGAATCTCCTGTTTTGTACTGTCACCTTGTGTTGAACATCTGTGGTTTCGCTTTTCTGGCATATATTTGTCTGTACTTGTACTCTTATGTCTTACGTACTTGATATTTGCTTCCTGATGTACTTACGCCTTTATTGTGACTGTGAGACACTTACTATTCCTTGCTATGTTTCCCTCAAGTTATGAAAATGTTATTGTGTCTGTTGCTGTAGTTAATACTTGTGATTGTAGTTTATATTTTAGCTTATATTTTAGCTGTATTTGTACTTTTGTATATTATGTACCTACGACTTTCGTGTTGTTGTACTTAGACCTGTACCTTCATGCACCCATCACCGCTGTACTGTAGACACCTCACACACCTGTACCTTCCATCAGAACCCACAATTTGCAGACAAATATAAAGAAACAGTTATGTTTTTCTCTTGCTGCCTAAACTGTACTCGTGCACCCTTCACCTGTACTCGACCTTGCTGGCACATGTCCATTCGCAAAATAACAAAAAACATGCGGAAAACACTCCTGTGCTCCTCTTGCTAATGGAAGCTGCACCGATCACCTCTGTACTTGACACACCTTACACCTGTACTTTCTTGAATAACCCAAAATTTGCAGACAAAATTAGTGAAACAGTTGTTTTTCTTTCTGGCTGGCACATGTCCATTCGCAAAATAACAAAACATGCGGAAAACACCTGTGCTCCTCTTGCTAATGAAGATGTACTCACCGATCAATCACTGACACACCTTGCACCTGTACTTTCTTGAATAACCCAAAATTTGCAGACAAAATTAGTGAAACATCGTATTCCTCTTGCTGCCTAAGCTGTACTCGTGCACCCTTCACCGCTGTACTCCACCCTGTGGCACATGTCCATTCGCAAAATAACAGAAAACATAGGGAAACAATACTGTACCCCTCTTCCTAGCGAAGATGTACTCGTGCATCCATCACTGCTGTATCATACACCTTGCACCTGTACTCTCTTGAATAACCCAAAATTTGCAGACAAAATTAGTGAAACAGTTATGTATTCCTCTTGCTGCCTAAGCTGTACTCGTGCGCCTTCAACCGCTGTACTCGACCTTGTGGCACATGTCCATTCGCAAAATAACAAAAAACATGCAGAAAACATAGGAAACAATACTGTACCCCTTTTCCTATCGAAGATGTACTCGTGCATCCATCACTGCTGTACTCGATACACCTTGCACCTGTACATTCGTGCAGAACACAAAATTTGCAGACAAAATGAGTGAAACAGTTATGTATTCTTCTTGCTGCCTAAGCTGTACTCGTGCGCCTTCAACCGCTGTACTCGACTGATATTTTACATGGGGAACTATTGAGTACTATTGGTTAATAGTTTTTTCAAGTCTTGTTTTGTGTACTTGTTCCCATTGAAATGTACTTTATTCTTGATAGGTGCTGTGCTTATGCCTTTTGTCGTTGTACTTACGCCTTGAAATGTGGCATACTTGGGACTCTTCTGTCGTTGTACTTACGGCTTGTTTATGTACGGGGAACATTCACAGTTCTTTGGTACCGCTTTGTTGCCTGTGGCGGTGATTGAATTTATTAATAAAATAATGAGCTAGTAATGCGCATGTTTCATGGGGAACTGGAAACGATTAGTCAATAACCTACTTACTTCTCCTTGAATTTGCACTGGTGGCTGGTGCCGTGGAGCGTCGGAGAGTCCTGCGAGTGAGATTCTTTCCTTTCGAATTCCCGACTTTTGATTTACTTTCACTCACTGATGAGTGGGCCAACATAAAGTGGGTGCCGCGTGTTAGTGACTTGAAGCCACTCTATGGTATGTAAAATGGCGCCGTTCAGTCGTCGTACTAGGAGCATCTGGTGGTTTGCGCTCCGAGTCCGCCGGTTTTATATTCTGTTCCTTCCTGGTTAGGGTTTCCGTCTTCGCTCCGCTCTCTGCTCACCATTTTCTCTTCCTGGTTAGGGTTCCCGTCTCCGCTCCGCTCTCTGCTCAACATCTTCCCTTCCTGGTTAGGGTTTCCGTAATATGTTCATTTCTTTGTTTGTTTATTTCCCTCGTAAATTCATTCTGTAATCCTATAGATATATTGTTTATGTTTCTGGTGTAGTTCTTATTTTGTTTCCTCTTTATTCCTCTTATACTTTTTCTCGGACATCCTCTATTTCTCACGCTTTGTAACTACCTCCTTTTCGTCTATTTCTTCCAGATCTGTATCTATTTCTTATCCTAAACTGCTGCTTTTGTAGATAAGGAGTTTACGAACCATAGATTTATCTTTTTTATATTAATAGCATGCTCGTTTGTTGCAAGATTTCTTATTCAAGTTAGTTGGAGGCATCATTTCCTTCTCTTCCAAACCATTAGTTTGTTCGGTCGATTGTATTGGTTTTTTCTTTATTTCTTCCAGATCTGTATCTATTTCTTATTTTTAAACTGCGGTTTTTGTAGATGATGAGTCTAAGAACCATAGAAATATCTTTTTTATATTTCTAGCATGCTCGTTTGTTGCAAGATTTCCTGCTCTTATAGAACATTATTTTGTTCGGTGATTGTATGGGTCCAAATGATATTTGTTCTTTATTTTCATTATTCTTTCTTGTGGTGTTGTAGAAGCTGGAACACGCAAAACACGGTTTGTGATGGATTCTGGTGAAGCTTCAAAAAGGCCCTTGCTTGATGATGCAGTTGATCTTGGAGAAGCTTCAGTTGATGTCGCAGATGCTTCAAAAATCCGTAATTTTGAAGATATTGCCAAGGTATTTGTTTAGTTCTTATTTTTTCAGTTGTCTTGCACAGGAATATACGCGCTTACTAACTTTTATCCATCTTGTTTGTAATTCAATTTTCTAGAGTATAAACCTGAGTACGAAACTTCCAAGGATTACAATGGATATGCTTGGAATTGATGTTGGTCCTGTCGATACAATTGGAAAAGCTACGTTTAGTGTATCCAGGTTTTTTACCAGCACATTCGTTGTCGCTCATGCTTTGAGCAAGTTTCTTGGTCACACAAAGTTCCTTGCCATTGAGAACTACCATCATGGAAGTGTTCTTGTCAAGTTCCAAGATCCTAGTGACCTGCAGAAAGTTACTGGCCACATATTCAATTATGAATTTTTTGGACCCTTCCATGTCAGTCAAGTTGACTATGTTGAAGCTCAACCTACCGATTATGCAGAGTTGTTAGATGGTTTTGCATCCAAATCCAACTTCTGAAATTGTTTGTGGCAAATTGTTACATCGTGCCGTGTTGGTTATGGTTGTTTTGTAAGACTTTATTGTGCCGTGTTGGTTATGGTTGTCTTGTAAGACTTTATTGTGTCGTGTTTGGTATGTTTATCTTGTAAGACTTTATGTTGTTGAGTACAATGTAATGTACCATGTACGTGGTACTTGACTTTAATTATCTTCTGTTTATTGATGTACTCACCTCGTATTTATCTTTGGTTTATAGTTCAATTTAGCTAGTATCTGTGGAATTTACATATTTACCTATGTACTATTATGGGGACTGCCAGTCTGTTGTTTTTTGCTCATATTTTCGATCATCCGTGTTGTTTTATCTTTATGTTTCCGTTTCTCTGCGAGGTAGGTACTGGTGCTAAGAGTGTCGAGTACATTTTTGCAGGAGAGACTAGTGCCTGTGTATCATGAATAGGGGAGTGCTATTTAATTTCTGTTGGTTTCTTGTCAGGTTTTCTATTGTACATCGTAGGTACAGGTGGTTTATGGTATGGAGTACAGTTTTTCTACTGAGACGAGTACGTCTGCAGGACGAGTAGGAGTACCAGAATATATGTGGTGGTTTTCGTTATTGCTTTCGATTCTGCGGAGTAGGTACTGGTGCTAGGAATGTCGAGTACAATTTTGCAGCAGAGACGAGTGCATGTGTATCAAGAATAGGAGTTTTATATAATCTCTGTTGGTTTTATTGTCAGGATTTCTGTTGTACAACGTAGGTACAGGTGCTTTATTGTATGGAGTACAGTGGTTCTACTGAGACGAGTACATATTCGGCACGAGCAGGAGTATCAGATTATCTGTGGTGGTTTTCATTACTACTTTCGATTCTGCGGGGTAGGTACTGATGCTAAGTGTATCGAGTACATTTTTTCAGTAGATACAAGTACATCTGTACCATGAATAGGAGTGCCAGTTAATTTCTGTTGGTTTTCTTTGTCAGGATTTGTGTTGTATAACGTAGGTACAGGTGATTTATTGGGTGGACACCTGTACCTTCTTCAGAACACAAAATTTGCAAAAAAAATATAGAGAAACAGTTACGTACTGCTCTTGCTGCCTAACATGTACTCGTGCGCCTTTAACCGCTGTACTCGACCCTGCTGGCGCATGTCCCTTCCCAAGGAAGAAACAACGTGCAGAAAAAAAATGGAAACACGCCTGTACTTCTCTTGCTGACGAAGCTGTACTCGTGCACGCATCACCGCTGTACTCGACACACCTGACAACTGTACTTTCTTGAATAACCCAAAATTTGCAGACAAATATAGAAAAACAGTCATGTGTTCTTCTTGTTGGCTAACCTGTACTCGTGCGCCCTTCACCGCTGTAATTTTCCTTGCTGGCACATGTCCATTCGCAAGTAACAATAAACATGCAGAAAACATAGAGAAACAATACTGTACCCCTCTTCCCAGCGAAGCTGTACTCGTGCACCGAACACCATTGTACTTGACACACTTTACACCTGTACTCTCTTGAATAACCCAAAATTTGCAGACAAAATTAGTGAAACAGTTATGTATTCCTCTTGCTGGCTAACCTGTACTCGTGCGCCTTCAACCGCTGTACTCGACCTTGCTGGCACATGTCCATTCGCAAAATAACAAAAAACATGCAGAAAACATAGGGAAACAATACTGTACCCCTCTTCCTAGCGAAGATGTACTCGTGCATCCATCACTGCTGTACTCGATACACCTTGCACCTGTACTCTCTTGAATAACCCAAAATTTGCAGACAAAATTAGTGAAACAGTTATGTATTCCTCTTGCTGCCTAAGCTGTACTCGTGCGCCTTCAACCGCTGTACTCGACCTTGCTGGCACATGTCCATTCGCAAAATAACAAAAAACATGCGGAAAACATAGGGAAACAATACTGTACCCCTTTTCCTATCGAAGATGTACTCGTGCATCCATCACTGCTGTACTCGATACACTTTGCACCTGTACATTCGTGCAGAACACAAAATTTGCAGACAAAATGAGTGAAACAGTTATGTATTCTTCTTGCTGCCTAAGCTGTACTCGTGCGCCTTCAACCGCTGTACTCGACTGATATTTTACATGGGGAACTATTGAGTACTATTGGTTAATAGTTTTTTCAAGTCTTGTTTTGTGTACTTGTTCCGCCATTGAAATGTACTTTATTCTTGATAGGTGCTGTGCTTATGCCTTTTGTCGTTGTACTTACGCCTTGAAATGTGGCATACTTGGGACTCTTCTGTCGTTGTACTTACGGCTTGTTTATGTACGACGGTGAACATTTACAGTTCTTTGGTACCGCTTTGTTGCCTGTGGCGGTGATTGAATTTATTAATAAAATAATGAGCTAGTAATGCGCATGTTTCATGGGGAACTGGAAACGATTAGTCAATAACCTACTTACTTCTCCTTGAATTTGCACTGGTGGCTGGTGCCGTGGAGCGTCGGAGAGTCCTGCGAGTGAGATTCTTTCCTTTCGAATTCCCGACTTTTGATTTACTTTCACTCACTGATGAGTGGGCCAACATAAAGTGGGTGCCGCGTGTTAGTGACTTGAAGCCACTCTATGGTATGTAAAATGGCGCCGTTCAGTCGTCGTACTAGGAGCATCTGGTGGTTTGCGCTCCGAGTCCGCCGGTTTTATATTCTGTTCCTTCCTGGTTAGGGTTTCCGTCTTCGCTCCGCTCTCTGCTCACCATCTTCTCTTCCTGGTTAGGGTTCCCGTCTCCGCTCCGCTCTCTGCTCAACATCTTCCCTTCCTGGTTAGGGTTTCCGTAATATGTTCATTTCTTTGTTTGTTTATTTCCCTCGTAAATTCATTCTGTAATCCTATAGATATATTGTTTATGTTTCTGGTGTAGTTCTTATTTTGTTTCCTCTTTATTCCTCTTATACTTTTTCTCGGACATCCTCTATTTCTCACGCTTTGTAACTACCTCCTTTTCGTCTATTTCTTCCAGATCTGTATCTATTTCTTATCCTAAACTGCTGCTTCTGTAGATGAGCAGTTTACGAACCATAGATTTATCTTTTTTATATTAATAGCATGCTCGTTTGTTGCAAGATTTCTTATTCAAGTTAGTTGGAGGCATCATTTCCTTCTCTTTCAAACCATTATTTTGTTCGGTCGATTGTATTGGTTTTTTCTTTATTTCTTCCAGATCTGTATCTATTTCTTATTTCTAAATTGCGGTTTTTGTAGATGATGAGTCTAAGAACCATAGAATTATCTTTTTTATATTTCTAGCATGCTCGTTTGTTGCAAGATTTCCTGCTCTTATAGAACATTATTTTGTTCGGTTGCTTGTATGGGTCCAAATGATATTTGTTCTTTATTTTCATTATTTTTTCTTGTGGTGTTGTAGAAGCTGGTACTCACAAAGCACGGTTTGTGATGGATTCTGGTGAAGCTTCAAAAAGGTCCTTGGTTGAGGATGCAGTTGATCTCGGAGAAGTTTCAAAAAAGCCTAGGGTTGAAGATGCAGTTGATGAGGCATATGCTTCAAGAATCCGTAAGTTCGAAGATATTGCCAAGGTATTTGTTTTCTTTTTATTTTTTATTTTTTCAGTCATCTTGCACAGGAATATACGCACTTACTAACTTTGATCCCTCTTGTTTGAAATTCAATTTTCTAGAATATAAACCCAAGTACGGAACTTCCAAGGATTACAATGGATATGCTTGGAATTGATGTTGGTCCTGTTGATACAATTGGAGAAGCTACGTTTAGTATATCAGGTTTTTTACCAGCACATTCGTTGTCGCTCATGCTTTGAGCAAGTTTCTTGGTCACACAAAGTTCCTTGCCATGGAGAACTACCATCATGGAAGTGTTCTTGTCAAGTTCCAAGATCCTAGTGACCTGCATAAAGTTACTGGCCACATATTCAATTATGACTTTTTTGGACCCTTCCATGTCAGACAAGTTTACTATGTTGAAGCTCAACCTACCGATTATGCAGAGGTGTTAGATGCTTTTGCATCCAAATCCAACTTCTGAAGTTGTGTGTGGCAGATTGTTACATCGTGCCGTGTTGGTTATGGTTGTTTTGTAAGACTTTATTGTGCCGTGTTGGTTATGGTTGTCTTGTAAGACTTTATTGTGTCGTGTTCGGTATGGTTATCTTGTAAGACTTTATGTTGTTGAGTACAATGTAATGTACAATGTACGTGGTACTTTACTTTAATTATCTTCTGTTTATTCTTGTATACACCTCGTATTTATCTATGGTTTATAGTTCAGTTTAGCTAGTATCTGTGGAATTTACACATTTACATATGTACTATTATGGGGACTGCTAGTCTGTTGTTTTTTGCTCATATTTTCGATCATCCGTGTTGTTTTATCTTTATATTTGCGTTTCTCTGCGAGGTAGGTACTGGTGCTAAGAGTGTCGAGTACATTTTTGCAGCAGAGACGAGTGCATGTGTATCATGAATAGGGGAGTGCTATATAATTTCTGTTGGTTTCTTGTCAGGTTTTCATTGTACATCGTAGGTACAGGTGCTTTATGGTATGGAGTACAATTGTTCTACTGAGACGAGTACGTCTGCAGCACGAGTAGGAGTACCAGATTATATGTTGTGGTTTTCGTTATTGCTTTCGATTCTGCGGAGTAGGTACTGGTGCTAGGAATGTCGAATACAATTTTGCAGCAGAGACGAGTGCATGTGTATCAAGAATAGGAGTTTTATATAATCTCTGTTGGTTTTATTGTCAGGATTTCTGTTGTACAACGTAGGTACAGGTGCTTTATTGTATGGAGTACAGTGGTTCTACTGAGACGAGTACATATTCGGCACGAGCAGGAGTATCAGATTATCTGTGGTGGTTTTCATTACTACTTTCGATTCTGCGGGGTAGGTACTGATGCTAAGTGTATCGAGTACATTTTTTCAGTAGATACAAGTACATCTGTACCATGAATAGGAGTGCCAGTTAATTTCTGTTGGTTTTCTTTGTCAGGATTTGTGTTGTATAACGTAGGTACAGGTGATTTATTGGGTGGAGTACAGTGGTTCTACTGAGTCGAGTACCTCTGCTGCACGAGTAGGAGTATCCGATTATCTGTGGTGGTTTTCGTTAATACTTTCTATTCTGCTGGATTGGTATTGGTGCTAAGTGTATCTAGTAAATTTATGCAGTAGATTCAAGTGCAGCTTTACCATGAATAGGAGTGCCAGATAATTTCTGCTTGTTTCTTGTCAGGTTTTCTATTGTATATTGTATGTACAGGTGCTTTATGGTGTAGAGTACAGTGGTTCTACTGAGACGAGTACATTTGTAGCACGAGTAGGAGTACACAATGGTTATACTGAGACGATTACACGTTTGGCACAAAGAGGATTACTAGCTTGATTCTAGGTTAATTTACGCAACCCGCACAGTAGGTGTCCACAATAAAATATGTATTCCACACAGAAACACACATAATTTATGGTAATCGGTGTCCACAATAAAATATGTCCAACATATTCGGCAAATATAATACGCACATAACTTAAGCTACCAGGTTATAAATAAAGATCCATGCTTATGTATTCTTCCTCATTCATCGTCGGAAACTACAATCACTTCGTTGCAGCTTTTGCCTGGCGTGTCACACATGCATTTTCTTGCACGTCCACTGTCCCTGTTGATTCTATCATTGATTGCTTGTTTTTTGGATTGTGCGACTCCCATCAGCATATCAATGGTGAAGACAACATCATCTTTCCTCTGTTGTATTGCACCAGGAGTTGCTTCATGGTAGTTTAGGTCGTCCAGTGACTCTAGGCTGGCATAGTAAAGTTTCCTTTCATCCTCGTCCACTGGAATTAGGTCCTCCATGTGAATAAAGTCTCTGTATTTTTCATCATCATCAGATTCTGATTCACTGTCCCTTGTTAGCATTGCTTCATCACCATCACCATCATCAGCATCATCACCATCATCATCATCAGCAGCAGCATTGCCTCCTTGCACAACATTATCTGAGTGATGTTCCTGTTCTTCATCACTTATAACAATCAGTTCAACCTCCTCGTGTTCATGATGGGTGCTCATGATTTCCTCATCTTTATCAACCTCTTTATTTTTATCCATGGCGTACTGATCCTTGTTCAAGCTTGATTCTGTTGCCTGCATTTATTGAACAGCAGTTGTAGTTTATATAAATTATTTTAGTTTGTCTTAGTATCCACTTGTACAACTGTAGATAGTGAACCCACACATCTGATCTAACTGCATTGTGATGTACATTAATTCCCAGACAGGTAGATTAAATTCACCACATGACAATGTAATACATATAACATGACAGAACAATTATATGTAGCATCTTATATTTGGATAAAACAACTCATATAATATATACTCTAGAGGTACAATAAAATCACTTACTCATAAATTCATCTTGTTTAATTGTAACAATATTATCTGAAACTGTAACTAATCAACATAGCAGTTTTTGTTTTAAAAGGTCAACAAGAACATATAATACTGAGCCGTTGTTTTCGTTTTACCTCATGAGCTGTCTCCCGGGCACATGACTCTTTGGGGAGAACCACAGCAGGGACGCGTCTGGAAGTTCTTCTGATTGTCGAGCAGGAGGAGAGGGATGCCATCCTTAGGAAGGGAGAAAAGCCGATGAACGATGCAGGTCTTACATTGATTGATCTGGGGGGGTCAGGGTACGCTCGTGTGGACACTCCCGTTCTTGAGCGGCGGTATGGCAAGACATGGGTGCAGATTTGCGCGCGGGAGCGGCGGCATGGATTCATTAGGCGAGGGATCTGTATGATTGATGGGAGGTACGGAATATGGCGCGGAGGGATCGGTGTGGTAGATCGCCTCCTCCATCGGCTATCCATAGCTACCCGCGACATCGATTTTGCCCACGGATTTGTGATGGGAGGAGGAGTTTTGTGTCGAATATGGAGATGAAACTAGGGTTTGGTAAGAGTTGTCTTCCTTCACGCGTGGGCGTGTGTCGTAGCGACATGTAGCATAAATAGAAGTCCACAGCGTTTGGCGGGAAAGTATTCCCGGACTCATCTTTTTCCCGCCAATGAATAATGGGATGTAGATCCCGCATCCTGGAGCTGTTTTTCGTTTTCTCTAGCGCAGGTACATTTTTCAGAGGGGCGTCGAGTACGGCAATGACGGCTAGTCGAGTAAAGGTGAAACAAGGGTTTGGTAAGAGTTGTTTCTCTGGAAATAATTATGTTTTCTCTAGGGCAAGTACATGTGCAACTATTGTGAAGCACCAATAGGAGCACGGTATTGTGTTTCTCTTTTGATTTATCTGGGAGAATTTCGTTTTCTCTAGCGCAGGTACATGTTATAAGGGATGTCGATTACGGCGATGACGGCTAGTCGAGTACGGGTTCCGCACCGGGAGGAATTCAGGTCTGTGTTTCTTTTCCGCTCTATCTATTGCAGATACAAGTTCAAATGCAAGGAAAGTACAGCGTTGAAGGCTAGTCGAGTACATGTTTCGCACCAAGTGGAGTACATTATTTTGTCTCTTTCCGTTTGCTCTAGGGCAGGTACAAGTGTAAAAACGTGTCGAATACAGCGGTGACGTCTAGTCGAGTACAGTCTAGGAATGAAGAGGAGTACAGGATTGTGTCTCTCTCTTTTTTCTCTAGCGTAGTTACAGGAATAAAAGGACGACCAAGATGGGCAGTCCAATGAGATAGATTTTGTGAATGATCGTATATTAGGAAATGCTACTACTATAATAACTGTATAGTGTTGTAACTACGGTGTTATTTTATTTCAAAAATAAATAACGCACATTTTGTTTAATTAACTAAATCATGGTTGATAAAATCTGTCTCTTATTCGGGACCCACGTGTCAGCATTACTCTGTGCCGTTTCGTCCCCTCCGTCTTTCCGCCCACCGTCTTCCTCCCCTACCCGCAAAACTTCCAAGTTTTGAAAGCAGACTAGAATTGGGGAAAACCGCAAGAGCGTCGCCGGAGAAGCCGCCGCGCCGAGGAAGAGGGTCCTTTGCCTCCCATAACTGTTGCGCACGGTATCAGCCGATTCGCCCGTACCTACTCTGCTGCTTTGCTCCGTTCGCGCCGGCCCTTATCGTGCTGGAATTGTTTTGTCGGTCCCGCCGCTGCTGATCTAGGGTTTCACAGTCGCCGCCTGAGTCCAAGGTCTCTGCACCTGTAACGAGATGTCGTCATTTTCGCGATCATCCCCGCCGTTAAATCCTGGTACACTGCTCCGTTGTCTAATTTTAAGAAACCCTAGGGCGTAATAGCTTTTGGACTGTTGAATATTCCCAATCTGCTTTAGGGTTTCCTTTGTTCTACGGTGCTTCAGATTCGCTTGATCGGCAATTTGATTTTGGCTGTATGTTGTGTTCTGGTTTGTTAATACTTGAGGCCCGCCTTGATTTGTACTTCAGCCTCGTTTGTTTCTGTACTTGTACTTATCCCCATGTTCAAACTTTAGTCCTGGGACAAAACAGTCAGGTAGTAGTTAATTTGTTCTTGTTCATTCTTCTGTTGTTGTGTTTTCATTTATTTTTGCAGTGCAGCGGATTGATTGCGTTTGTGCCTGTACTCGTCAACTATTTAGAATTAATAGTTAAAGCTACTTTAGTCAGTATTTGCTTGTAATCTGTTTCTGAAAATCATTGGTTTCTTCTTGCTGTTGTGTATATATGCTTTGATGCAGGAACCTAACACGGTTTTTTGTGGATATTTTATTTTTGTTACGCAGATAATTTCTCAAGATCTCCAACAAGCAGGACCATTGGTGATACACTGTTTCTTTTAAGCACACAAGAGGCAGACACGGAATACCCACTCGCAGAGAGTCTTCCAGTTGAAGATAGAGCTGATCCTGCAGATATTCCAGTTCTGAACCCGAGAAGGAAGGAAAAAACTTTTACTTCTGTTTTCTCAAGAAGGCCGAAAAGGAAGGCTGGAAACGACGACAAGATGCATAATTCCAACACCAATTGTAGAGATGATGAAGTAGCTGCTCGTCCTGTTGAAAATGCAAAGGAGTGTGCCACTTCACTGACTGCTGCTGATATTAAGAAGGGTAGTCAGGTGCCCAAGCCGTTTAGGACAGATAACAGAGACATAACAGTTGCTTGTGAGAAGAAGGAAATTGGGCATAAGAAGAAGGGAATTAAAAGAGCCAAGCATGCTAGAGAATCTGTAGTTCTGCATACAGAGGGGAAGGTAGATGAAGGAACAAATGACGGAGCTAATCCGGCATCTTCATCCCAGGTTGTATTATACGATCCCCGTGTTGAAAGGTGTGAAGTAGACACTTCAATGAAGGGAACGGTTGAAAAAAGGACCAAAAGGTCCTTACCAAGCAAAGACAGTGGAAAGAAAGTTTTGCCTGCAAAAAGGATAAAGGTAAACAAGGATCTTTTGCCTAGCGAAGACAGTGAAGATCCTTCGGACAAGGACCATGTTATGAGTCAGATGTCAATCCAAACAATTATTGATGCTGCAAAACAACTGGCGAGGATCCCTAATCTTATAGAGAGTGTTAGAGATGCAGGGTTTGGTCCTTTCATAGACACTAAAATAAAGGGATCAGTCAACCGTAAGTGCATTTCTTTCATTCTAAAGAAGATAGATATTCCTACAATGACGGTGACATTCTCTGAAGAGAAGAAGATAGAAATAAATCGCTACGCTATCCACCATATATATGGCATACCAAATGGAAATGTGTCAGCTCCAAGGCCGAATGAAACCAGAGAAGTCCTGGCAGAACTCAGGCAAGAACTTGGGTTCAAATCAGGTGAAAATATCAATGCAAGGAAACTTCTTGTTAAGCTAAAATCTATGCTCGATGAGCATTTTAGTCCTAACAATCCAGTGGAAATCAATACAGACCTTGCACTGAAGATCTTCTATCTCATATTGTTTAATAAAGGTTTATGCGTTGGAATTGGATCACGCATAACTGCAAAAGAAGCAAGCATGGTTAAAGGACTTGATTATGGCAAAATGAAAGATATGGATTTCTGTCAGCTAGTGGTGGATGAGCTGCAGATTTCAGCGACTCACTGGCAGAGTTACAAGGTGTTAGCAAATAAGCACTTGGAAGGATTAGCTGTAGCACCGCTAATAATGTACCTGGATTCTCTTATTTACAAAGACTTAGCTCATATGGGAAAGGAGACACCTCGGGTGTTGGTTCTTGATGAACAAAAATTAACTGCAATTTCAAGAGCTGACAGGGACATGGCAGCGCAAAAAGGGAGCGAAGACTGGGCTTTTGGAAAAATAATTGTAAGCATGCTCTTGAAACAAACATTTTTCATATTTTGTTTCTTAGTTTTTTTCGATCTATCTATTTGCCATTGTAATGTAAGTTTAATCTTTTTATCAGACTTGGAAGGCACAAGATGATAGAGTTTACAGGACAATATCAGAAGAAAAAGCAGAGGAAACAATGGCAAAGAGACACAGATCCATTTGCTTTCCTGTTGCAGGAAGTTCATTTCACGGTGGCGATGACATGCCTGCGCGAACCGCACCTGAGCAACAAGGAGCCCTGATGATAGCAAACAGCTATACTGTCCAGAGCGATACGATTAACAGCATCAAGAACCTGATGCAACAGGCTTTAAATTTTACAGGCAGTCTGCAGACTACATCGCAGTTGCTAGATAGAGATATACCCGGGGATAATGATGACAGAAAGATTGAAAACCTCAAGGTCCAAACAGCCAACCTCTTATCGATGTTTGATTTGTTTGGAGATGAGCAGAGATATTTTCTTGACAGACACCGTACAGATGGACGTGTCAGTGAAACCAACAAATTGACATCAATTCCTGATGCGAATAAGACACATCAAACCGTGGAGGTTGATGCAGGGAAGGTAATCCTTTAATACACTCGCACATTTTTGTATAGCTTTGTATAGGCTAATTGGCAAAAGCATAAGCATGTGTGGAATTCAGTATTTGTACTCATTATTCATTGCTAACTGTACTCCATGTGTTGTCAGGCGACTTGCAAACAAAAGAAGAATAAGAAAAAACGTAAACTCTCGAGTAAAACAGGTAGCATTGGAGACAAGCTGCTAGAAGAAACCCATCTTGACCCCATGGAGCATCAGGCTGGTTTTCTCCCAGATATCTCCGAGAACATCCAAGAATCCAATAAGGATCTAGCCATCCAAATGTCCTGTGAAAAGGTACTAACTACAAAATAACCAATTCAGTGTTAATTTTTAAATTGCCCAAAACAGGGTGCTGCAGCTCACATGCCAGAGATTGTAACAAGTGTTGCTACAATCACTGAAATGAGTACCGATAAGCTAGCGGAATCACTTGATCCAAAAGTGAACCATAATTTTTTAATCATTACACTATGAAATAAATTATTATACAACTCATTAATTTTGGCCAACCACTCATTAACAGGATCAAGAGAAAACATGTACAAGCCAAACCACGATTGAAGAAGTTCATAACCCATCGGATAACATGCAGGAAGGAATCCAGGTACACTATTATATGTTTTTATATATCACTGTGTTTGTGCAATATGGAGACACAATTGCAATACATGTACACGGCAGCTTTGTAATAAATTATGGATATATATAATTTTCTGTATAACCTTAACGTGAAGTTTAATATCATCGGTGCAACCGAGTCTAGTTGGAGAAAAAATATAAATATAAGCATCCGCACATCCATGTGTTAACTGTATTAATAAATGTGCTTCATGTATTAACTTTATTTTGCCATCTCTATTATACGTAACTTCAGGCGACTGACGAACAACAAGCATGCATCGGAGAACAGCAGCTTAGAGAACCCCCTCTTGCTCCAGAGCAAACTATTGGACTTCTTCTACGTACAGAAGAATCCATCAAGGAACCAGCCACTGAAACGTCTGGTAAAGAGGTACTAATTTATATATTTTCAAATTTAGCACTATTTTGTTTCTCAGATATAAATGTTTCTAAATTCTTGTACAGGATGCGGGAACTTCGAATGCTAATGCCGAAGCTGATGCGCCATACGTTGAAACAAGTGCTGCTACTGTTAGTCAGAAAAGTGCTGATATGATAGCGGAGTCATCTGATCGAAACGTAAACCATCAAACATTTTATCATTCTAGTTAGATAACTTATTATATAACTCATTAACTATGGCCAACAGAATTCCATTGAAAAGCAGGATCAAAACATAAAATCTGCAAGTGCAACCAATAGTGAAGAAGTTCATAACCCAGGGGATTACATGGAAGGAGAACAGGCGGAACATGATCTTGTGCCTGACGTAGCACATGCAGACCAGTGCACTTCAGACAACTTGTTGGAAGATTGCGTGGAGGGCTCAAAAGCACGAATAGAAGATGAAAACTCAGCCGCAGAGGAGCTATGCAATAAGGTTGTTGAGAATACACGCGCAGACGATGATGTGCAAGTTACCCAACAAATGGGTCTTGCGTGCACAGGCAAGTTCATGGATGGGACCTTTTATTTTTTTTACCGTGCTATTTGTTAATTTACATAATACAGTTTCTTTTTATTTTCTTTCAGGCAATTATGACCAGCTCAAAATATCTCCACCAACGACTGAACAAATTGACGAAGAAGCCACAGGAGCTTTCTTATCGGTAACTTGTCGCAATGTAATACAAGTCCATCGATCTACCAAAGTTGTATGGAATTTGATGTTAGTGCATCTCCTAATGCTGCCAACCAGGATTCTAAAACCTCGACGGGCTCAGATGGCGATGGCTGTGACGTATCTGTAGTTGCAACCACTGTGGGGGAGCCCTCAACGGCTATAGCACCTGAGGATGGGCAAACGCTTGAGGATGGCCAGCACATAGGCAAGTACAGAAAATACATTCTTACCTTTTTTCCAAACTGTACACTGAAATGTCCACCAATTCATGTTTCCACAGTACAAGAAACTACTCAATCTGTGCCAAGCGAACTTATGTCTGAGGAGTCAGGAGATGCAAAACCTAAGGAAATCATGGAGGGTTCATGTGCTACTGCTGACCAGAATGCAGATGATGCTCTTATCAAAGGTGCACACCCAATCATGGAATAAATATTTTAAAAGTAGTATATTGGTCTCTCCATATGATGCACAACCAAAATTGATTACATTCATGCCAGCTCATGTATTTTACCTTTTTTTTTTTTTGAAAGATGTCTCCGATGAAGGTAACAGAATGGAAGAGAACGAGTCAGCCAAAACTGGTGGTAACACAGCTGATGGGGGAGAGGAAACCAACGTCGTGTCATGTAACCGCGATGAACATGAGCAGGTGATTTTCCTATCTCTTTAATTGCATACGAGACATACAGCAAGACACCATTATGTTGTATTGTTCATTGTGTCATCCAGCAAATTATCAAGGAGACGTTTGAGGAGTCAGGAGATGCAAAACCTAAGGAAATCATAGAGGGTCCATGTGCTACTGCTGATCAGAATGGAGATGATGCTCTTATCAAAGGTGTACACCCAATCATGGAATAAATACTTTAAAAGTAGTATATTGGTCTCTCCATGTGATGCACACCCAGATTTGATTACATTCATGCCAGCTCATGTATTTTTTTTTTTTTGAAAGATGTCTCCGATGAAGGTAACAGAATGGAAGAGAATGAGTCAGCCAAAACTGGTGGTAACACAGCTGATGGGGAAGAGGAAACCAACGTCGTGTCAGGTCACCGCGATGAACAAGAGCAGGTGATTTTCCTATCTTTTTAATTGTATAAGAGACATACAGCAAGACACCATTATGTTGTATTGTTCATTGTGTCATCCAGCAAGTTATCAAGGAGACGTTGTGGGTGCAATCTGAAGCGAATGAAAACAGCAACATTGCACCAGAAGAGACATCAGATCCAACCATGACCATTCAGGACGAATTGAAAATCATCCTGGATAATTACACGAGTGAAGGCAAGAGTCGAAAAACCCCTGTTGCATATTTAAAATTTTGCAAAGTTCGTAATCTATTTTTCCCATAAACTAAACATATGTTAGAATAACTGGTGTTCGTAATCTATCATATGTGTGAAAAAAAAGTATGATCATTCGCTGCAGTTGTTGACAAAACTCTTGAAGATGGGTATGATACCATTACTGATTTTGTCTATCAAGAAGTATGCAAGTACAGTACCAGATCATGTATCACTGAGAATCAGGATCCATCCAGCAGGGAACGCATGGAAAAATTTAGGTATCGTGTTTTGGCATATGTAAGTACCGTCAATGTAAAAACACTGCCTGACAAATAAATTATTAAATTTTTGCAGGAATCAGAAGTTTATTGGACATGGTGAGATGGATGTTACAGTTGGTGATGTTGCTGACTCATTTGAAGATGGTGCTCCTATTAAAACTAGTATCATGACAATCATGGTAGATCTAGCGCGGGATATTTTTGTAAGCCCTGAAACCAAACGTCTAATAGTGCCATTCATGGCAGTGGTAAGAAAAATTATTATTATTATTATTTTTCTTCATGCATGTTTTTGTGCGGAAATTTGAGGCGGCGCTAACATAAAAATATAACACCCACACAGTTAAGGTGCAACAGGATTAATAGGAACAATGATGGCAAAATGAATACGAGGAAATTGGTAAATCTCGTCAAGGCAATTAATCCGGTTGAAGATTGTTTCCTGCTGGACAAATACGATATTGTAAGTTTCAGTGTGGTGTCCATAATTATCTTAAAAGAAAAAGAGTGCCTCAAACAAATAGTTGGATTGCATTTTTTGTTCATGCAGATAAAAATTCCATGTTTCCAAAAAGGAGATGAAGAGTGTCCTGTGGGTCACTATTTCGTCATGTCCGTGAATTTAAAGAAGAAGCGGTTTGAACTTCTGGACTCACTTGGAGGGACAGGAGCTGAACAGCACTTTGTTAACACTGCTGACGTGTTCAAGGAAATTTGGAAGGAAGCGTACAAACAAAGCAACGGAAAGCTGTCACCTGAAAACCTCGACGAATTTTCGTACCAGAGGCCTAAAGTTATTCCACTTCAGGGAGAAACGTAAGAATTGTTGGACATTTATTAAATAAGAATTGCTGAACCTTTATTTATATATAAAGACATGCTAATGATTTCCATGGTGATCAACGCAGGTTAAACTGTGGAGTCTACATGGTGATTTTCCTCATGTTCTGGAGTGGAAAGTCTCTGATGTTCATTCGACCGGACGATGTATTGTACATCAGAAAAAGATTATTATACATGATCCTTATGTGGGAAAGTTTGGATGTTAATTTTGGTCTGATTGAAACAATCGACAAAGGTAGTTAGTACTGCGCATTTCTTAATAAAGATTTACTGCGCATATAGAAATTTCACGACATATTTATATTCTTGTTTTTTTGTTTGTTGTAGGTAAGCTTAAAAAAATCGTTTCGGGAGAGTACAAAATAATCAGGAAGATAACAACTGTGAGGCCAAACATGGTTGTTATCGTGGACCTACCTGATGTCAATATACCAGAACCTAGGGAGATCGATGATGGAAAAGAAAACTATCCTGAAGAACAAGAATATATACTCATCGGTAGCCAGGAAGACTACAGCATGGAATGCTTGAAGGAAAGACGCAGAGCGGAAGAAACAACAGAGGACGGCAAAGAAGACAAAGAAACAACAAAGAGCGGCGAAGAGGACAAGAATCAGAAGCAACAGAAATCTGTTGTCGCCATAAACTTTGAAGACAACAGCACTGAATACTTGAGGAATAGAGAAGCAAGAGTTGACGATCCCTCAAGATTGCAGCAAGTTTTGTTTACTCCAATAAACAGAACCTCTTCTTCACCGCCTGGTTATAAAATTGATAAAGATAAGTACTGTAGCCTCACGGGGTCACAAAGTCTTGAGACTCAACCGAAGGTTTTAAATTCCAGTTACGTAGAGGTTGAGCATAGAACTAATTTAGACAAACTGAAGAGGGACATTGTTACTCCGTCCAACGTCACGACAACAAAGAGACCGAGAGCTACTGCAAAAAGGTTATGCGAGCCTGTGCCAGATCATAGACCAAGGAAGTTCAAGTACCAGAAACAAGCAAACTCCTTATATGACATCGTACTGAAAAGAAAGAAATATGATGAGTAAGTATTTCATCTTGCACTGCATAATGTTCATCTCTTCAACTTGTTGTTTTTTAACCTCTGGATTATCATGCAGGACTGAGGTATTCAATGCACCAATTATGCACAGTGTTGTTGATGGCCTTGATTGCTCTTACACGGGCGCTGAAATTAAAAAACAATTTGGTGTTAATCAGTTACTGGATGGTACTTCCATGGACTACATCATTGACGAGATGAGGAGTACGTCCGATTTGTACGCTACTGGAGAACGAGTCTTGTTAAGCCAAGGATTTATCATGGTACGCATTGCAGTCAATATTGTATGCTGCACTATACCAATTATTATATTGTGCACTAACTACTGATATAATCCATGTTTGATATGTATGATGCAGCATGTTCTCGGGGTGACTGTTTGGTCTCAGACACAAGAGCAAGTCGAAGAATCCGTTCAAAAAATGAATGATTCAACTACCTACACAGAAGATTTTAACCTGGATATTGCAATGGAAAATTTCTATAGCTATGTTGACAGATCAAAGTGCCTCCTCAATGCAAAACTTGTAAGCTCCCTGCCTCTATAGGTGCAACATCATTACAGCGTACATATCTACTATTTCCATCTTGTTCTTATATGTCCAATCTCCAAACAGATAATGATGACGTACTTCAAAAGTTCTCACCATATTTTGTATGTGATGAACAAATATACACAAAAGTTCGAAATATTGGACTCTAGAAACTATGGTGCGAAAAAAGGTGATGTCCAACTTTATACAAGGAGCAGATTCCACACGGAATGCGGGAAAATAGTAAGTAGAGAAAAATTCCAGATGCATGCTTTTCAAATAATACTATTTGTTGTTGTCAACCATTATTTTACAATCATTTATTCCCTTATTCCTACAGATGGCAAGGATGGAACTTTTACTCAGGCGTGTTTACGGTAACGACAAATACAGTAAAAGTAATCAACCAAAGAGCTGGGTTGCCTGTGCAAAAAAGCCAAGATATATCCCATGCCCACACCAAGGAATAAACCAGTGTGCATTTTATGTTCTGAAGGGTGCGTACCTATATGATGGGATTCGTCTATTGGATGAAAATGACGGATATGAGCCAATTGTAAAGGATCATGTAAGTGTTACTGAAATACACATTTTTTAATAAGATGCAGTGTCTGTAGGATATGCTGTAATTGTAACTACTGTCGTCTCCATTCATTGCAGCCCAAGATAAACTCCATCAAAGGTGAGTACCTGTACGCTTTAATATTCACCCTGCGCAACAAGGTGATTTTGCCACATGGAATCCAAGAGTTACAACCAACTACCCCACTTTACGGATGATGCTGTCATAGTAAGCATGTTCACATGTTCAGCAATGAATTTTAACAAGACAATGACTTGTCTCATTTATTTATTAATTACTTTCATCTACTGTCTTTTTGTAGCACATTCCCTATGGTGAATGGTGGACAGTGCACGTACATCAGCTGCGCTTGCGTAAATTTAGTACTAGTACATGTGAAACATCTTGGTTAATACAACCGCACCGTGAACCGTCAGATAGTAAACTTCACTACATTGTGATTTATTAGTACTTGTGAATATGCTGGAGGTGTACTTTTGTGTCAGTACTTGTTAATCCCATAGAAGCAGTCATATACTCTTCCTGGTGCAACATTCCCAACTGTACTCCTCTTGCTAACGATGCTGTACCTTCATGCACCTGTACTTTCCTGCAGAATCCAAAATTTGCAAATATTTATTTAGAGAAACAGTAATGTACTCCTCTTGCTGCCTAAGATGTACTAGTGCGCCTTCCACCGCTGTACTCGAAACAGCCGGCACCTGTCTCTTCACAGAGAACAAAAAAAATAGAGAAAACATAGGGAAACACTACTGTACCCTCTTCCTATCGAAGCTGTACTCGTGCACCCATCACCGCTGTACTCGATACACCTTACACCTGTACCTTCTTGCAGAACCCGATATTTGCAGACAAACATAGTGAAAGAGTAATGTACTCCTCTTGCTGCCCAAGATGTACTCGTGCGCCTTCAACCGATGTACTCGAAACAGCCGGCACCTGTCTCTTCACAGAGAATAAAAATCATGCAGAACACATGGAAACAGGCCTGTACTTCTCTTGCTAACGGAACTGTACTCGTGTACCCATCACCGCTGTACCTGTACCTTCTTGCAGAACCCGATATTTGCAGACAAATAGAGTGAAACAGTAATGTACTCCTCTTGCTGCCTAAGATGTACTCGTGCGCCTTCCACCGCTGTACTCGATACAGCTGCACCTGTCTCTTCACAGAGAATAAAAATCATGCAGAAAACAAAGGGAAACACTACTGTACCCCTCTTGGTCACGAACTGTGACTGCACATCCATGACCGTCGTATTTTGTTAGATTTTACACTCTCCGTGCCCACATGTAGAATCCACAATTTGCAAAAATTATAGAGAAATACTATGTATTCTTCTTGCTGTTTAAGATGTGCCTGTATGCTTTAATCAGATTTGACGCCGCCGGCGATGTCCCTTCTTTAAAGAACAAACAACGTGGAAACATATGAAACACGCCCGTACTTCTTCTTTATAACGAAATCGTACTTGCACTCATCATCACTGCATTTACATAATTTTACACTGCATTTTCTTGCGTAACCTATATTTGCGCATAAATATAGTGAAACAGTTTATGTATTCCTCTTTGCTTCCTAAGATGTACTGCGTCTCTTCACCGCTGTACTGTGGTGCTCCTCCACCATCAAAGAGATTTCGCACTGTAAAAGCTGTACTCGTACATACTCATAATCTGTATTTTCTGAATAAATCGAAATTTGCTGACAAATATAGAAAGAAAGTCATGTACTCCTCTTGCTGCCTAAGCTGTACTTGTTGACCCTTCACCGCTGTAATCGACCCTGCTGGCACATGTCCATTCGCAAGGAACAAAAAACTTGCAGAAAACTTGGAGAAACACTCGTGTACTCTACTTGGTGAAATCTGTACTTTTTCAACTCTCTCCGCTGTACTCGAGCCAAGCTGGCACCTGTACATTCCCAGATAACTCAAATCTTGCAGAAAACATATAGAAAAAACTCCTGTACTCCTCTTTGTGCCATTGCTGAACTCGATACATCTGACACCTGTCCCTCCCCAGTGAACTAAAAAACATGCTGGCAAAAAGTACTGCGACAGTGGCAGGGTTTCAATTGAATATATTCTTTTGTCAGTTTTTCGAGTGAATATATTCTGCACAGAATGACACGACAGTGGCAGCATAAAAAGCATATAAAGCATATAAAGCATGCAGCGACAAGCAACTAAGTGACAATTCTCTGACACTCAGTGACAGTTTGTGGCAATGCTAATATAAAATGCAGTCACTCTGATTACACCATCTTACTGTGTTACTTATTTATTTATCCTATGTTTTGGGTGCTTGTTGAAATTATGTAATTAACCAACGTTCTATGACAGCACTTCTGAAACATTTATTTAGTTCCTGTGCAATCCTGGAATCTTTCTCTATCTTCCTCGGCTTATAGTAGTTGCTTTGCGTTGATGATTACGGCTTGGGTCCTCTGCCCTGTCAGTGTTTCGAGTGAATATATTCTGCAAAGAATGACAAGACAAATGCAGCATAGAAACCATAAAAAGCATGCAGCGACAAGCAATCGAGTGACAATTCTCTGACTGAGTGACAATGCAATTAAAAAATGGACTGATTCTGATTCCACTGATTCCACTGATTTCTTGTAGTGACTTCTACTTTTTTCATATAAATAGTAGCTACTGCATTGTTGGTTTGCAGATAGAAGCCATGCAGTATTCTCGGAGATCCACTGGTTCCAGGACACAAGAACCTGCTCCTGCCAATCTCCTAGTTTACCACAGGAGAAGTGCAAGAGAGAGGGAGTTGGCAGATGAGAGGAATAGAGCATTCCTGGAGCAGGAAGCTGTGGATGGTTTGGAGCAGCTAGGTGAGTGTCTTGTTAGAACAGCTATCATGGCACTCCCTTCTCCAAATGCTCCACCTAACATTAGAAGGGCTTGTAGACCTGGCATGCCATCGATGGCTGAGTTGCCAAGAAGAGTCGATGGATTGCATCCTATGGAGGCGAGAAATCGGCATATTTGTGCAGGGGAGTACCCTCCGCTGGAACACTTGGAAAGGGCTCTTGAAGGACAGTACCTTCATGCATTGGTACCTCCTGAGACGGAGAAAGAAGTAACTGCTTCAATTGTTCTGTGCAAGGTCAAAAGGGCCATGAAGAGATGGTTGACTAGGGTGAGAAATAAATTAAGGAAGCAATAGCGTTTTGTGTCTATGCAGCCATGTAGTGTATGTGTTTCTCTGCAACCATATAGTGGGTGTACGTGTGCCACTATGTATTATCGTGCAAGGTACAATAAAACGTGTCGTTCTTAATTACCAGCACTTGCCACATACATAGAAATGCATATGCAATTAGTTAATTGCATTACTTACACGATTTTACACTAGGGATAATACAAACAAGTACGGCGTAGTCTGATTCCTAAGTACAAAAAAACATAGTACGCACGTACTGAAATATTTTTGTATCAATACTTATTAATACCAGAAAAAGCATTCATGTATTCCTCTTGCTCCCTAAGCTGTACTCGTGCAACATTCCCAATTGTACTCAACCCCTGCTGGCATCTGTCTCTTCACATAGAACAAAAAACATGCAGAAAAACATATGCAAACACTACTGTACTCCTCTTGCTATCGAAGCTGTACTCGTGCACCCATCACCGCTGTACTCGACGCACCTTACACCTGTACTTTCTTGCAGACAGATATAATGAAACTCGTGCAACATTCCCAACTGTACTCGACCCCTGCTGGCACCCCTCTCTTCCCAATGGACAAAACACATGCAGAAAACATAGGAAAACACTATTGTACTCCTCTTGCTATCGATGCTGTGCTCATGCACCCATCACCGCTGTACTCTGCACATCTTAAACCTGCACCTTCTTGCAGAACCCAATATTTCCAGACAAATATAGTGAAACAGTTCTGTATTCCTCTTGCTGCCTAAGCTGTACTCGTGCCCCCTTCACTGCTGTACTCGGTCCTGCTGGCACACGTCCCTTCCCAGAAAACAAACAACGTGCAGAAAACACAGGGGAAAATCCCTGTGCCCCTCTTGCTAACATCACCGCTGTATTGTACAAACATTACACCTGTACCTTCACAATATTTGCACACAAAAACAGAGAAGCTGTACTGGTGCACCCTTCACTACTGTACTTCTTTTGCTTCCTAAGCTGTACTCGTACCTCCTCCACTTATGTTCTCGGTCCCTTCCCTGAAAACAAATATTTATTATTTTTTATAAAATGAAAGTAATGCCTCCGCCGGACAAGTGCCAAACTGACTTAGGCACGATACAGACTACGCAAGAAGATGAACCGCTTTGCGGTTAGACGAGTAGTGGAACCGCTTTGCGGTTAGAGGAATTGAATCGTATACATCTGTAATCTAGCGCTCTACATTCCTCTTTAAATAACCACCACCATCGCCACTAACTCCCACTTTCTCCCCTATTTTGCTTTCCAATTCCAAGGATTGATCGCCGCGGCTTACACTGCTCATCGGTAGCGATGGAGCAAGGTGACAGCAGCAACTCGAACACGCACGCGCATGTTCTTGCTTCTGGTCCGCTGGCAAACATCACTTCGCGATCAGATATTCTTACCACCGCTCGCATTGCATATGGTATACCTGAAATGCGCAATGCAATCCATGAAGACCGGAGCCTCCCGTTCGGGTCGCCGTGCATTTTGCACAGTCCACGGCCACAGGAGTATTCTGCTGATCGCAATTCGCAAGTATGTAGTTTCATTACTAGTTTGTTGTTTATGTTAGATTTTCAACTACTGTGAGATTTGTGATGCAAAATTCCTATATAGGGAATTGAGGCTACCCTGACGCCATTAGACTCTGCTGCGGTACCAGCATTCGTTCCATGTAGGGTGATCGGCCGTAATAATAAACACTGGGTTGGTGCGAATGGGGACTGGGTTGCATTTGTTCAGGATCAGGCACAATGGACCTTGCTGAACGTCTACACAAAGGCGGAGATAACACTTCCTTCGATTCGCAATGTTGGGATCCATCCGGATGACCATTTCAGGTATTGCTGGACAAGTCACTATTTCACCATATTTTGATTCATTTAAGCCAACAGTTCTTATATAATACCAATCAGGTATCACTGGGAGATGGCTAGTCTCGTGTTACTAAAGATTCAGATTACTGGTGAACCATTCTTGTTTGAAGGCAGATGGCACTACTGTGCTATAGCGGTGTTTGACAAGACAATAGCAATCATGATGGGTGGAACGGACACTGACTGGAGGATCCTTAGAAATGACTTCCTTCGTCCGTCACTTTATGCTGATGCCATCTATGACGAAGGTAGGATCTATGCTGTTACGGAACCCCGTGGGGATGTACTTGTGTGGCAGCCGATGGAATATGGTAAGTTCGCATTCTATTTAATTTACAACAATATTGCACTTTTGATGTTAATTATGCCATCAAATACAGTTCACTGTTTCATAGACCAATTATAAGGCAGACTGCAATGAAAAAATCTTTCAATAAGAAATAATTTGTTCAAAATCCCCTACATTTTTTACTTTCTTCATAATTCACTTGTTTACTTAAATAACTGTCATGTTGAATATAATATAGGTATGTTCAATTTTCTCTATCCCCATTTTGATGTACTTTGCGTATATAATTTATTTTTCATGATTTTTTTTCTTAAAACAAAAATAAAAGGTGCAAGATCAGGTCCCCGTGTAATCTCGCCGCCCTTGAACGTTAATGCTGGTGACCATGATTACAGAGTCTGGTTCCTAGCGTCTGGTCTTGGTGGCAACATTATATTGGTTTGTATCCATGGTCAAGGCCAGTCTGTTGGTATTCCAACCAATTACAAGGGCAAGGATGTGTGGAATTGTCCTTCCCTGCATTGTGAAGTATATGCAAGGAATGGGCAGGTTACCGATCCTGTTGATACAGACTGGGTAAGGCTGGGAGATCTACAGGGCAGCTCTTTGTTCCTCGGCGTAAACTACCCATTCTTGCTAGATGCCCCAGAGCCAGAAGCTCACAACGCTGGCAACACATTCCCGTTGTTCAAGCCGGACAGTATTTTTGCTGCACCCAACTACGTCAACCATATACTACGGTTCCCAGATTGGTGCCGCATACCAGTTGATGGTGGGGATTCTGTAGGCTCGAGTTTTGTTTGGCGTGACCTCAACTGGGGTGAGTTTCACGAGGTACCGATGTGGTTTGTGCCAACCCTGCCATGGCCAGATATGTGAAACTTAGGTGTAGGATGTGATTTTTATGCTTGTGTGCTATGCTTTCTAACTCAATTTGTGGAACCTTGAATCTATGTATTGTATTTAAATATGTAAATTTAACATTCCCTTGAGCATCGCTGATGTATGTATTTTGTTCTTTATGTTAGATTTTTCAACTATTGTTAAGGAAAACCAACAAAGAAAACCTGGTACTATTATTCGTGCCGCATCTGTACTCGTCTCAGTAGAACCACCGTACTCGGCTTTATCATCAACTGTACCTACCCCAAAAAAGCGAAATTACGAACGAAGACCAACATATATAATCTTGTACTCCTTTTCGTGCCGCAAATTTACTCCTCTTATTATAACCGTCGTACTCGACGTTCCTAACAACTATACATACCCCAGATAATCGGATATATGAAGGAAAACCAAACTAACTAACCTGGTACTTGTCTCCAAGATGCACTTGTACTAGTCTCGGTTTCACAACTGTACTCTAGAATACTAACAACTGTAACTACTGTAAATAAAAATTGAACGAAATCTAGCAGAAATAGAAGGACCTGCGTATCTGATCTCCCTGAACATCCTGCCATGTCTGTACACGTCTGGAAGTAGAAGGACCTGCGTGTACACATATATCTGATCCAAGCCACAAGCTACGTTTTCTATATATATGCATCTGGCAGCAGCTTATTACCTCTATTGCACAATTTTCCTATGATGAACTAGCAACTCCTTGTCTGTACAATTTTCAGCAACCATGCCGTATAAACACTTTTGGAAAGAGGATGACCTGTAGCTTATTAAGGTATTGCATAGGCAACTATCGTGAAAAAGAAATAACAACCCAAAATGTTCGCTGAAAAATAAAGATGACACACATACAGATTGCTTAACATAAGACATGGTTCACGTGATCACGTCACAGACACATCGATGTCGAAGTTTACGTACAATGTTCATGCGCAACAAATGCTAAAACCATGTCCCAACATGGATAAAGTAATCAAAAGCTTAATACAAACAAGACAATGCACTCAAACTTCAAATGACATCAACAGAGATAACAACACCCTGCCTGCGTGCGATGATATCACCATAAGGATGGAAGAGAAACATCACCACTTGACCAGCCACTAGTCCCTTCTTTGTAGCAAAATCTTCCCATGCGTCAGGACTTATTATCATCCTACCATCAGTGGAAGGATAGAACTGTCCAACAACATCTGGTGAGTTATCTACTGATAAAACTACAGCACCTGAAGGTTCTAGCTGAAGACCTTGGACAACAATGGTTGGAATTTTCTGCACAGTACAACATAAAAGAAACAAACTAAATATATAAACAAATATATTCATGTGATGATTTGGACTTGGAAAAACATTTAAAAAATAGAGACACATATTACATACTTACCATCAGGGATCTGTTGATATTTGTGGCAGTGAGTTTGTGGATAAACAATGGTCCCAACCCAGTGCCTCTCCTATTGATAATTGCTCTCCAACTAACCAAGATGTTTGTAGACCAATCAAGTGGCCTTGTCATAACAACAACACTGTGTCTACCATACACTGATAACAAAAAAGCAAAACGAAGAAAGTCCGAATAAGCTAATGTTTGTTTAAGGTGGAGACATATTGCATCATAAGTAAAACATATGAAAAAATAAAAATCATATAACCTTCATCTGGTTCTTCATCACTTGATTCACTGTAAGAACCACTCGAAGTATAAGACTGGACATTAATGATCTGGGACGTTGTTGATGATTTGCAAGGTCCTACTTTAATTGGTCTATCGGAGTTGTTGGTCATTTCAAACATAATGAAATCACCAGGACGAGAACCGGAATTGCATAGAAATTCCTTCCACCCCCAACCATAAAAACTAGTTACCGACTCATTCTCCACGACATTGAAAGTGTAATTGTTGCCTACATAATCAGAGACACGGACTTCACTTCTGCCAGCACATATCATGTTTATCTTGTTCCTAACATAGCATGGGACATTCTACAAGAAAGGGAAACATGCAAAATCAAACATAATGTAAAAATATAAATAATACGTTGGTGCATAAATAAATATAGTAAAAAAATGTACCAGCAAATCTTCAGACTTAACCAACAGCTCTGATATGAAAAAAGAACAATCCCTTGTTTTGGACCTGCATGGTCCATCTGGATTACCACAAACATTGCAGACCATACTGAAGAAAATCCTGCACACATGGAAAAGGAGATCCGTAAGTAAAGTTTCTTAGTCACAAAAAAAAGCATAAAATAGATGATCTCAAAGAGATTACATGTAATAGATATAGAAAGTATTAATTGTTAATTGTAGATCTGATCTATTACGGTTAAATCTTCAAATATGATTTGTTTTTAAAAGTTGTAGTCCATGGTACTTACCAGTTTTAGGATAAACATAGCAAAGAAAACGAAGAGACAAAAAAAGGCAAAGAAAGAGGAAGATTTCTTACTGCACAAACAAGGGGGTAACGGGAATCAACAGAGATATGAGAAAACAAATATATACCCGATACAGCTATGGAGAAGACCCACCGAGACAAAGAAAGAGGACGATTACTTCGATATGGTCTGATGGACCAGCAGCACCAGCAGAATCTCTCGGCGCAGCAGAATCTCTCGGCGTGGGTGTAGATCTAGACGAGGGAAGATGGAAGAGGGAAGATGGAAGGGGGAATAGCTGTAAAGTGATAAGGTTGTCTATATATTGAATCCGAGCCGTCTCACTTCCCCAACACTGTAGCATTAAAAAAACCGGAGTAATAAAAGCATTTGACTCGGGCAGTAATAAAAAAGCATCTTGACTCATATGCTCCCTCCATACCGGATAACTAGGCATATAACCTGACCCAGCGGGACCTACGTAATCCCTGATTGGCTCCTAATTTATACGCAGTTTCTGATGAGTAATTGGAAAAGGCAAGCAGCAGTTCCGTGCATGCGTTGGCCTCATTAGCACCACTGTACCCATCGTTCTTTACCTATGCCAGAGTAGTGGGTAAACTATCAGAGAAAAAAGGTACTCGTCTTCGAGGCGCACCTGTACTCTACTCAACAGGAAGACTGTACTCGAGAATTCTAGCAACTGTACACTACATATAATATAAATTGTGAACTAAAAGCCAACATCAGAAACTGTCGTGCCGTACCTGTACTTGTCTTAGTTGCAACTTCATACTCTAGGCTATGAACAACTGTACCTGCACAGAGAAATAACGAAACCAACGGAAAACAATATGGTAATCCTCTTTATGCGGCACCTGTACTCGGTTCAATTGCTCCGCCGTACTCCACAAGTCTTGCACCTATACCTAGAGAAAACGGAGTTCTTTACAGAGAAACAAACAGAGACACGGCCCTGTACTCCTCTTGGTTCCGACGCTGTACTCGTCAATCATCAACGCTGTACTCCCCAAACAATGAACCTGTACCTGCACTAGAAAAACGGATTTCTTTATGGAGAAACAAAAAGAAACAAGGTGCCGTAATCCTATTAGTCTGGACGCTGTACCCGTCTGTTATGCATAGCTGTACTCTTCAAGCCTTACATCTGTACCTGCGCTAGAGGAAACGGATATCTTCATAGATAAACAAACAAAGACACGGTCACGTAATCCTCTTGGTACGGACGCGGTACTCATCTTTCCTTCACCGCTGTACTCCTCAATCCTTGCGTATGTACCTGCACTGGAGGAAAACGAAGAACCGTGCAGAGAAACAAACAGAAACAATGTCCCGTACTCCTCTTGGTACGGACGCTGTACTCGTCTCTCCTTCAACGCTGTACTCCTCAAGCCTTGCACCTGTACCTGCACTAGATAAAACGGATATCTTTATAGAGAAACAAAGGGAAACGCGGTCCCGTACTCCTCTTGGTGCGGACGCTGTACGCGTCTACTCTTCATAGTCAGACTTTCGGGGTTCTGCATATGGGCTCGCATCTATAAGAAAAACGATGATCTTGGCAGAGAAACAACGTAAACAATGTCCCGTACCTTGGCACGGACGGGGGACTGCCTCCTCCAACGTCGTACTTCTAAGCCTTGCACCTGTACTGCACTAGATAAAATGGATATCTCTTTATAGAGAACAAAGGAAACGCGGGTCCTTGTGGCCTTGGTGCCGGGGACAATGACGCGTCTACCTTTCATAGCTGTACTCAAGCCCCGTATAGCCTCGCACTAGAAGAAAACGAAGATCTTTGCAGAGAAACAAACAGAAACAATGACCCGTACTCCTCTTGGTACGGACGCTGTACTCGTCTCTCCTTCAACGCTGTACTCCTCAAGCCTTGCACCTGTACCTGCACTAGATAAAACGGATATCTTTATAGAGAAACAAAGGGAAACGCGGTCCCGTACTCCTCTTGGTGCGGACGCTGTACGCGTCTACTCTTCATAGCTGTACTCCTCAAGCCCTGCATATGTACCTGCACTAGAAGAAAACGAAGATCTTTGCAGAGAAACAAACAGAAACAATGACCCGTACTCCTCTTGGTACGGACGCTGTACTCGTCTCTCCTTCAACGCTGTACTCCTCAAGCCTTGCACCTGTACCTGCACTAGATAAAACGGATATCTTTATAGAGAAACAAAGGGAAACACGGTCCCGTACTCCTTGGTGCGGACGCTGTACGCGTCTACTCTTCATAGCTGTACTCCTCAAGCCCCGCATATGTACCTGCACTAGAAGAAAACGAAGATCTTTGCAGAGAAACAAACAGAAACAATGACCCGTACTCCTCTCGGTACGGACGCTGTACCGTCTCTCCTTCAACGCTATACTCCTCAAGCCTTGCACCTGTACCTGCACTAGATAAAACGGATATCATTATAGAGAACAAAGCGGGAAACGCGGTCCTGTATTCCTCTTTGGTGCGGACGCCCGTACGTATTCATTTCCTTTTCATAGCTGTACTCTCAAGCCTCGTATATGTACCGTGGACGAAGAAAACGGAAGATCTTTGCAGCAGAAACAAATGTTAAACATCGACCGCACTCCTCTTTGGTACGGACGCTGTACTCGTCTCTCCTTCAACGCTGTACTCCTCAAGCCTTGCACCTGTACCTGCACTAGATAAAACGGATATCTTTATAGAGAAACAAAGGGAAACGCGGTACCTGTTCCAGTTGCAACGCTGTACCGTTGGCTTTTAATAACCGTACCTATCCCGCAGAAGCTGCAAAAACGGACGAAACAAACAGAAACAACCTGGTACTCCTCTTTGTGCTGAACTTCTACTCGTCTCAGTTCTAACGTTGTACTCAAGGTTATTAACATTTGAACGTATCCAAAACAAGAAAAAACTTGAACGTAAACCAACAGGAACTATCTAGTGTTCTGATCAAATCCGTCTCACATTGTATTAATCACTCTTACCAACTGTACCTACTACAATGAAGCCCGTAGTGAGCTTGCATGCCACAAATCACCAGCAAGGTAAAGGAATCCATGCTCCCAGACAGTCAAAACATTCCATGTCTCCTGCTTCGGGCTCACCCCTCGCAATAGGGCATAGCCCGGATCATACCGAGCGTACACCCTCGCAAAGGCGTCCGGACACAAGATACATTCATATGAAAAAATGTCTATTTCAAACATTTCGTTGATACCAACAAAGCAAAAAAACAATACAGACAACAGATACATTCATACTAAAACAAGGCATAGTTCAAAAAAACAAGCAAATATGTGTTCATTAGAAACAGCATTACAACTTTTCCTGACAGGGCAGCACTTCATTGAAAAAAAGAGGTGGGAACGCACTCCCAGCAAAAGATTAAGCAAACAAACTAATAGTTCACACGAGACATAACTAGTATTGTACAACATAGGAGTGCCTGGTCTAGCATTGATAACCAATGGATATCTTCAACTTGTCCTTCAACAAACACTTGATTCCACGTTCATCTGACATTGCAAAAACTTATATATATAGATTTATGCTGACTCAACAACATCCCAGGTGTCATTGATGTTCTGCCTGCTATAAATTGACTTGAACGATCCATCAAAATCAGGGTGTCTTTTCCTTACAGTAGCAACTTTATAAAACTTCAACATCAAGCGACCACATATGAAGAAGTGATTTATGGAAGTGAAATCAAACGCGTAACGATTGGAGAACTTCAAGTACAGCGAGCCTTCCTCATCAACAGCCCACTTCACATCTGGCAAGTTTGCAACACGCAATGCATACACAAAATCCTTAGGGCCAGCAAAATACTTCAACTCCACCCTGAGCAAACAATCAGCAGGCCCTTCCTCCACACCAAGGATCCACATTGTTGTCGCAGACAGTGTTGGGTTCTGATGGAGCTCCACATCTTCAGGTGACGTACCAAATCCCCTCGGATAGTTGAGTATATCCATCCCTTCGTGTATAGCAAGGAACTGCTGCACATTTCCGTAGAAAAAGATATCTTCACTTGGTGGCATCAAACTAAGCGTTTGAACCTTAATACATATGATCAACTTTTCATCATGTTTGAACATGATTCGTTCTGAACCCAACAAGTATGTATCAAATGGATTACTGCATCTAACAAGCAGTTGAGAATTGTTGGATGTGTTGATCATGTATCTTATTGGAGCAGTGAAGAGTGACTGCACTGTGTGTATTGCGTTGAACAAACTCTCAGTACGAAAAGAGAAACGAACACACACAAGCATCACATCGTTCACTGCACCAGGTTCCAACCCCAGGTACTCCAAAACAAAACGTGAAACAACGGGCCTCCTAGTCTCCTCATGAGCCATAATGTGCTTTCTGTCCAAACAAATATACACATGTGTTACATGCATTCAATGATAAACTTACTAGACTATATTCCTTCACATTTATTTTAAATTTATACAGTAAAAACCAAACATTAAACTATAATTTTATGAGTGCACACATAGTACATTTTACTTGGAAAACAGAGTCAGAAAAGAAAAAAACAAACTAATTGCATACAGCCAACCAAATACCATAGATACAACAAACACGAGTACAAAAAACAACACAAGCACAAAAATGGTACAAAAAATAGCATGTATTAAACCAATAATATACAGATCTGTATTAGGTGGACAGCGGAAATACAACAGCGGAAATATATGAACAAAACATCAATACTAGGTGGACAAACATCAAAATCAACTGTCGGATCTGTCTATTTCAGCACTTGAAGGTGGATAATCAATTTTTTTACCAGAAGAACAAAATGCCACCGGTAGAGGAAAGAGGGTATCCGATTAACCTGGCAGCGACGAATGAGGGCCTCCGAGGTCTGTGGCCCCGAAGAATCCTCCCGGCGACGAACCACCGAAGCAAATCTAACCACCCCTCCCCTCACCTCCGCCCCGCCCCACTAGATGATATCGTTTCGTTTCCCCTTGCAAAATGTCTCCCACGCTACAGTTTGAACAGGGGGAAGAGGGTCACGGGTCTTATCCAGAAAAGAGAGGGAGGCCGTGGTGAGACACGTGCTCCCGCGCAACGCTTACACCTGTGACCTAAATGAGAACACTTGGTCACACACATTAATGATTTAAGTTCACACACTAATTCCAATCTCGAATCACATCCAACGGCACCATGGCATCTGCCGTTCGGCATTCGCGGCAGATATCCTAGCAACGTGTCTGCGACTTGTCGCCGGGTACTGCCACGTGCCAACGCGTACACTGACGGCGCGACAATGGCAACCGCAGTATCGTCACACCGCTTCCTGCCACGTGCCACAGGGTAGACACGAACCGTTCCTCCCTCTCTGTTCCTCCTCAATGGCGACTCACTGCGACTACGGCGATGCGTTAGATGGTGGAAGAGGCGGCGGGCATTGCGACGAATATGGCGATAAAGTCTCGGAGTCCTGCGACACCTCGAACCCAGTCGAGGGCGACGTGTCGCTGTTCCCGGCGGCTGCGTCGCCATTGCCGAAGGTTTGGAAGGAGCGCCCGACTGAGAGCCATCGGTGGACCTCATCACTCGGCGGCGTCGAGTAAGCTTCCTTCCCTCCTCTTAGCTTAGAAAATCTAGGGTTTGGCAATATCCAGAATTTTGATTTGATTTTCCTGTGGTTTTTTCTTAGCTTGGAGGATGAAGTGTGGGATGTTAGGTTTCACCTAGATGGAAAAGATAATTTGGAGAAGAAACTAAGCAAATCTTACATTACATATACCAATATGCTAGCAATGTTAGAGATACGCGGATATGGCCGGGGTTACAGCCTGTACTATGTAAAAGAAGAGGGCACGGGCATAGAAGGGATGGCACTCATCAAGAGCATGATTGACGTTGAAGAAATGCTGGAACTGTATAAGGATGCCGGATGTGTTTCCATTACTGTAACCAAGGGTGAATCAGGTCTGCCTGCAGATATAAACAGGAAACAATGTGAAGAACAAATTCCTATATCTGAAATAGGAGTGCCTGTTGTTTATTCAGTAGACATGCAGGGTGTGCTGACTACAAAATACCACTTAGTACATGCCATTCCTATATCTGTAATGTATGAGGATTGTCTGTCGATTCAAAAAACCCAGGATCCAGTTATTACAAAAGGTTCAGATGATGATATGTACTCTAGAACCACCGGGTCACAAAGTTTTCAGACTCCAACGAAGGATTCAGAGTACAATTATGTAGATGTTGAGCATACTGATAATTTAGACAAAAAGAAGAGGAAACTTGTTTCTCCATCTGACGCCACGGCAACAAAGAGACCAAAACAAACTGCAAGAGATCATCGCAAGTCTGTGGCACAGTATAGACCAAAGAAGTTCAAACACCAATGCAAAGCAAAAAGACTGTACAACCTCCTAGTGACATCAAACAAATTTGCATCGTAAGTAATTTATCATGCCCTGCATAATGTTCATATCCTCCACTTGTTAATTTTAACCTTTTGGATTTCCTTGCAGAACTGAGGTATTCAATGCACCAGTTATGCACAGTGCTATTCCTGACTTCAATGTACCAAACAATGGGGATGACATTGCTAGACAATTTAGTAGTGGTCAGTTACTGGATGGTACTACATTGGACTACATCATTGACGAGATGAGGAGTACCTCCGAATTGTACGCTACTGGAGAAAGAGTGTTGTTAAGCCCAGGATTTATCATGGTATGCATTGCAGTCAACAATATATGTTGCATTATAACAGTGATTATATTGTACAATAACTACTGATATAATCTGATATAATCTATGTTTGCAACGTATGATGCAGCATGTTCTCCAGGTGGGTATTTGGAATCAGACAAAAGAACAAATAGAAGAAGCCTCTAAAAGAAGGGATCAAACATTCAACTACAAAAAAGATTTCGATCTGCAAACTGCACTGGACACTTTCCCTAGATATGTTGACAAAGAAAAGAGCCTTCTTGACGCAAAACTTGTAAGCTCCCTACTTCTAAAGGTGCAATACAATTACAGCATACAGAACTACATTTTTCATCTTGTTCCTATATGTCCAATCTCAAAACAGATATTGATGCCGTACTTCAAAAGTTATCACTATACTTTGTATGTGATGAACAAATACAAAAAAGAATTCGAAATATTGGACTCTAGAAACTATGATGACACAAAGGGATGTAGTCCACTGTATACAAGGAGCACATACCATACGGAATGCGATATCATAGTAAGTAGAGAATAATTTTCCATGCTTTCAAAATAATAATATTTGTTGTTGTGGATCATTAGTTTGGAATCATTTATTTCCTGATTCCTACAGATGGCAAGGATGGAACTTCTGCTCAAAAAAGTATATGGTTTAGACGCATACAATGCAAGTAATCAACCAAAAACATGGGTTTCCCTTGCAAACAAGCCAATATATATCAGGTGCCCACAGCAAGGAGTAAATCAGTGCGCATTTTACTGTCTGATGGGTGCGTACCTATACGATGGAAAGGTTCTGTTGGGTAAAAGGGAAGGATATGAGCCAATTCTAAATGATCACGTAAGTGTTAGTGAACTACACATTGTTAGTAAGATACAGTGTTTATAAGATATGCAGTAACTACTATTGTCTTCGTCCATTGCAGCCCTTTATAAATGACATTAAAGCTGAGTATCTGTACATCTTAATATTCACCGTGCACAACAAGGCCAATTTGCCAGAGGAAATCCTAGAATTAAAACCTTCATGCTCATTATATGAGTGAAGAAATCATAGTAAGAATGTTCACATGTTCAAAACTGATTTTTCATACAACAATTAAATCTCTCATATATTTATTAACTTCTTATTCACTGTTTCCTTCTATAGTTTGAAGCACATCCCCTATGGTGAATGGTGGAGCACTACACATGAATCGTATGTGTCGGTTCATTTCCTCGAATACCTTTTGATGCTGTTTTGGTGACAAAAACTTGAAAACATTGTGATGGTCTTAGATCTTACTACTTGTGTTGGACCTTCATCGTGTACTGTAAACCTATATCGTGTAGAACTTTGTATACACTATAATCCAGTTTTTTTTAATGCATTTTACAAGTAAGTACTTGTGTTGAACTTGCCCTTTTATCTGGTGTTTACTGATGAGTCGCATACTAGTGAATATGCTGCAGTATGTACTTTTATATCAGTACTTATGTATCCCAGAGAACCGAAAACTTCGATAAAACATGAATAAACACTATGTACTCCTGTTGGTGACAAATATGTACCGTGCAACGTTGACAACTGTACTCGACCCTTCTAGCACCTGTCCCTAATCAGAGAAAACAAAACTTGCAGAAATCATATAGAAACAGTCATGTACTCCTTTTGGTGCTAAACCTGTATTCATGCAAACTTCACGACTGTATTCATCCCATGCACCTGTGTCTTCCTAGCGAACCCAAAACATGCAGAAAACATGAAAAAAAACTCACGTACTCCTATAACTTCCGAGTGTGTACTCGCGAAACATTCACCAATGTACTTGATACAGCTCACACCTGTCACTTCCCAGTGAACAAAAAAACATGATGAAAAACATAGAGAAATAGTCCTGTTATCCTCTTTGGTGCCAAAGATGAACTCTTAAAACCATCACAATTGTTATCGATTCATTGTGACACCTGTATATTCCCAAAGAAACCAAATCTTGGAGAAAACATGAAGAAAAGCAGTTCTGTACTCCAGTTGCTGTAAAACCTGAACTCGTGCAACCTTCACAACTGTACTCGACAGGTTGTGGCACCTGTATCTTCACAAAGAACCCAAATATTGCAGAAAGCATGAAGAAACACTCCTGCAATCGACTTGGTGTCAAAGCTGACTTCGTTCAGTCTTGACAACTGTACTCCATCCATTGTGACACCTGTACCTTCCCACACATAACCAAATTCTTGCTGAAAACATGGAGCAACATACTTGTAATCAACTTGCTGTTTAAGTTGAATTCGTGCAACCTTCACAACTGTACTCGATCCATTGTGGCACCTGTACCTTCACAAAGAACCCAAATATTGCAGAAAACATGGAGCAACATACTTGTAATCAACTTGCTGTTTAAATTGATCTCGTGCAACCTTCACATCTGTACTCGATCCATTGTGCCACCTGTACCTTCCCACACATAACCAAATTCTTGCTGAAAACATGGAGCAACATACTTGTAATCAACTTGCTGTTTAAGTTGAACTCGTGCAACTTTCACATCTGTACTCGATCCATTGTGGCACCTGTACCTTCCCACACATAACCAAATTCTTGCTGAAAACATGGAGCAAGATACTTGTAATCAACTTGCTGTTTAAGTTGAACTCGTGCAACCTTCACATCTGTACTCGACCCATTGGGGCACCTGTAACTTGTCAGAGAACCCAAAATTTGCAGAAAACATGGAGAAACACTCTTGTACTCAACATGGTGCCAAAGCTGAACTCGTGCATCCTTCAGAACTGTACTAGACCCATTGTGGCACCTGTACATTCCCAAAGAACACAAAACTTGCAGAAATCATAGAGAAACACTATTGTACTCGACTTGGTGCCAAAGCTGAACTCGTGCAACCTTCAGAAATGTACTCGACCCATTGTGGCACCTGTACATTGCCAAAGAACCCAAAACTTGCAGAAATCATGGAGAAACACTCCTGCACTCAACTTCCTGTCGTAAAAGCTGAACTCGTGCAACCTACATAACTGTACTCGACCCATTGTGGCACATGTACATTGCCAAAGAACCCAAAACTTGAAGAAATCATGGAGAAACACTCCTGCACTCCACTTCCTGTCGTAAAAGCTGAACTCGTGCAGCCTAAAGAACTGTATTGTACAACAGAAACCAATCATTGCAGAAAACATAGAGAAACACTCATGTATTCTACTCGGTGCCAAATATGAACTCGTGCAGCCTTCACTACTGTACTCGACGATTTTCGGCACCTGTACCTTTCCAGAGAACACAGATCATGCAGAACACATGGAGAAACACGCTTGTAATACTCTTCGCACCGTAGCTGTACTCACGCACCTTTCACCACTGTAATCTTTACAAAAAAACATGCTGTACTAGATCGCCCAGTGAACAAAAAACATGCTGAACATAGATAAACACTTATGTACTCCTATTGCTTCCCAATCTGTACTCGTGCGCCCTTCACAACTATACTCGATACAACTTGCACCTGCATCCCAGACTAAAAGCGGGTATACTTAAGGCCCTTATCGAATGTACGTACTACAACTGGTACTCATACTTTGTCAGCAGCTATACTCGTGCCAATACAACCGCTCAACCCAGTACTGATATACAAAAGAAAATTTCAATATCCAAATCACACATTAACACACATTACATTGATTAATAATTGTATATAAACACATTACAGTAAATCATATGAATGATAACAGTATCAGTCATACATTGTAAATTTATCCAGTAATATCGTATCCCTTAATTGCCCATTTTTTCCTAGGAATTTCAAAGCTTAGCCGTGCATCCAAGGCTGCATATTTGACCTGCTCAAAACTTAATTCGGGGCTTGCCCAACCTTCCTCTCTTATTTTCTTGCACGAATCACCTTTCTTTTCCAAACTTGTCCCCAACACAGAATTTGACAGGTCATAGAGTGATGGTATTCTTACATTCTTAACACCTTGACCTAGTTTATGGATATTGATCATCTTCTGCAAGTCGAAGGCACACCTGATTTTTAATCCGTACGGCATCAGCATCCTGCGATCCATATCAATTGCTGCACCAAAAAAACAGACCTTCGCCGAGCTCAAGAATTTCTTTAACAAATCTGGAACCTTTGTTGCGTGAAATATCTGAGAAAATCGAAAATAAAGATGAACGACGTATATAATTCGGAACATTTGGTAGAAAAAAAGTATGGTCTAATTCGTGATACCTGGAAAAGAATGATGTCATTGGCAACACATAGCTGCAAAACCGCTGCACGTTGCCGTCTATCCTCTGGAAGATGTTTCTGCTTTATTCCTTTCACTTTGTCAGTGAACTCGCAATCAAGACCAACAATCTTTGGCCTGGCGTCGCAAAGGAAATCTTCTGATACGCGGTATATCCACTTCTCCATTGTTGCAGACCTTGTAGTTACAGTGACCTTGAAATCCATTGAGAGATGCTCGAACGAATATACGGTGTCACTTCCTTGGCGAGACATAACGATGGGAGAAGAAAATGATTCAAATGATGGTTTTGACACTTATCTGCTTGGTTTGAGGTTCTATTTTATAGAAGATTAACGTGGTGACGATGAGTGAGAAAACACCACTGCCGAATTATATTCCCTCATTCGGATGTGAACAGCCAGATAGCCTAAAAGCGGATTAATTACATTTAATAAATAATAACTGTGAGTTATACGTGCAAACGTGCAGACGTACGGACGTGCGAATAAGGAAGGCGTGAGGAGGAATGATTATAATCAATTTTCCCTACTTATCCTATAGGGTTATCAACAAAACGGCAGGGCGTTGACCGACAAAATGCTTCCTTTTTTTTTGTTCTTGCGATCGTTGTGTTCCTAGCACTTTAGATGTGACACGTGCTTCAATTGATTCGGCCATACCATGTCTAGCAGGAAGCACCGTTCCGATGTATCTGCCACACTACCATATACTACATTAAATACCTAACAAATGACATATTTTTATCCACTACATTACGCGGAAATTCTCCCGACACGACACGGTGCGGGAGGTTTCCTGCCTAGCCGACGTTCTATATTATCCCTCCCTCCCGCCTCATTGGTTCAAAAACCCTAGAAATATAACAATGTTCGATTCGTGCGACGACACGGCGCTAGAGACGGCCGTATAAGTCGTGTTAGCGGAACCACAACTTGCATAGTATGAGGCGTCGGAGGAGATGACACCATCAGCAACCGTAGGTGCCTATGTCGCAGACGAGAGGCAGAGCTAGGAGGCGGAGCGAAGAGAGCGCAAGGAAGCACAACAACTGTAGGACGCACGGCAGCAGGCGGAGTAGTGGGGTCAACAGAAAGAGCAGTAGAAGCGGTAGGAGGAGGAACAACTAGCATTCAAGGAGGCGGAACGACTATATCGCCAGGAGGCATGGCGGTGGCGGGAGGCGGCAAGCCAGCGCTGGTGCTAGCCAGGCCAACATCAGTGGTGGGAGGAGCTTGCGTGAAAAACGAAACATTAGGGCGTCACCCATAGCGAAGTGCCGACGTCTCTGCCGACAACTATTTCGGGGGCGCAGATGCTCTTACATTACAAATGAAATGATTATATCACCTGTTATAATAATAATAATAAAAAAATGTACAACAGGTGTTGGATAGAAGATGATGTGACACAATTTACTAACAATTACAACCGCTGTTACTAAACTGTCCCACATCACCTCATATCCACACTCAGTTTTACCTCAACATAAATGACACGTAAGAGTAGTTGAACTCACGACCTATGCGTAACACCTTGGAACCACTAGGATATGTCATCCTTTGTGTTGCAATTCTTGTCTAATTAAACAAATACTAGTACTACCAGTACTACATAATATTCTCCCATTCCCGATGATTTTCAAAGCATTATTAAATCCGACTGACTGCCAAACACGGTTAGGGTTAGGTTTATCAACTCCTCAGCACCAGCACGGCGCGAACTATAACAGGATATTCAGAATTGCTGATATACTATAAGTCTGCCTGTGGTGAGCCCCAAACTCCCATAGGTAATTTTGTGTCAATTTTACTTTCCTGGTCCTGAATTAGACATCTAAATTATGAAAGTTCAACATAGCCAAAGATGGCAGAGGAGAAGCGTCAGACGAAACTGTGACGGAAGCTACTGCTACTGCAGATATGTTTAGCATCATCGTGGGCACACTTGTCAGGGCAGGGCCTAGAGGAGCAAATTGCAGCGGCGCAGGCAATGTTTGGATCTCAGGGGTGAGGATGACACATCGCGGAAGATGGCGGTTAGAGGACTCAACGATCTGGAGGAGATGATGCCGTAAGAGTCGTCGTGCCGGTGGTGAACCAGCTCTAACAGGCGACTCATTTAACAGACTATGTTTAAAGGTTAATGTAACAAAACATGTTTAGAGGAACAAACCATGATACTTTTAGTACAAACAAAAATGGTTCCAATTTTACATATATTATTATATAGATGGTTTTGTTGGTGCCACAGCTATACTTGTACTAAGGTAACATATGTACTCCACCACACTGGCACAGAAAAGTTGTGGATAAACAGATAAATAAACAGTTAAGAACAACAACATCTTGAATAACCAGAAGTCTGTTAAAATTTACAATACTACATATAAGATTCTTCAATACAACACAAACAAAGGAACATATAAGAATAAAACATCCTTGAAGCAAACTTTAATACAAATTCAACCCATGGTTTAAAGAACACATCTGCAATAGAACTGACTTAAAAATACTTCACTAGCGACACTTATAGAGTTCTCAGACACTTCTTCATCTCTAAAAGCCAAATCCCCACACTACAACTGGCAAAGTAGGAACAAACCACATAGGAGACTCCACAATATCACCCCAGTTAGCCACACCATACTCAAAAGTAGAACCAATGCCAACTCCACCATTGACTGACATCCTGCACCAATCTGGAACAGGCTGTGGTACTTGGTGGAAACGCTTGTGAGTAGCAAACACACAGTCTGATGTGAAAACTGAAGCTGCATTGACATCGTTGAGACCAGCTGCCTCGGGAGGACCAAGCAGAAACGGGTAGTTTATACCAAGAAACAAAGATGTGCCTTGCAGACCTTCAAGCCTGACCCAATTTGGTGTGACAGGGTCTTCACTGTAAGAATCTCTTGCATAAACATGACAACGCATCGACGGGTAATTCAGTAGCGCCCTACCCATATGATCCATGGGATCACCTTCACTGGGTTCACCATGACCTCTAACATTAATCCAAAGAATGGTGCCTTCATGCCCCGGAGAAAGGAACCACGTGCCGGGAGGAATGTTGTTACCATCATGAACAGCACCATGTAAGTTTGGCTGCTCAATAATCTCTGGAGCAGCTATCACCCGAGGAGCAGCACCAGCACCTGTTTATTTGTTTAGATGTAGTTAAGATACATCAGATATTACATAACTAGGAATAACGTCATGCAAAGAACACTACGCAATAAAAAATAATAAGAGCAAAAATAAAGAAAAAATTAAACTATAAGCACAGAAATCAAAAACTAACCCCAAATAGTAGGTTCCCAAACAAGGACGTCCCCTCTGGGTGCAGTAACAGCGTAGATCCTACCAGTCGTAAGAATGGCATCAACATACCTTGAAGGTGCAAGGTAATCATTGCGAAGGATCCTCCACTGCACGTCCCTACTACCACCACGCATGATTGCAATTATCTTATCAAACACTGCTATGACATAGTAGTTCCATTTGTTTCCAACCCTGTATGGTTCAGCAGTTATCTGAATCTTCAACAACTGCATGTGTGCCAAATCATACCGATACAAGAAAGGCCCATCAGGAACGATGCCAACGTTACGAACGGATGGCAGAGGGATCTCCTCATCTGTGTAGACGTTAAGCAGAGACCACCGTGCTTGCTCCTGAACAACTGCAACCCATTCGCCATTGGAACCAACCCAGTGCTTGTCGCCAGGCCCCTCCTGTGTAAAAGGAACAAATGCTTTTGCGGATGGAGAGTCCAGTGGCATCAGCGATGCGTCAATACCCTGCGAATTTACGAATTCTCTAGTGTGAAATACAGTACACAAACATTTTCATGCAATCAATGGAAAACAATGAATACCTGTTCAGTGCGATCAGCAGGCCATGAACGAGGATCAGAATGCAGCAGACACGGCGATCCAAAAGGAAACCTTGCATCCTCACGGATAGCATTGCGCATACCTGGCATACCTCGGGACATTCTAGCAACGGTGATGACGTCTGAGTGAGCGCTGATATGGGTCAATGGACCAGAAGCGATCTCAGAAACGAGAGAGGAAGAACCCTGCTCCATTGATGATGATTGCAGAGAAAAAGAGTGGATTTTCCTGTACGGCAGTATGTTGTTGTTTCTCAGCGGATGATGTGATAGAGACACAAGGAAATGTTCATGTTCAGAATATAAGGACTGGAGTTGGCAGTTAGTAGTAGCGGTTGCTAATTATAGACCATAAAAAACACTTATGCGCCAACACCTATAAAACCGTCAAAAGTAGTGGGGGTGAAAGCAGTTACAGGGATCAAGGGGTCGTCCATCAGTTCCAAAAATAAGTTTAATACATACCATTAAAATCATCCATTTCATTCTATGTAATCGTGATTTTACGCATCGATTGCATACTATGCAACCATACTTATGCATCATGTTGTACAGCAGTACAGTGCACCTGCTGGTTTAGCACTCCATCAACAAGATAAATGTACCTATGCAGCACATCGTTAGGTACTTATACATACTATGTATTAGTACTCGTGATTCTGATTGGACAGTACTCCATAACTATCAACTGGGATCAGCTGTACTCTACCCTATTACCAACTGTACCTATCACATAGAACAGAAGAAACCAACGGAAACAATCTGGTTCTCCTCTCCATGACACAACTGTCCTCGATTTAGTTGCAACACTGTACTCTACGATATTACTAACTGTACCTATCCCATAGAACCGAAGAAACCAACTATACCAACAGAAACAATCTCGTACTCCTCTCCATGCAGCACCTGTACTCCTTTCAGTTGCCACGGACTACTCCAGGCTATTAACAATATATACCTTATATAAAATGAAACATGAACAAAAACAAACAGAAACAATCTGCTGTTGCTCTTCGTAAATCAGATGTACTCCCGTCAATTTCATTTTTGTACTCCGCCCTCTTAGCAACTGTACCTACAAGAAAGGGAAATTATTATCTAAAACCAACAGACACGATATTTCTACTCGTTCCCGTTGAACAGCTGTACTGATGACAGTTTTACCACAGTACTCGTAAAGAATGTATACCATTTGAATAAGAACAAAACCAAGAAGTACAAATTCAAAAAACAAGTACCCAGACTTCCTTGCAACTTCAGCAATACCATGAAAATTACATCATACGGAAATACAGAACAGAATACAAGAACGAAGAGTGAAACAAATCAGAAGATTCCACAACCAGGTTCGTTGTAGACGACGTCGCTAATACTAGACCAACAGTGGGAGGAATGAAACGCGGCACGCCTCGTTGTTGAAGACCTTGACAACGAAGCTAGCAGTATCCTCCCTGTGGCGAAAGGACAGGACATTCCCAGACTGAAGACCGTAGAGAGCAGCGAACATGCCCCAATCGCCAGCAAAGTACAGGCTTCCATGTTCCCAGACAGTCGACACCTTCCATGGCTCCTGCTTCGGACTCGCCTCTCGCAAGAGTGCATAGCCCGGATCGTACCGCGCGTACGCCTTGGCAAAGGCGACCGGAAGCCTAAGCTTCATCAGCCCTGGGACGGTGACGAACACCAAGAACTCGTGCGCCGGTGACAAGGTCATCGACACCTCCTTCCACGAGCATTTCACTGGCGGCTTATTTTCCACGACGGCCACGGCCGGAATGTCCCGTGGCACCCAAAAGGTTGTTACGGCACCGGCGGACGCGGCGGCCGCGACGCTCACGAGGCAATTCTCGCCGGTGGCAGTGACGCCCCCACTGGGCCTCGGTACATCCGCAGGCGGGGCAGCGGCAGCCTTCAACTTCCTCGACGCCCGGGGGACCTTGTCCTTGCTTCCAATAGGGCGACCGCGTCCCCGCTTCAGGTTGCTGACCGTGGAATTGGACGCCATACCTACCGTAGATGAACTTGAAAAAGATGAACAAGACAAGACTTTGGTGGATTGAAGCAACGGAGAAGCACAGGAAGTTATGGAGAGCTCCACGCAATCTATATAGATAGCGAAAACAGATTCCGAGGCGACGGATGGGACATGAATGAGCTCCCCACAGTCTCCAGTCGGGAACAGTTTTCGGAGCGACGGATGAGACTCGACGATTCCTCTCTCGAGGCAGATCCAACGGCACCACAGCAACTGCCGTTCCGCATTCGCGGCGAAGATACTAGCAACGTGTCACGCGTCCTGCCACATGCCACCGGAGGTACATGTGCAACCTTGGTTCAACCCTTACCAACAATCTGTACCCGTTTTCGTGCCACGCCTGTACTCGCGCATACAGCACAAACGAACTACATAATATAAGCATCATTAGATATCACAGAAAACAGAAACTATCAACTAAAACCAAAAAGATACAATATTTGATCTTCGCGCCGCATCTGTAGTATCCCCAACAAAAACCAAAAGAAACAACCTGGTAATAATATCCATTATTAAAATAATGAATTAAATCGTTAGAGTATAAGTGGTATTGTTCAGAATATCAAAAAATCCCGCAAAAACCTGACGTGGTGGGTCCCACAATATCAACCAAATTCGTCTTCTACATCTATATTAGAACTGTATTAGGGCAAAAACCTAAATACTCAACTCTAATCTACTCAAACACACACGGAAGAACTCAGCGCAAGGACGCGGTACAGGCCGACCCCGTACAAGAACTTGTCGGAGAATCAAGAAAGTCTCCACTGCTGCTCCATCCGAGGTTAGTTTCCCATCAAGCAACAGACTGCACTACGATGCCTGAATTCGTTGTCTCCACAACTGTATTCCTTATATACAAATTAGAACAAATAGACTGTGTGGCAGCTCCCATTTCTTCCCCATCACCGGTCAAGCAAAAAGTGAGGGCAAACCCTAGCGAGCCGCCAAACACCTATCCTCTCTACAATCCCCTCCACCAGCGGTGACGGAAGCTGTGGAGATCTGAGTTGTTGCTGCGGGGATTACAGTGGCTACTCTACTCACTCCGCCGACTCCGCCGGCCACCCTTCAATCCGCGACGGCGCGTGCCTTTAGAGATCTCAGATCTGTGAGTTCGGGCACAGTATGGATCAAGTCAACCGATTGCTCATCCTTTAGTTTCTTCTCCAATGGAATAGAAATTAAAGAAATAAATGGCATCTGCGTATAAAGAAGACCTTTCGTTATTAAATATTTATTTGCTTAGTAATCTGACTGTTGTAAACAGTTTTAGAACTGTAATGCACTATGTATCTCCAGCTACAAACCTTATTAATCTAAGGCAAAACTACAACATTATGTGTGTAACCATGAGTAGAAACCAAGGAAAATTTAAATAATAACTTTAACCCCCTGCACATATTGCCTTATCAAATTAAAACATAATCACAGCTTTATGTGTGAAAGTGCGCTATGGCACTCATCTTAACAAAATTAATTTAAGAATAGTTTCCATGATAAACTTAAACAATTGCTTTCCTCCCATGCAGATTTTTGCATTTCAATATCAGGAAGAATAGCAAAACTCCGGTATGACAAGTCAGCAGGAATCACCGTCCTTGAATGAAGGTAATGTACAAACTTATCAATCAATGCAAAAATGTGTTACTCTTATGATTCTTTTGAAGTCAAACAGGCTTATCTTTAAAGCATATTTAAACAAAAAAAAATCAAAATTTCTAATATAAAAATTTTCTGGTACTTATCATCCGTGACAATGAGTTTAAGATTAACTAAAACGTCTCTACAACCTAAAATGCGTCTATATAAAACTATAATAGCTTCAAACAATTATATTAAATTTTAAATACGATTTCCATGTATTAACCTTTGGATAGATGATTTCTGCGATATTATTGCAGCCACTATAAATCACGAGGAAGCTCCAATTGCCCCACTAAACTTGAAGCCACTGGCGGTTGTGTTCCCAGAAGATCAAGACAACATAAATGCATTAAATGCAAATATACACTCTAAAAGGAAAAATTGTGAAGCAAGAACAAGCGCAGATTGCTCTAAAAATATTGCAACAGCAGTCAAACCGCCTCCTCGCAGAAACAATTTGAATAGCCTTGCAGGAAGAAAGCACAAGAATATATCATCAGAGAAAGAGGCAGCAAGAATGGAAAAAGAGTCTGAAAACATGTTAAAGAAAACTGCCGATATTGGTTCTAAAAGTCCAAGGAGAAGCAAACGATTGTCATCTACAAAAGAGACAGTAGTCACCAGCTCTAGCCAAAGTGCTCCAAATATCAATGAAGAAGAAAAAACACAGCCTACAAAATCTGACAAAGAAGGAAAGAAATCAGAAAACGCCGCCGCAATAAAAAAATCGTCTCGCAAAACCAAACATCACGCTGAGCATGACGACAACGAAGAGAACAACACCACCGTTGAAGAAAACGATGAATACAACGAGGTAAATATGAGTATTTTCTTAGTACATTGGATGCAAAATAAATGCATTTATTATATTGTTAAACATTTTTGTCTAACACAATTGATTTTAATCATGCAGAAAATATCTGAAAATTCAGAAGATAAAAAAATAAAGGCAAGAAACAGGAAAAGGCAAAAAGGACTGCAAAAAAGGCAAAAATAAATTTTATGGCCAGAACGATCAACAAGACAGTAAGATGCTCACTTAGACAGCTATTCACCTGTGTTGAAATATTGGAGGAACGACATATAAAAAGGCTTCGGGATGCAGGTTTGGGTCCTTTGCTTGACAGCAAGATCAGGCAAAACATTAATATCCGACTTGCCTGCTTCCTTATGAATAGAATAGATCCAGCAACCATGACTCTGAATCTAGGAGTAGCAAACAAAGTAATTGAGATTACTTCTTATGCTATCCATCTGCTGTTTGGGCTGCCAGACGGTTCAAACACAACTCCTAGACCATCAGAAAGTGGCAACGACAAAACATTACATGAGTTGAAGATTGAGCTTGGATTTAGGAAAAATGAGGATATGAATACTGATGACCTTCGCAAGCTCCTAAGACTGTTGGTTAAAGACGAAGCAAACGACGATTTAGCTCTGAAAGTATTTGTGTTGATTATGTACATGAAATTCATATGCCCTGGAACAGCTGTCCGTGTGTCAAGGGAGGCAGCAATGGTAAAAAATCTGGACATATCAAAGTTGAAGGACATGGATTTGTGTCAGTTGCTTGTAGATGAGCTCAAGAGAGCAGTCATCCAGTACAGAAAATCTAAATCAAAATGGACTGCCCTGCCTGGCTGCATCATAGCACCAGTTCTGTTATATCTTGACTGTTGTATGAAACAAGGCCTTTCAGACCTGGACACAAGAACACCTCGTACACACTTCATGGATTATGAAAAACTAAAGAGCATCGCTGCAGCAGACTGTTCTAAAAAAGGCGGGGAAGACCCCAATACCTGGATATTTGGAAACTTACCTGTAAGAAAATTTCAATGACCCTTTATCTTTTCTGTTAATTATATCTCGTACTGCATAAGTTAATACAATGTTTTCATTTTCTCATCATAACAGTGGAAAGCACCAAATGACATAGTTTACTACCAGAAAAGGAATCCACTGAAAAGAATGTATCCGCATCATGAAGACCAAATGATGTCGGCAAAGCGTACTTTCAGAGGATCAAGCATTCCAACTGGTGGTTCCATTGAAGAAGAAAACACCAATATATCAGAAGATACATTGGAACAGATTGACATCTTGCTGACTAGCGCATACGACCTATCACACAAAGTACCAACTACATTTGACCTACTCAAAAATGGAACAGCTGCTGAAAACCAAGCAACTACTGTCAAAGAAATTTCTGACAACGAAGCTAAAGTTATAGAAAGTTTACAGAAGACAACATTTCATCTCAGACAAACTTTCGCATTGTTCAAGAAAGCACAGGATGAACGTTGCAAGCAAATTCAGCAAGATGAAAGGATAGCAAATAATGAGGTACGACAAAAGACATAATCACACTTGCAATTTTTTGTTGTCTCTGTTCAAATTTAACTAATTGAACTGCTTACAAATCATAAATTTAAAGTTAAAAGTACAACAATTTAAGACTAACAAAATTTAAATACAAAAAACCAGGTCGACAAAGAAGCTGCATCTCCAACTCAAGAAGGCACTGCAGAAAAAACAAGAAGTGGAAAAAATGTGAGTTAACCTCAACTACATGTCCAATACAGCAACCGTTTAAATTGTTTTTTAAACTTGTTAATGTATCATAACAGGGTGCGAAGTAACCTGCTTCTCCAAAACAAAGGATTCAGGTACAATCAAAAAATAAAGATAATATTAAGTTGCTCATTGAATACAAAATAAAGTAATATTATTAAGTTGTTGTAGTGAATTTACAAAATAAATAATGTTTTCCTAATTTTTGATTTAAAGGTGCAAGATGATGGCCCAGTGGAAGCATCAGGAAACTTTTACTTCTACAACTGAAGTTTGATAAAAGATGCGAATGCAATACTTTTCTTTTTCAAACCTCTGTACTAAGAAGTTGCTTTGAACTACCTACAACTTTTGTAGTGTCTGTACTTTTGTAACGTATGCAAAGTTGAAACTCCGCAAACATATGTTTCGAACCAGTGTTTATCAATGTGTAACAAGTGTACTCTTTCGAACAACCATGTTGGTTGGTGCATAAGTTTCTGCTCCTCTTAGTGCGGACGCTGTACTCGTCTCTCCGTCACCTTCGTACTCCACAATCCTTGCACATGTACCTCCGCCAGACAAAACACAAATTGCTGCAGAGAAAAAAAAAAGTTTCTGCTCCTCTTAGTGCGGACGCTGTACTCGTCTCTCCGTCACCTTCGTACTCCACAATCCTTGCACATGTACCTCCGCCAGACAAAACACAAATTGCTGCAGAGAAAAAAAAGAAACGCGGTTCCGTGTTACCCTTGGTGCGGACGCTGTACTCGTCTCTCCGTCACCTTCGTACTCCACAATCCTTGCACATGTACCTCCGCCAGACAAAACACAAATTGCTGCAGAGAAAAAAAAGAAACGCGGTTCCGTGTTACCCTTGGTGCGGACGCTGTACTCGTCTCTCCGTCACCTTCGTACTCCACAATCCTTGCACATGTACCTCCGCCAGACAAAACACAAATTGCTGCAGAGAAAAAAAAGAAACGCGGTTCCGTGTTACCCATTGGTGCGGACGCTGTACTCGTCTCTCCGTCACCTTCGTACTCCACAATCCTTGCACATGTACCTCCGCTAGACAAAACAGAAATTGTTACAGAGAAACAAAGAGAAACACGACCCCGTGCTCCCCTTGGTGCGGACACTATACTCGTCTCTCAGTCACCTCCGTACTCCACAATCCTAGCACATGTACCCGCGCTAGACAAAACTGAATTTTTTGAAGAGAAACAAAGAGAAACATGGAACCATACTCCTCACCGTGCGGACGCTGTACTCGTCTCTCCGTCACCTTCGTACTCCACAATCCTTGCACATGTACCTCTGCTAGACAAAACAGAAATTGTTACAGAGAAACAAAGAGAAACACGACCCCATGCTACCCTTGGTGCGGACACTATACTTGTCTCTCCGTCACCTCCGTATTCCAAAATGCTTGCACATCCAGAGAAACAAAGAGAAACAAGACAGAGAAACAAAGAGAAACACGACCCCGTGCTCCCCTTGGTGCGGACACTATACTCGTCTCTCAGTCACCTCCGTACTCCACAATCCTAGCACATGTACCCGCGCTAGACAAAACTGAAATTTTTGAAGAGAAACAAAGAGAAACACGGTACCATACTCCTCACCGTGCGGACGCTGTACTCGTCTCTCCGTCACCTTCGTACTCCACAATCCTTGCACATGTACCTCCGCTAGACAAAACAGAAATTGTTGAAGAGAAACAAAGAGAAACACAGCACCGTGTTCCCTTGATGCGGACGCTGTACTCGTCTCTCCGTCACCTTCGTACTCCACAATCCTTGCACATGTACCTCCGCTAGACAAAACAGAAATTGTTACAGAGAAACAAAGAGAAACACGACCCCGTGCTCCCCTTGGTGCGGACACTATACTCGTCTCTCAGTCACCTCCGTACTCCACAATCCTAGCACATGTACCCGCGCTAGACAAAACTGAAATTTTTGAAGAGAAACAAAGAGAAACACAGCACCGTGTTCCCTTGATGCGGACGCTGTACTCGTCTCTCCGTCACCTTCGTACTACTCGTTCTCTTGGTTCCTACGCTGTACTCGTCTTTACGGCGGGGATGTACTTCACAGCTATTGGAACATGTACCTGCGTTAGACAAAACAGAAAATCTATCAAGAGAAACAAACAGAGGAACAACGGCCTTCGTACTCCTCTTGGTTCCTACGCTGTACTCGTCTCTACGGCGGGGATGTACTTCACAGTCCTCGGAACATGTACCTGCGCTAGACAAAACAGAAAATCTATCAAAGAGAAACAAACAGAGAACAACGGCCTTCGTACTCCTCTTGGTTCCTACGCTGTACTCGTCTATAAGGCGGGGTTGTACTTCACAGCTATTGGAACATGTACCTGCGTTAGACAAAACAGAAAATCTATCAAGAGAAACAAACAGAGGAACAACGGCCTTCGTACTCCTCTTGGTTCCTACGCTGTACTCGCCGGGATGTACTTCACAGCTATTGGAACATGTACCTGCGTTAGACAAAACAGAAAATCTTATCAAGATAAACAAACAGAGAACAACTGTCTTCAGATTCTCTTGGTTCCTACGATTGTACTGTCTCTACTTCTGCTGGGATGTACTTTACAAATTTCTAACATGTACTCACGTCAGACAAACAAAATCTATCAAAGAGAAACAACAGAGAACAACGGCCTTCAGATTCTCTTGTCTATCAACAGACTAGTCTCCTAAGGCGGGGATGTATCACACCTATTGAACATGTAATCGTTAGACAAAACAGAAAAAATCCATCAAGAGAAACAAACAGAGGAACAACGGCCTTCGTACTCCCTCTCTCCTGGTTCCTACGCCGTACTCGTCTCTCACGGCGGGGATGTACTTCACAGTCCTCGGAACATGTACCTGCGCCTAGACAAACAAAATCCATCAAAGAGAAACAAAAAGAGAACAACGGTCAGACTTTCCATTGTCCCTACGCTGTACTGGCCTTAAGGCGGGATGATCAGCCCCTTTAACATGGTAATTGCGCTAGACAAAAACAGAATCTATCAAAGAGAAACAACAGAACAACGGCCTTCGTACTTTCTCGTTCCTACGCCCACCCGTCTATACATGGGTTGTACTTCACAATTATTGAACATGTAATCCATGGACAAAACAGAAAATCCATCAAGAGAAACAAACAGAGGAACAACGCCTCAGACTTTCTTGGTTCTGTCACTCAGATTATTTCACAAGGGGATGTACTTCTGTATAAATTTAACATGTAATTCGCGTTTAGACAGAACTTATCAAAGAAACAAACAGAACAACGGTCTCGCATTCTCTTGTCTTATCATCAGACTGTCGCTTAAGGCGGGGTTGTACCCGGGAACCCTTGGAATGATGCACTGCTACTGGACAAAACTAAAATCTATCCGTAGAAAAACAACAACAGAAACACCACTTTCAGATTCTCTCCTTTGGTTCCCACGCTCGTACCTGGTCTATACATGGATGTACCACTCCCTTGAATATGTAATTGCCACGTAGACAAAACGGAACTATCCAGAGAAACACAGAGGAACAACGGCCTTCGACCTCTGGTCTTGACATCAGATCACTTCACGGCGGGGATGTACTCATACTCCTCGGAACATGTACTCCGCGAGACAAAATAAAAATCCATCAAAGAGAAACAAACAGAGAACAACGGCCTTCGTACTCCTCTTGGTTCCGACGCTGTACTCGTCTCTACATGGGATACTTCTACGGTCCCTAACATGTACTCCTGCGTCTAGACAAAACGGAAATCTATCCAGAAACAAACGCAGAAACAACGCCTTCGTACTCCTCTTGGTTCCTACGCTGTACTCGTCTCTAAGGCGGGGTTGTACTCCAGAACCCTTGGAACATGTACCTGCGCTGGACAAAACGGAAAATCTATCAAGAGAAACAAACAGAGAAACAACGGCCTTCGTACTCCTCTTGGTTCCTACGCTTACTCGTCCCTAAGGCGGGGATGTACTTCACGGTCCTTGGAACATGTACCTGCGCTAGCAAAACGGAAATCTATCAAGAGAAACAAACAGAGAAACAACGGCCTCGTACTTCTCTTCTTGGTTCCTACGCTTGCACTATTCCATATGGGATACTTGTCACCCTCTACTACGTACCTGCGCTAGACAAACGGAAATCGATCCAAAGAGAAACAAACAGAGAAACAACGGCCTTCGTTCTCTTGGTTCCTACGCTGTGACTGTCACATATGGTTGTAATTTAACCCTGAACATGCACTCATACCGGATAAAACGGAATCCATCCAGAACAAATAAGAGAGCAATGCTCCTCAGATTTCCTTCTGATCCAGTCACCAGACCGCCCCTACATAAGGGATGTACTACAGTCCCTTGAACATGTACCGTTAGACAAAACAGAAAATCTATCAAAGAGAAACAAACAAGAGGAACAACTACTTTTCAGATTCTCTTCTTGTCTTACGCTGTACTGGTCCCTTTAAGGGTACAAGATTTACGTCTCTGAATATGTACTGCTACTTAGATAAACGGAAATTCTATCCAGAAATGGGTCAGAGAACACCCGCCAGATTCTCTTGCCTTACGCTGACGGTCCTTTTACATGGATACTCACGGCATCCTTGGAATATGTAGACTATGCCAGACAAACTGAAATCTATCCAAAGAGAAACAAATGAGAAACAACGGCTCAGATTCTCTTGGTTCCATACCGACTTCAAGGTTTATATGTGTTGTACCTTAACCTTTGAACATGTACTCACTGGACAAACTGAACTATCACAGAAACAACAGAGAAATAACGCCTCTTTGGGGATTTCTCTGGTTCCTACATCGATCGCTTCAAGGCGTGGGGGATGTACTTCACAACTATCAGTAAAGAAAATATCCAAGAGAAACAAATAAAATCAAATTGAAATATTTCCTGATAATAAAAGAGAAAACGAAATCTTTCCGGTATAACAAAAGAGAAAATCAAATGAAAATATTTCCAAAGGAATAAAATAGAAAAAAACAATAGTTTGATATGCTCAAGGCGCTTGATACGAGAAGTGGCTTGTCGGCACCGCTCATATGGGTAATGACAAACGGGAC